>JAEOAD010000001.1:122905000-123522500 GCA_036365145.1 Orientallactaga sibirica
CTTGGATTATGAATCTGCCAGGGCAGTCATTCATCAGTTTCACAGTCCACCCCGGCACACATTCCAACAACAACAGAACAGGGTAGCTCATCACACCGACTTCCACCACCGCAACGGCTAAAATCCCAGTTATCAGCAGAAATAAATTTCATCATGTGTGCACGACGAGGCGATGAAACAGAGTATAAATTACCCCGGTTCAAGCATGCTGACTGTCCGGGGTGTGGAGCCCAGGGCTCCCCTGTGCTGGGGTACTTCCTCCCTCTCAGCTGCCAAACAGGAAGCCTTTAAAAGTTGGCCGGAGAGTTATGGAATTACCTGTGGAAACATATTGCAGAGGTCAAGCCCAGGGTCGGTTTGTCAGACGGCCAGAGCCGGAGTCCTCACATCCACCACCAGCATTTGTTTTCTTAACACTTTTTTCTCCTTTCCAGGATATGTAGCAGCAGAGGCCAAAGTCTATAAATTTCTGACTCCGCGCCCAGCTCATTGTTCCCGTTTCCGTGGTTTTGATGGCAGCTCTCCGCCGCCGGGAATTCTCTTTGATGGGCCTGTGGGCCTCGGCACCAGCCTTGTTTACTTTTCTCCACTCTGGACCCAGGGAAAATGAAGCCTTGCTCCTTCCCTCCTTGGGAAACTCTCAGCCCTGGGTTCTTGTTGAGCGGGATGGAAAGTTGTGACTGCAACTTTCTTCTGAAGTCACGTTGGGCCAAAGGTGGGAAGCTGACAAAACTTGAAGGGGATGCCACGGGAGGATCCCTGACAGCAGACAGGAGTGAACCTGGCTGTGAGCCTGGGCCCCTCCCAGATCAGCTTTTCAAAATGTATTTGTTTATTTTCTAGATTATTATTTATTATGATATGATTATGAACATATCTCATGTTGGGCATACAGTACAGCAACTGACTGGTGCATTCATAACCTCACAGTGAATACCAGTAACCCCAATGTCCTCAGTGGAATGGGGGGCTGGGGAGAGGGGATAACAGTATAGTCAGGTCAGCTTGTTCCTTGGCAACTTACTTCCTGTCCCAGAAATCTATCCATCGTGAGGTGAACATCCGATTCAGCAATTTGGAATATTGCACCAAAGCATCACCCAGACGAATAAGGAACTAATAGGAGAAGGAGAGAGAGGCTGCGGAGGGCACGGAACTCTGCATGTTCCAAGGAAATCTGCAAGGGTCACGCTGCTTACCTTCTGCCCAATGTTGCATGCGTGCGTGTGTGTGTGTGTGTGTGTGTGTGTGTGTGTGTGTATATTTGAGTCAGCTCCAAGGGCTTCATTAATAGCAATAGCAGTGATGATAAGTTCCGCACTCAGACGCTGTCACACACGTCACCGCCTCCCAGCACTGCTCCATCACTGCCCAAAGCTCATGCCCAAAAGTGGCAGTTGGATCCAAAGTTGCAGCCAATTAAAATCAACGAACAGCAGAGCCAGTGGAACAGGTTTGGCTTGGGAAGCCTGTGAGTGGGCAGCCCCTCCTGTGGATGCACAGCCCCCTGGGCTCACCTGGGTGGGCCTCCCTTGGAGGGCTGCCTCTGGAGGTGAGCGAGCGCTGACTGCCAAGCACTGCAGCACTGAGTTCTGGCTATCTACTAAGTCATTTCTATGGCGATAATGATGCCACACGTGCGCCTGCTGGGAATAGGTAAAATTAGAGCGAAGCTCTATTTGCTTTGGTCCTCCATCTCCAGTAATTACAGCCACTGCCATTCACCTCAATCAGTAGCTTGACTGTCCTGGAGTCACAAGAGTCACCTGGCCATTAAGGTTTCGTCATGTCAGGGAACATATGGTGAAGTGACAACTTGTCATGTTGGCATCGTCAATGCGGCTGAACACTCCCATCATGGGTGCGATTACTGTGGTCTTCCTGAGTGTGAAGCTTGAGCTAGGAGGAAAGGATAGTGTGTCCTCGACCCTGAACGAGTAGATGTAACTTGCTTTTTCCTTTAATTATGGCACAAGTATGCAATTATCTACTTAGAAATTTTTAATTGTAAATAAAAATTATTTATTTATTTGCAAGCAGAGAGAGATAGAGAGAAGAAAAACAGACAGAATGGGCACACCAGGGCCTCTGACCACTGTAAATGAACCCCAGATGCATGCGCCACCTTGTGCGTCTGGCTTTAAGTGGGCATTGGGGAATTGAACTTAGGTCTTTAGGCTTTGCAGGTGAGCACCTTAACTGCGAAGCCATATCTCCAGCCTTATCTACTTAATATGAGTTTGACTTTTTGTTAAAGCCTTCAAGAGCTGACCAGGGCTGTGCCTGTCACCATGCTGGTTCTTAGAGAAGGGCGGGAGCACATGGCTGGCTGGCCACTCTGTCAGCTCTGCTATCTTCTGTGAAAGGCTGAGAAATGCCAGACCAGACATGCATGCATGTGTACACACACACACACACACACACACACACACACACAGAGGCTGAAGATGGTGAGTAACAAAACAGTGACGTCAAAACTCACCCTAACACTTGGAGATGCAAAGGGATCCCTCCCTCCCATGCCTTGGTTATTTTTCTTTTAAATATTTGGAATACAGACATAGTTTTCTGGAACTTAAGGAAAAAAATTATTAGAGAGAGACACGGAGATGGAGAGACAGAGACAGAGAGGAAGAAGCAGAGAGAGAGAGAGAATGGACACACCAGCTCCCTCTCAGCTGCTGTGAACAAACTCCAGACACGTGCACCCCCGTGTGGGCAAGTACGGCATTGCACCCTTTTGTATCTGCTAAACATGGGCCTTCTTAGGCTTGGCAGGCAGACACCTTAACTGCTAAGCCATCTCTCTAGTCTGAAAATTTTTGCTGATAAGTATCTTGCAAAGCCTAGTAAGTAATGATATAAAATAACCTCTGTCATTCTCACTGAAGGCTGATGGGCCACTTCCATGTCTGGGTGAGAACCCACAGTGAAGGTGAGCTCCGGAGCTGCCTGGACGGTCCCAACTGCGAGAGTCTGCACCACACAGCCCTGTGTCCTTTACTCCCCTCTGCTTTTGGCTGTTGTGAGCTTTTCCCAAGTTGACATCCTGTGCAAAGCGCCAATGACTCATGGAGCAGATCTGAGCGAGGAGGCAGACCCTTTGGCACCAGAGCCCATCTCTGCCAGGGAGGGTAGATAAGCTGGCATGCCCCGCTTCCTCTCCAGAGAGGACACGGGCACTACAGAGCGTCAGCAAAGGAGGGTGGAAGAGGACTGCAGGCCCTGGGGAGCTCACTCATGGCCCAACAGTCCCAGAGGAAGGGTGACCTGCAGGGCCTCCAGAGGAGAAGTCACGGGCACCGGGCTCTGGGTGCCAGAGGAAAAGGATGGAGTGTCAACGACGGCACGTGAAGAGAGACCTCCTCAAAAGAACACGGTGAAGCCCCCAACCCAAGGGTGGAGGGGCACTGTATGGGGGTACCTAGCTACTCCCCACTAGCAGATTTTCATCTTAGAGCACTTTCAGGCTTCTAGAAATGGAGCAGAGAGCGTGCGCCTCTTTCTCTGTCCCCCCTCTGCCCCCCTCTGCCCCTTGTTCTTCACATCCTGCAGTGGATGGGACATTCCATGGCTGCTGAGCCCACATGGAGGCTTATCCGTCACTGAAGTCCATTGTCTCCAAGCAGCTTCAGTGTCGTGTTGACATCACTGGGCCTCAACAGATCACAGGATCACAGTGGCACACAGGACAGTTCACTGGCCTAAAGAGCCCCTGGGTTCTTGTTCACCCCCTACCCCAGGCCTAGCAGACATTAGTGACAGCTGATTTTTTTGAAGTTTGTCAAGTATGTACTGGGTAGGAAGGACATTCTGAGGCTGCCTCAACCCCATAACAACGTGGGAGGAAGTTATTATTCTAGGCCTCATTTCAAAATGAGGATCAAAGCACAGAGAGTGTGTGACTTGCCCGAGGTCACACAGCTGGTGAAGGACTGAAATGAAACCCGCCATCTGGCCCAGAGTCTTGGTTCATTGCTGCAGGGCTGACGAACATCCAACTGTGCCGCCTGTCTGAACGAGAAGCCTGCAGCCATCCACCACTGCTAGATGCCACCAGGAATGGAGGGTCTGGGGTTTAAAAAAAAAAAACAATGCCTTTATAAGGTATAGCAAAAAAATACACCTGCTATCCACCAATGGCTTCTTTCAGGACAGTCTGGGCATTAGTGTGTCAAACAGCATTGACTTGTGGAACCTGGGCTGAGCCCTGCCAAGCCCCAACATCTGAACTGACTCCCTTCTGCAATCCCAGGAACAACCTGAGACACTAAGGCCGGTGGCAGCCGCTTTCCGCAGACAGCAGATGATCCTCCCCGCCCTCGGCCACCTTGCTACCTTATGTCTGAGCTCAGCTGCTTGTGAGTTATCCCAGCCGCGGCCACAATTGCTTACATGGATCCATCACCGGACACCTCTGAATGACCCTCTCAAATGGTTCTGGAAGTCCTTCCTCTGCTGCCATGGCTTGCACCAAGAATGTCCCCCGAAGGCCATGGATTAAAGTCTCAGCTCCCACTGTGGACATTGAGACATGAGCCAGGTGGGAGGTGCTCCAATCACCAGAGGCACGACCTCGAAGGGCATATTAGGACACCTGCCCCTTCCTTGTTGTCTCACCTTTCTGTCTTGTGGTGAGTGGTTTCGCCCCACCATGTGCTCTTATCATCACACCAGTGTGTGCGGTCTTGCCACAGACCTAAGAGCATTGGGGCAACTGTAATGGGGTGCTAAGGGTCCAGGAAATCCTTGAACCCCAAACCCTAGGTTCTTTTCTAATTTTAATCAGAGAATTGAATAAAAAAGAAGACTGAGAAAGGATAATTATGGTATTTATTGAGGGAAGTACAGAGCCAAGGAAAGGCACCCACGTGGCTAGAGATGCCATGTGAAGGCCTGAAAACCACGGAGAGAAAAGAAAGTTGAAGAAGCTGGGGTGGGTAAAGGACCCTCCAGCAAGGCTCAGCCCGGCTGGGCCCGGGGCAGGCCCACTGAGGGAAAACTCACCCACAGGTGCAAGTTCCCAACAAGCCAGAGAGCCGCCCTCCCCTTGCAGAGGTATTTATGACCTTGTGGTAGCGGGCCGCCTTCCAGCTCAGGTGAACCAGAGGGACAGCTGGTTGGTAGGACTAGGGGCTGTCTCAGGAAAAGGCCCTGCCACCAAGTTCCAGGGGCTGAACTTGACCAACCACCATGTTTCCTATGAAAGCCGCCCATCCCTGTTTGTGGAAAAACAGGTCCAGGGAACAAGGCAAGAGATAAGAAGTCAGATCATCTTGGATTTCCAGCAAGTGCAAACTTTCCTGCCTTTTTCACCTTCAGGGGTCCAATCACCCTAACTCACAACCTCCCTCTCACAACCACCACGGACTGTAAGTTCCAGAGAGTGAGCTCAAACAACCCTCTCTCTTCTGACGCTGTCTAGTGCAGATATTTTGGTATAGACGTGAAAAGATGGCCAACACACTTGTCCTTGCTCGGGTTCTGATTCTAAGATTCCCATGTGCATAAAACCTGCAGGTGGCGTATACAAATCCTTCTTAAAAGCTGACATTTCAGGCTCTTCTCTGAGAAAAAGCATGGAGCGTGGCCTGGGGCTGGAGGGCAGTTCCCTCCAGGGCTCCCATATGGTCCTAGTGCTGCTGTCTGGTTAGCAACACAGTGGCAGGGAAGGTGAGGCAGAGAGGGACAGGGCATTTCTCTACATCTCCCCTGAGCTGCACTGTCTTGTTTTCTGCCCTGGCCGGTCTCAGGCCCCTGCAGTGGACACCATGCTGCAATGGGAAAGGCTGATCAAGACAGCACATACTGGGGTGGTACCAGCAGCAAGCCCTGCCTCAGGTGCACATCACCACTACTCTTGCAGAAGTCACCCTCCAAGATGCCCAGGGGTGAAGCAAGAGGAATGAGAGGTGGCACTTCTGTCTGGTAGCACCTCCAGGTGCCTGTCTTGTTCTGTTTCACGATGACAAGGAGGGAACCGAAAGGTGTTAGAGGGCTTCTTCCGGGTGGGGGGGGAGGCCTTCACAGCCTCTCTCTCTATTGGCCAGGATCTCCCCCAGAACTAAGGCCCCACCCACCGCCAGAGCAAGGGGTGAGCAGATTGCTCCAGGATGGCTTCCCATCAGCCCCAGGGGCCAAGGCTGCTCCTGGCTTAACTATGAAACCTTGAAGGAGGGAGTCATGAACCCCGCTTCCAAGGCCAACCAATGTTCACCCCTCCTTCAGCCTGGTCCTCTCACCCCCACCTTCTCAAAACCTTTTCGATTTGAAGCCAGAAACATGGCTTGCCCTCACGTGGGTTCAGTGGGCTGGGCAGCAGGAAGCTTTGCTGCATTCCTGGGTTTCCCTGGCTCCTTCTCACGGCAGTGTTGAAAACCCCATATACAGTCCACTGCAGCACTGTGAGGACAGGAGCTACCGTCCAACACATAGGGACAGCTGTTAGAGTACCCAGCCCAAGTCTGCAGGCTGGACAGAAACTGGGGAAAAGGGTGAAAGTCAAGGACAAGGCCAACAAGGAGACAGGAAAGGCAGAGTGGGAGAGTCAGAGGCAGGCCTGGAGCTCCAGCACAGTGTTAGCAGAAGAGGCAGGTGGTCCTGATCATACCAGCTCCCCGTGACTCTGCATGTGTGTGGCACAGATGGCCACCCATTCATCTTTTCCCTAACTGGCCGCTGACACCGAACGAAGCTCTAATATCTCAGATGACTACTTCATCAAGAGAATATGTAGGTGAGGGATAGGAACACCTCTATATCACCATGACCCAGGCAATTTCACCACCTTCCCTGGTAGGTCTTGGATGACCCTCCACTTGCTACTGGCAGTGCCAAGAAAGCTGAGGAACGCTGGGCATCCTAGAGAGGCGCCCCTGGGAAGGGCCCATCTCCTGAGGACATCATCACTGTTCTTGCACAAATCGTCCTACAAGAGCCACTGGGCATGACCCAGATGGAGGGAAGTGGGGGGTCTGTTCACCAGACGTCTCCGTGGTCTCAGACCCCCACAACTGCTGTCCTTCCTTGTGCAGGGCACCAGTGGACAACCTGTACCATGGGATGAGGGATGAGGGTACTTCAAGGGAGAGATTTGGTTCAGTCTCAACTGGACGCTTCTCTAAAACTGTTAGCGTCCCATAAAAGATCAACCCACGTTTGATGTCAGCATACAAATATTATTCAAGTACACTGATGTAATCAGAGTCCCCACAAGTGGCTGAGGCGACCACAAGAGCACAAGACCCATTTCTTCCGTGGGTTCTCCAAGGCAGACTACGGGGAAACTATGCATCTGTTTTTTTTCTCTTGGGTTCCTTCTGCCAGGTCCAGTTCTATAACTCCACCCCTGTGATCACCTTCTCACCCCAGCCCTCCCACAGAAGCCCCTCTCCATTTCTTCCAAACCAGTGAGAGCAGAGTACACAAGAACACTCCGTGAGTCTCAGGTGCTCACCAGGCCTCGGGACCATGCTGATTTAAGTGTGTTGAGCCACCTTATGGACTAAATGGTTACCCATGTGACATGAAAATGAAATGATCCAGGCCTCTGCAACTTCTATTTTCTAATTGGTTGCTGGAAGATTCTGTTACAACCTCCTTCCTTAAACTACTGTGCTGACCAACTCAGGGCGGCTGTATACTGAAAGGTGCCCAGTAAGAAACAGACTGCTAAAGTCAGATATGTTAGCACACTTGTGTAATCCCAGCACTTGAGAGGTGAAGGCAGAAGGATCAGGAGTTCAAGGCCAACTTCGGCTACATTGTGAGTTTGAGACCAGTCTCAAAAAAATTTTTAATAGATTTTCAGATGTAAAACACATAGTTTTTTTTTTATTATAAGTATGCCACAAATATTGCATGGTGCATATCTATACTGAAAAACAATAATCATAGTATATCTAAATTTTTTAAAAATATCTATTTTTCTATTTATTTACTTGCAAGGAGAGAGGGAGAAAAAGAGGGGTGATAAAGAGAGTATGCCCAACCTTTTGCAACTGCAAATGAACTCCAGATGCATGCAGCACTCTTTGCATCTGGCTTTACATGGGAACTAGGGAATCCAACCCAGGTAATCAGGTTTTACAAGCAAGCACCTTTAACTGCTGAGCCATCTCTCCAGCCCTATATCTGAATTTTGACTGTAACTTGGCATCCTGTGTTTTTGCCTACTCAATCTGACAATCCTAATACATGGTGTGAAGAAATGTGTCCACAGCCAGTCACATGTACAAACTCAGTGACTTGAGACTGTGGTGTCGTTGCTTCAGGTCAGCCTCTGGGCTCGGTGTCTGTGACTGCGGAGTTCTGCTGTCAGCTTAATTAGATTAGCATCAGGTAAGAGACACATCTCTTGGGCCGGTCTATGAGGGTTTCCAGGAAGGACTAAGGGAGGGAGGAAGACCTTCGTGCAGAGTGGGTGGCCCTTCCTGTGGTGGACCATATATAAAGACGCTCCAGGAGGACACAGCCCCTCTTGTCTGGCTGCCAGTGCTACTCACAGGTAAATGAATCCACCACATGTTATTACCACTGTCCTTCACAGATGCTGGAACCCAGACTCATCAACCTTCCAGTGAGGACTGAAGACCAGCGGCTCTCCAGGAACCCTCCAGGCCTTCAGTGTCAGCTTGGGACTGCTGAGACGTCCAGCCTCATGGACTGTGCAGCTCCTGGGCTCTCTGAGTCTCCAGCCTTCAGACAACTATTACTGTACTACCCAGCTGGATCATATAGCATTATCTAATAAATCCGCTTTATGAAACATATCCATGTTTCATGGTGGCACCTTTAATCCCAGCACTCAGGAGACAAAGGTAGGAGGATCATCATGAGTTTGAGGCTGCCCTGAGACTACATAGGGAATTCCAGGTCAGTCTGGGCTAGAGCAAGACCCTACCTTGAAAAAAAATAATATAGATAGATATAGATAGATATAGATATATCCCCATGGGCTGGAGAGATGGCTTAGCGGCTAAGGCACTTACCTGAAAAGCCTAATAGACCCATGTTCAACTCTCCAGGTCCCACATAAGCCAGACACAAGGTATGCAAGTGCACAAAGTCGCACATGTGCCCCAGGTGGTACATGTGTCTGGAGTTCGATTATAGTGGCTGGAGGCCCTGGTGTGCCAATTCTCTCCCTCCCTCTCTCTCTCTCTCTCTCTCTCTCTCTCTCTCTCACACACACACACACACACACACACACACACACACTCTTGCTCCTACTCCATGTAGCAAGCATGCACGTGAAGTTATGACTTTTTTTTACTTTATTATTTATTTATTTATTTTTATTGACAACTTCTATACTTACAGACAGTAAACCATATTTCTCTCCCCTTTCCCCATTCTCTTTCAGAACTACACTCTCCATCATATCCCCTCCCTCTCTCCATTAGTCTCTCTTTGAATTTGATCTCATCATCTTTTTCTCCTATTATGAGGGTCTTGTGAAGGTATTGCTAGGTACTGCAAGGTCATGGATATCGAGGCCAATTTCTGTCTGGACAGTTCATTGTAAGGAATTGTACTCTTCCTTTGGCTCTTACATTCTTTCTGCCCCCTCTTCCGCAATGGACCCTGAGCCTTGTAGGATGTGATAGAGATGTTTCAGTGCTGAGCACTCCTCCATCCCTTCTTCTCAGCACTATGTTGCCTTTTGGGTCATCCCAGTGGTCATCGCCATCTGAAAAGAGAAGCTTCTCTAACCAGAAGTGAGAGTAGCATTAATATGTGAATATGAACATTAAGTGTAGTGATTTCTGGGAAGTTTGGTGGGAATAGTATATACATTTAGCCAGACAAGAGCAGGCTTTATACCCCTAAGGCTCATGACCTCCCCTGACATAGACTTTTGATTAGTTTTTTCAGTACCAGGCATGTATACACCCCCATAGAGAGGGCCTTCAATCCAATTAGGGAGCCATTGGTTTCCCCAAGAGCAGACATGCCACTATTGCACCTGTTCAGTCATTGGGCCTATCTGGCCAAACTTGAGGTTTCCACTGTCCACTGTTTTCACTGCTGATGACTTCTGTCTCCCATAGGGCTGCATGCAGTGCAGCTTTTTCCAGCTTTCAGTTGGCTGGTCTATAGGAAGAAGGTTTTCTGCTCAGCACCAGCTTGCTTTCTCAGTGACTTTGCTGCTCAGGCAAGTGAGGTCTTCAGCAATAGGGTCTTACCATCTGTTTCTCAAGGGAAACCAAGGGCCTTGGCAATAGTCTATAATGTTTTGGAGGCTACCGGGACCTCCTTGGCCAACAACTCACTGGAAGGTATCCCATCCCAGGCACTGAAAATTTCCTAGTAACAGTCTACAGCTTCTAGATGTGCCATTATTCAAAAAAGTAGGTTTACATAAGTCTTATTCATAAATATAATATGTACACCTATACATGTATCACATGGATTTGTGTCCGTGTGTTCAGGTATGAGGATGTGTGTGTGATGTATGAAAGCATATGCCCATATGGCTGTTATTGTGGCTTTGTTTGCATGGGTGGTACACGTATATAGGTACTTATGTGGAGGAAAGAAATCAGGGAGTTTTCTTCTGAGGTGACAGGGACAGTGACCCTGTGATGAGCTCAGAGTTACAACTTCTCCACTATGGAGAAGTGAAGGACTCAACTTCCTCCTGAGCTCAGTCCTCAGATGACCATGGAGGCACTGAGTGTGATGGGCTGATGCTGCAGCAAGAAACTTAGGCTCCATCCACCTGCCCTTCACGTCACCCTCTTGTCCTCCACAGCTCGCCAGACCCCAAGCGTGCATGAATGCATGCACACACAAAGCCAGAGTGGAACAAACACTGGCTGTGAAGTCCTCACCCATTCTCGGGGAACATCTGTGCTAGCCCATCAACACTGCTTTCATGATTCCCGAAGTGCCAGCTGTCACCCTAGTTGCCCTGTGCTCTCTCCTCAGATGCCCTTACCACTCCAGCGTCCCCTGTGTACCAAAGGGAGGATGCAAACCTGGTCCAGCCTGGAAGCCCTAGGCTTCTCATCTGTCCCTCAACACTCCGGAGCAGTGGCAGGCAGTGTTAGTGTGGGCTGAAGAAGTGCTCAGAGACTCTGCTTCAAGACCTCCAAGATGGGAGGAGATGTCCCTACGAGGAACTTAAGTCTGAAGTCTGACTGTGAATTTCAGTCAGCTATACTTGAATATTTTTTAAGTTCAAAATATTTGCAATTAAGCTCCCTCATTACCAAATTAAATAGATGTGCCTCTCACTTCACACAATAGCATGTTCCTGAGAAATTACATGAGAAGAGAATTTTTAAAAATCAAATTATATTTTTCAAAGTACTTGGAGAGCTTTCTATTTAAAAGAATTCCGCAAGGAATCCTCCCTTCAAATGAAGAATCCTATTGTAATGCAAATTATGGCCTCCTAATTTATCTGTTTTCCAAATTCAAATAAACTCCAGTTTATTCAGAATGGTCAAAGAGCAGGGTCTTGTGGTTAATTGAATATTCATGTTAATTTAGAATCTCCATATATATCCTATGTTGATTACCAATTTTCACAAAACAAGAATATAATAAAATACAATAAAATACACTTAACAACAGAATGGTACCGAGCCTAATTACTTTTCCTTTGATAATCCAAAGACACCGAGGATCTGAGAGTCTATGGACTTTAAGTTTCAAGAAAGAAAATTGTTCCTTATCATGTGGAATCTGGGGCTTGTTATAGACTGTGATATTCATTTCTGATATAGGTTTTTGAACCTTTTGGGGAAACAGTTATCTTATTTCAAAAAGGAAACAAACACAGGGGTCCAGAGGTCTTTCTCATCTTGGAACATGCCATCTCCCACTCTCTGCTTTGTTTTTAGCCAAGCCACCACCTACACAAGTCGACCTCTGCTTCAGTAAGCCAGTGGACCTCCCGAAATGCACCCAGACTCAGCTGTTCTCTGCTTGCTCTCCAGTGAGGTGTGGGGAAAGGCAGCAATTGTGGAACCTGTCACACTTGCACCAGCACACAGGCACACACCTGCCCTGGGCAGGGATGGTGCTACAATGTCATCCAATGAGGAAGGAAATGATTTGTCACCGGAGTAAAGGGCAGGACACCCATCCCCTATTCTGACGCGAGGTCCGAACCCTGTTCTTCCCAAACTAGCCTCTACTGAACTTGCAGAGCCGCTCCCACCCATGGTCCTAACGCTTTAAAGTGCGCTTTCCCCAAACTGCTTCTTCCAAGGACTCCATCCGTTCCTATTTAAGCAAATAAGGTTACCTACCTTTGCCACTCACAATTCAGCAGTCCTCCTAAATTAATTTCTCCAAAAGTAATTCAAATAAAAGCTTGCTTGTTGCTACTCTTTTCTGAGCTGCAAGATTGAGTAAGGCATCTGAATAAAATGTATGTTACAGCCTTCTTTAATATTTAAGCATGACATTCATTGATTTGTTTCTTGTTTTCTGCAAACCTTGACAACATGATAAAATAAATCATAAGAACAAAATATAGTGGTAACATCTTTTATGGACTTCACATAGCCATCAATCTCAGGCTGTGAGTGAATTATCAGTACAGCAAAAAGATCTATGTTGTAGGGGCTCCAGGAGCTGGGGGTTTTCAGAAGCAAAGTCAAGGCAAGTGACTGATAAGTATCGTTACTGTTTGCTGAGAGACTGGTTTATGGAGTGTATGGAGATGTTGCATATATGTTTCAGAAGCAAAGGTTTGATCAATTCTAAGTAGACATCTACTAACATATAAAAAATATAACAAGCCTTCCTGCTGAGAGCATTATAGAACCTGCCACCCGAGTCAGCGTGACAAACCCTGCATTGTTTCTGGTGATATTTAATGTGAAATTAACTTTTCTTAATATGATACACTCCACATAAAAGATAGATCAAACGGGATGTTTGGACACGTACTCTGTTCTGTTTGTGTCTTGATTTCTGGCAGCAGCATGGTAAATACAAGAAAGACAAAGCGAGGACAAGGCCATGAATTGTCACGTAACTGCAAGTCCTTAGACATTCCACAGACAAAACCTGCAGAATGCTAAACTCTTCCTTTTGTAACCAAACCTAGAGCTGGGCTGGATGGAATCTGAGGTAACAGAAGAGGATCTTAAGGAAGCACACCCAGCATCAGAAAGGCTTTCTGGAATCTTCACTACTGACAGTTATGAAGTCTGTGTCCACACCATGCCAGGACAGGACAGAGGCCATCAGCAGCCACAGCACCCCACCAGCTGAGCCCACTTTGAGTGCTTGCATATTCCACGAGGTCATAGCCAGTCTGTCCCCATCCTTCATGCTGTTCTTATAACATTAACTTCATGCAAACCAAATGTTTTCTTTCTTGAAAATGCCACATTTTCTTCTGTGTGATTGGTGGCCCTCTGAGCTTTAAGGGATATCATGATGGACTGGCTGCATCCAATCCAACTTCAAAAAATGGCCCAGGGATCACTCCGCAAGATGCAAGATAGAAGATGCAAGGTTACCCCCCTCGAGAGCTGCACTTCCGCTGGGCACACCATCTGCTAACATGGCCAGGAAGAAGTATTATCTAAAACCAGCGTTTCCAAGATGCCTGCGAGGAGTTCCTAGAGTCTTCTATGTGAAAAAGTTCTGGATGTGAAAGGCTTGCATCTCTAGGAGGCAAGAGTAGATATTAGGATGGTCTACCACCAGCTGGATCTATGGGGTTCCCACAGAATCCCCCAGTGACTTGCACTCCATAAATATGCCCCCCTCTTCGCTCACAACTTGAACTTGATATGACTGGGTCTGGAATGGCAGGTGTCCCTCATTGACATACCTGGGACCCCATTCATTAGCATCACGAGTCCCACTTACCACCCCATTCTGAACCCCTTGTCTCCCAGGTACTTTGCATCTCTGCCACCTATTGTGAATGAAATAATACTCACCACCCCTGCTATTGAGTCGCTGTAACTCATAGCCTTTTTTTCCTTTATTTTCTTTCATTATTCTAACCAATTAAAGTCACTGTGGTTTCCTTTACTTGGCCTAAGAGAAACACCCTCAGTATTATTGCTTGCTTGACATTTTGGTTTTCCATTTGTTAAATTTTATTAGCAATATTGGAAATGTGAATTACTGTATCTTTGAGGCAGTGGTGCTCCTTGGAGGGGCCCAGGTGCTGTCAGTAGTCCTAAATACATGCACTGTAAACCTTTCAGTGACTGTCTCCATCTCACTGAACGCTGCCCAGCCACCCCTGGAAAGGCAACTGGGGAAGATAGGGCAGGAAGCCACCTGCAACATTCAAGGGACACTGATGGAGCCTGGGTTGGCGCACGTGTCTCATGCTCAAATGGTATAGCTGGAGGTCTCTCACGTTTAGGGCCATACACCATGATGCCACTCAACAGGAAGACCAACCTTGTTGTCAAAAAAGCTAACTGCAGGGAAGGCCCTCACTCAGCTAATACAGCCAATGCAGGGCACAGCATCAGCAAACACATTTTACATTTTAGTTAGCCCTTTTTAGTTTGCATGGCAGAAAGCCAGGTGAGAGTGCAAGGGGCAGTGCACACTTGCAAATGAGTGTGGTAAATGTCCATTAACTAGCCACAACCCACGCAGCACCATCGCCTTGCAGAAGCTCACCTGAGCAACCTGTGCCATCAGGGAAATGGGAGAAGGTTGGGTACCAGGCCTCAAAGAAGTGCTAACGAGCCTTCCAACGGTGCTGTTTGCTTGTAGAGCACAACTATGGTGATGGTGTTCATCCTGTCACACGAGGTAACAGATCCTTGTACTGCTCCACACAGAGCTGATCTCATGAAAGAGGTCCAGGCAACGTTGAGAGTGCTGCTGCAAGCTCACCCTGGCTGACCCAATAAGCAGATGAGCCCCCCCCCATTGTGGTGTAGCTCTTGATGTGAGCTCACCCTGACTGAACCACTGGGTAGAGGAGCCCCCCCCCCTTCATGGTGTAGCTCTTAATATGAGTTCACCCTGACTGAACCACTGGGTAGAGGAGCCCCCCCCCTTCATGGTGTAGCTCTTAATATGAGCTCACCCTGACTGAACCACTGGGTAGAGGAGTCCCCCCTATTGTGGTATAGGTCTTGATGTGAGCTCACCCTGACTGAACCACTGGGTAGAGGAGTCCCCCCTATTGTGGTGTAGCTCTTGATGTGAGCTCACCATGACTGAACCACTGGGTAGAGGATTCCACCCCCCCCATCGTGGTGTAGCTCTTGATGTGAGTTTACCATGACTGAACCACTGGGTAGAGGAGTCCCCCCTTCATGGTGTAGCTCTTGATATGAGCTCAAAGTGCCTGGCTGCATCATTGGCTTTGCACCTCTGGGCACCTGTGCCCTCATGTGCATAATAGTGATAGGACATGCACTCACTGATCTTGGCATGGCACATTACACCTGGTTGCTATCATGTGAATATGCTTATGTGCATATCTAGACCATGTGTATTTATACACACACACGTGTGTGTGTGTCTGTGTGTGTGTGTGTGTGTGTGTGTGTGTGTGCGAAGAGACAAGTAAGACAGAAAAGAGAGAGATGAGTGTGGTGCCTGGCATGTGTTCTTCTCTCACATCCAGACTTTCATCCTCAGGAGCATTTATCACATTTGGTAAGCACAGTGCTGATGTGACCGCAGCCTTGAGGACAGTGCAGGTCTGAGCCAGGCTTCAACCTCTGAAGCAAACCCAGGTTTGGGAGCAGCCAGCATGTCCCTAGCAATGCTCTGTCTTTCCATCTCATGCCATGCACCCTATGAAAGCCTCCACTGAGGCAAGTGTGCTGTACCCAAGAAGGGACTTCTCAGAAGAGGCATTAAAAACCTCTAATCCTGAGTGCCAATTGCATGGTAGGATTTTGTTGTCTTTCTGAATACTAATCTATAATTCTTGCAGAAAAAAGATCACGTGCCCCTTTTTATTTGGTGGCCTGAAAATACTCTATAATGCTGCCTCCACGCTCGCCTGATAAGGGAGGCAGTTTGCATTGCTCACGCTCCTTGAACTGGGCTTGCCCAGCTCTCAGATTTTATGTGCAAGCTGCCCAGCGGCATCAAGGCCTTGTCAGTCATTTAATTAAGCAAAGCGAGCCTGCTATTCATTTTATTTCTGTATATGTTAATGCTAAAAACTAATAGAAAACAGCAAGTCAATTGTCCCCTGCATATATTGGACACAGCAACGATTACTCTGACAGCGAAGATATAATAAAAGAGGAAATTTTAATAGTACCCTTATTCCATTTATTCTCTTGGGCTTCCATTTCAAGGTACTGCAGAAATTAACAATTATTTCTTCTCATTGTTTTTGATGATCTTTTTCTATTATACTCCTACCTGCCTTAAAATAAAAAAATAATTTAAACTTACATTTTTTTAATTCAATTTTATGGTGACCTGAGATTTACATTCCAGGGATGAGAAAGAACAGGGGAGAGTCGTGGAATAATTTGGAGCCTTCCCCTCTCCCTTCCTGACAGCTAGTTAAGGCCATGCCAGTCATTAGTACAATTGAGATTATCTAGATTTCAACTCAGAACTTCACATAATAAAAATAATTATCTCACACATCACTGTATTGACAAATACGTCTTCCTGGTGGTTTATGAACGTCTGTCATACAGTATATCTAAATAGCTTGTATAGCTCCACTACATAAAGCAATTAACTGAGTTTATATGGCAAATTGTCTAAGGATTTCTCCAAGATGCTTGGGGAAATCTAAGAAACTGAAATATTCACCAATTTATTGACATGCTACTATGTTGGAAAAAGAAGACCATCAATGCTGCTTTCGTCTGAAAGCTCAGATCTTATAAGTGCAGCGACCCTCGGGCCCCTGGCGTAGCCGGGATAAAGATGGCTGTCTTCTGTTGTCTTGTAACCAGTGACTTGGTCTTGCTTTTGCAAGGAAAATGCTGAGGTGAAAATGTGCACTGGAGGCCATAATGTCTAAAAGTGGGAGGATTTTCTTGGTGGGAATATCATCAGAGCCATCCTGGGGCGTTTTCAGCCCAAGCCACCCTTGGATGTCTGTCCTCTCTGTCTCGTGGAGAGCTGTCAGGACCCTGACTCTGGGGCACGGGGGGCAGAAACTTGGTGCTGTGTGTCCCTTCGCCATCCACACTTCCCGCTGGGTCAACAGCACAATCTTTCTGCAAGTATTCTGACGGATGTGCTCAGTGTGGAGATGTCTACTCCCTCCTGCGTGGTCCAGATTTCTATCACCACCCAAGACTGCTACACTTAGTCAACAGGAATAACATATGCTTATTGTCTTTCTGTGAAGGATCCAGTATGGGGGATCTGAGCCTAGTACAAGATCTCATGAACTATAATCCAGGATCAGTGTGTGTGTGTGTGTGTGTGTGTGTGTGTGTGTGTGTGTGGTGGGGCGGCAGAATCCTGCCCCATGTGCTTGTTGCTCTTGCCTGGACTGGCTCCTGTGGGTGAGTGACTGCAATCCCTACTGCCTACCCCTCTTTCAGTGGGGGCCACTCCCAGCTCCCAGAGGCCTCAGTTCCTGGACTCCTACACTTCTCAGGGCTTTCTGCACATCTGGTAGCTCACTTCCTGGGAGCCAGAAGGACTGGCTCAGCCCTCTTTGAAGGATCTTATCTAAGTCCCTCGGATCTGCTTTGGTGAACTTGATCAAGTAAAAGGCAGTGAGGAGCCTGTTTCCCTGAGCAGAACCCCCTCACAGGTGTACTCCGGCCATGTTCTATAGTCCGGGTAAGGGCCCATCTCCCCTGTTTGTACACTATTCTGTGTTAACACCTTGTCTCCATTTGCTCTTCTTCTTTAAAGAACCCTAGTCTTGTAGAAAATAAATTGGAATAAATCCCTTTAGCTAGTTTAGAAAGTGGCAAATTTCCACAGAGGAAGCACATAATATATTAAATGTGGACAAAGCCAGCTGAAAAGAAAACAGGACAATTCCATTATGCAGTCTGCTTAGAAACCTTCTAGAAACTTCCTAAGTGGTATCATGGTAGGATGAGGAAGGATATTGGCAACATGGCCGGAGGTGGGATTGGCAGAGAAGCAGCAACAGGCATCTAGTTTTGGCATGTAAGACATAGCTGTGGATGGAGAAGCATGTCCCTCCACCGTAGAGCAGGGGACAGGAATCAGCCTGCAGCTCCCTGTGGTCCCAAGGCGTCTGCATGACAGCTGTGGGCATGGAGCCTGGGGCTGTGGCTGAGAGGTGGTTCCTGCTAATACCACAGGCTTGCATCTGCTCGCAAGGGTGAGGCCACTTTTAATGTTTTTATATTCTGGTTATCATGCAAAAACTCATCAAGGAGAAAGTTTAAGCGGCACGCAAATAAGGCGGGCTGCTGAGAGGTGTGGATATACCTAGCGCCCGGTGTCAACATGACAAACCTCATGTTGAGTTTCTGATTATATTTAATAATGCAAAATTAGCCCTTCTTAATGTAACATATTGTGCCTGCAATGCTATTTGTTTGAACTGAAAACACCCCTTCCTACTTATCAGTTATAATAAAAGGACTCACACAGGGACCCAAATTTCTGCTCATTTTCATGCATTTGTAAATCAGGAGGAAACAGTCCTCTCTGAAGCCAGCTAGACAGGAGACACGCTGCAATGGGCTGGATTGCCAAGGGGCATGGTGCAGCGCTCCACACATCTGGAAACAGACTGCTCAGCAGTTACTGCAGGTGGAACCCAGGCTCTTTCATACTGAAAAGCATTCTCCTTTGTGCTGTGTCCAGTCTGAGACCAGAAAGGTTAGCAGAAGCAGCACCTGGCTTCCCCCCCTTGCAGGCCCTGCAGGAGTCATGGGAAGCCCATCTGCAGGGTGAGGCTAGCAAGCGCAGTGACTTCCTTCTCAGTCCTGTGGGTTCTTCCTCTGTGAGCACATGGATCCTCTATGAGTGCATGGATCCTCTGTGCACTCATGGATCCTCTGTGAGCTCACGGATCCTCTGTGAGATCATGGATCCTCTGTGAGATCATGGATCCTCTGTGAGCTCATGGATCCTCTGTGAGCTCACAGATCCTCTGTGAGCTCATGGATCCTCTGTGAGATCATGGATCCTCTGTGAGTGCATGGATCCACCGTGCACTCATGGATCCTCTGTGAGATCATGGATCCTCTGTGAGATCATGGATCCTCTGTGCACTCATGGATCCTCTGTGAGATCATGGATCCTCTGTGAGATCATGGATCCTCTGTGAGATCATGGATCCTCTGTGAGTGCATGGATCCACTGTGAGATCATGGATCCTCTGTGAGTGCATGGATCCTCTGTGCACTCATGGATCCTCTGTGCACTCATGGATCCTCTGTGAGCTCATGGATCCTCTGTGCACTCATGGATCCTCTGTGAGATCATGGATCCTCTGTGAGTGCATGGATCTGTGCACTCACAGATCCTCTGTGAGATCATGGATCCACTGTGCACTCATGAATCCTCTGTGAGATCATGTATCCTCTGTGAGTACATGGATCCTCTGTGCACTTATGGATCCTCTGTGAGATCATGGATCTTCTGTGCACTCATGTATCCTCTGTGAGATCACGGATCCTCTGTGAGTGCATGGATCTGTGCACTCACGGATCCTCTGTGAGATCATGGATCCACTGTGCACTCATGGATCCTCTGTGAGATCATGGATCCTCTGTGAGTACATGGATCCTCTGTGCACTCGTGGATCCTCTGTGAGATCATGGATCCTTTGTGAGTACATGGATCTTCTGTGCACTCACGGATCCTCTGTGAGATCATGGATCTCCTGTGCACTCATGGTTCTCCAGGGAACTTTTCAACATTTTATATTTTATGTATATGAGACAGAGAGATACAGGCAGATAGAAGACAGAATGGGTGTGCCAGGGCCTCTAGCCACTGCAAACAATGCTAGATACACACGCCATCTTTTGCGTCTGACTTATATGTGTTCTGGGGATTTTAACCTAGGTCTTTAGGCTTGGCAAGCAAGTGCATTAACTACTAAGCCATGTCTCCAGCCCTCTCAGTTCACTTTTGAGGTGCCCCCAAGGTCCAGCAGTCTTCACTGGCTGTGTAGCGCAGGAAAAATTTTCCCAAGTCAAGAGTATTTTGTGTGGATGGCCCTCAGGCAACATGGACTACTACAGATTCCCAGGTCTGCAAGATGGTTCAGAGCAGGTAAGGGTCACACACAGGGTCCCACAGGGCCTGAGACTCCACTGGGTTCAGTTCTGATCTTCAGATTCAAAGATTAGCAGAGGTCAAAGCCAGTCGACCTACCAAGAGAGTGGAGGCCAGTTAGGAATGCGAAGGGACAGGTCAGGGGAGGAAGCTTTGGCTTGACAGTTTAATAGGAGGAAAAGTGTGATCTAGAGACATGTATATGATTGGAAACCAACCAACAACAGAAAGGTCATTGTATTTGGATGGTGGAGGGGTGGGTCATTCAACACACAGTACAAATTATGTTTTAAAATTGAAATCAGATCTCACAACAAATAAACTCCAAGCAAAATAAAGAAGTACATCAAAACATAAAATAATAAGGCTGGAGAGATAGATTCATGGTTAAGGTACTTGCCTGTGAAGCCTAAGTGTTCTCCTAACCCATGTAAGCCAGATGCACAAGGTGGCGCATGCATCTGTACTTCATTTGCAGTGTTTTTTTTGTTGTTATTGTTGCTGTTTTACTTTAAATTTTGTTTTTGTTGTTGTTAGTATCCTGTCTATTTTTGTTTGTTTTTTGCACTTATGTATATGTGTGTGGTGTGCATGTATGCATGTTAATAAGGGTGTGGGCACATGTGTGTGAGCATTGTATAAGGGCTAGAGGTCAACATTGGATATCTTCGTCAATATCTCTCCACCTTACTCTTTGAGACAGGGTCTCTTCCTGAACTTAGAGCTCATGGATTCAGCTAGACTGGCTGAGTAGCAAGCCAAGGAATCTTTGTGTCTCTGCCTCCCCAACATAGGGAACTACATGCATGGACCACCATCCCCAACATTTCATAGGAATAAGGGAGATCTGAACTCAGGTCCCCATGGCTGTGCAGCAGAGCCTCTTCCAGCTCCTGTTTGTCATTTTGAGATAGAGTCTTGCGATGTAGCTCAGACTGGCCTCAAACTCACTAATGCAGTACCTCCGAGGGCCTGGATGACAACATCAACCCCCATGCCCAGCTCTCGTTTGTGAAAACAAATGCTCTTATTTGCCTGGTAGAAGGGAAGAGACGTTTTCACATGTCGCTGGGTCAGAAACATCAGTCTGTCAGTGCTTTCAGGGAGAAAAATTTTGATATGTACACAATTTGTAATTCTACTTCTAGGATTGTTTGTGAAAGGAAACCATAAGAAGTCCAAAAAATGGTGTGAATATCAAATTCAATACATCATTAGCTATAATCTCAAAAACTTAGTAATAATGTAAGTTTGAGTCCAGAAAATACACAATCACTCATGAGTGTTTTCAGCACCTGTCCTCAGACAGTGTCCTCAGTGAAGACCAGGTAGATGTGACACACAATCTGTTGTCACCGTCATGGGGCCTTGGTTTAGACATAGCATGAAATACAGAGGGCCATTAAGAAAAGTAGTGGAGGAAGACATATATTTATCTGGGGAAATTTGAGATATAGTAGATGTGGAAAAAGCCACTACAAAACAATAATTGTAGGGAAATCCCATTTTTTGAGAGGAAAGTCTATATGAATATGTATCATAAACATTCTAGAAAGAAATATACAAAATGTTAATAGCACTTATCTGTGGGTTCTGGGAATATATAGTAATTCTTTTATTCATAATTCTCTGTATTTTCCTATTCATCTGCAATGATTACATATTTCTAGGGCAATAAAAAATAAAACTATGAAGACTATATAGATACACAGAAAAGAAATCACATCACAATGAAAAGTAGAAAATACTCTAAGCGGCACATACACTGATGTTAGCCTTATTCAAATGCCTGTTTATACAGCATTGGATTGGAGTTAGAGATCAGCACACTAAAGTGACAAGTGTGATATCAGGCACCCAGAGGGACATGGGGACTCTTACCCTAACCCTTGTATCTAACATGGTCCTGCTCCACCCCTGTCCTTGCTCATGGACCAAGCTCATGACAACCCCCAGAAGACAGGCCCACCTCCAGGTCTTGCTTCTGCCCATCCCCAGAACTCTCTAGCAAGACAGTCCAAGTCCACTCTGCCTATATCTCTGTCAGCTCACCCAGAGACCATGCACTGTCAGGTAACTGTTCACACGAGTGAGAACAGAGTGGGAATGCGGTGGCAAAGTCTGAGTTTATGATCCACACTAGGTAAGCTGTCATCTTAGGTGGATAAAGGAAAGGCTGGACCACACCCAGCAGCAGGCTCTCACCCCTCCTCCCCACCATCTGAGGCCCAGGGCCCGAGGTCTGCCTGGTCTTCAGGGAGCTGGGAGTAGGGACTCTGTTTAGCCACTGTTCCATCGGTGGGGATTTGCTTTGCAAGTGATTTTTCTGAATGTATGACTTCCCTCTATGGGGACATTCACTGTAGTGTCCGTACATGGCCAGCTCTGGGCTGGGCATTGCTGAGGGAGGAGTCCTGGGAATGAGTCTGGCAGCTTTCTATTGCCATCTTCATTGCTTTGTTGCAAATGGCCTTCCCATGCAGAATTCAGAGGTATGAAAGAATGGCTGAGGGGCAGGCTGGGTCCCTTATGGTGGGGATGTTGACCTCCTGCCCCCAATATGCACAAGCACCCACAAACACACAAACGCACACGTTTCTCTACCCACCCTCGCAGGCACCTTGCTAGTCACCTTCCAACCTGGAGGTGGCCTCTGTTCCCAGGCCTCCTTGGCTGCTGCTCCCATGCTGGAGGCCCTGGATGACAGTGTCCAAACCCACAGAGTTGTGGCCATCACCCCAGCCCGCGTCCTGGAGTCTCCTTGTCTGCTTTGTTCCATGGGCCTGGAAGCTTTCCCAGCAGGCTGTCAAACTCCCTATGACACCAGGCTTGCAGGTCTCCACAGTGGAGTGACCTCCAGAGCTGAGCAGGCTGAGGGTCTGTTGAGGTCAATGTGTGGCCCCTCCAAGTCTATTACACACATGTACATAGACCACACACACACACCACTCACCACACATACTACACACATGTGCATAGACCACACATGCAAACACCACTCACCACACATACTACACACATATGCATAGACCACACACACACCACTCACCACACATACTACACACATGTGCATAGAACACACACACACACACACACCACTCCACACATACTACACACATGTGCATAGAACACACACATACACACACCACTTAACACACATACTACACACATGTGCATAGACCACACACACAAAACCATTCACCACACATACTACATGTGCATAGACTCACCACACATACTCACACACATGTTCATGTGCAGACCACACACACACACATACCACTCACCACACATACTACACACATGTGCATAGAACACACACACACACCACACACACACATACTACACACATGTGCATAGACCACACACACACCCATTCACCACACATACTACACACATGTGCATAGACCACACACACCACTTAACACACATACTAAACACATGTGCATAGACCACACACACACACCACTCACCACACATACTACACACATGCACATAGACCACACACACACACCACTCACCACACATACTACACACATGTGCATAGAACACACACACACACCACTCACCACACATACTACACACATGTGCATAGAACACACACACACACACACACCACTCCACACATACTACACACATGTGCATAGACCACACACACACACCACTGCATATACCACACACACACAGAACACACACCACCACTCACCACACATACTACACACATGTGCATAGAACACACACACACACACCACTCCACACATACTACACACATGTGCATAGAACACACACACACCACTCACCACACATACTACACACATGTGCATAGAACACACACACACACACCACACCACCACACATACTACACACATGTGCATAGACCACACACACACACCACTCACCACACATACTACACACATGTGCATAGACCACACACACACACACATACCATTCACCACACATACTACACACATGTGCATAGACCACACACACACCACTCACCACACATACTACACATGTGCATAGACCACACACACACCACTTAACACACATACTACACACATGTGCATAGACCACACACACACACACATACCAGTCACCACACATACTATACACATGTGCATAGACCACACACACACACACACACACCACTCCACACATACTACACACATGTGCATAGACCACACACACACACACATACACCACTCACCACACATACTACACACATGTGCATATATCACACACACACCACTTAACACACATACTACACACATGTACATACACCACACACACACACCACTCCACACATACTACACACATGTGCATAGACCACACACACACACCACTCACCACACATACTATACACGTGTATATAGAGCACAGATACACATGCACACACCATATCACCTACATACTAAACCATGTGCATAGGCCACACACATGAAAGACACAGCACATCACCACACATGCTACACTCATGTGCACTATCACATACATGACACACACCACTAGTACTGCTACCACAGATACCATACACGTGAAAAATAATAAAATGAAATGAATATTCCAGGGCCAGGGGTCGAGTTCTCTAATACGGTACTCTCGTAGCATGCGCAAGACCCAGCTTCCAATCCTTAGCATTGCAAAAATATAATATAGACTAGAATTAGGGAAAATAAACTGATTATTCTGACAAAAGGGCCCCAAGGCCAGGCTGAAAGCCAAAGGGTCTGAGGCCAAGATGCCAGATGCCCCTCCAGGGCTGTGAGCGTGGTGCCCGGCTGTCAGTAGTTCCGGTCACATGGGAAGCAGGAACTGTTCCAGGGAACTCACCCTCACTCCACATCTCCAACCTTCCTAAATTGAAGAGGCCAATCCCACATAGTTCCAGAACTGGCCGCCAGGAGCTCCAGATGAAGGAAGGCTGTGGGAAGAGGCTGAGGCCCATCACTACACAGCTCTGGAACGGGAGCTGATGGGCCAGCAGGCCTCCATGCTGGTGGTGGCAGCCTTGGCTGGTGCAAGAAGCACAGGCTTCCAGAGGTTCAGGGTCACGCAGAAGCAAAGATCTGGGTCTATTTATTTGGGAGCCAAGGATATGGGAAGAGCATGCCAGGGTCACAATTCCCACTGACAACACCTAGGGGCATGCCCCAGAGCTGGCATGTGGTTCATAGCTACCATGCAGGGCAGACCACGAACATGTGGCTGCAGCCAGGAGAGGCCCAGCAGGCCCTCTGAACACATCCCCAAAGCAAAGGCACAGTGGACTAAGGAAAAGCACCTCCTTCCCTGCGTGGGGTGCACAAGAGACCCCCCAACTCTCAGTCAACTCCAGAAGGGAGAGGAGGCTGTGGGGCCACTGGGGAAGCCAGAGCTCAGCAGACCAGCCAGGAGTTCCCCTGAGCTAGAGCCCATGCTCGGCCAGCTTCCCGCCCAGCTCCCCAAAGAAGACATCTGGCAATTACCCCCCACCCAATCTAGAGACATCCAGCCCCTGCCAGGACAGGGAGTGTGAGCCCCAACTTGGCATTTTGAGCTCAGAAATAGGGGTTAGGGGTGTAACTCCTCAGTAAAAGCCATGCTTAGAACATTCCTGGATTCGGTCTCCAATAAACCGTGGGAGAGCAAGAAAAGAGAGATATCAACAAGTATTTCAGCTAGAAAACAAAATTCGTAGAACAACAGAGACCGGGGTTTTGTTTTTATTATGGAAGTCACTGTGGAGGTTTCTCAAAGAACTGAAAATAAATCCATCCATCGCATGACTCCACTGTGACACTCCAGGACACAAAGGACTCCACACTCCACCTCAGAGACCCTGGCACATCCAGGCTCATTGCTCTTCCAGGCTCCATAGCTAGGAGATGGGATCAGCCTGGATTCTTATTAACTGATGAATGGATGGATGATGAAGATGTGGTGCATACACATAATGTAATTTTGTTCAGCTGTATATAAAAGTGAGTTGTGAAATTTGCCAGAAAATGTATGATGCCTTTTAAAATATTTTTACTAATTTATTTGCAAGCAGTGACAGAGAGACTGAGAATGGGCATGCCAGGGCCTCTAGCCACTGCAAACAAACTCCAAGTGCATGTGTGTGGTGGTTTGAGTCAGGTGTCCCCCATAAACTTAGGTGTTCTGAATGCTAGTCTCCCCAGCTGATGAGATTTGGGAATTAACGCCTCCTGGAGGCAGTGTATTGTTGGGGGCAGGCTTATGGGTGTTATAGCCAGCTTCCCCTTGCCAGTGTTGGGCACACTCTCCTGTTCCTGTTGTCCATCTTATGTTGGCCAGGGGGTGATGTCCACCCTCTGCTCATGCCATTGTTTTCCCGTGCCATCATGGAGCTTCCCCTAGAGCCTATAAGCCAAAATAAACCCTTTTTTCCTCCCAAAATCTGATCTTGGTCTGATGATTTTTACCAGCAACAGGAACTGGACTGTAACAATGTGTCACTTTGTGCATATTGTGTATGTGGGTACTGAGGAATTGAGCCCAGGGCTGCCAGACTTTGCAAACAAGCACTTTTAATCTCTGAGCCAGCCCTATGATGCCTTTTTAAATAGTAAACCCAGGTCACTTCTCGTGGGAGCATTCCATGTCCAAGCAGCCCCTAGCATTTGAAGGGAGTCCAAGGAAAAAGTTGAAGGGAGTCAAAGGAAAGTAGGAAGGCAATCAACATTTCTGGTATTGGTGGCTGTGACATGAGGCTTACAGCCCAGTGATCCTGCCACTGAGGCTGACCATAACAACTGAATGGGGGAAAAGTCTGTTTGATGATTGTGGGAGCCAAGCAAGGCAGCCAGGACTTGAGGGTATAAGATCCCAGAGGGAAGGGAAGCTTCCAGAGAGCCCTCCTTACAGATGCTGTCTCTGACGCTAGGTGATTTGTTGATTCGGGGAAAGTGGTGCCAGCAGTTTCCAAGACAAAAATTATATAGCACAGTGCAGCCCAAAAGTGAGGGGCCAAGGTTCTAGTGCAAAGGGAGCCCCTGGGAAGGAAGGCTGATCTGCTGCACGTTTCCCTGGAGCTTCTGTCAATCCCGAGCTTCCCAGTCACGGGGAACGGGCAAGGGACACCAAGGGGGGAGCAGCCGCTAAGAGGCTTAAGTGCTAAGCAGGGATTTTGGCAGTCTTGTGGCCCTGGGGAGAGCAGAAGGGAAGCTCAGAGCTCACTGAGGCAGGGACCAGTGAGTATGCAGAGTCCCTGTTAAAATCCTGAAGGACCCGAGCCCCAGGAGCAAGGATGGCCTTAAAGTAGGTCACATCTTCCAAAGACAGACGCCAGCATTGATGGGATCCACAGCATCTTTTCACACTCCTCCTCCTCATGAAAGCAGGGAGGAAGTCCATCATCCACTGACTTGACCACTGTGTTTCCACTCGCAAGAGTTGACACTCAGTGAAGAAATATGAGACAAGATGTGTGATAGGAATAATTCATCAAAATTAAGATAAAATTGATAACAGGAACAAGCTACAGATGAACCAGATATTGATGTCATTAGATATGAACTTTGAAATAAGTATAGTGAACATGTTTAAGAAAATAGATATAAAAGGGCTGGAGAGATGGCTTAGCAGTTAAGGCGCCTGCCTGCTAAGCCTAAGAACCCGGTTCCAATCTTCAGCGGTTCCAATCTCCAGGTCCCACATTTAGCCAAAAGCAATGACGCAAGGGCGCAATGACGCACTTGCCCACAAGGGGGCGCACGCATCTGGATTTCGTTCACAGCAGCTGAGAGACTGCTGTCTCCCTCTCCCTCTCTCTCTGTCTCTCTCTGTGTCTCTCTCCAAAAATAAATAAAAAGAAAAAAACAAAATAGATATAAAAAAGAGAGAGCATTGCACCAGAGAAGTGCAGTCTATAAGAAGGTACTAAAATGAAGCATGCAATGTCTAACTTATGAATCTGACCAACTAATTGAAGATTTGATGCAGCAGAGTGAGGGTTCAGCAAGTTGAATGCTGGTCAAATAAAATATCCAAATTGACATGAGAGAGATGCTTGGGCCTGGTTGAAGAAGTTGAACATGTGGCAAGCTGAAAAACTGGGATGAAAACAGCACCTGAAGAGATAGCAGTAGAGAATATTCCAGTTCTGACAGAAGCACATCAAGGTGTTCTGCAAACCCAGAGAAGGGACAGAGACAAAAACCTCCTATTAAAACTGCCTCAAATTAAAGGGAAAGTCCTAGCAGAAGCAACCAAGGACTAAAACAGAAAAGGAAACGTAGCAAGGGTTGAAAAAGGAAAGAATACAAAAAGGTAGACAAAAAAAAAAAAATCAAAATGACACCTGCAAGAAATGGTCCAAATACAAGAAGAAAATACCAGATAATTTACGAATTTGTGGTCACTGCCAGGCTGGGAATAGGGCTCAGCAGTTCAAGGTGCTGCTTGCAGAACTTTCTGGATTGGGTTTAGTTCCTAAGCTACCCACATAAGCTGGACACAAAAAAGGTACAAATGTCTGATGTTTGTTTGCAATAACAAGAGGCCCTGGTGTGCCTACACACACACATACACACACACACACACACATACATACACACATATGCACACACGAATAAACAGATAAATAAGTGCAAATTTTTAAAATTTTAATTTAATTTATTTATTTGAGAGAGAGGAAGAGGCAGATAGAGAGAAAGAAAGAATGGGTGGGCCAGGGCTTCCAGCCACTGCAAACGAACTCCAGATGCATGTGCCCCTTGTGCATCTGGCTTACGAGGATCTTGGGGAATTGAACCAGGGTCCTTAGGCTTCACAGGCAAACACCTTAACTGCTAAGCCATTTCCCCAACTCATAAATGCAATTTCTTTAAAAATAATTTGTAATCATTGAAACATCCCTTAGAAATGAAGAACCGATGAGGCTTGGAAATGAGTGTTCATTTCCAATATCTAGAAAGAGAGAGAGAGAGAGAGGGAGGAGGGGAGCAAAGTAAACTAATTCTGTAACTGAGATGAAAATGGTTCCAGTAGAATTACAGTACTAGAATAAACAAAGCAGAAAGGGTAAATGTGGAGGCAAATCCAATGAATAATGATTGTTTAAAATAACCATGATAGCCGGGCGTGGTGACGCACACCTTTAATCCCAGCACTCGGGAGGCAGAGGTAGGAGGATTGCCGAGAGTTCGAGGCCACCCTGAGACTACATAGTGAATTCCAGGTCAGCCTGAACCAGAGTGAGACCCTACCTCACAAAAAAAAAAAAAAACAAAACAAAACAAACAAAAAAAAAAAAACCATGATAGTATGTGGAGGAATTGAAGTATTAGCCGAATTAAAATATAAAGCAACAATTCCATAGGAAAGGAAAGCAGTATAAATGTAGTAAAAGCATTATAAGGCCCTGTGTTGATAAGAGAAATGGAATAAGAACTATTTTGAAGTCCGTTCTAATGAGTTAAGACTGCACAATTCACCCAGTGTGGTGTGAATCTATCAGTAATCTTTAGTTTAACAATTACAAGAAAATAAAGAAGGTGGTTTGGTTTGAACGTCAGATGTTCCCCATAGGTTCATGTGTTTGAACACTTGGTCCCCAGAAGTGGTGCTGTTAGGGAAAGGTATGGAAACCTTTAGGAGGTGGAATTTGGCTACAGAAAGGGGCCACTGGAGGCAGGCCTTGAGGGTTGATAGGCTGGCCTCAAATTCCTGTCTGTCTTTTGCTTCCTGGCCATGGAGCAGCAGTATGAGGAGCCAGGCACCTGCTCCTGCTGCCACGTTCTCCCCACCAGGACAGAATGTAAGCGCAAATAGCCTCTGCATTTCCTTATGCTGCTTCTTATCAGGTATAGTACCGCAGCACCCAGAAAGTGGAGCCGATGAGCCAACAGACAATGAAAGCACAAAGTGAATAATAATGAACTTCCTTGGTGTCAGAATAGGAGAGAAAACAAATAGAAACTGGATAAAAGAAAATAGATGTCCTCAATATAAAAGGTTATATTAAGTATAAAGGGCAAAAGTAGTCCAGTTAAAAGAATAATATTGAATATTATCTTTTTATCTTACATTTTTGGTAAAGGGGCTCAATATGCAGGTAAGGCTGGCCTCAAACTCATACTCCTGCTGCCTCAGCCTCCTGAGCACTGGGATTACAGGTGTGTGCCACCACGTCCAGCTCTAATATTGCCTTTCAAATTAACTTTAAAAAAACCTAATTGTACGCTAGATGATGCTTGCTTTCAAAAGAACAGATTGAGTCATGAAGACCCCATGCAAACCCTTGCCCAAAGAAGACTTCCATAGCTATTTAATGTCAATGTACACTTTATATATTAAGATTCAATCTAACCCTCAAAAGAGTGGCCATGATTAAAAAAAAAAGTAAACAACAAAAATATTGGCAAGCATGTGGGGAAAAGGAGATCCCTTTAGATGGCTGGTGGGAATGTAAAGTGGTGCCAGCACTGTGGAAGTCAGTGTGGATATTCCTAGAAAACTACAATTAGAACTCCCATTAGACCCAGCTGCACCACTCCTCATTATGTACAAAAGAACGCAAAGTCAGGACACCCCAGGTAACTGCCATCCTTGCTCACGGTTGTACTGTCCACGAGGTGCTACGCTGTGGACTTAGTCTAGGTGTCCTTCAAGAGGTAGATGGACAGTGACAATGTGGCACCCCGGAGTCTGAATCAGCAGTGAGAAGAACATCATGATGCCATTCACTAGCAAATTAATGCATCTGGGAGCTACGTAGTAACAGGTGCAGAAAGACAAACATTACATGTTTTCCTCATGTGTGGATCCTAAACTGTAAATGATACATAAAACTCTGTGTGTATGTGTGTGTGTACAGAAGAAAGACTGGGGGAAGGAAAGAGAGTAGTAGAAGGAGAAGGGGAATGTTGGGAGAAAATGAGGACATGGGGTGCTAAATATAGTCTAAGTATATGATATACTTAAAATAAATCATCTTTGTGAAACCCATCACTATTGTACAATAAACCCATCCAATAAAGAACAAGAGAGCAAGAAGGCCTGCCAAACTTTGCAAATGAAGTGGTCCCTGGAAAGAACCAGGCAGCCACCCAGACACCTGGAAATAAGGAAGAACCAGGCAACCACCCAGACACACACACACACACACACACACACACACACACACACACACACACCTAGCCCAGAAATAAGAAAAGCCTGAAAAATTATGGTATAAGCCAAAACTGCTTAAACTTTTTTGATCTCAAGACTTCTCTGGAGAGGTGTGTGGTAGTTTGAATTTAAAGAGTCCCCCCGTGGCCTCACATATTTGTGATGAAGCCTCACAATCCCCAGCTGGGGGAGCCTTTGGGAGGTGGAGCCTTTATGGAAGAGGGGTGTCACTTTGGATGGACCTTGTGGTGCATTACCCCAACTACAAACCCAGTACTTGAACTAACCTACCCAGATATGTGACGAGAGGTGAGCCAGCTTCCCACTCATGCCACAATTGCTCAGCCATGATGAAACTTTCCTGGAGACGATAAGCCAAAGTAAACCCTTTACTCCCATAACCTTCTTCTAGCCAGGTGCTTCATCCCATTAACAAGAAGATAACAGCAACAAAACCTCTTTTAAAATTCTTTATTGGGGCTGGAGAGATGGCTTAGGGGTTAAGGCACCTGCCTGCTAAGCCAAAGAACACTGGTTCCAATCTCCAGCGGTTCCAATCTCCAGGTCCCACGTTTAGCCACATGCAAAGTGAGGCAAGAGCGCAATGCCACACTTGCCCACAAGGGGGCACAAACATATGGATTTTGTTCACAGCGGCTGAGACTGCTGGTGTGCCCATCTCTGTCTCCCTCTCCCTCTCCCTCTCTATCTATCTCTCTCTGTCTCTCTCTTCAAAAATAAATTTAAAAAATAATAAAAATAATAAAAAAATAAATTCTTTTTTGGTGTGTGTGTGTTTATGATGTGTGTGTGTGTGTGTGTGTGTGTGTGTGTGTGCATGCACAATGATGTGTGTGAGTCATGCTCATGTATGCATGTCACAGTGCACATATGGAGGAAAGAAGACAACTTGGCAGGTGTCAGTCCCATGTGTCGTCTTGTTTGAGGCAGGGTCTCTTACTGTTCACTACAATGTTCGCCAGGCTGGCTGGTTTGAGCTGCTAGTGGATTCTTCGTCTCTGCCTCCCACCTCACCATCAGTGTGCTAGACTCATAGACATGGCCCAGCTTTATTTGGGGTCTGAGGATCCAAACCCTGGTCCTCATACATGCACAGCAAGCACCGTATCCATGGCACCATCTCCCCAGCCCCACCTCTGTAGAGATCTCAATGATTTAAAATCACTAAAGATTCTACACACTTCTGCTCATATCAGTGACTCCATCCTCGCCTGCCATATCCTCAGTTAAACTTAAGAAAGCTTTAAGCATTTTTATTCATTTGTTTTAAGATAAAATAATAAATTGATCCCATCTTAACATAAGCATCATCATTTTAAGAGAAATAATATTTTCTAAAGCAAAGTGATGCCAAGGACAGCACTGTTCCACATTTCTTAGTCTCGATGATATTTAGCCTAATGGAAGACAGTTGGATTCTCATGTTAACAGCTGCAGTCAATCTGTTGTGATTTTTTTGGTTGAGGCATGAAGAATATCCAGCTCCATGAGGATATGCCATTAAAGGAAGAAACATGTTAACACCCTTCTCAGGTAGCTGTTGGTCGTCTCTCATACCATGCCCACATGCGGCAGGAGCGGTTTCTATAGGAAAACCTCAGTGCAGAGTCTGGACCACGTAAAAGTACACATCAAGTCTGGCATGGTGGCGCACACCTTTAATCCCAGCACTCGGGAGGCAGAGATAGGAGGATCACTGTGAATTCGAGGCCAGCCTGGAACTACAGTGAGAGTTACAGGTCAGCCTGGGGTAGAGTGAGACCCTATCTTGAAAACACACAAAAATTATACATTAACCCATCAGTCTCTTCTCACCTGCTGACACAGTGTACCAGTGTTCACCAAGGTTCCGCCCTCATGCTCCACTGGCCTATATGTTCTTTGGGCCTGTGCCAGAAAGCTGGTCAGGACTGTACACGTTACTGCTCAGAGCAGGGCTTAACAGTCAGGGAAGGAGACAGACTATGCTTTTCACTGCGTCTACTCACTGACTTCCCCCCAAGTTCACACCCAGTGCCCGCCACAAGTTCGCATGACAAGCTGGAGGAAGGCAGCCATCAGTACACAATGGCCATCTTGAGGTGGGTCAGGAAAATTGAAGTCAGGAGCGGGAGAGCCAGGATGACAGAATTTGATCATTTAAAGTCCTAAATGCAAATAAAATAAAATAAAATAAAATAAAATAAAATATAAAGAAAGAGAAAAAGAAAGATAGAATAATGAAAAGTGGAGTTGGAGGGGGAGGAGAAAGCAGCCATCCTGGAAGCTTCTCCCAAAAAGCATTTGTGGCTGAAATTCCAGCAAAAGAGGGGATGGCTTTGGGCTAGCAGACCCTGCATGGAGAGCCCCAGGCCAGCTGTCCTCCAAAGACTAAGAAAAGTCAAGCCTAAAACCTCTTGTAGTTCATTCAAAACCAAATAAAGGTTCTTTTCGACATGCTAATTAGAAAAATATTGGCTGATCTCACATATTGAATCTTTTTACCCATGCGTGATTTTGTAGCAGTATGCAATGATCATTCTTAGGGAGAGACTAGTTAAGGCGGTGGTAGTTAGGAGGGAGAGACTAACTAAGACGGTGGTAGTTAGGAGGGAGAGACTAGCTAAGGCGGTGGTAGTTAGAAGGGAGAGACTAGCTAAGGCGGTGGTAGTTATGAGGGAGAGACTAGCGAAGATGGTGGTAGTTATGAGGGAGGGACTAGCGAAGACGGTGGTAGTTATGAGGGAGGGACTAGCTAAGACGGTGGTACCTAGGAGGGAGGGACTAGCTAAGACGGTGGTAGTTAGGAGGGAGAGACTAGCTAAGACGGTGGTAGTTAGGAGGGAGAGACTAGCTTAAACAGTGGTAGTTATGAGGGAGAGACTAGCTAAGGCAGTGGTAGTTTGGAGGGAGACTAGTTAAGACAGTGGTCATTATTAGGAAGTCTTAAAGCATTAGGACACCCATAGCTAACAGTTGGTGTTAAAAGTTTTCCCAGCTTGGGGAGGACTGTTCCAGCTTTCACAATGAAATTTCAGTGACCTGGGACAGCCCTGGCTCCAGGTAAACCAGTATGAAGGATTTCAAGTAGGTGAGGGCAAGTTCTCCAAAATCTTAAATTTTGCTTATATATAAAAATATAAAAATATTCCATCTTTGGCAATACATAGTCTTGGTGACTTCTGTTCAAAATGGCATGTTCATTTCTTTCTTCTGAAAAAATGATTGCCAAATGTTCACATTGATATAAAAGTATCTTGTCTGCCAGTTCTTTCTTTGATGTGAAGAGTGAGCCCATGGGAAAAGTGGCCAGTTGATATCACAGCCTTTACTTCCTCTCTCTCTCTGTTTTTCCCTCTGTCTTTCTTTTTACTCCTTTCTTCCTCTTCTTTCTTTTCTTCCTTCTTCTTTCCTTCCTTCTTTCCTTTCTCCCCTTCCTTCCTTCCTTCCTTCCTTCCTTCCTTCCTTCCTTCCTTCCTTCCTTCCTTCAGATAGGGTCTCACTCTGAAGACCTAGCACTAACTATGCATCCCAGGCTGGCCTCAAACTCACAGTAATTCTCCTGCCTCAGCATCCCAAGTGCTTGATTACAGGCATGTTTCACCACATCTGGGTGAAAAAGTGCTTCTCTTTAAGGCAATCACCATTTTCATAGTTCCCATTTGGTCATACATACTATTAAAATTAATATTTCCTAATATTCATCAAGTCTATCATTAACTGAAGGCACTGACGGCTCTAATGGCCACGAATACACTTGGGGCCACTATGGTTACTCACTACGTGAGCCACAGTTTGTTTATTTTATTTTATTTATTTACTTATTTATTTGAGAGAGAGAGAGAGAGAGAAGGAGAAAGAGGCAGATAGAGAAAGAAAGAGAATTGGTGTGCCAGGACCTCTAGCTACTGCAAACAAAGTCTAGATGCATGAGCCACCTTGTGCATCTAGCTTTATGTGAGTCCTGGGAATCAAACATGGGTTCTTTGGCTTTGCTGCTAAGCACCTTAACCATTCCAGCCCAAGATCCATGGTTTGTTTTTTCAAGGTAGAGTTTTGCTCTAACCCAGGCTGACCTGCAATTCACTGTAGTCTCAGGGTGGCCTTGAACTCATGGCAATCCTCCTACCTCTGCTTCTCAAGTGCTGGGATTAAAGGCATGTGCCACCACTCCTGGATTACTTTTTTTTTTTTTTTTTTTCTGGCTTGACCCAGTTTTATTCCCAGTGTTTATGCAGGTCAGTGCAAATGAAAACACAGTAGAAAAGGTGATAAATAATGTAACATTGTCATACTAGTATTAAAAATATCTTTTAGAACTGGAGAAATGGCTTTGCAGTACTTGCCTGTGAAGCCTAAGGACCCATGTTAGACTCCTTGGATCCCATGTAAGCCAGACACACAAAGTTATGCATGAGAAAGGTTGCATATGTACACAAGGTGGTACACGCATCTGGAGTTTGATTGCAGTGGATGGAGGCCCAATTCTCTCTCTTTCTCTCATAAAAAAATTTTAAAAATATATATCGTGGAACCTGGGAAAGATCTGAGAGATCCCTCAGGACCCACACTATGCATATTACAGTAAAAAGGAAACAATCACAGAAGTCAGTCAGGCTGTGTGTGGCCCGTGTTGTTGATAGCGGGTGTGTGGCAGTAACAGAAGGATGAGTAGAGCTAGGCACAGGAACAGAAGCCAGCGAGGCAGGGTATGGTGCATTTAAAAGAGCAAAAATGGTCTGAATGCAGGGGTCTGAGAAATGTAACAAATACATGCATGAGGGTTGGAGAGATGGCTCAATGGTTCAAGGCATTTGCTTGCAAAGCCTGATAGCCTAGTTTGATTCCCCAGTTCCAATGTAAAGCCAGATGCATAAAGTGGCACAGGCATTCATCTGGAGTTCGTTTGTAGTACATCTAACAGCACACACCACCTATGTCCACACAGTGGAATTCATTAATGAAAGCTCTGTATAGAGTTTGAAAATCAGTGTGAGGGCTAACTTCTGGTTGTCAACTTACCAGGATTGAGAATCAGCATGTAAACAAATCTCTGGTCATATCTGTGAAGGGTTTTCTAGATTAGATTAGTTGGGGTGGAAAGATCCACCCTAACTTTTGGCTACACCATCCCATTGGACTGGGTTCTGGACTATATAAAAAGGATAATGCTAGCTGAGCACCAGGATTCATCTCCCTCTGCTTCCTCCCAGCTGGTGGGACAGTGTGACACTGTGACACCAGCTCTCTGCTCCTACCATGCTTCCCCTCCTCACTATGAAGGATGCACCATCAAAACTACAAGCCAAATTCAACCTTTTCCTTCCTAAAGCTGCTCCTGCTCAGGTATTTTATCTCAGCAACAAGGAAGTAGCTGATGCAATTGGTAAGTGCCACTGACCACATTAGTAGGATCTAAACTTTAACAAAAAACTGCAACAGCAGAAGCCGAAAGTGAGCTTAATAAAGTTCACCCCATTCATCATATAAATTATCAAGTTGGAAGCAGGAAGGAGCTGCGTTAGTTTGATACAGAGTATGCAGTCACAGCAAGGCCAGCATTTGATGGTGAAATACTGAAATTAGGAAAAAGACAAAAATGTGTGCTGCTGTTACCATTATCATCACAACATCAAGCTAGACTTGCTAAGCATTGCAATAAGGCAAGAAAAATAAAGGTGTTAATGTTAGGAAAGATAAAACAAAACATTGTTTTCAGGCAACATGAATACCTAGTCATAAAATGTTACATATAAGTTATAAGACTTGATAAATAAATGTATCAAAGCATTCAAAGATACAGTAATTTGAAGATTTAAGATTAATTTTCAAAAGTCAAAATTGAATTCATGTATATTACAAATAACTAGGAAATGAATTTCTATTGCCATTAGTTATAGAGCATAAAACATTATTTACCAGGAAATAAATCGAGTGAAAATTTTATAATCTGCACAACAATCAGCCCAGCATCCTGGGGAGAAGCTGTTATTAGATGATGGGATGAGGAGAGATCAATGCCATGTTCAGCAGGTCACTGGCTCAGTGCTGTACCCCAGCTAGGTCTTTGGAGAGCCATAAAACTTGAGTCTTGGAATTCCAGGAAGGTGGATGCATGAAACTGACAAGCCAGTCTAACAGTTATAGAGACATGCAAATGATGCTCCTCTTGGAAGTCAGAAGACTCCTTGTACTTTAAAAAGATAAAAACTAATTTTCTGCAGAATAAATAAAATTCACAGGCAATGCAGACACACAAGAATATAGTTCCCTGCTCTATGTGTATGTACACATATGTGCACCCGTGTGTGTTTCAAACTCAATACATGCTGGACATGTTTGTGTTGTTCAGTGGGGAAAAGTCAAACTTTCCCCAAATCCTTTGCTCTACAATTAGATATACACGTGGAAGAAGCAGTGAGGCCCTGTACCTGTCTTCCGTCATTCATAAGACTTGCTAGCAGATGCCCCAAAGGAAACCCCAGTGAAGGCGCCTCCAGCATTATATGGCTTGGCATCTAGCTCAGTAGGCTTAGGAAGCTTTGGCAGGGAGATTGCTGTGAGCTGAAGTCCAGCCTGGGCTACATATTAAGGCCAGATCAGGCTACAGAATAAGATCCTACCCGAGGAAAGAGAGGAAATATGGGAGATGATATCATTGTGAACTTGGGAAGGCAAAGATTTTGTAAAGAGAAGACAAAAAGGATTCATTTAATGGAAAATGTAATGGTTTGAATGTGATATTAAGCATTGTTATTTAACACTGGGTAACAGAAAAGCAACAAAAGCCAGGGGCACTCTGGGAGAAGATGTTTGGAAGGCGTACGTCCGACGAAAGACTCAGACCCTGAATGTAAAAGAAGCTCCTACAATTAAATCAGAAATAATCCCACTTTCAAAATAGTAGTGAAAATGCTACCACAAAATGAAATGGATAAATGGTGAACTTTATCAAAATTAAAAACATTTTCTCTCTGAAAAAGCCTGTTAACAGGATTTAAAAAAAACAAGCTACTGAGTTAAAGAAAATATTTACGAGCCCATAACTGACCCTGGGACAGGATCTCGTGTGTCAGATAAAAACTAAAATTCATAGAGATGGACCAAGGCTGGACTTGGGGAGGTGCCAAGGACAAGATGGAGCATTTCACAGACGGGTTGGCATGGACCTTGCACCAGCAAAGGGGAAAGCAGGCTGGACATTGGGAAATGACAAATGAACCTGCATCAGCTTCCAACAGCGCAGGGACCCTGACTGCCAACCTGAACTAGGGAGAGCGCCAAGATGAACACCTTCAGAGAAGCCAGTGACAGCACGTTGGTAGTGGGAGTGGGACTGCCACCCCAGAAACTGCTAGCAGTTTCTTGAAGACTAAGTATGCACCTGCCTTTATCACCTCACCTCTGCCAAAAATAAACCCCTATGTTTACACACAAACCTGCCCATGAATGTTCATAGTGTGAAACTGGAAGCCATTCACATGACCATGGGCAGGCAGATGGTTAAACTGTCCCCAGGACTCAGCAGTGCAAGGGAGAAACTACTCCAAGAGACTTTGATTGCAATGGAATTATGCAACAAGAAAAAGCCAATCCAACAAGACCATATGAAGTTACAGACATGGAAATATGTTACAGATGCCCAGACCAGAAACAGGAAGGGGAGTGGTAGGTGGGTGTGATTAGGAATGCCAGGGACCAGGAACAGGGGAGAGGGTAGGCAGGTGAAGTTAGGGATGTCCAGGTAAAAGAACAGGGAGAGGGTGGGTGGGTGAGGTTGGGATGCCCAGGTAAAAGAACAGGGGAGAGGGTAGGTGGGTGAGGTTGGGGATGCCCAGGTAAAAGAACAGGGAGAGGGTAGGTGGGTGAGGTTGGGGATGCCCAGGTAAAAGAACAGGGGAGAGGGTAAGTGGGGAGGTTAGGGATGCTTCGGTAAAGAAACAGGGGAGAGGGTAGGTGGGTGAGGTTGGGGATGCCCAGGTAAAAGAACAGGGGGGAGGGTAGGTGGGTAAGGTTGGGGATGCCGAGGTAAAAGAACAGGGGAGAGGGTAGGCGGGTGAGGTTAGGGATGCTTCAGTAAAGAAATAGGGGAGAGGGTAGGTGGGTGTGGTTAGGGATGCTTCGGTAAAGAAATAGGGGAGAGCCGGGCGTGGTGGCGCACGCCTTTAATCCCAGCACTCGGAGGCAGAGGTAGGAGGATCGCTGAGAGTTCGAGGCCACCCTGAGACTACATAGTGAATTCCAGGTCAGCCTGGGCCAGAGTGAGACCCTACCTCGGAAAAAAGGAAAAAAAAAAAAAAAAAAAAGAATAGGGGAGAGGGTAGGTGGGTGAGGTTAGGGATGCTTCGGTAAAGAAATAGGGGAAAGGGTAGGTGGGTGAGGTTGGGGATGCCCAGGTAAAAGAACAGGGGAGAGGGTAGGCGGGTGAGGTTGGGATGCCCAGGTAAAAGAACAGGGGAGAGGGTAAGTGGGTGAGGTTAGGGATGCTTCAGTAAAGAAACAGGGGAGAGGGTAGGTGGGTGTGGTTAGGGACACCCAGAGCCAGGAATTAGTGTTCAAGACCACAACAGGGTTACCTGTCCTCCTCTCCTCATCAACTTCCTCTTCGGAGCCCTTGAGCGCCTCTCTGCTGGATCTCATAAAGCTAATGATGGGCGAGTGGGAGCCGTTGCTGTCCTCTGTGCCATGGAACATCAGAGCTTACTACCCTCTGACTGGTTTGGTGCCCATTATCCAATCCCCCCTCCCAACCACACACCTCTAGCAACCACTGTTACCAGGCAGGTGAGCTCTTTTCACCTAGTGCTTCTGAGAGAAAATTGCATTATTTGTGTATTTGTGCCTCATTTATTTAACATCATGTTTCTGAGTTCCAGGCATGAAGTATGATTGTGAAAGATGCTCCCTTTAGGAGAAACTAGGTAAGAGGTAGCCAGAATCTTTCTGAGTTATACCTTATAACTGCATATTAATCTATGGTTATCTCAAAATAGAAAATCTATTAAGCAAATACTTGGGAACACTAAAGAAAATCAAACAAGTTATGCACATTTCACTGCAAAGTTTAAGCAAATGGCCATTAAGCTACTTAAATATATTCAGCAGAAAAAATTCATCAGAGATGTAAACAGTTAGCAGAAGGAAATGAAAATGTGAGCAATAAAATAAAAGTAACAGAGTATGTGTTACTTTTCTCATACTTGGCTAAAGCACCTTAAGGAGACAGGGGTTTTCTTGGGCTAGTGATTAAAGGGAGCAGCCTTCCTGGCTAGGCAGCATGATAGGAGCACGAGGTGGCTGGTCACAGCTGTCTATAGACATGAAGCAGGGAGAGGTGAATGACCATGATTCACTTGCTTTCTCCATTTGATTCCATCTGGTCCCTAGTTTATGAGATGCTATCAGCCACACTCATGGTATTTTTAATTCTTTTAAATACCAGGATGGGCAAAGTTCTTGGTGGGGCTTTCCAGAAAGTTCCCTACCTTTCCAGACTGGGGGGAAAGTGGTGATCAAGGACCAGAAAGCACAAGAGAGGCATGAGGATTGAGAAGGACCACAGTGTCCCTAGATAGCATGGAGACCCCAGTGGAAGTTCACACTCATTAGCATTTGGGAGGGAATGTGGTGATAGTGGAAGGATCTGGAATCATTTAGTCCTGGGAAGAGAAGCCTGTAGGGGGTCAAGTGATAATAATGATAAGTGTGAGTTCATTTAGAGAAGACAAGTACAATGTATTCGTAGCTGTATTAGAGAGGAACACAGTCCTTCATGATAGCTAATAGCAGGACGTGAAGCTTTCAGAGCCATTGCTAAGACATGGTTTGTGTGATTGCAAAGTACAAAGAACAAATGAACAGCTTGACGATCAGGGTTCCAGGTGCTTCACATCGGACTTACCTTTGTGACCAACGCACACAGTTGTGGGGATGATTTGATGACTTTCTACCTTGCCTCCTATCTTATGTTTTCTTTTTGGACGTGTGTATGTGGTGTGCGTGTGTGTGTGTGTGTGTGTGTGTGTGTAAGGGTGCATGCAGAGGCCAGAGACTGATACCAGGTGTCTCCCTTGATCACTCTGCACCTTACTATTAAGACAGGTTCTCTCACACAAACGCAAAGCTCATGGATTCAGCAAGCCTAGCTACCCAGATTGCCCTGGGCATCCCTGCCTCCTCCCCAGAAGCGCTGGGACTACAGGCAAGCACCACACCCACTCAGAATCTACTCGCATGATGGGGATCCAAGCTCTGGTCTTCTCACTTGCAAGGCAAGCAGACGCCATCTCCTCCGCCCCGTTCCAACTATCCTTCGAGTCATCAACACTGATCTTCAGTGTAGAGTGGGAAGAGGTGTGTAGCTGAAATCTCTGAATTCCATCCCCCACACCAGTGGTTTCTCTTCTGTGGTGCTGGGGATGGTCATGCCCTTTCTAAGTGACTGAACGTGCACAGGTGAAATGTGTCATGTCTGTGCTCACACTAGCTTGCACACTAGTTTACACACGCCATGCGCCCAGGGCTCAGTGTAGTCCTGGCAGCCGTGGAGGTTGGGCTGTAGCATTGGACAGAGCAGAAGCCCCGTGTTCAGCACGGCTCACATGTTTTCTCCCCCACCTTCGTAGAAAGGACTCTGCGCTGTGCTCCACCCTGTGCACAGCAGCCCAGACTCTGTCATATAGTAGAAATTGAAGTTCATGGCCAAGGTGACGACCACCTAAAGCCAGATTCTTCCTTCTCAGAGAAGACTATGCCGGGACTCAGTTCTCCAGACACTGACTGAACTTTCAGAAAGAAAATGTTCATATCACACACAGCCCAAAAAGCTGGCCTACGGCATACATTACCAAATATATTTTCCTATGAATAAAAGATACTTGGAAAGAGGCAAATGTGATCATGCCTAAAAAAGTCTTTACCTGAGGCTTGAAAATATGAAGAAAAGGGAGCGGTGTTTTCCCCCCTCAAATGAGCAGCTCTGTTTGGGGGCCCAGAAGAGCAGAGGTACAGGGGGCTAAGAAGGGGGAGGTCCCCTGGGGAGGTGTACAGAGTCCTAAGGGCCCACACCATCATCAGATGAGACAGCCAGGGCACTGCGGGGAGGCCAGCATGGACCATTAGCCAGTCTGTACTTGAACTGCCCTTTGTGCTGTGGGGTTTATTTCACCCATAATAGGCAGTGTTGACTTCAAAGCAGCTCCTTTGCTTGTGGGGTGATAGGCTAGGAGAACAGAGCTCATTAACAATGGCGCTTTTCAAATGGAAATGGTCCTGCCTTTATGCAGGGTGATTGGAAAGCCCTTCATAGAATTAACCCTGCTTTCTCTTTTCTCTCTCTGACTTGGGTCCTTGTGCAACGCTGAAAAGAGAGGAAAAGAGGGAGAGAGAATGAATTAAAAGGGCAGTCACATTAACATTGTGTCTGTCCTTAGCACAATATCAAAATGGGTTAGCTATACTCAGAAACGACCCCTTGTCAGAGTTAGGTCCCTCACCAATACCACTCCCATCAAAGAATAATGAAAGGAGATGTTGCCCCTGCATACTAAGCATTTGGGCATTTTGCTGGAGGCGGCACGTGAGTGTGTGTGTGTGTGTGTGTGTGTGTGTGTGTGTGTGTACAGTGGAGCATGCTGGTGTGAACATCTTTCTCGTGGTGCACTCTGTAGGCCTGAGCTACTGCACGATCTATTACGTGTCACTCTGTGGTCCATCTGTTGGTCAGCTCCCTGTCACTAACATTCCTGAGATGGCGCATGTATAAGAAGACAAGGGTTATGTTGGCTCCAAGTTTGGAAGTTTCAGTCTGGCCTTAGAAGGCCCCATTGCTCTGGGCCTGTGGTAAAGCAGCTCAGGGTGGCAGAAGCAGGGGTGGAGGGAACTGTGCACTTTTTTATTCAGGGAGAAAAAGGGAAGGGAAAACACTGGAGCCTGGCATCTCCCTTCCAGGGTAAAGCCCTAATGACTCCAAAACGGTCCATGAGACCTACTACTCAATGGCCCCTGGCTTCCCAATAGGATCACCTGGAAGTTCCTGTTTTCAACATGCTCACCTTTGAGGGACACTTATCCAAGCCATAGCGTACCTCGTGCTGGGTCAACAGTTAACATTGCAACCCCAAAATGACAGACTCGAGGCTGTGGTGCTGGGGAGCTACGTGGTGAGTGCAGGTCTGCAGAGGGGACACCAGGGATTTGGTGTCATTTGATCGTTGACAGCAGATCTGTGAGCAGCATGACCTTGACATGGTTTCCATTCTCCTTGGGATCACACGAGCCACCAGCTCCCACACCTCATGTCCCTGGGGACTCTGTCCCCACAGAGAAATCCTTGGAGGGGGGCTCCAGGCATCGGGCTGGTAGAAGGACAAGGACATCAGACACTGCTAAGTCGAGCTGCAAGGGAACAAGAGGCTCACTGGAAGCGTAATGGGGGCTGAGAGTCATTTCAGGGACAGAGAAAGTACATTTAGTGCCTGCAGGGAAAAACCTGTGGCAACAGAGGAATGCTTTGCCGTGGCCATGCCCTTCTCCATACGGGACACGTGTTAATGGACCCAAAATATTGGAAGCAAATATTGACTCTGACTCCTCAAAAGCCTTTCATTGTTTATTTTGAATAATTTGATACTCAAGTAAATGAATGCTAACGCATCTCTCTGTTTGTGCCAAATCAGTGCCTCTCAGTGGGGACTCCGTCCATCTTCCTAGGCAAGCACTCCTTCTCAGTAGGCAGTCCTTCTCTGCAGAATGCCATTAAGTTAATTTCAAAAAGAACCAGTAAAGGTATATGGAGCAGGCAGTAATAGCATGGAAAATATCCAAAATTACTAGACCCAGCCACAGAACTTGCATACCATTTACATGCACCAATAATTTGTAGTCTACACGTTGAAGGCAACTGCCAAGTGACGACTCTTCTTCTGGAGCGCTGGGGTAATTAAAAATACACCGTTAGTTGTCTTACCTTCCAACACTGGGGAGCAAGATGCCTTTTTCCCCATTTTCTTGGAAAACAGTGTTTGCATACTGTCACCCAAAGCAACGCTAAAGTCCCGTGTCACGAAGATGGCTTTCTGTGGCCTTGTTTCCATTGCAGAGTTTCAGGTGTGCTGGCGCACCAGGCCAGGGAGCTAAGTGGAGGCGCTGGGAATGTGGGACATCCGGGCTTCATTTTCAGATGAATCACTGTTCTAAGAATGGCTAGTAAGGACAACTGGGGATGAACCACAGTGGGCCCTACCAAAATATATCATACGCTTTTGTTTAGAGGGATCATTATTTTAAAAAGCAAGGTAAGGAAAAGCAATCAAACAGCACTGTTGACCTCTAAGAGCAGGTATACAGACGAGGAAGCACTTGAAGTTCCTGCAACCCTCACACAGCAGAGCTGCTTTTGCTTCTCCAAGCATTTCCAGGAGGAATTATCACTTTCCACTCCCATTTCACCCCCGACAGCTACTGCTTAGCTGGTTACCATAGGATACCCATTTCTAGAGGTCCCTGTGGAAAAGTAATCTATTCAATAAGAAAAGGGTCCAAAAAAAGCCACCTTTTTACCACTCGTGAATGACATTAATATCACCACAACTGGCCTAAGCCAAAGCCACTGTTCCTCTCCAACTCCTGGAGGTGTCATTACAACAGGAAGCAGCCATTTAACTCTGAGTTGAGTCTAAGTCACAACCATGTGTTTAATTAAGTCATCACGCCAAGCGACAATGATCTTAATCTTCAGGACACTGAGAAATGACCAAGAAGCTGCAGTTGCATGGGAGGCTTTCTGCACTGCTTGGTTTTTCTCAGTGCAAAGGTGTCAGCTGGTGCTTTAGCTGCAAAGGGGGTGAAGGGCAGGAACCCTGGCACCCAAACTCTCATTGCCACTGGACAAGACAAGCTTGTTCTGCAGAGAGAGAGACTTCAGAGCTGTGGGATGAGTTGCAGGCTTATGAAAAGATCAAGGATTCGGTAATTCTTGATTAGCCTCTAGAGGCTCCACTGCCCCTGGAGAGACTCTACCTGGCATTCTGGGAACAGGAGACAGGCAGCTTCCTGCACCCCGGGCCTTTGAGTCTCCCCTGCTGGCTGGGCTTCTAGTCTACATCACGTCCTTCTGGGGTTAGAAACATCCCCAAACACATGATGTGTGGACTACAGTGGCATGTCGCAGAGGTCCCTTGTGGGTTTACGTCTACTGGATTATCTCCCCAGTGACGAAGGCATGGGAGAACTATCACATAGTGGTAAATGTTCCAGTGCTGAACACCCAGCTGCCTCTCCACGGTGCCCCAGAAAGCTGACATAGCCATTTTTGATGCATACAGAAGTCAGATGCCTTCCCCAAGGTCACAAGCCACCTAGAACTCAGGTGCAGGCAAGAATGTACACTTGGCTGTCCAAACTTCCCCACGCAAGATGCACACAGTGCAGGCTCAGGCCCTGTGCCGTGTGCATAGAGCCAGAGGAGCTGGGAAAGAGGTGTGAGACACTGAGGGGAGGAGGTCACCCTAGCCCTGCCCCTTCCCTGCAGCACAGAGGGGTAGACCGCTCACTCTGAGTTCAAATCACAGTCTCCTCCTGAAGGGCCTGACTCTGAACAGGATTTTGCCCCTTCCCACTCCTCCTTTAACCTAAGTCGTGTATCTAAAAAAGCTCTGCCAAGTGTTACATGGGCGGGAAAGCCTATTAACTCAGGATCCCCCATTAGCCCACATTTCCAAATTTGCACTCAGCAGGACCCAACAGGAATGACATTTAGTTCTGGAACATCTGGATTGGAGAGAAGGAGGAGGAGGGAGACGACGGGAGCAGTCATGGTGAGAAATAGGGCAGAGGGAACTTCCTTAGGAACTGGGAAGCACCTAGCAGTTGCAAAGTGCTCAACTAGAGGAAGAAAGAGGATGAAGGAGAAGAGAAAAAAGAGAGAGAAAGAGCGAGAGAGAGAGCAAGAGAGAGAGAGCCTTCAGAGGTGTGGGATGAATCGCAGGCTGCTGGGAAGACCAAGGACCCATGTCCCAGCTTTGTGTGGGTACAGTGTGGGCAAGTCCAGCAATCACTCTGGACAAGGGCTCTGTGCATGGGCTGCCATCAAGGCAGAGTGCCAGGATGTGGTTGGAGCCTCCAGCACCTTCCCTACCACCCTAAACTCAGTACCACCATTACAACCCCAGCCAAATGCCACATGGGAAAGAAGAATAGGTGGTGGGAGGTCCTTTTCTCTGTGGCCACTCAATGGACGAGGCCAGGGAAGACCTTGAGGAAGACTATAAAACCCTGAGGCCCTCCAGCATCAGATCAGTCTGAGTGTGGCATTCTCCAGCATACATACAACAGCTCCCAGGTAAAGAATGCACACTGAGGGCTGGAGATGGCTTAGCGGTTAAGGCGCTTGCCTGCAAAGCCAAAGGACCCAGGTTCAATTCTCCAGGACCCACATAAGCCAGATGCACAAGGTGGCACATGCATCTGGAGTTTGTTTGCAGTGGTTGGAGGCCCTGACATGCCCATTCTTTCTCTCTCTCATTCTGCCCACCCCCCGCCACCTGCATTTTTCTCTAAAATAAATAAATAAAAATAGAATATTTTAAGAAAGAATGCACACTGAGTGCAGCTGGTGGATGGTGCCCAAGCCTGAGGCAAGGAAATCCATGTACAGATAAGACGAGGCCCTGAGAGACCCTGGGCAGGTCGAGCTTGTGAGCGCAGAGCTGGAAGCACAGGTGCACCATGGGCCTCATGTAGACACTCATCCCTAGAAGGTGAAGAACTGCAGGCCAGGGTCCGTGACTCACAGGAGTTCATAACTTTAACTCCTATCATCCATTTCACAGGAACTGTACCCTGGTGTGCTCTGCAGAATTAAATATGCAATTACATACCCTGTGAGAATTCACCCATGGACTTGACATAGGAGAATATTCTAGCTACATAACATTTGAAGTCAGTACTTGTAGGATTTAGCGCAACATGCACGCGCGCACACGGAAAAGACCAGGCTTTCTTTCATCCCATGTTGTGTGTGTGTACAGAAGAGCATGACTTATTAGATAAGAGGGGTTTCTAACATCGTGTTCTGTCTTCTCACACAGCATTGGCATTCCCCTCCACACTGGGAAAGGGGCATTCCTGTAAACAGAGCACAGAATGTGGAAAAGGCTCAGAATCAGGTTTTGACTCAAAGATGGACAGATTAAGGGTAGACGGTCGACTTCCCTCCCCTCCCTATAGGGATGCCCCGTAGGCAGTGGAGAAAATGCACTAAGTGCGACTAAAATCGGATCTAATCATTGTTACTAATAAAGGGCCAAGGCTATGTGGCAATTTACTGTGCTGTCGGCAAAATGAATCGCTCAAGGCGCATTAGCAGCACATTAGATAACACACACAGTAAGTAAATTATGATTAAAATAACCATAGTGTAACTACTGTACGTACCCTCCACAATAACTCTTTTCAAAAATCTTTAAAAAGATCCCTCCCCCAGCGAAACTGTTTATTGTCTTATACAATTTTTATCAAATTCAATAAGCATATTTCTTACTCTCTAAAGTGTTTTTGATTGGTCTTTTTATTTTTTTTCAATTGGCAAATGAAAGAATGATGTCATATGACAGCATTAAATACTATTAAGCAGACCATAACTAACATGCACGGCATGAATTATACATGAGCCGACACTTTTATGCACTTTATGAAGAATTGCTCCATGGGTTATGCAATCTCTCCCAAAACAAGCTACAGAGAATAACATGACTGGTTATGTTTCATGGCTACAAATTGGTAACTGAATTAGCATTCATTTATTAAGTTTTCACAGGGAACCCCTCTCATTCAAATACTTGTAGATTATAATTTATTTTTATCTGAGGCATAATTTTTCATGTGGCGTTTTTGCCAAAATCAATATAGCGGCAGCCAAACCCTGCTCCCTGTTTCCCCCTCCTCCTCTTGGCCTCATCTCTCCATGTGTCTTTTCCAGCTGGGAAGGTAAAGAAATGAGACTGCCTCACAATAATGCTCTTTGCCAAACTGGAGAGCTGAATATTAGCTTTTACCAGCTCAGCCCACCTCACTCACGACTGCATGCACCTACTTCTTAAATCAGCCTTTGCCTTTGTAAACAAGAACTACAGCGTCCTGTTGTGTGGCTGAGAGCCTGACTCTTCCAGCTCTGGTTGTCACAGAAAGCTTGTGCCAAAAGTGACGATGGCCACACAGGGTGTTGAGATAGCCCGGGGTTGGCAGAAAAAAGAATGTACAAGTCCTGGGAAACCCTCATCTGGATGTAGTGGTCACATCAGGTCCCCATGTGGAAGGTGGAGACTTGAACTCCCTTCTTGACACAGACGCACAGTGTTCCATTACGCTCACAGACAATGTGTGAAGGAAATAAGATCTGGCAGGAACACCACCCTGGGACTGATCTAATGAACCGTAAGGAGTGCGAACTTTACACAATGTGTGATAATAAGTGTTTACTGTGACAGACACCCTGTCTTTTGTGATTCGCTTTTATATGGTGACAGTTCATTTGCTGCTTTCATATGCGAGTTTCCTTCTGGCTTTGTGAAATGCAGACATATTTACAAACAAGCCTGGTACCAGAACATACAAATTTTGCTAATGCATGTAAAGTGCTCGGTGAGTAAGATCTGGGCACGCACATGATTGTTGTTGGCAATTTCAGAGTTTTAATTGATACATCTGTAAGTGCTAAGCTCTGGAAACGGGTAGTGTTAACCCTGCTTCAGTGATCCGTGCCTGTCTTGGAATTGGTGGAGGTGCATCCCGGCTCCATCAGGCCATCTCTGTGCACTTCCCAGGTAGCCTCACTGCTCCAGCACATTCAGCCACCTGGGAGGACCTTGCTGTGGTGGTGATGCTTCACGTGCATGTAACTGAGGAGACCCTGCTGGCTTGCCTGGAAGTCAGCGCAGCTTGTCCACGCACGCTGACAAGGTAGAGAACTTCATGAGTTCCAAGCAACTTATTGTGGGGTTTGAGTCTGAAGCTATTTAGACAGAGAGGTGTGTTCCCTTACGACTAGTCATGACAGGGACATGAGGCGTGCTGGACAGATGCCACCAGGACCTTCAGGATGTCCGCATCAAGGATGGCCACAGAGCATCTTGGAGAGCAGATTACATTCTGTCTTCGGGGAAGATGTGTGTACTTGCTGGTATCTTCACATCTGCATCTGCTATGTGCATGTACCAGATATGTGTGCTTTCTTTAGGCACATGTTGATGGGCACATGATTATATGTGATGTACATTTGCATGGTGCGTATGTGTTCATGTCTGTGTCCATAGTCTCTGTTCTGCACATGCATATTCACATTTTATATGTGTTCACGGGGTGTGTATACAGCCACCCTCTGTGCCTGCATGTGCATAGGTGCATGGCATGCATGTTCACATGTGTGTACATAGTCAGCTTATATATCTGTGTGTGCACACGGACATGGCATGTGTGGTCACGTGTGTACACATAGGCTCTGTACCTGAAAATGCATATGTCCATGGTCTGTTGTTCACATGTATGCACACAGTCAGCCTCTATACCTGCAGGAGCATATGCACACAGCCAAGCATAGTGCAGGACAATGGCAGAGTGAAGTCCCAGCATAAAAGCCATATGAGGGCTGGAGAGATAGCTTAGTGGTTAAGGCACTTGCCTACAAAGCCTAAGGACCCCAGTTCAATTCCCCAGGTCCCACGTAAGCCAGATGCACATGGTGGCGCATGTGTCTGGAGTTCATGTGCAGTGGCTAGAGGCCCTGGCACTCCCATTCTCATTCTCGCTCTCTCTCTTTCCCTTTCTCTGTCTCTAAGAAATAAATAAAAATTAAAATTTAAAACAAAAAAGCCACATGAAGAAAGAAGCCCTGCCTCGGACCAGGTGGACTGTTGTCCTCCAACCTTGGATTGTGTGCAGTGGTGCTCGTGTGTCCACACGCTCATGCAAACATGCACACTCATGCAGACTCATACCTATGAACACGTCCACACACGAACACTCCCCATGTGAACTCACACATGAACATGACCACACATGAGCACACACACACGTGAACACACACCACACGGGGCCAAAATAGTCACTGCAAGTGAACTTGCAGCAGTGTTACCAAATCCATAGCTATGTGTGTGTGTGTGGGGGTCTCTTTTGACTTTGGAAAAGCAGGGTGCAGCTAAAGCCCTTCTCTTCAGCATTATCAGAAGGGAACTCAACATGGAGGCAACTCTCCCCACTGACTCTACACCATTCCTTGTCCAGCTGTCTGCCCCAGAGCCTGCCCATCTGGGTGCTCCCACCCACCTGCTTAGTTCTAACCTGGCTCCTCTCTTGAGCGCTAGTCCCCTGGCAGGGCAGAGGCGGTCCAGCACCACTCCATGCTGGCAGACATGCGAGTGCTCAGTACATACCTGTGGTCTGAAGGAAGGCTCAGGAGACTCGGACAGTCAAGATCGTGTGGCTCATTGGGCAATCAGCGCTGGTGCTTGGCAGGGAGGGGGATGTGAACCACAAGAGCACACTGAGGTCATTCACATCACGTTCACACACCCTCCACCACCCCCACAGCCAGAGCTCGTGAGGAAACGACCAGCTTTCTGACAGACTTCTTTCTCCCTCTGCTCCAGCCTGTAAGAATGGGAGGCAGAGAGGGCAGATGGCAGCTTTACCTTTTCATTGAACTACAATGGGGTCCGAAGAGAAGCACCCACCTGCTTTGAGTACATTAAGACTGTCCTAGGGACACTCAGGTAGCATGGGTTCAACCTTTGCCAGGGAAGAGAAGTCTCTCTCTCCCACCTGCTTCTGCAGAAAACCTGGGCACTCAACCCAGAGCTGTGTGTGCCTCAGTATGTGTGTGCATATACACATGTGTGTACATATATTGGGGAAGATGAAATAACAAGGGTGCTGCTCAGGGAAAATTGCTCTTCATTACTGGGATTCCTCAGCCTCTTCCTTCTTCTACACTAGGAAGCCCACAGCCATCAAGAGCTGGCCCTGGCTGCACAGGGAGAGTGCCCACGTATCCTACTGCCACCCAGTCTGTCCTGGGTGTCGGGGAGTGTTTGCTTCTTGATTCTCTAAAGTGCTCTGATGACTTCTCGGGTGAGGGACAGCCTGGGCCTGACCATTTCATAGTGAGTGAGATCCATTTTTTGGCATGACAATAAAATATCTGGACCTGGGGACTTGATAAAGGAAAGAAGGTTATTAGGCCTCATTGATCCACAATTCTGGGAACTGGAAGTTACCTGGCATCCTGGTGACAGTATCCTGGCTTCATCACAAGGTGGCAGAGGAAGGGAAAGGAAACCACTGAAGTGGCCAAGCATGTGGGGACCACCAGGTATGACAGTCCACTCTCAGGAAAGATATCTCATTTCTGCATAACTCCGCCCCCACTGCAAGTCCAGGACTGACTGCCTCGTCAGGGTGGAGCCCCTGTGACCTATGATTAGTTACTGTTCTCACTGCTGAGACCAAATGCTGACAAGAAGCCACACTCACGATGGACATCATCCCAGCAAACATTTCTTGGGCCCCCTTCCTGCTCTGCTTCACCACTATTGGAGATAAGGATCTTTGGGGAAGGGAAGATATTTTCCTTAACGGAGAGGTATCAATTGACAGCAAACATAAAATAGAAAGGATTTGTCCTGGCTCATGGCTAAAGCCGCTTCCGGTGCTGGCAGCAGGATGTGGGGCTGCTTGTTCACTTCCAGGTGGATCAGGACACAGAGGAGAATACCAGAGCTCACACAGCTTTCTCTTTTTCCCTGCTATTCAGTCAGCCCTGGGACAATGCCCATGGGATGGTGTCGCCTTGCATTCAGGGTAAGTCTTATCCCCTGTTTGAATTCTCTGGGAATTCCCTTACAGAGACACTCCCAAACTTGTGCCTCACTTAACACCCTGGAGTTCTTAATCCAGCCAAGGAGATGATCAGACACAACCATCACCACATAATCACATCTCAGCAGGCCCCACCATTTCAAGTTTCTACCACTTCAGGATAGCCATGCTGAGGACCAAGTTCCTATCACATGAAGCTTTGGGACACAAGCTACATCCAATCCACAGAACACACACATCTGACAACTTTGCACATTGACACTGTTGATGGAAGCAAATAGACGTCATCAGGGCAGAGGAAGGAATGCTAAATGTTGAGGCGATGCGTTGGGAAGGGCATTCCTGAGATGTGAGTTTAATTCTCAGTTCCTCTAACACAAAGATGGAAGGTTCTGGGCATCATTTTTGTCTTGATATAAAAGATGACCTAGCTGCCAGATGAGAGGATCTGTGCAAACCCCAAAGTTCTTCATCTGGCTTCTGGAAAAGCATTGGCCAGCTGTGTACGTGGATGGAAACGCCCTGCAGAGCTGTGGCTGGCCTGCCGACATATCCTGAGTGAAAGGAGCGCCCAGCCGCTGGGGCTAATCTTTGCTCAGAAGTTAATGCCTCTGTTCTCCTCAAAGAGTGTCCTTTAGGGGCTGGAGACATGGCTTAGCGGTTAAGGCGCCTGCCTCCTAAGCCTAAGAACACTGGTTCCAATTTCCAGCGGTTCCAATCTCCAGGTCCCACGTTTAGCCAGATGCAAAGTGACCAAGGGTGCAATGCCACACTTGACCACAAGGGGGCGCACACATCTGGATTTCGTTCGAAGCAGCTGAGAGGCTGCTGGTGCGCCCATCTCTGTCTTCCTCTCTCTCTCTCTCTCTGTCTCTCTGTGTGTCTCTCTCCAAAAAAATAATAAAAAATAAAAAATAAAAGTTAAAAAAAAAGAGTGTCCTTTTGCCAAAGTGGCAATGGACTGTTCAGTGCAGCAGATATTTACTGTGCCCGCTCCATGCCCTGCATCACCACTACTAGATTTGCTAAACAGTGGTGAACCAAAGAAAGATATTTTCTTCAGTGGAGAGTCAATAAACATAGAATTAACACCTCACACAGGGAAGTGCTTGGCAAAGACACAGCAAGATGGTGAGGGATAAGCTCAACTAACACATAGCCATAGTGGAGGGCTACACTGCTTAACAGACTGCCAGGTAGGACTTGTGACAGGGAGGCTGGACTAGGCACTGGGTGGCCATGAGCTAATTTGCTGGAAGAAGGTTCCCTGGCAGAGCTTGCAGCCACTGCTAAGTGCCTGAGCCAGTCTGCCCACGGGTTATTTACGGAGCAGCAAGGAGGCCAGAGTGGCTGGAGTCCTGAATTCTGAACTCAGGACATATACAGTGTTTGAGTGTGGGGGGGGGGTGGCATTCCTCCCTCTTTCCAGGAGGCATCTCGCCTCAGGACCCAGGCTGCTGGCACCCTTCCCAAGCTGCTCTGGATGGTGTGTCGGTGATAAACCTGACCTGCATTCTCACCTGACTACAGTAACACATTGTTGCTCAGCACAGACTTCTTTTAATATTTCCTTTAAAAGTTTTTATTTATTTATCTGCAAGCAGAGAGAGCGAGAGAGGAAAAAAGGAGAATGAGATGGACAGAGAGAGAGAGAGAGAAAGCATAGACTTCTTTCTGTTACAAATGAACTCCAAATTCATTTACCATTTTGTGCATCTGGCTTTATGTGGGTACTGGAGAATCAAACCTGGGCTGTCAGGCTTTGTAAGAAAGTTTCCTTAACCAAGGAGCCATGTCTCTAGCCCCAATATTTCCTTTTGAAAATTAGTTTTCTTTATTGATTTTTAAGGAGAGAGAGAGAATGACAATACAGGTGTACCAGGGGCTGGTGCTGCTACAAATGAACTCCAGACACATGCTCCACTTTGTGCATCTGGCTTTACCTGGGTACCAAGAAATCAAGCTCAGGCTAGTAGACTTTGCTAGCAAATGATTTCAACCTCCAAGCCACCCCTCTAGTTCCTGTGTTTCCTTTTGTTACTGGCATGCATTCATCAGAGTACTTGGCATTCAGTCACTGTATATAGCACTTAGTTTCACAAGGACATTTTCATATAAGTATCTAAGGTACTTTAAACATAACCTCCATACCCCCTTACTCTCTCCTTCTTCCCCTATAGATTTGTGTCTACTTTCATGTCATATATACATACATAAATTCAAGACTCTTATAAAAATCTAAGATACACAAATAAGAGAAAACATAAGACTTGTCTTTCTGATTTATTTTACTTAATATGATAATATTCCATTGCAGCCATTTTGTTATAGACTACACAATTTTCATTCTTTGTTATGGGTGTTTCTTTTTAAATTGTAATTATTTCAATTAGAAGTAATCGGGCCTTGGAAACCCGAGGTTCAGAACTGGTTTTTAGGGCTGAGAGATGATTTAATGGATAAAGTGCTTCCATGCGACCATGCGACCATGCGCACCTGAACCCATGTCAGGGCCGGGCATGCTGGTGAAGCCCATTTCAGCCTAGGAAAATGCAGACAGTTGAATCCCTGGTGCTTTCTAGTTTGCTATTCTGATTGAATCAGTGAGTTCCAGGTTCAGTGAGAGATCCTGACCCAAAGAATAAGGTGGAGAGGCCGGGCGTGGTGGCTCACGCCTTTAGTCGCAGCACTTGAGAGGCAGAGGTAGGCGGATTGTCGTGAGTTGGAGCCCGAACATAATGCCGTGAGAAGTAACAGTAAGATATGATCTCTAGTGAGTTGAGATGGTGTCCCCAGATAAAACCAGGTTCTCTGAAAATGGAGGCACCTTCACAAGGCAAAGTGGGGATGGGTGTTTCAATGTAAATGTATGTGTCCCCATACGTCTCTCACTGGTGTGGATGATGGAGTGAGCCAACTTCTTCTGCCATCATGAAGCTTCCCCTGGAATCTGTAAGGCTGAAATGAGATGCTTCTGGTCAGGCGTTTGTCTCACCAACCAGAAAGTGACTGCCATAGTGGCAAGTGGCAGTGTGCCCTGAGGTGGCCTTGACCATCCAAGTGGAGGCCAGGTCACATGCCGCCCTTTCCCAGTGAGCACCCAGATGCCAAAATGGTTCACATGAATTTCAGTAAAAGAAGTAGAGGGGATGGGAATCTTGACTGGCGTTGTTCCTGTCCATGTTTGTTGTTGGTTTTTCTCTTAACTTCTTAACTCCTAACACATCCTCTCACTTAAGCCACAGGGAGATTTTTTATCTCGAGTTCACATGAACCAGCAGACCACAGTCCCTAAAATTAAAACAACAAAAACACTCCAGTAATTTTTGATGCTGTTAAATACAATAAATGTTGGAGTGGTGGGGTTTTTTTGTGCCAACATTTTTTACATATTTGTGGAAACAGAGGGAAAAAAAGAGGAGAGTCTGTGAAGAAGGAGACTCGGAGTGAGAGCCAGGAGAGCTTCGAGTGGGAGTCTCTTGCTGAATTCCTCTTGTTTGTGGTTTCCCCTGTGGAGAAGCCACAGAATTCCTAGGGGCAAAGCCGTCCTGAAACTTGGTCATACTCTCTGATGCTTCCTACAGCTGCCCACAAAGAGAAAGAAGGGAAATTCCTTGGTTAAGATTGACCTCGGAGCACACAAAGTGATCTCTGGTGAACAAAGAGACGTGTGTCCCTTGCAGGGAAGGACTTCTTGGGTCCCTTGGCCTCCTGCAAGAGCCAGGAATCCAAGGAGGCCAGGCAGCACTACTGCTCAGGAGCATGACCTCGCAGGGTCCCCAGGTGGCCCGTAGTCCCAGAAGCAGAACTTGGTAGATTTAGTGAGCAGCCATTCATGTGGGCAGAACCTACTGGAACTCTCTCCCCACTGCAGATTTTAAACCGTGTGGGATCCTTGTTCCAAGTGGAATACCTAGTGCTTTCTTTCTCTTCCTGAGTAGAAAATTCTAGCATTCACAGATTTTAGCCCCTGTCTCTATGAGAGCTCAGGAGAGCGCTAGGATCCCACCAAGTCAGCACTGAGCCCGCACCATCTGGGACTGCCAGTGAATCTCGGGGAGGTCACTGTGAAGATGTGTGGGTTCAGGCAGGGCAAAGTCAGTAGCTATTCATGTACGCCTTTGTTTATTCGTCATGTTTATATGGTTAGAAGGACAGAGTTAGGATATTTTTAAATTAACTTATAGTCACTTCTAAAAATCACTGATTTACAGAAATAGAAAGATATATCCAGGGTCAGAGAGCTGGCTCAGTGAATAAAGCACTTGCCGTGTAAGTATCTGAGTTTGGATTCCCCAGAGCACACATAGAGCCTAATGCTATAGCAGGTGTCTATCATCCCCATGCACCTAGGGTGAGATGAGAACCAGAGACAAGAGAATCCCTGCCAGCTAGCCCGGGGCCTGAGTAAACAGGGGAGACCCTGCCTCCAAAGCAAGGTGGGCGATGAGGACCAACACCCTACGTTGCCCTCATGTACTGTGGTGCACTCGCACCACACACACACACACACACACACACACACTACACAAGGATCCCTCATGGCTATCATTAAGAGTGAGGAAATCACCAATTCCTTATTTATTTTATTTTTGGTGTATCTAAGTGTATCGAGTTCATCAGTTTGCATCCTGCAACAGGCTGCCGGACAGACAGACTGGTGAGATGGAAGACCCTGCATAGTTGACACAGCTCAGGTGATGACAATGTCCTCGTGGAGTTAATTGCAATGGTCAGTCTTCAGGTAAAGGCCAGTCCCATCATAATTCTTGCCACACAGAGGTTGCTGCTTTCTTACTAAATATACAGAGCTCAGTTTTTGCTTCTCTCAGAAAATGTTCTCCTGGACCTCAGTAAGGCACCCCTAAAGGGTGTATAGACCGTCCCTCGTGTTGTCGGTCTAGTAACTTTTGAGCCAGCAGATGCTCCACACTGCGACGCAGTGATGAGAGTGGAGCCTCCGTGATGCCAGGCCTCACACCCAGCCATGCTCAGGCCACACAGTGACCAGGACATTATCCCCAGACTGAGACTTAAAGACAACTGCCGGCCCCTTACTTTGCTAGAATTAGCACACATTTTTTTCTGGGATCTTCTGAGACTCCCTTGTGGCTCTCTGGGGAAACCCTGTGGAAATTGCCCAACACAATTACCACGTGCATCTCCACTGTGGTGTGGCCAGGACCGAAATTCCTCCTCCATGCCTGTCAGAGCCAAGAGCAGAGACTCTCTCTGAAGATTGACGCTTAGCTGGTAACCTCAAAGTTCTGAATTTCTTCCACATGAGCCTACGGGACTCTTGGTTTGTACTGAAAGGCCACATGACAGACTTGGTTAGGCACTCCAGGGCTTCAAAAGCGGCATCTTTCAGTTCTGTTGCTATGCCAGCAACTCATGTTCAAGATTCTTCTCATAGAATTGCCCATTATTAATGTTCTCCGTGTGGAGAACATCCCAGGGTCACATAAGAGAGGCTGGTTTTCAAAGGGATTCCTGTTACGCAGGAATGATGGCGTGTGGCCCCAGCCCTCTTCTTACTTCAGAGGCCCCTTCAGTGCAGCCAGGATGACAGGGCTGGGTCTGTCCATCGGGAAGGGTTGCTTCACAGACCAGACTAGTAGGGAGAAGTTGAGCTGAGGTCATCTCTGCCCAGAGTTGGTGGTAGAAACCACACTGAAACAGAATCACAAAAGAAGAACTGCTGTCCAGCATTGTGGAGGTACCAGCTAGCTTGTGGAGTCTAACTGGGGCTGCGAACTCTAGTGTCTCTTTGTCCATTCCTCATGAGCCAATCAGGGCTCTCCAAAGAAGTAGGACCAAAGGATGGTACATGAGGTGGCACGTCCCTGCAGCTGTAGACATGGAGGGACACACGTGGCACATGTGCATATAGATCCCTGCAGCTTTAGAAATAGATAGATATAGTTTTGCATGGAGATGTTAGGTCCCTGTAACTATGGACGTGGACAGAGACAAGACAGGTGTTAATCAGTTTATCTTCGTGCCCACAGTTGACCCTGCAGCCTCAGCTCCACCTAAACATGGGTCACAAGTCTTTGGGTAAAATTACATGCATGTGGAGCATGTGTGCGCTGGTCCTTGTTTACTTGTGCTCATTTCTTAACAATATCACAATTTCCAGAGAATTTGCATATTATCAAGCATCGTCATTAATCTTGAGATGCTTTATGGCATGCAGCTGGGATGCGTAGATTGTGTACAGACAAGGGATTTGAGCGTCTTTGAACTTTAGAGGGGGCGGTTCTGAACTAACTGTCCACAGATACTGACAGGTAATTTGGAGGGGGGGGCAGGGAAAGAAAGACAGAGAGAGAGAGAGACAGAGAGAGAGAGAGAGAGGGAGGGAGAAGAGAGAGGCTTTAAGGAAGGCTGCACAGATGCAGAATCTGGTGAGTGCCACCTCAGGAGGACATGCCATGAGGCTCTCTGGAGGTTGTTGACTTCCCTATGCATCCTGTTGCTCCTGGAAACTTAGACTTCTGCTCTTGATGTGGATTGGATGAAACCCACCCCTTATCAAGGTAATCACTTACTCCTAACAGCTGGTCATTTCCAAAGAGCCTTCAGCAGCCCAGCCCCTTAACTGACCACCACAGCCGACTACACTGGCACATGACATTCAGCCGTCGAGCCTGGAAAGCCTCATAGGCACAGACTGTTCTCTCCCTGCCTCATACACTTGTCCTTGAGTCTTCATCCATTTGTGATGCTGGTGACTGACGCTATCCTTATCTCCAGCTATCAAATTCTCCCCAAAGTCACCGTGCCACTTTCAGGGCCTTACCCTGGCCTGGGGCAGACAATGGTAGAGGTCCGCCTCTTACTTCCATTCATTCTACTATCCTGTACCCACTTCCGGTCATGAGGAATGAGAGGTATTCCTTCGGAAGGACAGGCTCAGAAAGCCAGTCCCAGAACAGAGGCCAGAGACTCCACCTGCCAGGAACCTCTCTGGAGTGGGGAGGAGAGGGCAGTGGAGCACAGGAGGCTGGAGGAGTGAAGGTGGGGTTGTTCTTCTGACCGAGTCCAAAGCCACGCAGTTGCCTGCCCAGCCCCTCTCCTCCATTGTCTCCAGCACAGGCTCTGCCCTCAACCCTAAGGTCTGACACGAGCATCAGAGAAATCGCGCATGAGAAAGAAGAGAAACCCAGATCAGATGTGGGTGCCAACTGGACTGATGTCAAGATGCTATCATCCAGTGTGAGGAGGTCATGAACAGCCAGTGTCCATATGCTGGACACTTGATTGGACCCAGATGCAAACCTGATAGACACGTTGTTGCCCTGAGTGGGCGACCTGCCCTGTGGCAGCCTGTGGATGCGGCCATGTGTCTTTCTGAGCCCAGATTAGTTTGTAAGATCTGCTTGACTTGGCCAAGTACCACCAGGCCAGCATTCTGAAGAAGTGGTGTGAGCTCTTAGAGGTCTCGGGAGCTTGTGGGCAATTGGAGACCTTGTGACCCACCAGTGACACGACCAACAACTGAGGCTGTAGAGAGAAGGTGCTGGCTTGGGGTATCGTGGCTGAATGCACTCTGCCATCTCTTTGTATTACATGTCTGAACCTCAGATCAAGGAATAAGCTGAACAGACCTTGAATGTGCACAAGGGTGTGCTGAGGTGTTTAAATATTTCACATGAACCTGAATTTTCGACAGCTCTTCTTCTTCAATTATTCCTGCAACCCTGTGCCTATCCCACGGGCCTTTGAAGAGGTATCTGCACTAGCCGGATGAGAATGGCTGCTTCTTCCTGGCATCTGGAAGGGGAGGAGGTTGCATGCCACCCACTGGGAGCAGATATTACCCCCATGGGACTGAGGGGCCATCCTTGTCCACCTGGGACCCCCTCCAGTGAAATGCGGGTGTGTTCTCTAGTGCCCTTTGCTGAAAAGCAGGTCTGTTCTTGCACAATGTGTGCAGCACCAGGGTGGCCTCCCCTCTGCATCTCAGTGTGGTCTCATTTAAGTTAGCAAGGGGGAGGAGCCAGGGCCATGCCAAGTTTAAAAGATACAAAAGAGGGGTAATAAATTATTACCACGTGTCACCACCAAACCCAGAGCCGCAAAGCCTGTGACAATAATTAGAGCAACAGAGAAAGCAACACGCTCTCAACTCCTCGGCTCGGACATGATGAGTCACTGACAATTCCGGAACATCACAAAAAGCCAATTTGAGAGGTTTTTTTTCCCCCCCAGACCATTATCGGGCACTGGGATGGTCTTTAGAACTGAGCAATCCTGTGACCCTGAAATGCCACTGCTACTGGACAGACAGAGCAGGGCAGAGCAGGGCTCATGCTTCTTCATCAGCTCTGTGGGAGTACTTGTGGGGCGGGCAAACCTTGGGCTCATGTTCTCTGCCAGGACACGTCTGGAACAGTGGTGGTTGGAAGCAGTTTCTGTCTGAGGATGCAGAGCAGGACCTGGTCCTCCAGCATGGAGTAATGTGGGTCTCTAAGAGGTGGGGAGAGGCTGTGCAGAGAACATAGGGATTTAAGAACAAGCAAACATAAGTGACCACGCCCAGAGTCAAGGCAGGAGAGAGAGAGAGAGAGAGATGGAGGAGGCTGGCCCAGCTGGCCTTATCCCACCATCCTGGAATTGAGGAATAACAGGCGATCCAAAATGCTCTAGTAATCCCCAGATCACTTCTCTTTGGGTACAACAGGCATTGTGGAATTTCTGGCAGTGGATTCCCTTCCTAATTCTATTTTTTCTTTAGTCTGTACCTAAATGAATATTTCCCAAGAAGATACCAAGCACCCACAGGTGCCCTGCATTCAGAGTGTCCATCTCCACAGCCTGTGTCCTCTCCTCTGACCAGGCTGGTGAAAGCCGACAGTGCAAGTGTCTTTAAGATGTAGGCTTCTGTATACCACTCCAGCATGCCATGGAGTTAAGAGACAGTGGGCCATGTTAAATGATCATGGTGGGCTCGATCATTTGGCATGAAACTCAGTCATAGTCGTGGAAAGTTCCCCCAGAGTCAGTGAGTTTCCTCCTGGGCCCCCAGGCCAACCCAGCCAGGGAAGAGGCACCTTTGCCTCCCTCTCTGCTCTCTGACCCTGTTACAATAGCAAAGGGTATGGTGAGGGTTTGCCTGGGATGGGTGCTGGGTGTGCACTAGGGATGAGTGACTAAAAGAAGGGAGAGGAGGATGGATCAAGCACAGAGGACCAGGCCTCCCCCAGTGCTGCCAGGAGCCCTGGGACATATGTTGGAGATGGAGCTGTCCATGTCAGGAGCCTCACTAGGTCACCAAGTATGACTGCCCCCGTGAGAACAGTGACTGGGCAGTCACCCGCTGTCAGCTGATCACGTGTACCTAACCTCTGTGCAACAAGGGGCCCTGGGAGGACACAGACCCCATGGCTACCTAGCTATCAGGTAAGAGAAGGGAGGGATGTGTGAAGATGTTAGCCACCATCCCCCTCATAAAGATAAATAGTGAGGGGCCTGGAGAGATGGCTTAGCAGTTAAGCACTTGCCTGTGAAGCCTAAGGACCCTGGTTCGAGGTTAGATTCCCCAGGACCCACATAAGCCAGATGCACAAGGTGGCGCACACATCTGGAGTTCGTTTGCACTGGCTGGAGGCTCTGGAACGCCCATTCTCTCTCTATCTGCCTTTTTTTGTCTGACGCTCTCAAATAAATAATATTTTTTTAAAAGCTAGTGAGGACTTCAGGGCAAGAGAAAGCAGCACAGAGCTATTGACCCACCCCACCCTCCTCACTGTGAACCCTAGGAATGAGAAGTGCCTCACCAATGTACTCAACTGATGGAGCTTGCATATCACCATATCACGTAAACCACTGTTGATGCTTTTAATCCTTTAATCTCAGCACTCAAGAGGCAGAGGTAGGAGGATCACCATGAGTTCAAGGCCACACTGAGACTACAGAGTGAATTCTAGGTCATCCTGGGCCAGAGTGAGACCCTTCTTCGAAAAACCAAAAGAAGAAGAAGAAGGGAGGAGGAGGAGGAGGAGGAAGAAAAAGAAGAAAAAAATGGCATCATGAAGAACCCAGCATAGGAAGAAAAGAGCCAGATCTTTCCTTGGCCCTCCAGTCTTGGGAGGCTGCGCAGTAAGAAAGTTGGAAATGCCAATCCTCAATATGGATGTTCTGGTCCCTGTATCTGCCTTCGCAGACCAACTTTGCTGTGGCTACTGGTGACCCAGAGCTGTGTCTCTCCAGAGTCCTCCAGGTGAGGGTCCTGGAACCCACCACAAAGCCTCAGGACCCAGTCTACACCTGCCAGGCATAGAAAAAAGATGAAGTGGAGAGTGAAGTCAAAGGGAGGAACTTGAACTTCAAAGGCATCCTGGCCACATCAGACGGGAGCTGTGTGAGCAGCTGCCACATCAACATCATGGCTTCCAAAATGTCAGCATGAGTGCCAAGAGGGACAAGGGTGTGGAAGATTCACACTGTTCTCACTTGCCTCCAAAATCTCCACATACACCTCAGCTGGCATTGACAGAATCTGCAGGTAATTGTCACAGCCACCCACTGCTCCTCTCGGTGGGAGAAATGGGCAGTGCCAGCTCCACAGAACCAGCTCACTCTGAAGGACACTCGTGTCGATGGGGAGAAATGGGCAGTGCCAGCTCCACAGAACCAGCTCACTCTGAAGGACACTCGTGTCAGTGGGGAGAAATGGGCAATGCCAGCTCCACAGAACCAGCTCACTCTGAAGGACACTCATGTCAGTGGGGAGAAATGGGCAGTGCCAGCTCCACAGAACCAGCTCACTCTGAAGGACACTCGTGTCAGTGGGGAGAAATGGGCAATGCTAGCTCTGGAGCCAAGGCAGCTTTGCTTGAGGCTTGAGCGAAGAGGAGAAGAATTCTGTTCAGCCCAGGCTACGTGACTCACACAGCCTGAACTCTGCCTTCTTGCCCACTGACCACTTTCCCAAAGGTGTAAATCGACCAGGTAATTTTAGAAACCCCAACGTGGAGTCTCAATGAACCGAAGAACCTGAGTTCTTCAAAGTTATGCAACCAAAAGTGGCAGCATCAAGAGTGAGGGAATGAGGACCAGAGACCAGAGACAGGACATAACACAGGAGTAGACATCCATAGCACGGTGCCATGGCCAGCAGCTTGGGAGATGGGCACATGGCAAGAAATGTGTTCTGGGAGAGTCTAAGATGTAGGCTTCTCTGTTTTATTCCACCACGCCATGCAGTTAAGAGACAGCGGGCCATGTTAAATGATCAGGGGGAGAGAAAACACATCAAGGCAGCAATATCCCTATTGCACAAGTAAGAAGACAAAGTCTGCAGTCTACCCAAGCCGAAAGAGATGGAATTCGGAATCTAAGCCTTTGTCCCTTTTGTCCCAGAGACGAGGACCAGAAATAGCTCCACAAATTCAATGAGCATAAGCAGGATGCCATGGCCAATGGCTTAGAAGAAAGGATCTGGACAAGAGCTGTGTTCTGGAAATCCTTAAGACACGGGCTGGAGTTATCGCATACTCCCCTTTCTCTTAGATTAGAAGATGGGATCTGGACAAGAGCTGTGTTCTGGAAATCCTTAAGACACGGGCTGGAGTTATCGCGCACTCCCCTTTCTCTTAGGTTAGAAGACGGGATCTGGACAAGAGCTATGTTCTAGAGAATCCTTAAGACACGGGCTGGAGTTATCGCACACTCCCCTTTCTCTTAGATTAGAAGATGGGATCTGGACAAGAGCTATGTTCTAGAGAATCCTTAAGACACGGGCTGGAGTTATCGCGCACTCCCCTTTCTCTTAGGTTAGAAGATGGGATCTGGACAAGAGCTATGTTCTAGAGAATCCTTAAGACTCGGGCTGGAGTTATCGCACACTCCCCTTTCTCTTAGGTTAGAAGATGGGATCTGGACAAGAGCTGTGTTCTAGAGAATCCTTAAGACACGGGCTGGAGTTATCGCACACTCCCCTTTCTCTTAGATTAGAAGATGGGATCTGGACAAGAGCTATGTTCTAGAGAATCCTTAAGACACGGGCTGGAGTTATCGCACACTCCCCTTTCTCTTAGGTTAGAAGATGGGATCTGGACAAGAGCTATGTTCTAGAGAATCCTTAAGACATGGGCTGGCGTTATCGCACACTCCCCTTTCTCTCGCCCCAATGTGTTTTGGATCCTGGTAAGACTCCTTTGTGTACTTATATGAATAAGATGGACCCAGCTTGGTAAAGTGGCTGGTGTGCAGCACTTACCAGTAAATTAATGCCCGTCTAGAACACAGCCCTGGCTGACTGGTGGCTTCATGGCTTTGCACTTGACCTAACCTCAAGCATTATTCCCAGACCCTTGAGATATCAAATCCATAAGTTGAGCAGCATGCAGAGGGGAGTTCTAACTTCTGGCTTGATGACAGCTAAGGGCTCATAGACAGCAAGCTAGGCTGAGTGACAGGAAACCAAATAAAATTCAACAGGGATGTACAGAAAGCTCTGCATCCTGGTTTTAAAAAATCAATTATACAAGCACAAGATGGGAGGGACGCAGGTTTACAAATGTTTGCATGAAAAAGCAGGAAGGATTAATGGCTGCACTGTGACACCATGGCAAGAAAGTGAATGGATTCTCTGGCTGCCTCTGAGCTTCCAGATGGAGGGATCTCTACATGGGAACAGGATGCTCCACTCCCAGCAGCACATTTGCAGAGGAAAATTAACACCATGGTCTGGAATCTGAGGTAACTCCTTGAGCCAACAGATAGCCTAGGACGAATGTCATTGGAAGAGCAGTTTGTCACATGGGAGCGGGTTAGTGTCAAACCAGGGCTCGAGGTGGGGAGGGGCAGAGAAGTTGCCTTTGGATGGATGAGGAAGAAGCAGAGACAAGTGGGCTGAACTTTCTAAAAGGTCACCAGCATTTCAATGTGACAAGGACCTTTGTAACAACAGGTAGCACAATCCCCAAAGGCTGAAGAGAACAGACACTGGGCAGGTCGTCTGTGCCGAGTGGAGCCAGGGTGGACCCAGGGTAGGGAGGGCTGCTGTGGGCTACAGTTTTTACAAAGGACTCCTGGAACCTGAGGCAGGTGGACCAGTGGACCGAGGACTAAGCCCCGCCCCGAGGCCCTGTGTTAGCAGCAGAAACTCCCCCTGCCCCCCTGCCCCCCACACGACATGCCTTTCAACGCTGCCCTTCCTAAGCTAGAATCAGAGCCAGGGTGGCTATCCTCACCTTTGAGAAACACCAGTGAAGGTGACAAAAGTGCCCAACCAGCTCCCAAATTAGACCTCCATGTCACTTTGCCCCTGGCTTCTGGACAGCACATGGTTGGGAGACAGGAGTGGTGTTGAGGAAAAGCAGGAGGAAGGTAAGCGCCTGGAGCCGAGGTCTCGGGAGAAAGACCGCGGGAAGCTGCTGCACGGGCCTACGAGACTTATTTACACGCAGTAGAAGTCTTCAGAGAGCAAAGATTTGAGAGGACACACTTTCGCCTTGGAAGTGTGCTAAGCCCAGTGCTATGTCTGACATTGAGTTCCCAAAGCTCTTTTCCATTTATGTTCTTGCAGTATCTGCAGTTTCATAAATATCTGCATTTATGAGGAATGCTACACAGCAATGGGGACAGGATGAAGATCTCAGATAAAGCTGACCTTGTGGTTCAAACCCCCTCACAGGGTTCAGTTTCCTGCTGACATTCAGAACTCAGCTTAGATGAGAGCCTATGGCATAGCCAGGACCCCACTGAGAAGTAGGAAGGGCAGGTTCCAGAAAGAGCCATGTGCCTGGCTCATACCTGCCACGAGCGGTGGTATGGTGTGAATAGAAGCGGGTCTCTGGGCTCTTGGGTTAGATGAAGCCTGGTCTCATCCCACTGCGGATTCATCTTGGGCAGTGACAGATCCTGGAGGCTAGGCTCTGCTGGCCTAGTGGATCTGGATATCTAGAAGCTAGTCCATTTCATAAATGGCACCTGGATATTCAGGTTTGGCCTTGTAGGGAATGCTATGGGCTGAACAGTATCCAACACCCAGTACCTGTGAACATGGCCTTCTGTAGAATTATAATGACCAACTTCATATGATCCATGTAGCCGCTTATGAAAAGGGATGTTTAGATGTGGAAAGACATGAGTGGGAGACGGCCTTGGGAAAAGGCAAGCAGAGGTCAAGCTGATGTTTCTGTAAGCCAAGGACAGGAACGATTGCTGGTAACCCCCAGAGCTTGGACCAGGTTCCCCTTTATAGCCTCCAGGTAGGAACCTACTGTGACACCTTGACCCCCCCCCATCTCTAGAGCACAGAGCAGTCAGGAGATTGGTTTCTGCTGTTTGAGGCAGCCTGTGAGTATGGCTCCGCTGGGGTAACACGGGCCACACTTACAACCGTGCCTCTGCTTTACCTCCAGTTCAGAGGACGCGCCTGCAATCCCCGGCTGAGAAGGAGACACGCAGGGCCCTAGAGCTTACTAACCAGCCAGTCTACCCAAGCCAGTGAGACTCTCTAAAAACAGGTGAATGGCTTTTCTGAGGAACAGCACCTTCAGCTTTTCCACTGGCCTCCACATGCTTGCACAAACACACACTCATGCACCTGCACACACACGCACACAACTTGCACCTGGACAGACACAAACACACCCACAAACATGCACACACACACAGGTGCATAAAATAAAGTAAAAAGAATGAATGAGAGCTGGGAAATGGCTTAGCTGTTAAGGCATTTGCCTACAAAGCCTAAGGACCCTGGTTCAATTCCCCAGGACCCACGTAAGCCAAATGCACAAGGGGGTGCATGCGTTTGGAGTTCGTTTGCAGTGGTGGAGGCCTTGGCATGCCCATTCTCTCTCTCTCTCTCTCTGTCTGCCTCTTTCTCTCACTCTCTCAAATAAATAAGTAAAATAATAAAAAAAGAATGAATGAATTCAGCAACTGAGTGGATCCAATCAACTATTAAAACAGTCATGTTTGCTAACCAACTAGCTATAATTTCCCCTCAAAGCCCCCATCATGTGGTAAACCATTCATTTTCCTGAGAGTGTATGAAAGTACCTGCCTTGTTGGCGATGCTATATATGGTGAGATATAAATATGCTATATATGTGAGATGCTATATGAGGTGAGGGATGAATATGACCACGTTGCAGATGTGATATTCTGTGTGAGGTGGAGTGATGAATAAGGTGTGGCCCAGCCTGAAGGAGAGGTGATGTTCTGGGTGGGGTGGAGTGATGAACAAGGTGTGGCCCAGCATAGAGGAGATGCAGGTCAACAGTGGACGCCAGGCTCAGAGAAGAAAGCCTGTGCATCCGATGGTGCACAAAGACACAGAGATAAAGAGCTACTCCCTTGTCAAAAACACTTCTGTGCCGGGCATGAGGAAGAGCAGTGAGGGCAGAGAGGAGCAGAGGAAGCTTGGAGAAGGAGGAGGACTGGGGGAAGGGCGGCCAAACCTGCCCTGCACCACGCGCAGCACTGGAGGTAGGGAGAGATTACATGGGGATTATGGTTGTTCGCCTGTGCTCTATTCATGGGATTGAACTTAATCCCATTCACCCTGGGGGTGCAATGAAGGCTTTACAGCAGGAGACTGGCCTAAACCAATTTTACCCAAAGACCAAAGGCACACACATACCTCTGAGAAAATTCAGCCACAAAAATGAAGATAGTTTTGCTCATATTGCTGTAAACTTCCCAATCACATGTGTGGCACCGACTGAAAATTCACAGCTCTTCCAGTGTCACTGTGCCCAGTTGCTTACCACCCGGCTAAGGGACCTTTTCCTTTGAAGGGTCCCCTCATCTCTGTGTACAACTCATCCTGTGGGCTATGTCCTATCCCCCGTCTTTTACATAGCATTGGGCAGGTTTTAAATAAAATAAAAATTCCTCCTACTCCTTACAGATTGGACTTGATTAAACATCCCACTGATAAAGGGTAAGCAAATGTCAGCTCCAATATCATAAAAAGAAAAATGAGAGCTCATACAGGCAGCAAAGCCAACAATCCATTTTCATACTTTATTAGAAACATTTATTGCCATAATGCCTACATTACATTACGCAAGCAGGTGGAAAGGTGTTCTGTGCACGATATCTTCAAATATCTTTATTTTGCAGATTTTCTCTCTCTAGTGTTTAGACAGATGTTTTACTCCCTCTAGTACAGCAAGAGCTCAAGATGTCTGATTTCAGCTCCTACAGATGCCCATGGAGATCGTGTCTTCTCGCTGTGTTTCCCCACAATGGGAGCCCAATTCAGCACCAAGATTTCCTGCTGCACACAGCCTGAGATGCATTGGGTCCAGAGCTGAAGTCACTCTCAACGGGCTCCAAATCCATGGGGATCTCTCCATTCTTCAAGTCATTCTACAGTGTGATGCCATGTAATTATAATCGGGAATCTGCAGGCCAATAACAAAGAATGGAGTGGAATTTTTCTTGTGCTATCTGCGCTCTTCAAAACACGGGAATTTTGAGCCCTTCGCTCACCTGCTGTGACTTCTCTGTCTCACCCACTATTCCATAAACTCAGCAGCCAAGTGCGACTCAGGCTTGTCCCTTCCCGATTCTATGTCATTGTAGTAGAGTCTCTTGAAGGGCTGAAGTCAAAGTATGGCCAGGGCTGGGTTCTCCTCTGGGGGCTCCCCGGAGAAGGGAATCACCCATATTTATGTGACCAGAGAACAGGGGCTCATCCCTTTTCTGGCTGGGGCAAGCTTGCTGCCATCAGGACCCTCTGTGCAGCCCTCACAAGAAGACAATTTGCTTCCTCAAAGGCAGCAAGGGAAAGGTCTCTGAGCACCGCTGCTGGTTTGGTCGTAGATCGGTCTCCACATGCATGCACGCTCCTTGATGGCACTCTTTGGGGTAGGATATTTCTCATATCCCCGGGGAAGGGCATCCCACAAGCAGATCAACAGAAAGGGTCATTGGAAGGCTACCCTAGAGTCCATCTGCTATCCCTGACCTCAGTCTGTTCCATGTCCAATACACTTCTCAGAGAACAGGGGGCCGATGGTGACTACCATGTCTTATCACAGAATCGAATTCCTTCTAAATTGTACAGTGTGGAATGCAGGTCCACGCAGGTAGTAAACCACTGATTCCTTTAGTGTCACCCATTTGGATTTTCACTCCAGCTCTTGTGCATGTTAAAATCCCCAATCTGTATAGTTTACAGATTTGTAATTTCTGCTTTTCTCTAGCAAACAAAAGCAAATATATCAGAGATTCTGATTAGGAGACAAAGTGGAGCATTCGGACTCAGCCGAACAGCAAATATTTATTGAGCATCAGCCAAAACCTCTACAAACACCCTGAGAAATCGAGGGGAGGGGAGCGGTCGGATGTGGCCTTGCTCAGGACCAGGGCTCATGAGACAGAGAAGAGTCTACGGGAGGCAGGGTCTGACATTTTGCTTTATAACCAAGGAATTGGGGCAAAACTTCTCATCACCCTGCACACAGGTGAGCATGAGTGAGCGCGTGAGGGTGGACAGCACTTCCACTGTCGGGGGAAGGTGGATTAGACACACAGAGGAGGCCCCACTCCCCAAACAAGCAACCGTGCGCTCTGTCAGGCATAATTAGAAATGCATTGTTGCCCCACAGAAATTAAGAGCCATTGCGCAAGGGCCTGAACTGTGACTGACCTCCCAGTAGGGAAGGAGAGGCATCTGCAATGAAGCGAGAATGGAGTCAGGAAGGTCCAGCATGCAGAACATCAGCCCTGCACCCCAAACCACTGGTAGGGTGGTTGGTGATGAGACTAAAGAGCTAGATGAAACCAGGGGTACTTCAGTGGTGCTTCCAGGTTCCCTCCTGGTGCCCACCCAAAGCACAATCAAATGAAAAGTTTTTGTGGAGGTAAAAGATATACTCACTTAGGCTAGCAGGATTTTCAATGAATGACACTGATCAAATAGAAGGTCAGATGAAGGTCTATCCATACACACAAGGAAACTAGTCTCTGTGTGGGAGAGTTAATAGCCCTTCACAACTGGTACTGTACCAGGTAGGGTATGGACTTTACAAATGTAGCGCCCACATCGTAGAAATGACAAGCCCATATCCAAACAGGATTAAGGTGCCTTTAAAGTGTAGGAACTTTAAAATGCATTTCCTTTTTAAAAATACTTTCTTTACGTGTTTGTTTACAAGCAGAGAGAGAGAGAGAGAGAGAGAGAGAGAGGAGGGAGAAGGCAGACAGAGGGAATGGGGCACCAGGGCCTCAAGTCACTGCCAATGGACTCCAGATGCTTGTGCTACTCTGTGCATCAGGCTTTATGTGGGTCCTGGGGAATCGAACCCAGGTTGTTAGGCTTTACAGGCAAATACCTTAACCTCTGAGCCATCTCTCCAGCCCTTAAAAGATATTTCTATAGGATTCTTTCATCAAATAATAAACCATAAATGCTTTAAATTGATGATGAAGTTGTTATGTAGAAGGCATATGTGATAGACAAAAATCAGAATTAGAGAGTGGTGTGTAGGATACATTCCTTCATGAGAGGAGAGGAGAGAGAGAGGAGAGGAGAGAGAGGAAAGAGAGAGAGAGAGGAGAGAGAAGAGGAGAGACAGGTGAGGAGATGAGTGGAGAGGAGAGGAGAGACAGCGGAGGAGATGAGAGGAGAGGAGAGGAGAGACGGGGAGGAGATGAGAGAGGAGAGAGAGGAGGAGAGGAGAGAGAGAGGAGAGGAGAGGAGAGGAGGGAGGAGATGGGGAGAGAGAGAGAGGAGAGAGGAGAGGAGAGGAGAGGAGAGAGAGAGAGAGAGAGAGAAAGAAGAGGAGAGAGAGAGAGAGGAGAGGAGAGGAGAAGAGAGAGAGGAGAGGAGAGGAGAGGGAGAGGAGAGGAGAGAGAGAGGAGAGAGAGAGAGAGGAGGAGAGGAGAGAGGGGAGGGGGAGAGAGAGAGAGGAGAGAGCAGAGGACAGAGAGGAGAGGAGAGGAGAGGAGAGGAGAGGAAAGGAGAGGAGAGGACAGGAGAGACAGGGGAGGGGAGAGCAGAGGAGAGGAGAGGAGAAGAGAAAGAGGAGAGGAAAGACAGGTTAGGGGAGAGCAGAGGAGAGGAGGGAGAGGCGAGGAGAGAGAGGAGAGGAGAGGATAGGCTGCATATATGGCACTCTGCAGGAGAAAGGAGGGAAACAGAAAGGAGCAGAAGAAAGACAAACCTCTCACAGTATTCTCAATGAAAAAGTAAAACACAAAAATATTGTATGAAACAAAGTACAGATTCAAACCATTTCAAGTTATTTTTATTATCGTGTGTATGTGAGTATGCATGCATGTGTGTACATGTGCTAATGCACATGGCATGTGAGGGCCAGAGGACAGCTCTGGGTTTCATCTTCAGGAATGCCATTCTCCCTTGTGGGACAGGGTCTCTCACTGGCCTGGAGCTCACCAACTAGGCTAGACTGGCAGGAGAGAGCCCAGGGACCCTCCCGCCCCCACCTCCCCAGCACGGAGGTCATAGATAAACATCGCGCCTTGCATTTCTGCACGTGCACTGGTGATTGAACTCGTGTCCGCACTCTGATAAGACAAGCTTGTTCCCAACTGAGCTGCCTCCCCAGTCCCTTAAAGATTATCTTTAAAGTACCATAAACAACTTTCTGCCTCAAAACTTAAAAGCTTAAATAAAATGGAAATGTTTCAAGAAAAAAAAAAGTACAAAATCAAAACTAATTCCAGAATAAAAAGATTCAAATTATTTTGACCTCTGAAGATCAAGTTAATGTTTTAAATAAAACACCAAGTCCAGAGGCTGTACCAAGGAGTTTCACCAGATTTTCAAGCTAAAATTCTTCATTGCATTTTATGAGACTAGACAATTTTTTCACCAAAAGGCATTTAGACTAACAGGATGCCAGAAATGATATCTATAGGCTTGCTTGCCACGTGGGCACGCATGTACCACCCATACAAAATATCAGCCCTCAGTTCCATTCAGACAACTGATGATCCACCTTAATTAGATGGATCTAAAGTAAGAAAGATGATACAATTTTAAAATCTATTAACATGTTCATGAGTTAATTAATGGATGGTGTTTATCTGATATTTCATCAGAACACTGAGATCACCTGACTGTGTCACCTGATGTGCAAGAGATTCAGCCAGTGCTCAGGAGAGGCTTTTCTATTGCGTGTGCGTGTTCACATGCGTGTGAGTGCTCCCATGTGGAGGCTGCAGATCTATGATGGGTGTCTTTCTCATTCACTCTCTGCCATCCTCTTTGAGGCAGGGTCTCTCACCGAACCTGGAGCTCACTGAATTGGCCACAGAAGCCAGCCAGTGAGCCCCAGGGGTCATCTGTCTTTGCTTCCCAGCACTCAGCTCACAGGCACATGCTGCCACACGTGTGTGCTGAGGCTCTGAACTCAGGTCCTTGTGCTTCTGTGAAAAATACTTTCCTGACTGAACTATCTCCCCAGTCCCCTAAATTCTTGCTGTTTTGTTTTAGACATTTGGTAGAAAATTGCACAAAGCCAAAGCAAATATCATACTTTACCATATTTGTTTCCAGTACAATGAGATAAACATGCGTAGTAAACTGTATACACAGCTCCTAGATAATTGTGGAGTTAACTGCACAGGGCAAAGGGCCAAACTACAGTTTCTAAAAGGCAGCAGATGCCAGTGTATTTGCCTTTTAAACAAGATCAAGAGAAAATTCTGCCTAAAAAAGATTGATAAACTGGAATTCATTACATTACAATTTTTTAGCATGAAAATGGCATTGAAGAATAAAAATCAAGCTACTGAGATGTGATAAAGGCTGAAATCTGATAAAGTTTTTATATCTAAATTACATCATGAATTTCTCTGAGACAAAGGAAGAGTGAGAAAGAAACTTGAATGGGCATTTTATATAAGAGTGTATCAGACAGTCAATAAATAGAAGAGATTCTCATTTGTAAGCCCAGAAATTCAAATTAAAACTCAGTCAATGAACTGCACCCCCACCAAAGTGGCTAAAATGCAAGAGACAACAGCATTGCCTGTTGGGGAAATTGGGCGCCACTGGTACCCTCACACTGTGTGTTAAGAGAGTACATCAATTTGCCAGGATATGGTATTATCTACTCGGTAGATAGATGCTTACACTGTGGCTATGAATTTCCTTCTGGCCTATTCCCAACAGAAATTCTTGCCTATATGCACCAGAGAGGTATGTCCACAAACATTCATGGCACCAACGTTTGTGAAAACCAGACCTTATCATCATGTGATCTCAGAAGTCCATGACATGGCCCCAGAATCAGCCTGTGCTTTCACTCCTGAAGCAACGCCCAGGAAAAAAGAGCTTGGTTTCAAATCTGAGATCAGCTTTTGCTATGCCACCACAGCAGATATGCAAGCAGAGGGTAGAATACCGGGGGTAGAAAGATTCAAGTGGGGCACGGGAGGAGGTTGGAAGAGAGAAGGAGGTTGGGAACAGTTAGCCAAAATTAAAGTTGTTATGAAAAAGCCACATGGAAACCTACATTTTTATTAGCTAATTTAAAGTATAATTAGAGTTTAGGTACAAGTACCTGTTGTGGAAGGGGAGATAATGCTCTCAGAAACTATTCATTGTTGTAGGAAAATCCTAGGACCTGGGGCAGGATACCTACCAATGAATTATTGGTCAAGGAGGCTACTGAAGCCCCCCCAAACAACAAGCTGTTGCCAAGATTCTAGGTTGCCCACAAAACTGGATGGTAGGACTATTGCTGAAGACACCATGTTCAGGACACTGAGAAATGAAGCTAGAACTGAGCTCTAAGCCTCCTCCTTGCTCGCTAGCTGTCATACTCTGGAAAGTGTTATGTAGCTTGCTGGGGGAGAAAAGTCACCAATGGTTTGAACCAACAGTGGTCCCTGCAGGCTACACAACTGGTCAGCCAAGCAACATGTGTCTACTGGAGCAATAGTGGCATGACATTTATGGAGGTAACCAACTGCTTTTCTGATTGGGTCTGAGGCCCAGGTCATGAGAAGAAATCCACACCCAGTACTGAAAACCAGCTAAAAGCCTATGGCTGGGAAGGTCACAGGCCCTAGGAGGGAAGATCCTTCTGTTGTTTGGCTAAATGGAGATGTTGTGCCCATCAAACTGCCCTCTAAATATTTATATTTGCACCCGTAGATTAATGCTACTCTCATTTGGGTAGAGAAGCTTCTTTTGGCAGATGGCATTGACTAGTGGCAAGACTCAGAGCTCTCAAAATACTAGGAAGAGATGACTGTTGAGGTCTTAGTGCTAAATGAGACACCTCTGCCATGCTAGCCCCAGGGTTCGAGAAACACTGCAGAAGAGGGGGCAGAAAGAATGCAAGAACCAGGGGCTGGAGGGATGGCTTAGCAGTTAAGGTGTTTGCCTACAAAGCCAAAGGATCCCAGTTTGATTCCCCAGGACCCAAGTTAGCCAGATGCAAAGGGGGTTCATGTGTCTGGAGTTCATTTGCAGTGGTGGAAGCCCTGGCATGCCCATTCTCTCTGGCTCTCTCTCTCTCCCTCTTTCTCTCTCTGGGGAGGAGTGCTTGTAAACCATCTCCCAGACATGGCATGACCATTGCATTTCTGACCTCACGAAACCAGCATAACACTGGGCTCATCAATCTGCTGTCATGGAAGGTGGAGGAAAGCAAAAAAAAAAAAAAAAATCAAAATCAAAATCAAAATGGAAGAAAGAATTTCTGGAAAAAAGAAAGGGAAGGAAGGCTGTAGAAGGCAGTGGGAAGGATTATGATCATCTACATTGTGCATATGTATGAAAATTGTCAAGAAAAAGGTTTACAGAAGAAATCCTAAAGATACCTGCTACATAACTTAGCTTCCATTCGTTCAGGCTGCTCTGCACTGCTTGGTTGGCCACTGTGATATTACAACTGGTCAGAAGTAAGACTGGCTCTGGTCCCCTTCCCTGCCCTAACTGTAAATCTCTGTCGCACAGGGTGAGAAGGAGGCTGTCGGACACCTTTGCCACGGTGACATTGATCGTGGTGCTACTGCTACAGGACTGCCGCTAGCTTTCAGCACAGTCTTACGTTTGCGGTTTCAGGTGGTTTGTGTCCATGTTTTTAAGTGTGTAGGGACGTGTGTGTGTGTGTGTGTGTGTGTGTGTGTGTGTGTGTGTGTGTAGGCCAAGGTCAACATCAGATGTCCTGCTCATTCCCTACCTTGAAGCTCACTGAGCTCTCGCCCTGGCCCCTAGTGCTTTTTCCTCAAGTGTTTCCTAGAGTGCTTCTGCACAAATGCGTGGTTTCCAGCATCTTCTGCTCTGCCTTAGTTCTGATATTCTACCATGTATGACTTGACTTTCATAAATTGGACCCCATAAGGAAGTTTTACTATGACCTAATGTTCATTTACTACTTTTATACACAGCTCGTCAATATTAAAAGATAAATCATATCCATACACACACACACACACACACACACACACACACACACACACATATATATATATATATATATATGGAGAGAGAGAGAAATAAATACACACACACACACACACACACATATTAGAGCATCAAAATATAAGGACATCACTCCTCTCATTGAAGTTTTTTCTCAATACCTTAGAGTTCTGGGGCTATTTCCTCCCAATGGGTAAAATGGAGACACCCACCCCAGAAAGTTGGGATGGGATGATGGTCTCCTCCAGAAGCGGGTGGGTCTCAAATTATATAGCTTTCCCAGACCTCTTTGTTTGGCACAACAACAATAACAAAAAACTTTCTAAAATGATTCATTTAGCAAATGGTAAGTAGTTACTTCTCTCATCTCTGTGATCATTTATTGAAGAAGCAGTTTCCGAAGGAAGGATTTATGTCAGCTCACGACATGAAAGGGCACAATTGGTCATGGCAGGAGGCTTGGCGGTGAGATCTCTGGCAGCTGCTTGTTCACACGACAGCGGACCAGGAGGCACAGAGAGGACAGGAGAAGTGCAGAGCTATAAACGGCAGCAGGCCCCATCCCATCCAGCCCCCTACTTTGTACAGGGAGGCCCCAGCCTTTATGGTTCCATAACCTTCCTGAACAGCATCACCAGCTGTGGACCAAGCATGGAAAGACACGAGTCTACGGGACTTTCCATATCAGACCATGCCAGCGGGAAAGTTGCGGGATCAGGAGGTGGGAGAGGTGTGGCACTGCTACACAGTTACTTTGGGGGCTGTTGGAGCATGTCTTGCTGTGGGCAGTGTGGGCAGTGTGGGCAGCTTGTTGAGTCAGGCTCTAAAAGAGGGCAGTGCTTGGCCACAAACCACACCAGTGAGGGGTGGGCTATGGCTCCTGAGCCCTCTGCCTCTGGGCTGATGGAGTGTTAAGCAATTTCCCCTGCCCCGGGGTCGCGACCGAGGGTGCTCTCAGAGCGCTTCCATTTCTCGTTTCACAATTCTCCCCGGCTGCCGCAGACCCCCAAGGAGCTGTGTGTAAATTTCACACGGCCCCAAGTTTGGGTTGAAAGAGCATCTGAAACTCAGCTGCTTCCCCGGAATTTGTTCAAATGCCAGTTGTTGGACAGTCTCACAAGGTCGGCATGTCTCATGAGACCTTGATGGATTTCAGGCCAACTTCAAGTCCTCCACAGGCAGCCATAGCACACAAACCTTTGAAACATCAAGAAGTAGCACCTGCTCTGCAGCGCATTGGACTGGCCGGTGCTTTCTGCACAAGTCAAGCTTAGTTCTTCATCTTGCTAATAAGAGTCAGAGAAGCATCAGGAATCTCGGGGGCGGGGGGTTAACAAGGAATTTGGACGGTGAAAGACCCCAAGTCTCCAAGAGGAGTTCATCCTATGGCATCAATGACAGGAGACCACAGTCTAGTTGCGCACACCTTCCTAGCTATTCTGACATAGGTGGAGGTCAAGCACCTGCAGTCAAGGTGTCTGCAGCCTGCGTCTCTCCCCAGTGCAACATGCAGATCCAACTGCTGTCTCTGCCAGCTGCCTGTGACCCCAGCATTTGTTGGCAGGTGACCCTTCCTTGTTTCACTTTAAGCTCTTGATCGCTCATCTCTCTCCTAGGGCCCCTTGTGCGTCCTCTAAAAGCTTCCTAGTGACCCAAGCGATCTTCCCATCCACACACCCAGAGCCTTTCTCTATGAAAGGTGACAGTCACAGGTTCCAGGGTTGAAACGTGGACCTAGTGGCCTGCCACTCCCTGGGAAGGAGGAAGGCTGAGAACCGGAGCCCTGCTTGGGGAGTACAGGCTTCTAAAAGTCTATCTTTCTATCATCTATCTCCCTTTCTTCACTCTCCCTGCATGTTTCTTTCTGTCTCTCCTCCTCCTTCTTCTTCTCTCTCTCTCTCTCCTCTCTCTCCTCTTTCTCCTGAGCTGAGATAATGAGGTCTGATGGGAGGCAATTGCTAGGCCAGGTGGGAAACGGTTCCATGGGGCCATGAAAGTCAGTCCCTGGAGTGTGACTGGCAGTGACTGCCGGGCCCTTGTCTTTGCAACGTGCAGCTGGAGAGTGGAAGGAGAAGCATAGCCTTGTGGCTCAGGGCAGCTTGATCTTCCTCCTCCTGGAAACGTGCCTGGTTCTCTTCAGTCTCTCCTGGGAGGCGTGGGGGGGGGGCAGGCCCATGAAGCTCTCTACCCTGTCACCTGGTGTCCCACTGCAGTGAGGAGGTGTGCTCGCTGTGCCAAGTGCAGAGCGCTGTGTTTAAGATCCAATTATTTCCTGCAAGCACTATCCTTCTGTGTCCTCAGTGGATGCCTCACAGAAGAAGGGCGCAAAGGGGCTCCTGCCGGGACTAACAAAGTAGATTATGGCGACGGCCACTTATCTTGTTTGTCACCACGCCAGAGAAAGGCTGCTCTGATGTTCTGAAGAGTGAACAGGAAGATCGCGACAGTGGCTGATCACGTGGATTCCTTGCTTCGTGCCATCATGTGCTGCGCGAGGGAAAGAGTGAAGAAGGGATCAACACTGAGCTGAGGGTGCTGGCCCTGGGCCATGAAGATGCCCACGTCTTCATTGTAGAGCAGCCACTAGTGTCACAAGTCCAATAGCCAGAAACCCGTGTCAAAAAGGATGTTTTTCTTTATTTTATTTTATTTTTTTATGAGAGAGAGAATTGGCACTCCAGGGCCTCCAGCCACTATAATAGAACTCCAGACATGTAGGCCATCTTGTGTGCATATGCGAACTTGTTCACTTACATTGCCTTGTGCATCTGGCAAAGCACCTTAACCACTAAGCCATCTTTCCAGCCCTTCATTTATTTATACGAGTTGGCACCCTTCTGGGTTCCTCTGCTATGTTCAGCTTGCTTGCATTGTTAAGACACATTACAGTCCACCTTCTCCAACATTGGGTATGAGAGAGTGAGACTTTATAAATGAGTGTGTGTGTAGCTTTGGGGAAGTAGCATGAAATGTTCATTCTGAATACTCTGTGTCTTTCATCCAATACTTTAAAAAATTATATTCAAGTATTGAAAATAAATATAGAAACAGAGAAACCCAACATCCCCACACCTGCCCCATGCAGCACCCATGTAGAAGTGTTGTTACTACGCAGTCACCTGCTGACCATCCTTCAACCATGGACACGGGTGGCCTTCTGCAAGTCCCATGGGCAGCCTTCTCCCAGGAGTCATGGGCCACAGTTTTCAAAGCCCCAGTAATGTCACATAGACCACTTTACCACACAGGCACCACAGGAAAGTGTTGAAGGGGTGGTGGCCCTCCAAATTTGCCTTCCCATGGCCTGATCTTTGCTGTTGGCTTTGAGATCCAACATTGTATGTTCAGCTTTCCTGAGAGAGCCCGGGAGGCAAGCTGTGGTGGCTCACTCTCTCCCTCCCCAATGTTTTTAAATGAAAAATCAAAAGAACATCACGGCCAAGGTGGCCTGTGGTGTCGATGTTCCAGGCACGTGGGGAGCTAAAATGTGTCTTGGAGTGGGGAACGGGCCATATCAGTCTCTCCACCACCACTGTGACTTCTATAGCTCTGCCCGCGTCCTACCGCAACTCGGGGAGTTGGATTACGAAATGATTTGTGGTAACGGGAGGGAAGGAGAGGGCTAGTTGACTTCGGGAAACATTGCTGCGAGTTGGGGATGATGTAGGACATGAGGCATCACGGCCAAGGCAGAGTGGACATGGGCAGTACAGCAGCCTGGCCCCACTGTGTCCCATATCCTCCTTGTAACCACACACACAGACATGGGCTCGAGCAGCAACAGCTCTCCAGAAAAACGCAGCAAGCCCCTGAGGTGCAGATAAAATATCACCAGCAACAGGCATGTTGTTAACTAGCTGGAATAAGAGGGTGGGGAGAGAAAAGGCAGATTTGCAGATGCACCAGCCTCCCCTGTCTCCTCCCTCCCAGGTCCTCCCACCCATTTGCCTACAAATAGGCCAAAAAAGGCCAGCCATATTGTCTATGAATACTCAACTTCAGTTAGGCAGCACATTTTAAAAAAGGGGGGGCTCTTAGGCTTTAAAACAGACCTTAGCTGTTTCTACTTCTTTTACCACAGCTGGAGGTTAGAAGATTATTATTGTGAGATGGCATCTTCAGTGGGGGGGGGAGTCAATTTTAATTTCATTTTAAAAAAGCACTTTATTGGCTGGAGATACTCAACTTCAGTTAGGCAGCACATTTTACACTGGGGGCTAAGCCTAAGAAAACAGTTCCGTTTCTTCTTTTACCACAGCTGGAGGTTAGAAGATTATTATTTGAGATGCAAAATTTTAAAAAGCACTTTAGGGCTGGAGAGATGGGCGTTAAGGCGCCTGCCTGCTAAGCCTAAGAACCTGGACCAGATGCAAAATGACGGGGGGCGCACATCCGCACTTGACCACAAGGGGGCGCACACATCTGGGGTTCGTTCAGAGTGGCTGAGAGGCTGCTGGCGCACCCATTCTCTATCTGTCTTCCTCTCCCTCTCTCTCTCTCTCTGTCTCTGTGTCTCTCTCCCAACAAAAAAAAAAGCACCTTAAATGAGATGCTGACATTGTTTTGTTTTGTCTTGAGAAATTCCTTACAATCTGCTCCCAAATATTCATAAACTGGTACATGGTCTTGGTCTTTGCTCTGCCTTGTCTCCTGGGCATATGTCCTGTGCCCTCTGGATCCAGATGCCCAGAGTTCTCTAGACACACTCCTCCAAATTGCAGCTCCCCTAATCAAAGATTTCCTATTTTCACCCCCAAAGTGAGAACAAGCTCTGGGCCACAGCCCAGTTTAGCTGGGAGATTAGGCGACGGCCATGCCAGACAGTGTGTCTTAATGAGCTGAGGAAGCTCTCAGTCCAGAGGTATGACTATGAGATGAAATTAGCCATTTGTGGATTTCAGAAGGAGAAAAGACTGGGATGTTTTATAGTGTAGTTAAAAAAAAAAAAACATCGAATGAGTGCCTCATGTTGAACATTTCCTGATGTCAGAGCAGAGTGGGTGACACAGACATCATAAATCCAGTCGGTAAGTGTTAAAATCACCTCGGTCTGCCATCCTGGCAGAATTCAATAAAGTTGGATGGAGGACTTTTGTGTAGAGGGGCCTGGGCTGGCCGATAGGTATTCATGTTTCCGGACCCCCAGCTAATACCTTTGATTCTTAAACAATCATTACTTCTATAGAAGTAGCCGAGATGAGCTCCAGGTACACTGTGTGTGCATAGGTCCTCCTGCACAGCCGCGCATCAGCCATCAGCCCACAGCATCTGTCCTGTGCTGTTGGATATGTTCGCAGAAGCATTTTAATTTTAACAAAAACCACAGTGCTTGGTTGGTGGTGTCCCTGACAATATGTGACTCAGCAATTATCTCCCAAGGGGCAAGCAGGTCGTGCCATGATGATACAAGTCATGGCCTGATTTTTGAAACGTGTGGTCCAAGGAAAGGCCAGGGGACACTCGAAGGCTAAGCCTCCCTGGGCCTGCCGTGCCGTGCCGTGCCGTGACGTGCCGTGACGTGCCATGCTGTGCAGTGACGTGACGTGCCATGACGTGACGTGACGTGCCATGACGTGACGTGACGTGCCATGACGTGACGTGACCTGACGTGCCGTGACGTGAGCAGGTTTCTGTTTTGTTCCCTGAGGACAAAAATTTGCTTCCTTCTACCTGCCAGCATTTTAGTGGGAGCCTGGGCTAGAAAGCCAGACCTTGCTTTCCCTCTGCAGGCAGACTGGGAAGGCCAGCCCCTCCCTGGGATCCCCAGCCCCACCAGGTGCTTGCTTTTTTCCTTGGGAAGGCATGAGGGGACTCAGGCTGGCAGAATAGCCTTTAAGGACCCCATCTGCTCTCCCACAGCCTGCTCACCACTTAGGGTCTAGCCACTTCTCACCTATGCAAACACCTTTTTCATCCTTGTCCCATTTAACTATTCCAGTTAAGTCTTTTTTATTGTTGTTGTTTTAATCAGCATAGAGAAGTTGGGGGAGAGAGACAGGCTCCATCTGCCTCCACCCCTGGTCCTTTCTCTGGCCTCCTCCTGCCGCTCACCACACTGGACATCAGTCACACAGGCAGCTAAGCTGGGGGGGGGGTGGGCAGAGCTGGAGGGGTGGGCAGGCCCTCAGCACTCAGCTGGCAAACAGAAACCAACACCTTTCCATCGGGTTGTGCATAAGCACCAAACAGAACCAGGGAGAAGATATTTTTGATGCAAATCCAAGCAGCTGTGACCCTGTCTTTTCGTGAGGAAATAACACCATTTCCTAAAGACGTCTCGCCCTGGGACTCGGCTGCCTCACAATTTCCTTTCTTGTTTACTGAAAAAGCCAAGATTTTGGCTTTTGTGTCACACCTAAGCATATTGGCTGGCCTGCGTGGCGCTGAGTCCTATTCCCGGTTCTGCAGGGCGAGCACAGCTGTGCTCTCCGAGGACGCACCTGGGCGTGCGCTGTGAAGAAAGCCATTTCACGGTGCCAGCCATGCGCATGCCAGCGCCACTTGGACTGCCAGGGACTGAGAACTTTGTGCAACCGCAGCGGAGTGGGTGAAAATGAATCAGATATGAAAATGTCTGAAGCAATAAATTAACACACAGCAGGGGGGCTGATAGCTTAATCCTGTCTAGTCCAACGCTACCTGACACCCATGATTGTTACAGGAGGTGGGACCGTACTGGAGCGAGAATGAACATTCCCCGAAGAGTCCCCGCTTTGAATAGGTAGGTAATGTGATTCTGCAAAAGAGCCCGTACAGCTCTGGTTGTACCTGTGTGCTGAATTCCCGGTCACCTGTCACAGACCTCTGGCTCTCATCTTGCTTTTATTTAATGCAAAAGGAATACCTTTGACATTTAGAAAAACGATTGAACATTCAGTTGCCTGATGGTGCTTATTTGTATATTTCTTAACATACAACAAGTTAATTCTGAAGGTCTTTTTCTCTTGAAATGTGAATATTGCAGGCTGAACAGTAGCAATTATTAAACAAAAGACAAAATTCTCTAAACATTTTGCCCTGCTCTCTCTGCCAGAAATCAAGACTAACAAATATTCCTCATTCTAAGAGATCTTTAATTTGTGTTCATTTTTTGAAATATAACTGACCAAAGTCCAAGTTATTTTCTTTAAGCCAAGATTTGTGGGAGATTCTTAGGCTGTATCCCCCCCCCCAAATGAATCTAGAAGCTTGTTCACTCACATGTAGATTGGTGTGAGCAATGTCTCCCTTCATTGCTCTGCTATCCAGAACAATTTTTGTTGTTCACAAACATTGAAGGTAAGACCTGAAAGGACACAGGGCTGTTAGTTAAATCAACAAATTACTTCTGGAATGAATCACACAACACGCACACCCAGACCCTCCACATTTTCACATTTTTAACGGAAAAGCAAATTTGAGGAATCGCATTAGTTTCTCCCCCTCAGGTTGAAAACAATACATTTTTATAGACACTCCATTGTTATTGCTTGTGAAGAATTTCTAGCTAAACAATGAATCTTATACTTTGAGTTTTTTTCCTTTTCAAATATACACATTGGCCCTTCAAATAAATATTGCAGATTTTAACTAAAGCAAACACCTAGCATCTTTAATGAGAGGGCATACGACTATTTCAGATCTTAACTTTCTCTTTCTGAGAACTGCACACACATATTCATATCAAATGTGGGGCTTCTGAGAATGTGGGTGGGTTAAGCAGGATCACCAGATGCTAATAATTTATGTCATCTCTCATTTTAAGCACCACCAGCTTATGAATTTCTATGGCCTTATTTTTCTACTATTTTTATTCACATGTAGAGTTTTCTTACCCAGTTATATATATTTAAAAAAATGCTCACTTGCTTTTGTCCTAAAATTTTAAATGCTCATTGTAGCAATTATAGCTCAGCTAGTTGAAAGTCAGATAATTAAACACACAAAGATAGGTTTTTTTTTTTTTTTTTTTTTTTTTTCATTTATCCTTTGGAGATAGAATTTTAGCACAGCTAAAGCCATGCAAATTGGATTCAGTTGTCTGTAGATTTCTTGCCACATATTAAGACCACTGGCTCTCAAGTCACCCCTGCTGGGAAGAACGGTAGTGTTTCTTCTGGAATAACATTGTATATCGAGACGTGATGCCTAGAACAACTTCTGCGCCAGGAAGGGTTAGCGACAAGAATGCGGTGTTGAGGGCAGGAAGGGGAGTATGTGTAATAAAACCAGATAGCTCATCTATGGCGCTCAACCAGTGAGAGAGAGGAGTAAAATCCCCCAGCATGAATACCAAGCACGAAGCCACGTTTCAGGAGGAAAGAGAAAGAAGCACCGTGGACTCCAACCGACTCAGCTTTTCCAGGGGGCTGCTCTTCAGAGTTGACAATATTTCACAAGCTACAATTTTCTTCCTCAAAGGCAGTTTAAAAGAGCACATGTTTACTGACAGCTGAATTTGTCTTTGAATGTATGAATGAACGCGAGCAGATGCAGCCCTGGGTCTTCCCACTGGAAGAAAAAAATGATACTTTGCATCTCAGGTACCTTTTGGCCTCAGGGATGCAGGGCCCAGCTCTGCACCTGGGGACAGCTTGTGACCAGATGTCCCAGACTGTGCTAGGGGCTTCAAGATGAAGGTTTACTCCTGGGTGTGTGCATGGGCCTGTGCATGTGTGACGTGCTTCCTTCCGTTCCCCAGTCTCTGGCCTGTCTTCCCAGAGGGAACTTTGGTCCCAGACAAGGTGCTGTTCACTTCTGTTTTCATGTCCCTCCATCTTCTTCTGTCCCACTGCAAAATACATCTTATGTTTCTTCAGAGCGTACTTCATCTAAAAATGAAGTGAGGCTTCCTTTGGGCACGATTAACTTTCTACACACACACACACACACACACACACACACACACCACACACACACCTTGCTATCTAATCTGCCCCAACGACCTTCACCTCTTTAAGCTTACGTAGGACTTCCATCAACTAGTCAAGGTCTCTTGTCCTTGTGATCTCTGATTGCCCCTTTTCCAGATTTAACCCTGTCCCAGGTTTCTGGCAAGACCCAGTCTCTCTCTCTCTCTCTCTCTCTTTCTCTCTCACTAAGGGCTTTGCAGGATGGGACTTTACTGACACATCCTCTTCAGAATTAACCTTTCTCACAGGCCCACGGGAAAACATGGTTGTGTGGCCCTGGAGCCTCATTTCCGCCCTGCCCACAGGGACAGAAGGCTGTGCTTCCCTGGATACACTTCACCACACTGATGAGGTGCTGCCATCGTGTCCTCCGGATGGTGTGAGATTGTCACCCTCATTTAGAGACCTCACAACTCATATTGTCAAAATCAACTGACTGTTTCTGACTTGCCCACATCCCATGAAACAGGGAACATTCAAATATGTTAGGGGAAAACTATTTGGACACGATATGAACTAAAGCACGCACTTCAATGGGCTGCAGAAAGTTCTGCTATGTGTGTTTACAGCCTGATTCTCCCCTTAGCTCAGGCAGGCTCACAATCGCCACTGATAATGCTACACCCCCAACAAAGTGACTTCACGGTTGTTTTTGTAAGAGTTATTTGAGTGTGTTCCTAAAACACAGCACCCCATGTGAGGGGTTCCCACCTGCAGGAAATGCTGAAGGCTGAGAAAGAATGGGGCCTTCGCACTGTTAGTGATGGATGCATTTGGTCCTCTTTCTCCATGAGGAATCTCAGTGCACTTTCCTCTCACCAACACCAGTGAGTGGATCAACCAGGCCCAGGGTGGTCCACGCTGCAAACAACCACTCAGGCTCACAGTGCCCGTGAGTTTCATTTCACATAGAATGTGTTTCAAGAACAATAGGTTGCCTGCACCATACAGCCAGGGTCTGGGGGAGGAGGCAGGGCTGGTGTGCATTAACACGCAAGGTGCTAAGCCCTGTTCCTTGCCCAGCTCCCTTTCATGACACAATGGATGCCTGAATCCATATTTCTGAAATCAAATTCCATTCTTTCCAACTATTTTGGTCAGAAAAACACTAACGGGGAGGGTGAGGCGTAGCTTCAAAAACCTATTCCAGTCAAAGGTCGTAAATTGTAGCTCCAGTCCCTGCAAACTTTTATTTCCCTTAAAATTTTAACTACTGTCTGCATGCTCTGAGCTCCTACCAGAAACCCCTCCCTGGCCATGCAGATGTGTGTGACATCTGATGCCAAGAAGTTGGAGAACGAGATGTTCACAGGCTGAGTAGAGCAGGGTGATTCTCAGCAGGCTGCAAACATATTATAGCTTTCCTTATATAGTGCTCGCTCTCCAAATTTTCTCTACACTTTGTTTACTATATATTCCAATAGTGTAATATTAAACAAAAACAGTGTGTCCTATGCCAGGATGATTGATTACTGCACCGTCACAAGGTCACCTCCTAGGGACAGGCTGGGTGCAGGGGGGGCTGTCTGACTCCTACAGTTAACACTATATCCGCATTGTATCAATGTCACCAGCAATCCGGTGATTTATTGCTTGGAAGGCTCTGTTCAATTTTTTCTGCCTGACCAAATTGCACATTCTCTAGAAAAAGGAGGAAAAATATTTCAGCACATGGATTACTCTGCTCCTCATTCTCCCCCGTCGGTTCCGCACGCATGTGCTGGCATCGTGGCCAGCAGCCTCCTCTGTCCTTCTCCTTCCCCGCTAGATATTTGACAAAAATGATTATTACACTAATGAAAAGGTACGGCAGGAGATTGAGGGATTTTTAATCAGATTTTGGTAACATCTGTGGGCCATGAGCAAGGGCAGCTGTGGGCTCTGTTTCTTAATTTTAGCTAGATTTACTTTGGATATAAAATTGTTAGCCTGGGGGGAAATTGATGGAGGCTGGGAAGGGGTACCCTTACAGAGTACCGCCAACCAAAACTGTCAGAACACAGTAGGGTGAACCTCTCTTGCTCGACAGGGAATTTTCCCTTTCCTAGAAAAAGATTGGCAATGAAACTGAAGGAGCATGGTTGAAGGGAGTTCTCCAGCAAAACTGGGCAGAAATACCTCCTGTTAACTAGTGGGGAACCAATGGGGGTCTCCACTCATGATTTTCCCTCCCTTAGAAGGGAGTTTTGCTTCTTCGTGTCATCTCTCGTCATAACAGCTTGCCTGGGCCTGCAAGTGAGCTCACAATGAGTGCAAACCGTGAGGAAACAGAAGACACGCTCCAGGATCTCTGTTAACAAAATGGTGTCCAAGGAGGAGGGAATAGGTGAGTGAAGACCAGAATAAACATTTCGAGGTAAAAAGGTAAAATTTTGCCAGAAACACCACCACTCCAAAGCTGATCCTAGTTTTAATATAATACAGATTATATGGTCATTCATTGTTTCTTACCAGCTAATAATCTTTTAGTCCAATAACAAGTCAAGAACAATTTCAAGTGTTCCCAGTCAGTGACTGCTTACTGGTAGACTCCGGACTTCGCTATCTTCTACAGAGTCTTTCCGGAGGCAGAGCAGCTGTTCTATGCACAAGCCCCAACGCTGGGGGAAGGCAAGCCCAGGAGCTCCTGAGGTGCAAACTGAGCACAGAGGGAGTGAGGCAAGGTTCCTGGGGATCGAGACGACCTGGCACTGGTGTATCTGTTTTGATGATGGAACCTTGAGAATGTTCAGAAAAGCTTTGAAGCAACTGGAGATTTTGTTCAAACATTTTTGTCCACAAGACTCGTATGGGACAAACTCAGTTACCTTCACAAAAGTAGACGTGGGCGTCACACACAAAGCCACTCCAGTCCTTGTCCCTCACTGTGGTAGTGACAGCACATGGATCCTTGTATCTGAGTTCTGTATCCTCACTACATGAGTTCCCCCCAAGAAGGGATTGGACACACCCAATGACTCAGAAAGTGAAAGAAAGATGGTTTCCAAACGGAGACCACCTTCAGTCCCGGGGTTGGGGAGAAACATACTAGGAAATAAAGGGAAATAATGGAATGGAAGGACAACAGTCATGTGCACAGAGTCAAAAGGATTCCCAGCTCAGGTGTGGACACACCGGTGTGAAGCACAGACTGACACAGATGTGATCCACGTGCCCCTGACTCTGCTCCCCACAGGACTCCATCCCAGGCATTTCCAGGGCAGTCTTAGCACACCACGGACGCTCAGCACAAGTGAAGAAGGTGACTGGATGCCTCCTCTCTGATGCTTATCTCCCATCAGCAACCATCCTTGTGGGTGGCTTGGGCATGTCTGGGGCCTTCTTATTGGGGGTGACTTCCTGACATGTCTGGGGCCTTCACTTTTAGGGTGACTTCCTGACATGTCTGGGTCCTTCACTTTTAGGGTGACTTCGTGACGTGTCTGCATCCTTCATGTTAAAGGTAACTTCCTGGCACCCAGTGAGTTTTGGCCCTTGGCACTGATACTCTATATTCCAATGACACAGAGAAATTTCCCTCGATTCATTCTCATGGTTAAACACATGCAACGTTCATATTTGAGGGATTTCCACAGGCCCTGAAGTCTTGAGACTGGCATTTCAAAGAGTGATATGAGTGACCTGCTATGTCTTACCACCCAGCCAGAATACTCTGTGGTCCAGAGCTCAATCAGCAGAAAGTCTTTTAGAAATGGTCTTTGGTCTACCTCCAGGAACCTGGGACACAGAAGGACTGTTACCCAGAAGGACAGGCCACCTCCAACTCCTTTCCTGAATGTTCCTTCCTTTTTGTTATTAAGTAAAAACAATTTTGTTTGAGCAGGGGTGGGCACCAAAAGTCCTCACCAGGGAAGCCTCCATCTGGTTTTCCTTGAGTTTTCTCTGGCTGTGATGAAATGATGTCTCTAGTTCTATTTTGGCCTGGTGGAAATCTGTTACACTCTAATTTGTTCTTACTTCCCTTTCAACCACATTCCAATTCATGGCACTTTCATGGTAGTCAGGGGATAGCGCATGGAACCAGGGAGGCTGGTGGGAGCAGGGCAGGCTTCCACCCTCCCCCACCACCCCACCAGCCTGTCCCAGACAATGCAGGCACACAGAGGGAGTGGCTCTGGCTTGTGTGAGCTCATGCCTATAGATACGGGTATATGCATACATTTCTTTCCCTTTTCAAGGCCCCAGGCCACAAGTACTATCAATCTATATTGTGTTAAGGATTAAAACTTTCTCACTGTATGCACACCACACACACACACACACACACACACACACACACACACACAGAAAGAGACACACACATATGAGAGAAGCATCATTCCAAGAATGCCGCAGAAACACCAAACATTTGCACTTTTCCTCATCAGGAAACACTCTCCTCTCTGTCACTCAGGTAGGGGACCCAAGCTTTTCTTTCAGTCCCACAAAGAATGGCCACTCCACCCTCCTTAAGCCTGCCGGAGATGGACACTCTATTCTCTTCCCCGGGGATCTCTCCACTCACGCATGGCTAAGTGGGTGGCATGGTGACTGCCTCTCCTGACCCTCCCCACTAAACACAGAGGGCAGAGGTATTAATTGTTTTTTTGTTTCTTTCCTCACTGTTTCTCAGAAGTGCTAGTCTCTACCCAGATGTACACAGGAGCGTCACGTCACAGCAGAGCCCGATTGGCCGTTGCTGGGACACCATTCCTGGAAGTCCTAGGCAGTGTGTCTAAGAATAATGTCAGTACACCGCAGACCCTACAGGTGCCCGTGGGCAAGATGGGTATTTTGGGATTCTGGATGGCATGGGTAATTCTGGGAGTGCTCCTCACAGGAGACAGGGAACTGCCGTGATAACATTGATTTCTTCCCTTTACGAAGACATTGCCAAGGAAGCACCACTAATTAACAAATGTGGGACGGATGTGGCAACCACAATGAACTATGAGCTATTTGAAAATAATAAAAGCTACCCAAAAGAAAGACTCACAATACAGTAGTATAAACCATGGTTAAATGATATTTGGAACATGAACCAAAGTGCTTAATTTCCATTGAATTCTTAAAGGGTCCTCATTGGAAAAGGAGAAAAAAAAATCACTCCTTAAATAATTTAAATGAAACCTTATCTTAGGATGTCTGTAATGTGACAAAATTCCTGCAGTGTGAACCAAACCACATTTTGGAGAAATGTTTTTTCTTTTAAAGTACCTGGGTACTCTGTAAAAAGTTAACACTTTTTTAATTACCAGGTTTGTGTCACTTGGTGAAATTTTAATGTGATGAAACATTCAGCTGGACCTTGTGCTCGATGTAAGATAAAATTATTCATTGAAAATCAGACCACAGGCCACCTACTGTTTTTTTTAACAAATGGTTGAACTATCACGGGGTTACAGAATTTAACATGTAAATTGCAGTCGAACTTATAATTTCTGATTCAAATCCCTAAAGACTGCCATTTAAGTCAAATAGATGAGTGAAATTTTGCTTCTATGCTATAATAATGCAATGAAATGGTCAAAATCTGCCCATATCTAGGGTAATTATTAGCCCAATAATAATGTATTTTTAGTTATTTAATCAAAGGTATAAAAATTACTGATGTCAAGTTCTTCTTAGAAAAATGAAGTTTTAAACACCAGCTTTTAAGTTCAAGGGTGACAACGCTAAATCTAACCCATTAGGGGAATTTCTCACAAAGCCAAGTAGTGTATGTGGGAGAGAAAGATTGCTGCTCACATTTCAGATCATTACGAGAAACTGGCAGAAAAAGACGATTTTTCTCCAAAATGGTCTTGAACTAATTTTAAGCATTAACTGAAATTGATCAATCTTCCATAAGCTCAACTTGATTTATGGGCTAAGACAAAGACCATGAGACAAATCCCCTGGACAATCACACACCGCTGAGGTGGACGCGGGGCTGGGTGCATGCAGCTGGTATTTCTGCTGCGTGCTGGCCGAGTGCTATTGTTATATCATTGTTGCAGAGGGAGACGTGAACGATGGCCGAATGCCACCCAGTAGCAGTGGTAGAATGCTTCCCTTTCACTGCGAGCCTGGCTGAAAGCCTGTGGGTGATACAAACATTTTAAATTTGCAGTCATCTCTGCTTAAGGAGGTCTGGTTGCCCATGGACTCCTCATGCCACACCTGCTTAGAAGCCTTGGTCTTCCCAGGCTTCTGTGGGATGAGAGGTGTGCCACTCCATCAGTGATGGGCTAAGGAGAGGCGCAGTGAGTAAAGTACTGACTGCACAAGTGTGAACACCTGAGTTCAGATCCTCGCAGCCCACATATAGCAGATTGCTATAACACAGGCAGAGAAGGAAAGTGGAGACAGAAAAATCTATGAGAAGCTCATGGGCCAGCTAGCCCTGAGAATGCAGTGCAGTGAATAACATAAAGTGAAACCCAGCCTCAAATATGGCAGAAGGCAAGCTGAAGTTGTTCTCAGTCTTCCATGTGTGCACCATGGCACAGGCGCGCGCACACACACACACACACACACACACAGAAAAAAAAAATTATCGACACAGAAATGTCTGTGTGTCTCTGGACTCGTGGCTTTCACTCTCAAACATTAGGGATCACATTTTATTTTTGATCCACAAAGTGCTGTTTTATTCCACTCCTCTTGTGGGTGGAAATAGGACAAGAAAGGGTTAGAAATGGCATTGTGGGAAAGGTGAAATTTGTTCTTAAGCTACGAGGAGAACAAAAACCATTCAGAATGTAGGGTGATTCTCCAGGATGTCCTCCAGGCAGATGGCTCACCTCCGCCCACACCCTGCATGTCCAACATATTTTGTTAATTTTTATCCAAGCAAACATGCAACCAAAAGCATGTCACCTCAGATGTGAGGTAGTCTTTGTAAAAGCAGCAATAGCCCTCGGTGCTCAGGACAGATGTCTGTCTGTCATTCGCATGCAACTGACTGATCTACCCATACACAGCACCACCATTGTGTGACGCTCCTTCAAGGTATGCCATCAACATCACTGACTATACATGTCCCCACCTCATAGTTCAACCTGGAGACTGGAGTGACAAAGGTGATGTGTCTGTCCCCTCATGGTGACTTTTTAGAGGTCCTTGAATCGTTCCTGTCACTATTCCTTTGTCATTATGTGAGGTGATCGGTCAGCTCCACGCCACCACCTGTCTTTTCGATCCAGTGCCAACTGTGTTTCGGAAAACTGTCAGTCCTGTGCCCTTGCATTTATACCGAGTCTCATTAACACCTCTTTCCTCTGGCAATATGCCACTGTGACTTAAGGAAACTGTGGTTGCTAAACATGTACAAAAAGGGGAAAAAAGAGAAGTGATGTTAGAGCGTGGTTGTAAATCCTAAAACAATTTCAATTAGCATTAGTCATAGCAGCATTTTAAACACATCTAACTTGTCTAAGCATTTCAGTTGAGATCAGACTGATGCCTAAAAACTACGCATATAGTTCCGGGTGAATCCCCACAATATTTTCATTTTTAAAACGTGTCCCAATGACCACGTTTCATGACTATCTTAATGTACTGAAGGGACAGGAGTCTAGAACAGAGAAACTATTTCAAGCATCAAAAATGGCAGCTGAGGATGTAACAAAGCCACAGTGCCCAGGACAGTGCATTTCCCCCTAGAAAGTGCTTCACAGCCTTAGAGAAATCCCACTCGTTGTCATCCTTCAGGGCCACCCTGCTGTCCTTCTGCTGCAAGGAACCCCATAGGCCCATGTAAGATATGTGTTCAAATGCCTTTAGCAACCTATGAAGAGAGGAAACCTCTCAGGCAAGGTGAATGTTGCACTTGGTATCCTGTCTGCCACACACTGGGCATCTGGGATCCCCAGGTGAGTTCAACAGCATGGAAAGGGTCCAAGTTTCTGACTGTTGCAAAAAGAAGCCACCAGCCAACTGAGTCCCTACAGGATCATAATTCTCACCCTCGTCTTGGGCCTCTAACACCACAGTCTACAGCACCTGGGTGCATTCTGTGCCATTTGCTTCTTGCCCCAGACCAAGTTCACGAGAAGTCTTCATGGTCTTCACACTGATGTCTCTCCGAGGGTCATTCTAATAGAAAGAGACCAAGTTCACATGCAGTCCACACAGTCCTCACAGTGATGTCTCTGTGAGGGACATTCCAATAAAAGAGACCATGACGCTCCAGCTGTGGCCTTGGGCTCATCCAGGAATCACCATAGACTGCTGTACTCATCCCCAGATGGCAGACTGCACATGTGGGTGTGGCTAGGGTGGCATGTGTACTGAATGGAGCTGTCCTTTCTTCTAGTCTCTAGTGAAAGGTTTTTCCTCTCACTGGACCAAGAACCACATGATGGCTGTTGTGTGACAACAGAGACCAACAGAGGACATGCTAAGGTTGTGTGGAGGTTGCTTCCAATGGCCCTCATTGGTTGAAACTACTTCTGTGGGCAGGGTCATCATCTAGGACTGCTTCTGAGGGCCCTCATTGGTCTATCTTGATGCTTTCCATCACTCATCCACACGTGCTATAGCTGTTGCTGGATTAGCCTGCGCTGAGCCAAGAGTCATAGAGGCATGCAGGAGAGGAACGGCGGCTGGCCGGGGAGCTCACTGAGAAAAACCTGTTGATACTGCTGGGGAATGCACAGAAAGAGTCCCGGGCCTTAACCACTAAGCCATCTCTCCAGCCTGCTATTTCTATTCTTGATAAACTGAGAGGAAAGCAAGGTCCAGACAGGTCATGTAATTTTCTCAATCAGCTGGGAAGGGTGGAGCTAAGATTAATCCCAGGGGCCCCGAGGTGCTGTTAGCAGGTCACTTGCAGATGCCATCCATGTCCGGGCATTCATATAGACTGCCAAGTGTACCCATTGTCCAGACTAGTCAGAACAAGTCACCATTCTACACATGGAGATCTTTAACACTCTCCAAGGCTCCCTGGAGTAGAAAATCTACATCATTGTTGTGCGTTTTCAGAAAAGTCCGAAGTGAAGTGTGATGCTTTAGTGGGGACTGTTACTGCTCAGCAAACAGACCTGTGGGCTGGGGATCCTGGGAATCTTGCTCAGGGAAAAGACCACTAACAGCGGAAGTAGTGAGTCCACTTTGGTCTCTGTCCACCACTCTGTGACCACTCTCATCTTTGATCACGCCAGCCTGCCATGGGCTCCTCCACCAACTTCACTTATTCTCCTTCTGTCCCGGAGGCCCAGGGCTTGGGATGAGGGTGCTTATATGGGCAGCCACCAGTCCACGCTCCAGCACCCACATGAGGAAAAGCCTTTTGGCATTTTGTATGAGCATATATTTCCATGTGTTTTTTTCTGTATGCAAAATAATTTTTGGAGGTGGCATTGCCAACCCCATGTAAATCAGGCCATGTCAGGTCAGGTCACAGACGATACATCAAGTGGGCAGCCAGCCATCTGCACATCAGGAGAAGAGAGTTCCCATGAACCTTCTGGTGCTCTGTCCTGAACTTCAGCCTCCTAAACTATGAGTGGGATAGTAAGATCCAATTGCATTAGCCTCCCAGTCACCATGACACCTACATACCTACGTACAGGATATGTACATGGATACATACACATGCATAATTTTAACAAATTCAGTCACTGAAATGTCCCCCACAAAGGGTGTAGGTGAGTTTCCTGTTGTTGTTGTTTTGTTTTGTTTTTCTATTTTCCAGCATCTTTCAAAGCCCTCAGAACAGAAAGGAGGATGGAGGGCATGATGGCACAGTGACCCTGCCACAATGTCCTCCAGCAATGACCAGTTCCAACCAGAAATGACCCCTTGGAAAGACATGAATCAATTATTTTGAAAGGGAATCTGTTGTTATCATATTCATAACCCATTCTCTTCACCCAGGGAGATAGATAACACTGAGCTCATATTTTAAATAAGATAGTTGAAGCTAGAAGCAATGTGTCCAAGGTCTCTTGGCAAAGTATTCAGAAGTCAAGGTTTAGAGACTCCAAAGACTGGATTTCTCTTATTGCACCCACCAGTCACCCTACAGCAGTCCCCTCAAGAGCCTATAGTTCTGCAGGTCTTTTGTACAAATATTTATAGGATAGAAACCACCTCAAGACTTATCTCAGAGGTTACCAAGGTCAAGTTCCTCCTGCTCATGCACCCTGGGATTAATCTTAGCTCCACCCTTCCCAGCTGATTGAGAAAATTACATGACCTGTCTGGACCTTGCTTTCCTCTCAGTTTATCAAGAATAGAAATAGCAGGCTGGAGAGATGGCTTAGTGGTTAAGGTGCTTTTCTGCAAAGAACCCAGGTTCAATTCCCCAGAACCCACATAAGCTAGATACACAAGGTGGAGCATGTGTCTGGAGTTTGTTTGCAGCTGCTGGAAGCCCTGGCACACCTGTTCTCTCTATTTGCTCGCTCTCTCTCTCTCTCTCTCTCTCTCTCTCTCTCCCTCCCTCTTTCCCATCCTATTTCTTCCTCTCAAATAAATAAATAAAAATAAAAATGTTTGGGCTGGAGAGATGGCGTAGCAATTAAGGTGCCTGCCTGCAAAGTCTAAGAATGCCTGTGCAATTGATTCTCCAGATCCCACATTTTGCCAGACGCAAAAAGTGACACAAGTGTGCAATGTCACACATGTGCACAAGGGGGCGCACATGTCTGAAGTTTGTTCACAGTGGCTGAGAGGCCCTGGCATGCCTATTCTCTATCTGTCTCTTTCTCTCTCTCTCTCTGTTTCTCTCAAATTAAAAAGAAATGTTTAAAAAAGAATAGATATAGCAACTTCCTTGTGGTACTGTTGTTATGATCAAATAAGTTAAAATAAAATGAGAACACAGACTAGCCCATACTAAATAATCAATGCATGGAAGCTATTATTCTATCTTTCTGATAAAATAGTATGTGAAACTGTTGCTGGCTTGACCATATTCCAATGTGAACACAGGTAGCCATGAGCTCCAAGAACGAAAAGAGTTCATGTGCTCTGCTCTCTGCCTGGGCTCTGTTCTCACTGCACTGATCATTAAATCTTAGTCAGTAGCTCGAGGCACTTACCACATGGACAATTCTAATAGAGTAAAATAAATAAAACTTAGTCACAAGTCCACATGAGCTGGAGCAGGGGCTAGACAGCATCTAGAGAGAGAGAGAAAACAGCCACCTTTCGGGTGCCTCATGTCATTACCAATCTCATTGCTGACAGCAGTCTCACAAATGAACTCAGTCTTTAGATATTTACCCAGTACCTACCGTACACCAAGTACTGTACTAGATGCTAGACAGCAGGTATAAGGAGGAGAGACCTGCCTCTGACCTTCCCCAACCCTTGTTCACTATATATCCTCTATAATACATAAGAAGGAAGTTCACAGATGTTTAACAACACTCAAAGTCACACGAACAGGATGTGATGGCAACTGAATTCAAATTCAGACCAGCCTGATTTCTGAGCTTATTTACCCTCCCATACGATGTTTATAGATTCCCAGACTAACTAGAGGAAAAGTCAAATGACAAAAAGCTGTATGTAGAAATATAGACATTACCAGTTAAAACCTAGAGACCAAAATGACTAAAGCTGAGTTTTAACAGCCTGAAATGACTTTAGAGACAGTAACTTTTACTCTGGACCTTAATACATATTCACACGGACAAGCAAGAAAGCATGGGGCGGGGGTGACTAAGCGGGTAAAAGTGCTTGCTGCTGGCTGTGATGACCTGAGTTCGGCTCTTCAGCATCCACACAAAACCAAACATGGTAGCATGAGTGCGTGTTCAGTGCCAGCACGCCTATGGCAAGCAGGATGTGGCAGCAGGAGAATCCCTGGAAGCATGCAGCAGCGGAGCTAGCCTAGACTCGTGTCCATCAGCAGACTCTCCTTGCTCTGCCATCAGTACTTCTGTGTGCGCCATTACTCACCCCCTCAGCATCCCGAGCAAGAACCTGACCTGAAGCAGCTTAGAGCAGCTGAGGTTGATCTTGGCTCACAGCTGGAGATGAGCCATCCACCATGGTGAGGAAAAGCATGGTGGCAGGATGGGGGAGGAGGCTGATCCCACTGCACCCAGAGTCAGGAGGCAGAGAGAGATGACAGGGAGCCATGCTGGAAAACCTTCTCCCCAAATCCGATTCCTCCAGCTGGGCTCTACCTCCCAAAGGCTCCACAACATCCCAAATAACACTGCCTGCTAGAGACCACGTGTTCATGTGTGAGGCTATAGGGAGGGGGTCAGTTCATATTTGAACCACATTAGCACGTGTCTGTTTATTTTTCTTTCATCCCTTACCATCTATTCCAGTGCCCTGAGGTGTATTGACTTCTATGAAACCACGCACAACGTTCTGAACTGTCAAGAGAAAAGTAAGCAGATTCAAGGGCTTGATGTCCATCGCTGGGAAAGAGTCAGTGTGTTTTCAGTTGAAGGTAGGATAGTGATGTTACGGTAGGCAGAAGTCTGACTGGATATTGTCTTGCCTTGGAGATTAAATATGGTGCATGGGCATGTATAGATATGTCCAGTTGACATGGAAAAGAACCATAATAGACAATTTACTGTACCAACTTGAAAGCCTTGGAGGTGTGCAGATATTTGGCCCAACATTATTTTTATGGGTCTCTGAGAGCGTGTTTGGGGATGAAACTCATAGATTAAATAAAGTAGATGCCTTCTCTAATATATATGGGCCTCCCCCACCAGCTGAGGTCTGTATAGAAGAGAAAACCTGAACTTCTTTGAGTAAGAAAGGACCCTTTCTTGCTTGGATGGTCTTTAACATGGGCCATTGGTTTTGTTTCCTGACTTTGTACTCCATCTGAAGTATCTCCTCGGACTCATGCCTGCCAGTTCTTAGCCTATAAAGGACTCCACAGCCCTTCTGGTTCTCAGGACTTCAGACTTGACTGACTAAAGCCCCTGCTCTCCTGGATCTCCAGAATGCTGTCTTAGAGGCACCACCTGCACTGGGCACAAGCCAGCCAATTCCTGGCTGTCAGTACACACACACATACACACACACACGGTGACTCTCTTTGCTGAACCCTTACTAACACACTCGCTATGTTATGCAACATGGTGCAGGTACTACTTTGCATACACATTGATACAAATCCTGGTAGGACCTACACCCATGGGCCAATGACAGAGTCAGTGTACTATAATCAGTTGATGAGATAAAAAGTACATGACTTGAACAGATGTTTTGCTATGCAGTACTGATATTAAACTAATAATGACTAATTTGTTGAGGTCTTTATAAGAATTTTAGGTATTTGTGAAAGAACACTGTAGCTTCTAAATTCCTCATCCCTGACATGAGATCTGAATTAATTAATTAAACTGTTTATATCCAGGTTCAAAATATTTGGTTCAGAATAAAAAGTTTCTTTACACACTGGGCAATCAACCCCTGTATGCCAAGAATGGGCCATAGATCCATAACTCCCCTCTATCTCAACACTATCACATTGGCAGGGTTTCCAGTCAGGGAATATCAGAGAGGGAAATGGACATGACATCACTAGGGAGGACCCTCCTGCCAGGGTTGACGGTCATGATTCTTACAACAGCAACACTTCAGAAGAGGCAAAGCCTGAGACCTCTGGTTCAGAAGAAAAGCTGGAGTCTGCCAGCTCAGGGAAACCTCTTCTGGCTCCTGTTTGCCACAAATGAGAGAAGTGTAAGTAAGACAAGGCCGATTTGCAGGAAGCCATCAACTAGAGAAGGGTGGGGGGTTATGAGGGGTAGCCCTGTGGTTATTGTTTTCTTTGGTTAGAGAGAGGCTGTGGTATCCCCCATAAACTTAGGTGTTCTGAATGCAAGGTCCCCAGCTGGTAGCAATTTGGAAATTGGATTCTCCTGAAGGGGATATATTGTTGGAGGCAGGCTTATGGCTATTATAGCCAGTTTCCCTTTACCAGTGTTTTGCCAACTGTCCTGTTGCTGTTGTCCACCTGATGTTTACCATATAATCTGAAACAGTAAAATCGGTACCAAGAGTGGGTCTATTGCTGCTAGAAACCTGTGTGGCTTTTGGGTTGTGGAACTGATTTGCAGGATGGATGTGGATGGATCTGAAATCCTGGCATAAGAGACTCTTTGCAGTGCTATAAGTACAGCTTGATGGACTATTCTGGTCAGAGTTGAAAGATCTGAATACAGTAAGAACTAAGGACTCTGAGATTTGGCTTTATGAGGGCAAGAAAGAGCTTTGCCTGGATTGGGCTAGAAGCAGTTTGTGTGAGAGGCTTGCTGTTATGCCTGTGTCCTGAGAAATTGTGCAGGGTTTCATTGTGTGGAAACTGACTGGTGTGAGCAGAAGGATATGGCACAGAAAGAAATGTATCTTTGAGCTGAAACTGCTGCCTGTTCAGTTACAATTGTTTGAGAGATTACAACCACTGAGATTGGGCCAGCTGACCTGCATTGGGACAACAGAAAGAATGCAGACTCTTTGGAAGAGGCTTGAATGCTGAAGGAGTGTCCTGCTCATCAAAATCAGATTTATTTTTCTCCTGAATTAACAACTTGGCAGCCCACCTGGTATTATGGATATAAAAAATGCAGGAAAGAGAGGGTCATTGAATTGAATTACCTGGGTTGAGCCCAATGGAGCCATGAGGATGAACTGTGGGTTACAGTGGAAATCCAATGGGGATGCCAGGACTAGGAGATAGCTACTGAGGAGAATTGTTGGCACTGGATTAAGTTTTTCAGGATGTTGATAGCCTAGCTTGAGGGGTGGGATTTGAACTCCAGCCACTTGTCACTTGTAAGAATTATTGGAAACTTGTCACTGATTAGTTTTGTCAGGCTCAGAGCTACAGATTTTTTTGTTTGTTTTTGTTTGTTTTGCGAGGTAGGGTCTAGGGTCTCACTCTGGTCCAGGCTGACCTGGAATTCACTATGTAGTCTCAGGGTGGCCTCGAACTCTCGGCAATCCTCCTACCTCTGCCTCCCAAGTGCTAGAGCTACAGATTTTGATGTTTTTCCTGTTTGTTTAAATCTTGTATTGGCTCAATATTTCTTTGCTATGTCCAATGCCATAATGTATGTACTAGAAAAAAAGTTTCCCACAGAGCAGATGAAATGTTATTAAACATGAATTTTAAGCCAGGCATGGTGGTGTACACTTTTAATCCCAGCATTTGGGAGGCAGAGGTAGGAGGGTCACCATGAGTTCGAGGCCAGCCTGAGACTACATGGTGAATTCCAGGTCAGTTTGGGCTAGAGCAAGACCCTACCTCAAAAAACAACATACTTTGTTTAAACTTAATGGAGTAATTATTGCCATTGCCTCTCCCTAATAACTGACTGCTGTTCCCACAATGCATAACCCACAACCCTCGTGAGGATAAACTGCGACCCCAGTGAGGAGGGCCCCTTTGGTAAAGGAGCAGGGATGAAGGAAAGGATGGCACCAACATATGATGTTTCCATACTAAGTATGTCCATAACTAATTTTAAAAATACCAAAATAGAAGGACCAGTTGAAAAGAAGAGGGGGTATAATGGAAAGGGAATGGGTAACAGGAAGGGGAAATTAAAAGAAAAATTAAAGGTCACAATGGGAAAAAAATAAATGTCCAATATTATCTGAAAAAAATTTCAGAGGCACCAGAGAAAGTGGAAGATGTGAGACAAATGAGAGCGCGGAGTAGAAAGGCTGTATTGCCAGAGCATGTCGAGGTGTCACTGACGTATATAGATGACACCCTGCTGCAGAAAAGCACAAGGACTGACTTAGAAAAGAGGCAAAACTTGGAGATATAATTTAAGAAAACTTTCTACAAATAAAAGGCAATTTGAACCTACAGGCTGAAGGAGTTTGCTGTGGACCAAGAAAAATAATATTGAGTGATCAATACCAAGACACAAGCTAGTAAAGTCATCGATCCTCTGAAAGAAGAAAGAACCTTCTGGTACTAAGGAGAAGCTCTGGGTCCCCAAGCTCCATTCACCACGGCAGCGCAGTGGAGCGTTTGGGCCTGAGAGCCATAGAAAGCCTCCAAAAGCCTTAGGGAGAGGGAGTGTTAACCTAAGAGTTTCTTCCCCGGTGCAACAATAACTCAGATATTAAAGGAAATAATGACCATTCAAGAAAATATACACCACCTCCTCACACAGGAGGGCAAGCCTCAGCCCAGCAAGAGGTGAGCAGAAAGGCAGGTGGCAGAAAGTGGAAGTGAGAGACAAGGCATCTGTCTGGACATACGTGTGTGTGTGTGTGTGTGTGTGTGTGTGTGTGTGTGTGTGTGTGTGTGTGGTGTGGCTATGCACACATGGGCATACATGTACATGGATGCACACACCTCTCATAACAGAAACAGAAGTTCCAACAGCCAAAGAGAAGAGGAGCCAGCTAGGAGGAGAGCAAAACTCCCACTGTCTTCACTTTACACAGCAGGACCACAGAAACATCGCCTGTAATGATCAGGAAATCAAGTAACACGTAACCAGGTACATACCTCTGTGCATGTACCACAAGTAACACATGACTGTGTGCATATCTCTGTGCATGTATCACAAGTAATACATGACTGTGTGCATACCTCTGTGCATGTATCACCAGGAACACATAAATGTGTACATACCTCTGTGCATGTACCACAAGTAACACATTACCATGAGCATACCTCTGTGCATTTACCACAAGTAACACATGACCATGTGCATGCCTCTGTGCATGTAGCACAAGTAACACATGACTGTGTGCATACCTCTGTGCATGTACCACAAGTAACACATGACCGTGAGCATACCTCTGTGCATGTACCACAAGTAACACATGACCGTGAGCATACCTCTGTGCATGTACCACAAGTAACACATGACTGTGTACATACCTGACTGTGCATACCTCTGTGCATGCAGCATATCTCTGTGCACCTCTGTGCATGTATCACAAGTAACACATGATAAATGTAACACATGACTGTGCACATACCTCTGTGCATGTACCACAAGTAACACATGATGACTGTGTATGCAATACACATGACTGTGCATGTATGTCACAAGTAACACATGACTGCATACCTCTGTGCATGTACCACAAGTAACACATGACTGTGTGCATATCTCTGTGCATGTACCACAAGTAACACATGACTGTGTGCATACCTCTGTGTAACACAATAACACATGACTGTACATACCTCTCATGTGTGCATACCTCATGTACACAAGTAACACAACTGTGTAACACAATAACCATGACTGTGTGCATACCTCTGTGCATGTACCACAAGTAACACATGACCCTGTGCATACCTCTGTGCATGTACCACAAGTAACACATGACTGTGCACATACATCTCTGCATATACCAGTCATGACTGTGTGCTCTGGCTGGTCTGGAACTCTGTGTATGTACCACAAGTAACATATAACCCCATATGCTGGCATGACCCTGTGCAACCTGTGTATGGGATTCTGACCCCTTACCTCTCAGCCATACATCTCTGCATATAGTTCTAGGAATTAAAGGAATAAAACCACTGCACCTGAGTTCTAGAATTAAAGGGAAGGTACCATTTTTATAGAACAATAAAATAACGCATCCTGAGAAATAATGAAGAGATCAACTGCAAGTTTGGGTGGCAATCTTTCCATTATTTTGTGATCCCTAACTTTTTAGATGTACTGAGCCCAGATCAGCCATTTAGAAAAATCACTTCTAACTCTAGCTATAAAAGATGATTCTATAAGTAAGCCTCTCGCCTGAAATGTCTCTGACTTCTGATCCTGTGTTTTGAATGCTTCTCATTCCAGGTTGCCTCACGCTTACCACACAGTTTTAGGCCTCTCACCCAGGAACCCCCACTTGGCTTCCTTTAGGCCAGCTCAGCTCAGGACCCCATTAAATCTCTAAGAGAGTTAGCTGTTTAGCCCTGCACAGTCATTCACCAATGAGCAACTGAGAAGTCCCATCAGGTTTCCACATTACGTGTACCAGTTGGTGCTTTTATCAGTTTTTGACCTTGTTTTTTTTTTTTTCTTTCTTTTTTTCCTTTTTGGTTTTTTATTGGTTTTTCCAAGGTAGGGTTTCACTGTAGCCCAGGCTGACTTGGAATTCACTCTAATCTGAGGGTAGCCTCGAACTCACAGCTATCCTCCTACTTCTGCCTCCCAAATGCTGGGATTAAAGGCATGTGCCACCACGCCTGGCTAGTTTTTGACCACTTAATATGGGTTTTGTGTAATCCTAAAGAAACAAATAAAAAAATATATAAACAGAGTTAGAGCACACCTACTCTTCAACTATGGGAAGAACTCTTAGCCAATATGATGATCAGTGACCAAAAATTAAAAGCCAGATTCCTCCCTGGACTTATTTCTGGGATTGGGGAGAAATGATGAAAGAGAACAAGGGCGATGATGATCAAAGTCATTGTGGAAGCATTCTCAGCTCTGTGCCTCTCCATAGGCCTGGAGTCTCAGGAAAGAGGTCCAGAATGTCGTCCCTGCTCAGCCACCCAGGCTGCGGAAGGCTCCAGAGGCGTTCTTCCTGTTCATTGTGTGGGGAGTGACCGTCTCTTCCATGCACAATCGTCTTTGTCCCCACGGGTCCCACACGCTGACTTGATCATTCTCATTTAACGTTTGAAGGGTCTGGGGGACATCTACTAGAAGGTTTAGAATGTCTTTGAAGTTCTAATATCCACCTACACCTTCGCCCTCACCCTTTCTCTAAAGTCCTATGCGTTTGAACCTCCAAAGCTGGTGACCAGATGGAAGCCAGTGTAGAAAGCAGCTCCTTCACCTGGGATTTCATTCAATCAAATTACTTGATAAAGGTCATTTTCCGTTCCCTTGAAAGAGCATTCTTCATTGATATCCTGAAAGACTCGTTTGCCATTTCTCTTTAAATTCCAGAGTGTGGTCCCCCTCCGTAGAACACAAGGTGTTCCCTTAGGGGCCTTTCAGTTTCCTGACACCTAGATTCTGGGTAGACTCTAGGCAGAATAGAAAGGAGACCCTTCCTCTTAATGGTATATGATTGGGCCTGAGAGCTGGTGCTGGAAATAGAAGCAACATTGGTGCATTAAGAATGACAGCTCAGAGTCCCTGGGAAGGGAGGAGGCATGCACCCCGGCGAGAACGCAGCACATCTTGGATGACACATGACTTTAGTTGGCGCACAAAGCAGAGGCTAGATAAAATACTGTAAAATCAGCCTCCTCACAACAAAAACAAAACAATGATCAAACCAGAACCTTTTTCAAAAGTATTTGTTGCCAGACGTTTTCTTATTTGTTAGAGTCCCTGTTGATGTTGGAGGGGATAGGATGACCTGAAGCAGAATGAAGCTGGAGCCACGTGGCCATTTAGAGAAAATGAGTCCTGACTTTGGGACAACAGAACACGTCGGAGCACATGAGTAATGGGTTTTACAGCAGACCGCATAAAACAAGTGTTGCAGACCTGCTTCCTGATGTGGCGTATTGTACTTTTATGCATGTACGCTGTGTGAACAAGGGGGTTAAAAGTTAAACAGTCGCCCAGGGCTACGAGAAAGCACCCTGCACAGGTAGGAAATGGGCTTCTCCACTTCCAAACTGTTACTATATGTCTTTAGCAGAAACTAACAGGCACCAGGGTGCAAAATGTCGTTCCTTAAGATGCTGAGCATTATGAAATTGGGCTGTTCTAATGTCTCAAATAGCCATCTGACCTTTAATCCAAAGTCATAAATTTATCATTGTCTGAAATTGGTGGATTATCATTCTTATTAAGGCCAGGCTTCAGAATTTAGCATTTACAGAATCCTTAGTCTCTAGTGCATGACAAGAGACTAAAATTCCACTGGGGTACTGTGGAAAATGGTTGAATAAAAAGGAATTAGCAATTTTGAAACCAGGACATGTTACAGTGCCAAAGGAAATAACAAAAGCCAGAGAGGAAAAACAACGCGGGGTGAGATCAAGTGACTACGCTCTTCATAAAATGATAAATACCTGAGCCATGTTTGTGGGTAATGAATCACACTTCCCCTGCACTCACCTTAGTAACATTTTACAGGGGTTGTATTTTACTCCCAACTACCAATTATGTCATCATTCTGGCATTTACCTGGACATAATGACACACAGCCAACCCATTCTTGCAACATAATTCATTGCTTAAAAGTGTTTGTAAAGTCACACGGCATTCTACATACATATAATGACTCAGATATTGCTATTAAATTTTACAGATTAAAGTTTAGTAAATCTCAGAAATCTTTGCTGGTGTCTGAGTGTCTTATGAATCCTAACAGAAACGATGCTCAGCTATTTGAATTTCAGTAAGTGTGTAACCCTGTCCAAGGCAGACCCCGTGTCTTTCATCATACAACACCTCACCTACCACTTTCCTGGGTGATGGGAGACCTACCTGCTTTTTAACTGTGAAAGGAAGGAAGGTCAATTTAGTCTTACTTGTGTCCCAACATTCTGTCGTCTGTTAAAATATGAAGCTGCACCTGAAAGCATCCCCTTCCTCTTCCTCTTCCTCTCTCTCTCTCTCTCTCTCTCTCACACACACACACACACACACACACACACACACACACACACACACAGTTCTCCACACTTCATCCCCCTACGCTGGTTCCTCCCCTGCACTCATTAAGCCTGAGGAAGAAACCACAACTGTTCTATTAGCTAATAGGTTTGAGGAGAATAAAAAAACCAACAAGAGTTCAGATCTTTTTATATGCTTGTGAGGTCACCAAATTTAAATTAAGCCTATAAAGCACATTAATAAAAAATACTATACAGAGGGAAATTTAATGTGAATGGTTAAAATGCATGGAATTCAGATTTTACTGTCAAACAGCTCAATTAAACAAATTGAATTTTTAAGCAACAAAAGGGAATTGAATGGAATTAGGAGCAGAGTGTGCTCTGAAATGCGGACCTTTATGAGGGAGAGCACGGGCCCTCCCGAGCGGACTTTTCTTTATTTGTTGTCTCGGCAGTTAGAGGAGCGAGGCTGGCAGGAGCTCCATACAACAAGATAAAAATGTTCACCGTTGAAACACAGTTTTTGGCTCCCAATAAATCATCTGTCACTTCATCACAGCTCAGTAGATAATGAGCTATAAAGTTTTCACACTCGGGGAATGAGGACACAGGCAGAAGAAATACAGCACAGGCAGTTCTAAGTAGAAGGTGCTTTGTATAAGAAATGACCTGAGATCTCCCTTGAAGAAAGGCATGCATCTGTACCGTAAACAATTTATTACATCTAAAAATTAAATCACATTTATTAGTAACTTTAATGGCAACAGTATGTGGAGGTCACTATATTAAGTAAAACAGAATGCTAAGCTAGAAATAGCTCAAAATCAGCCAATGGTTGTTGGTACCGGGTGGTCTATACATTGAGTCACTATAATTTTTATTGGCATTATTTTAAATGTTTATGTGCATACAGTATTCCCCACTTGGCATTTAAATAGAGCTCACATATCTGTGATTCAAAAATAATTTTCACTTAGAAAGGTTTCTGTACATCCCTCTCCAACCATCCCACCCCCCCAAAAAAAAATCAATTGAACAGAAAAAGAAGTTTGAGCTATTGATTCCGAAATCATCTGCTGGTCTAGTCTGCAAATGCAATCCATCTGTGGATGCTCTACAAAGGTTTCAGCACAATTACCTTGAATTGTTTCTGACTTGCATTCACCCATCTCTGCAACCTGCATGTGGGTGGGCCACTCCATAACCAAAAACAACTGCAGGGAAAATGGAGAGAAGCTGGGGAGATGAGAAGGGAACCGACTCGGTGCCTCTGCAGTGCTCCTAAGTCAAGTGCTTCGTATAAAGCAATTGAGACTGGGCCGGGAGAAGCTGGGCTGACAGAGGATTTCCAAGCCTATCTTTCCTTCCTGCTGGCCAGGTCAGCCGTGCTATGGGTTCGGGCCTCTTATGGGACAGGGCTGCCTTTGGGGCAGAGGAAGAACAGGCAACCATTCTGCCTCTAGTGGTAGGAGAGTGGGTGGCAGTGGTTCTAAGAGCTGAAAGATCTTGTGTCTCCAGGTATGTTCCTAAAAGCCAGATTGGGGCGACCCAGTGGGGACAGAAGCAGGTTAGGGCTGGGGTCCAGGGTCTCTTACCTGGGTCGTATCTCAAACTTGCTTTCTTCCTCGAAAGCATCCTTCTTTCTATTGTCCCAAACTGCACACACCTTGGATACCACACTGAACCCCTGCAAAGTGTGGGTCATAAACTCCATGCTTGCATGCTACAGCCCAGTTACTGCCACAGGTCCTACTGGGGACTAGGCAAGCAAGCCATGAATTAGAAACTTAATTGGGGGTGTTGCCTGGTTCCCAGTTTGGATGAGCCTCGACACCCCAGTAAGTGCTGCAAACTAGAGAGGACTGAAAGGCTGACAGCATCGGGCCCTCTGGGATGTGGTCTATAGGAAGGTCGGGTACAGAAGATACGGGCCAGAGAGCTTCTTAGGAGGCTGAGCAAATGTTTCCTCTTTCCTCTGAGGTCCTCCCATGCTGCACACTTGGTAATGTCTTATGAAATAATGACTGGGAATGGGACATGGGTCACCAGATCTTTAAAACATCCATCCACCCCTCCATGTAGAATCCTCCCACCTCATTATACATCTGTTCTATCAAAGTTCCTCCATCCAATAGAACCCACAAATTTTAATTAGCACTGCTTGATCTTATTAACGTGTGTAAAATATAATCAAACAACAAATTATAGCAATTTGCAACTGCAAGATATTAACGAATGCTATGTGTTACAGGGAAAAAAAATTACACTGATATGTAAATAAATGCAAATTTAAGTTTCCTTACTGTATTTTGTACCTACTTTCTGAGGAAAGCAAGTCACTAAAAATCCTTATTTCTCAGTTGTATTCGTTAAAATAATGCATGTTAATTAGATTCCTGTATTCATCTAACAAATAACTGATAAGTTACACAATGTAACTACTAATAATCCTACTTTATTATCTTATGAAATTAGAGATCGAACATTGATTATGACTAATGGGGAAGTTCATCCAATAAACAGCACGTGAGGGGAAGTATATAAAAACTGGGAAGCTGGCAGCTGAGGAGCTAAAGAAGCTCCGAGAAGTTGTTAATTACCAGAGACAAATACTCTGGGTGAAGATCACGATACTTGGACTTTTTAGACCAGGGATGAATTATTCATTTCTACTCTCACTATACCACAGAGTGCAAGTGGAGTTTGTTTAGCAACAATGGTAGAAATATATTTGCTACAGGGGCAGCCTGGTGGTGCAGCTTGTTAAGACATGCTATTTGTAAGCAAATTTATATGAAAAGTATGTGGTGTCTAATACTAAAATACTCCAGCCTCAGACTGAAGGGTGATTTTACTAACGTCCTGCAACACTCCATCATCCCTTCATTTTAATGTCTTTATTTTATGATTTTGTTGATGAAATACTACTTACCCAGTGCTCAAAATTCCTTTTAGGCCGCAGGCACTGGCTAGTTGACATGGCAAGCTATATTTTATGGCCATATATTTCAGCTCTCTCTGTCCAAGTTGGAGGACACAGTAGCCAAGATGGTTTTTCATCGTAGAAATATATTTTCATATTTATTTATTGATTTGACTAATGTATCTATTCTTCAATTCACATGCTTGTGTTTCAATCCATTAAAGTGATTCATGCTCAAATAATATGTTATTGCAAGTACAAAGAGGAGATAAAACCACTGCACATTCGCTAGAACACAAGAACCAAAATCATAAAAATCATTGCATGATTAAATATAGTTTTAATCCCCAAAAGATCAAAACCAAAATGATGTTTTTAATTATTTCACAAAAGTCATAAAATACAAGTTTTTTAAAAGTATGATGCAATTACCTATGCAATAAGTTACCCAGTAATAAATATCTTGTGGAGGTTTCTTAACAAGATTAAGTATGTGATATGGATTTAGCATAAGGCATGAAATTAGCAAGAGAATAAAAGCGAAAACACCCTATGATTATTCAGCAGGCGAAGCTGACTGGCTCAAAGCTGAAGCACCTTGTTCTCAAGCACCTTACTTAGAGCCAGTCCTCATGGTTAACTGTCACTAAGGTCCTGCAGTCCTGGACAAAGACAGTCACCTGAAGCTGAGCTAGAGTCCTCCCTTCAGTTTAATCCCGAAGGACTCTCCATGGGACAAGGCTGGCGAGGAAATCCTGTAGACGCCCAGAGATATTGCCACAAATTTCATTTTCCTGGAATGCTGTTTTAAAAATTCTCAACTTGTGAAACAACGAAAGCATGCAAGTGTGCTTCTAGGCAGGTGTGCACAATCGGAGAAAAACTGGATCATGCCAGGGCGCACCACCTTGCATGACTACCATGGGCAACTTTGACAAGGGGCATAAAAACTGCAAACCTGAATGGCTCAGGAGAGCAGAAGTCACAAGGATTTTTGGAGTAACTGCCAAGTGTTGGCCCCAGGAAGGATGGAGCACCGTAGGCTGACAGGGAAATGGGAAGTTGATCCTGGGTGGGGTGAACGAGCACCCACCCTACCAGAGAAAATGAAGGACAGCAACTTTCACAGCAGGTGACACAAGCATTCCAAGATGGGTCTTCCGGGGGGAGCCGGGCTTTACAAAGGAGTTGGGTGAAACCCACTGAAGTGGAAACTGGGGCTGGGGAGGGTCCTGGCACCCATGGAGGGTATGGCGTGCACCCTACCTGTGCTGAGCAAGTGACATCAGACTGAGTTACCATCCTGTGCCACATCCCAGGCAGTATGTGTGTGCAGCAGTGGACTGTCTGCTTTCCTCCCTCCCCAGGAGCCTCCGCAGAACGGGTCAGACTCAGCTGCTGTTCAAAGAAATCTGGAAATAATGAAATTATTCCTAGTGGCCAGGAGAAGGGCTGCGTCTCCCTGTGACTGTGGCATGGGGTTCTCTCTGATCTCGCCTCTGATCCGTGCAACAGCCGGACCCAGGGGAGAGGTTGCGAGCACGGAAGCATGGAGCTCATGCTTGGCAACCTTCCCCTGGACAGGTGTATCTGAAGGTGAGGTCAGGTGAGCTGGTCTCCAGGAAGTGAAGAGATTCATATCCCTTTGTTGCTCTATACCCCAGAATGCTAGAAAATTCAAAGAGTTAGGAGCTACGGTGATCGAGAGAGCTTGAAATCTGCCCCGTGGCCTCTATCTCAAGATAAGCCACTCGGCCCCACCGCTTCTTCTGCAGAGTCAAGAATGCTGTGCTGGCTCTTCATCTCTTTCGTGGGATTGTGACCTCCAAGCTAAAGGAGCGATGCCATGCGCAGGATCAAGCAGGCTCTCTGTTGTTTTTTCTATATTAAATAAAGGGTGAGGTGCCCATTGCCTGGGACTCACCCAGGAATCTAGGTGCAAGGATTTCCGAATAGGTTATTAGGAGATAAATAAAATTACTCACAATCTTCCCATCTAGAACATCTTTTTCACACTTGGGGGAATGCCTGCCTTTTTCTACAAGAATTCACACTTTTAAATTAATCTTTGAATCTAGCCATTCAGCCTGTCTGGCTGTCTACATGTTATACTAAACATTTGATATATAGCTTTCCTAACTTTGCCCCCACAACAACCTTGGCTGCTTTCTGGCAGTTTGTGATGTGACTGTGCCAGGAATACACCACTATCCATGCATGCTGCTATCACTAAAGATGCTGGGCTAAAAGTCTGAGGCAAAGTCTACAGAATCATCTATAGTTATTTCCATAAGATAAACCTTAAAACAGGGTTTAAAGTACCATGAAATTGTTAACCACACAGGCTGTCCCTATAGACTCTTCCCTCAGAAGCACCTATTTATTATAGCTCCACCTCAACACTAGACAGTATCATTAAAATGTTTTTGGTAAGTGAAATTTTATATATGCAATTTTGTAAGTCAATCAATATTGCATTCTTGTTTGCATTTTATTACTAGTCAGGTGTACATTTTTTGTTTAGCAGCTATTTCAATTTCTTCTCCTTTATTTTCTTGGCGTGGTGCCATTTTTCATGAAAATAAGTACAATTAGAAGGTAAAGTTTCTCATAGTCTCATCTAGTGGTGTCCACGGGCTTTTCTTTTTAAAATGTTTCTGCGGTGGGTGTGTGTGTGCACACGTGCATGCGCACGTGTGCAAAGGTCAGAGGAGAATGCCAGAGTCCTCTTCTGTTGCTTCTCCACTGTTTCCCTGAGCTGAGTCTCTCCCTGAACCTGCAGCTCCTGACTGGCTGACTGGGGAGCCCCAGAGATGCTCCTGTCTCCAACCCCCTCAAGCCTGGGGTTACAGGTGTATGTGACCAAATGCTGCTTTTACGTGGATACAGTGGCTAGAACTCAGGCCCACAGGCTTGCCTAGCAAGGGTTCTCACCACTGAGCCATCTCCCCAACCTCACATGAATTTTTTAAGGTACATGTTTAAGGCCAGAAAATTAAAGAGCCTCCTCCTTTCCAGTTCTAAAGCCACCCTCAGTCCCTCATCTCAAATCTAGCCACACATTTGCTTTGCCAAAATGTGTCTTGTTGACTGATTATCTTTATTTGTGGTTTTGTTAGTTTGACAATGTTGAATGGTGTGTGTGTGTGGGGGGGGTGCATGTGCGCACATATCTGTAAAGAAAGAAAGAGGGTGAGAGAAGGAGGAAGGGAAGAGAAGAGAGAAAAAGAGGAAGGAAAGAGATACTTAGGAGTGCAGGGATAAATCCCTGACAATGGAAATTTCCATTTTATTTCCCTTAGTGATTTGAAGTCCTTATATATTAGAATTGCTCACATGTGACCTAAGTTGTATTCTGTCAGAGCTTGTTGCTTGAGTTACAATTCTTCAACATCCATGTGCATTTTTAATAACTTCAAATCTTTCTCTGCCTCGTTTCTACATGTGATGTCATGCTTTTATAAGCTTTTGCCAAAGAATGTCTAGATCAACTGCTGAATATCTGCTGATATCTGGTATGCCAAAGCAGGTCCATATGTACTGTCCAAGACTGAATCTTCCTGGAGCTTCCTTTTGTTCTAATTACAAGGTGGATATGCCTTTTATTTCTCCAAATGCTTAACTTGTTTGCCCCAAACTATTTACTGAATGATCCATCCTTTTCTTCCTACCCTCCAATGGCGTCTTTATTAGGTACTAAATTATTGATGTCACTGGCTGAGATTCCTCTCTGCTCTATTGATCCAACTGTCCCTGCCTCAACCACACATTGTTTTAATCACGCTAGTATTTTAATATCTACTGGGTCAAGTCCTCTCTCATTATTCTTATTTTTCAAAATTTCCTTGGCTCTTCTAAGCCATTTATTTTTCCAGATGAACTTTAGCAGCATTTGTTAAGTTCCACTCTAGGTCCCGCAGGGGCAGGAATTGGATAGTCATTGAATGTGCAGATGAATTAGGCGACAGTTGACATCCGCATGCTAAATCTTCTTGTGAAGGGACATTATTCTTTGTATCCATTTATGTCTTTTTTCTGTCCCTTGGCAAAGTTTTATATTTTTAATACTTTTCTAGGACATTATGTAAGTTTATTTGGATGTATTTTCTAAAAATTTCTGTTGCTATTGCAAATAAGTTCTTTCTGCCAGGATATTTTGTATTAAAGAAAAAATACACTGTTTTCTGTACTTCCATTTAATTTTAGCTAAAAACCATGAAGTCTTAGATAAAATTTTTTTAGAAAACTAGCTTATTTTTTAATGCAGAAATTGTCTTAGTAACTGTGATGTGTTTTCAGCTGACTCCCCTAAGTTTCAGAAGTGGGGTTACATCAACCCCCAAAAATGCTTGTCACCCTTTCATTCCAGTTCATGTGTCATGTCTCTTACATTTAAAAATTGTACTAAAACTTACAAAATGGCCTTTAAAAGAGCCAACAGGGAGCCCTGTCTCGTGATGCCCATCAAAGCAGAGGACAGGACACCAGAGATATGTGTGACGCTGAGAACTGACTGTCTCATAGAAATATTGTGTCCACTAAAAAAAAAAAAAAAAAAAAAAAAAACCTGCCCCTTTGTCCTTTTGTTGTGTGGCTTTTCCTCAGGACATGAAAACAGACATCTTTTCACACCAGACAAGGCTCCTGATGACAGACCAAAGAAACAAGGCCACCCCCACCCTTAGCTTGGAGGACCAATAAGCTATCATTAGCATTCCTGTGAGGACCATGGATGACTCTCCACCAGCTGTGTCATGGAAAAGCCCACTCCAGCATGGACGAGGGCTGCATCACTGGGCGGCCTGCTCAGCTTACAGACAGCTCCAGCAGAGGGTTCCTACACCCCCAGCCACATCCCACAGCTTGTATAACCCCAGGGAGGACTGAGTCTCTGACTTTCTGAGCTTCTTGAGTCTTGTAAGTTTTGGGATCGTCCTGGCCCTCGTGCATTTCTTCCTGAGTCTCGGGAGCCTTGTCTGCACACTATTGGAAGGAATGCGTCAATATCTACACAGCACTGTGTTATTATTATCAAGAACAAATATGAAACTTCATCAAATAATTCATGTCCATGTGTGCTCTTTCTTGGGTCCCGTACATGAGGGTAATGGTTTCCCATGATGCCCCACTCTTGCATACCGTGGAAGACAGAAGACACAGTGCATCTTTCTCGTGTTCAGAAACCAAGCTCAGGAGGCTGCAAGTTCACAACTCCTGTCTTCTGGTTGGTGACAATTAGCATTTCTTTTGACTTGTCCATGCCTGGAGCCTCAAGAAGGAAAGAACCTCATATAAACAACATAAATGACCACACTGTGCATCCAGAGCTTTCTCAGTCGCCCAGCCACGTCAGTGTAGAACTAGTTCCTGTGGAGTTACACGTCTATTTTCAACAAAAAAAAATGGACTTATGGTTTCTTTGTGCGTCTTTATCCAGCTTTGATATTGAAAATCTTCTGCTCTCTTCAAATGCATTCACGTGTTCTTCTTTTTTCCATGAAATAGTGTATGTTGATTAGGTTTTTAACTATAGCTTGAGGGGCTAGAGAGACGTCTCAGCAAGCTGGCTGATGTGAATTCAACCTTCCTCAGCACTCACATATAGCTAGCCGCTAAGTGGTGTGTAATCCCAGTGTGCCTACAGCAAGGGGAGGCAGAGCCAGGGGAATCTAGAAGCTTGAAAACAGCAGCAGTAAGAGAGACCCTACCTCAAAAGAAGGTGGAAGGAGGGGAAACACCCTGAGGTGGTCCTCTGGCAAGCATGTGCCCATACACCTACACACAAAGGTAAGTAATATATGTTTATATGTTTACGATATATATTTATCTCATGTATATGATAAAATATGTAGCTTGATACATGAATACCAACAATAATTTCCAATGAATTCTACCTAACACAGAGTAATTCATACATTCTGATGACGTATGATCTAACATGCTCCCCTCTCTTCTCCTAGTGAATGACCACCGTGAACCCCTAACCTGTCTCTCTGGCACTACGCATATTACAGATATATACCAATACTTCCTGTTTGAAGAAAACACAGTGTGTAGAATTCCACACATGTCACTAAACAGACTATGGAAAATATTTTTGTTTTTAAATAATTGAACAGAAAATATACAATAGGTTTCTAAAGTGCCTGATCTGTTTGGATTTTAAAAATGTACAAATAACACAAATAAAAGAAGGGACTCATAGCTTTTCCTACAAAACACAATAGTCTTGGAAAGACAAGACAAAATACGACAAAATGTGTTGTGCTCATGGCCGGCCCCTGACTGAGCTACCACAGGACGGAGCCGGTCACAGCTCAGAGCGGCCAGCAGCAGTCTGAGGAGCACATGGAGGGGTAAGTTTCACTCCAGCCACCTGATTCCATAAAACTTGTATGAAAAGGATCTACCAGCCACCACAGTGGCTATTTCAGCAATGTTTTAGTCTGAATGTGGTGGTTTGATTCAGGTGTCTCCCATAAACTTGTGTTGTGAATGTAAGGTGTACTATTCGGGGTGGGCTTATGGGTGTTATAGCCAGCTTCCCCTTGCGACTGTTTCCACATTCTCCTCCTGCTATTGTCTAAGACGTGCTGTCCACCCCTACCATCGTAGAGCTTCCCCTCAAGTCTATAAACAAAATAAACCCATTCCTCCCACAGGCTACTTTTTAGATTATTTGCTCCAGCAATGCGAACCTGACTGCAACATTAAATTGATACTGAGAAGTGGGTTCGATGCTGCTAGAAACCTGACTGTGTGGCTTTGGGGCTTTGGGGACTAACTTCAGGGAGGAATGTGTAAGGCCTAAGAAATGCCTTGCAGTGCTCTAAGTGCAGTTTAGTGAACTATTGTGGTCAGAGTTGAGAGACCTGAAGGCAGTAAGACGAAGAACTGTGAGGTGTGGCTTATAAGGGGAAGAAAGAACTTTGCCTGGACTGGGCTAGAAGCAGTTTGTGTGAGAGGCTTGCGGTTATGCCCATGTCCTGAGAACTTGTGCAGGGCTGTATTGTGTAAAAATGGACTGGTGTGAGCAGAGAGAGATGGCACAGAAAGAGATAAAAACTTTAGGCTGAAACTGCTTGCCTGTTCAGCTGTAATTTTCTGAGATTCCCATTGAGATTGGGCCAACTGATCTGTATTGGGGCAGCAGGAGGAATGCAGACTCTTTTGAAGGGGTCTGAATGCTGAAGGAGTGTTCTGTTCCTCAAAGTCTACTTTATTCCCCCCTGGATTAATAAGCTGATAGCCTCCTGGTACTATGGAGTATAACAAATATAGGAAAGAGAGGGTCATTGAATTGGTAAGATAGCTTTGTTTTTTAGAAACGGTCACGGGCTATGTGAATTGGGCTTCTTGGATTACCTGCATGGAGGCCTGATGGAGCCAGAAAAATGAACCGTGAGTTGTAGTGGAGAGCCAATGGTGATGCCAGGACTATGGGACGGCTGCCAAGGAGAGCTGCCGGCACCAAGTGAAGTTTTCCGGGACTGTGAGTAGCCTAGGTGGAGGGGCAGAATTGAAACTCCAGAGACATGTCACTGGTTAGAATGATCAAACTTGGAGACTTTTCACTAGTTAGAGTAGTCAGACTTGGAACTACAGAGTTTGATGTTTGTCCTGTTGTTTTAAATCTTGTGTTGATTGAATATTTCTTTGCTGTGTTCAATGTCATCTTTTAAAAAAATATTTTATTGGGGAGACGGAGGGAAATAACATGGGATATTGTCTACAATTAAAGAAGTTGTCAATAAAAAATAAATAAAAATTTAAAAAATATTTTATTTATTTGTTCATTTAGAGAGAGAGAGAGAGAAAGAGGCACATAGAGAAAGAGAGAGAGAATAGGTATGACAGGGCCTCTAGCCAGTGTAAACTGGCTCCAGATGCATGCTTCACCTTGTGCATCTGGCCTATGTGGGCACTGGGGAATTGACCCTGGGTCCTTAGGCTTCATGGGAAAGTGCCTTAACTGCTAAGCCATATGTCCAGCCCCATTGCCAGCTTTTGTAGTGTGAATGTTTATTCTGTGCCATTATGGGTTGATCTTTTTTTGTGTTATGGCTTAGTTAAAAGATCTTGGACTATGGGGATGTTTAAACATCATTGGGATTGATAAAAACTATGGGACTAGTTGGACTGAGTGCATTGTATTTATATCACTGGTGGTTATTAGTTTATGGTGGTTAGGGTGGAAGGTGGTGCTTTGATTCGGGTGTCCCCCATAAACGTACGTTCTGAATGTTAGGTCCTCAGCTTGTGGCAATTTGCAAATTGGAGGCAGTGTATTGTTGGAGGTGAGCTTATGGGTGTTATAGCCAGCTTCCTCTTGCCAGTATTTGGCACACTCTCCTGCTGCTATTGTCCACTTGATGCTGGCCAGGAGGTGATGTTCACCCTCTGCTCATATCATCACTTTCCCCTGCCATCATGGAGCTTCCCCTCGAGTCTGTAAGCCAAAATAAACCCTTTCCTCCCACAAGCTGCTTTTGGTTGGGTGTTTCTGACAGTTTCTGACATGAAGCTGACTGCAACACTGAGCAATGGGTCAGAATCTTTGGGGGACCCTGGGTGGCCTTGGTGAAATTCCATGTGTCCACACCGTAGACCAGAGAGTGTGCTAACAGACAGGTAGGCATTTGCTTCTGAGAACTTCCATCTCTTCCTGGAGGTGAAAGAGCTGAGTCACCAAGCTCACCTTGCCCAGGCCACTCTCCCTGTACAAATGACATCTAGTGCAGGGACATCATTACTGGGTCTATGGAGGGCATTGGGCGGCAAGAAGAGCAGCCCCATTACAGCGCCCCCAGCTTGTGCGGTTGTGGGCCGGACACCATGGAAGGAAGGCTCCTCCAACATAGTGTGCAGATTCACTGCACATGAGCCTTAGTTCTTACTCGAACTCTCCCTGTCCCAGGAAGGGCTGAGGCACAAAGCCGAGCAATGTGACTGTGTCGGAGACGAGACTCCAGAACCATCAGGTACAGGAGACACTTTCCAACCCAAGGGGAGAAATGGAGGCCTGGGGTACTAGAAACCGCCTGGAAGCCAGTAGCTCTCCACTCAGGCCGGGCTCCATATGGATCCCCTACAACCCAGGGGGAAGACAAGTAGCTGACAGGCTATGCTCCCATAACTGCGCCGGGCCCAGAAATGGCGTCAAATGCCATTCCCATTTCACTCATCATAGAGAAGCAGCAATAACTATTGGTTGAATTATTCCAGCTGTATTGGAAGCATGTCTGGTTTGTGTGTTTTCAGTCTTTATACAGAGGCCATTGTGAGAACTACACCAGGGAGATGGCTCAATTGGTAAAGGACTTGCTATGCAAGCTGTGGACCTGAGTTCAATCACCAAAATCCACATTAAAAATCTGGATGAGGGGCTGGAGAGATGGTTTAGCGGTTTAAGGTACTTGCCTGCAAAGCCTAAAAACTCATGTTCAAATTTCCAGACACATAGTGACACAAGCACATGTGTTGCACATGCATCACAAGGGGGTGCATCTGTCTGGAGTTCATTTGCAGCAGCTGAAAGCCCTGGCATATTCTCTCTCTCTCTCTCTCTCTCTCTCTCTCTCAAAAAAATAAAATCTGGATGAGATGGTGAGGTACACATTTGTGATCTCAACGCTGGGGAGGTGGAAGCTAGGAGGAATCCAGAGCTCGCTGGCCAGCCAGACTATCCCACTTGACCAGCTTCAGGCCAATGAGAGACCCTGTCTCAGGAAAGGTGGATGACAACTCAAGAGTGACACTTGTGATTACCCTCAACAAGTATACACACACACACACATGTGAAAGTACGTACACATGCACACACACACATGTATCCACACAGACAAAGAAGGACAATTAGAAGGCTCCTCAAGAGTGCATAGGGGACGGTGGTTAAGGAGAACTGAAACTCCACAGGAAACCATCATAACCGTCTCCCCCGTCTTCCCAGCGAGCACTATGTCGTGAATCAACCCTCAGTGCTCAGGGCCACGTGGGTGGGGAAGGGTGGTTAACACTCAGGCTCATTTAGTCTCCTTCCAGGAACACCCACCCAGCTCTTCTCAGGGTGCCAGCAGCCCTGGATGAAGGGAGGGCGAGCCCTCCTCCAGAATGACCAATTGCAGTTGCCAGGAGCCCATCTCCAGACAAGGTGGCATCCTGAGCCTCTGGGAAGCACTGACATGGGGGAGTCACTGTTCACTCCAGCACAGTCCTGAACCTTGATTTTCATATTAAAAAATTGGTGGGGTCTCACCCAGGCTGGGTATGACCTCAGGGCAATTCCCTCACCTCGGCCTCCCCTGCGCAAATGTTAAAGGCATGAGCTGCTAGGGCCATGATCTGGAGCATGTGCTCTCAGTGCGTGTAGCCCACTGCCCTGCACTGAGCACTATGATTCGCTCCTGCCCAGAGCGGGGGCCATGAGTTCACCCAGCATAGAGGACGCCCAGGCGTGGCCAACTTCTCAGTGACAGCAGACCCTCACTGACGGCTGGAGTGCCCAGCAGTCGCGTACCAAGGACAACAAAGGAGTGAGGGGTGTGCAGTGCCTGGGAAAGGGTTAAAGAGAAAGCAAAGGCTGGGGAGCCAGCAGAGCCGCGGGAGCTGTGCGCTCAGCCCTGCGCATCCCTGGGAGCAGAGGCGGCGAATGCTGGCAGGGAAAGGACCCCCAGATGAGCCGGGAAGTCTTCCACTCCATCATGAGGAAGTGCTCTCTGGAGTGGGGACCAGGCGGGACGTGTTTGAAGCACTTACCATATGTGCACGAGAAGGCTCTAATTTGTCCATCTTGAAATTTTGCCTTTCTTTCTGAAAGGACAGTTAATTTAAAGTAATTTGTTTCACAGGTGAAGCCTCTTCCCGCCCCCTCTCTTTCTAAGTGGTCCATACATCACCCTCGGTTGCCTGAACAATTAGAAATTGTCACCAAAGAAAAATGTCGAGGTTCATGTAAATAACTGTTTACCTAAAGCGGTGGAAGCGGCAAGAGTCAGCGCGCTAATGGAGCGTGGCTGTGGGAGGACGCCAGGGCGAGGCTGCATCTGCTGGCGCCGACTCCGCTGATGGTAAAATTTGGCCAAAACAACTATTATTTGTTTCTTTCTTGTCAGAAATAATGTAGCTTGAAAATTTTCAACAGGCAGCATGAGTCCAGGCCATTTGTTACTTCCAATGGCCTAATTGTTCTACTGGCAGATGTAAAAAATTGGGGCATTCGTGTCATTTACCTAAATTTCTAATTAATGTGACGGCACAAGAGAAATTGGAGCAAAAAAAAAAAAAAAAAAACTTGAAAAACGTCTCTGTTCCCAGTTACGTCATCTGTCTTTGCTAACTTCCCCCCTTTCTTACCAACAGCAGGAGAGAATGCGGAGTTACCCGCTAGACGTTTTAAGGGATGAGGCAGATGTCAAAGCTCAGGTCCTGGGCTATGTGTGTTGTTACTGCTGGTACCAAGAGGCTGCACCTGGGGGCTTGTATTTCTACCTGGCACCAACTGAAAGAGAGACTTGCCCAAATCAAGCCAATGCCCACAGAGCACTCTGGTTTGGATTTTAACCATATCTGTACAATGGCATGACTGATTTTAAACCTTTGACATACAGTAGATCACCCAGCATTTGAGAGCTACTGAAATGATACATAGTTATCAAATAACCTTACCACTGAAGCCTTAACACTCTGTCTTCTGGACTCCTCATCACATCCCTGCAGTTCCAAACAAGTCGTCTGAAAACAGGGCAAGGCGTGGTCTAGACAAATAATCCTGGCTGATATGAACGAGGCAAGAACAACGCCAATAACATTTCCATTACACCTTCCTTAGAATGACAATGTCATGGGATGCTTGGTGGGGAAAACATCTAACAATCTGGGGATGCATTCTAAATTTCCTTCTCAGAGGCAATGCATTTGGTTGTCTGAATGTAACATGCCCCCCAAAGCTCATGTTTAAATACTTAATCTCCCAGCTGGTGGTGCTGTTCTTGAAAGTTGTGGACCCTTTAGAAAGATCCTTCCCTCCTAAAGGAAGTGTGTCACTGGAGATGGGCCTTGAGGTGTCACAGCCCAGTTCCATCTCTCTTTCTCCTTCCTCCCTGTGATGTGAAGATGTGACAGCAGCTGTCTACTCCTGCCATGCTTTCTCTGTCATGAGAGACTTCTCCTTGAAACTGTGACCCAAATTAAACTGTTTTTTTTTTTTCTTCTGTAAACTGTTCTGGCCAGGTATTTTATCTCCGGCTTGAGAAAGTAGCTGATCTACCCTGTGGTCTTATCCCAGTTTTGCCAACACTGGTAATAAAATATCCATCCAGTTACCAAACAACCAAAAGCCAAGTGTCTTACTGGATGGCTATTCTTGTGGTCAAATCCAATCCATCAGCAAATTTTGGGGGTTCTGCTACCAAATCCCTATGGAGTGGACTCAGTCTTCCAATCCCGCCCTCCCTTCTAGATTTGGCCATGGGCAGCTCTGCCTCTCTGGACCCCCCACACCAGCTGTCTACCCTTTCCCCCACCTGCCTCTCAGTTCTCCAAAGAGCAAAGAGAAGTTGTTAAACTTGATAATAATGAGCACTATGTTATCGTTTCTTTGCATAAACCTCTTCCAAGTGATCACAGCAAATTGAAAACAAAACCCCAACACCCAAAGGTCACCTTCATGAGCCTGAATGCAGTCAGCAGCCATCTTCTCTCTCCCCTAGTCCCTTCTCCAACCAGCAGTCTCCACTCTCTTGTGCTGTGGCCTCCTGCCCTCTTCCAAGTTTAGATCCATCTCTCAGGCTATGAGTGCTACATTGGAAACCCCCCACTCCTCTTCTGCCCCTCCCCTTCGCTCCTTATCTCTGGGGTTTCTCATTATTTCACAAATCTCCTGGCTCCATATGAGAAGCTCTGTCTGTCCCTTCCATTCATCACTGCTAAGACACAGTGGGCATGTTGCCCTCCTGGAGCAAAACTTGTGTCGCATTCTAGAGGCAATGTGGGGGTCGGCCAACTCAGTCACACCTCTGTCCCTTTTCTTGGGTTCCCATATCAGAACGCTACATACCAGGAGATTTAAGTCATGCAATATATTGCATCAGAGTTTGGGAGGCCAGAAGCCCAAAGTCACGGTGTAGGGTGGGCCAGGGGCCTTGGGCATCTCAGAGGCAGAAATCTCAGTTGCCTTGTCCAGGCTTCTGCTGAAGACTAGCATTCTCCCCACGACCCTTGATGACACCCCATCCCTCCAGACACCCAGTCATCAGCCCTGCACGTGTCCACACCATCTTCCCTCCGTGGCTGCCATGTATGCGTGACAGTTACTGTCTCCTTGCTGAGACAATTCACCCAACCAAAGGTATTTGGAAGGGAAGAGAAGTGTTCATTTTAGCTAATGGTTTCAAGGGGAGGTTTCATCGTGGTGGAGAAAGTGTGGCCAGACATGCAGCCAGGACAGCCCATTTGGTCACCTCAAGAAAGTGCTCTGAGTGAGCCAGCCACTAAGCTCAAGGACCAAGGGGACTGAGCTGATAACCCTCAAGGTCTGTCCCTAGCTACGCTGTCTCTCAAGCAAGGCTCCACCTCCCAAAGGCTCCACCAGTGGGGACTAAGTATCCCAACGCCACGAGCCCATGGTGGGCATTTCCTTCAAACCACCGCAATCCATATTTCCCCTTTCTCGAGGGCTATGGTGCTCCTGCAGCGACTTGTTACTTCTGTAGAGACCCCATCTCCAAATAAGGTCACGTTCTGAAGCCTCAGGCATTAGGGTATCTTTAGACAATTCCCTTGTCAGGCCTCTGAGCGGTCCAGCTTACAAGTGCCATCTTCCTGGTGCTCCCCCTTGAGTCCTCATCTGCACTGTCAGTGAGTGCACACACCTGTCCATGTCTCTGCATCACTCAAGCTTCTTCTGTGGATTCCCAGTCACTCCGGCATCACACCATGAACTCCTTAGCCCTTCCTGCACACAGTGGGGTGGGGGCGGGGTCTGATTACCTAATAACGCAGGGCTTAGGAAGGAAGAGTGCATCCCCTCTTCACTGGAGGCAAGCAGCCCTCTGAGGCATGGAAGTGAGCAATCGACTTCCCCAGTGGAAGACTGGACTTGTTGTCACACGAGATTGGCAGCGGCTGAAACCCAATTACTGAACCCCAGCAAATTCTAGAAAAGGATGTTTCTCATTTGTTAAGTAAAAAATAGCCCAACCTTCCTCGGTGTGACTCATGTCTACCTATAATAGCCTCAATTACCACAAACCTTCCTAGCAGTCCCTCCTTTTAAAGCCCTTTTACTCATTTTCACTAAACATGCCAAGTGTGCCATAATAATGGGAAGTGTGAATTTTTTAAAAATCATTGAACTGTATTATATGAAAGCAATAAAAGTGATTATCCAGTCCAAACCTCCCCAATTTACCAATGAAGAAAACAAGATTGAGGAAGGGGAGCCAAAGCTTATGTGGACAATTAGAAGAACAAGCCAGGTCTCCACCACCTTTGCCCAGCCCTCAGCTAAGGCACTTTCCCAGCCTTCTCTCCTGTGCATATGGTCATTGTCCACGATGTCCATGGACACTCAGACATTGTTCAGGTAACAGTCACCAAGGCCCATTCTTTACTCACCTGGCTTATGTGATGCTCACAGGATGCTCTGTGGCAAGGGAGGCTGCACATCCAGAACAAGGCCTGGGGTCAGAAGATGGCAGGTCTGATGCCAAGGTCACCAGGTGACTGGCTCAGGAGGTGTCCTCTAGTCCCATGAAACATCTGACTTCCTCCAGGGCCTTTCTGTCAAACTTGATCTTTTCTGGTATCGAAGTTACTTAGAAGGCTGGGACGATGCTCGGTGGGACAAGTGACGGCACTCAAGCACAAGGGCCTGAGACCAGGTCCCCAGTGACCCATGTGACACGCCAGGTGCAGTGGGGCAAGCCTGTAATCCAGGTTCTGGGAAAGGTGCCCAGAACCTGCTGGCCAGCTAGTGTAGCTGAATTTATGAGTTCTGAATTCTGCCTCAAAAGAAAAAAAAAAAGTAGACTAGCAATTCAGGAAGGAAGATTCCTCACATCTACGTCTGGCTTCCACATATACACACACAGATACGCATGCACACACACAAACACTGTCCACATGCATATAAATATGCATACACACAAGCACTGCACACATACACATGCCACAAAACCTTCTTAGAAAACCAGAGCTGTTGGAATAGATATTGAAAGACAATGTGTGAGTTTGAAAACCTGAGCCCTGGAGTGACACCCTTCACGTCCCTGCTGGTGAACACAACTTTCTCTCTCACTCTCTCTCGCTCTTTCTTGCTCTTTCTCTCTCCTGTGTTCATGGGACTTGCATTGCTGTCCCCGAGGCCTGCAGTTGACTTCCAAAAGACATCTATGATCATTTCCTATGAGACAGGATCTCACGTATCCCAGGTTGACCTCGAACTCATTATGTAGCCAAGAATGTCCTAAACCTCCTGATCCTCCTGCCTCCACTTCCCCAAGTGCTGGAAATACAATTGTGAACAACCACACCAAATTGTATGGCCTGCGTGGGATCTCACCCAGGGCTTCCTTGGTGCCTGCTGGGCGAGCACTCTACCAGCTGAACCACATCCCTAACCCCATATGGGATATTTATAAAGAAGGCATCTTCTTGTTTGTTTGACACAGGGTCTTGCATCTGACCCAGGCTGGCCTCTAGCTCATCAATCGTCCCGCCTCAGCCTCTAGAGTGTTGGGGTCACAGGCATGCTCCCCCACACCCAGTCAAGAGGGTATTTTCTATCTCACTTAAACAAGTCACGGTCCCATCTGATATGAAACTCTACCAGCTCCACAGACCGTCAATATTCTCAGCTGCTCCGTTACACGTGTGGTCTCATCGATTGTGCTCATAGTTTGACTGTTAATAATTAAGTCACGAGCCTGATTTCTTAATCTCATTTTATCCTCACTACTCGCCCTAATCATTCTGTACATTAAAGGATTAGTGCTCTGGGTACAAGTGGACAATAACGATCCACCTTGAAAAGATACCTTTCCAAAAACGGAGCACGACACAGTCTTGCCATAAGCTGGCTTAGCCACGGTTTCTCTGAGTGGCAGAGAGTGTCCCTGCATCTTCACTCCTTCCCACACTCCTTCCTTGCCCAGAAGGTGGCACCCGTTACTAAATACCCTACTATGTGGTTCCTGCTCTTGAGCCATCGTCAGGTGTCCCTGGAGATGAGACACAGGAGATGTGACACTGATTTACTGAACACTTGATGACAACAAATGTGTACTCTGGTGGCATGCACAGTGGCAGGAGGGACTTCAGGGTATGTCACAGGCACCTCTGTCATTTCCTACCAGGAAGAGGCAGGGTTGTGCCCTGCTTCACTCCACAGTTGAACTGCTTTAAAAGAAAGAACTAGTACACATTTTTTTAAACAGATTTCTCTGTTGGAGAGAAATTTCTGTTAGTATTGAAGGCTAACATCATTTATCCACGTAAATCAAAACCTTATTGACTCATTAGTGATGAATTCCAAGCCTTTTAGAGACCCCACAGAACACTGGTGTCCATGGCCCCAGGCCAGGGAGATTTTTCTATCACCATCAGCTATGGCATTCTAGTCCTTCTTGCTCAAAGACCACAAAACCAAACCCATGGTTGCTTGCAGTTGCTAATATGGTAATATGTAAGCAATGATGTAAACATGTAAATGGGGCTGGGGAGACAGTTAAGCAGGTAAGAAGGCTTACATGCAAGCATGAGAACCTGATTTTGTTAAATATGATGACACACTCTTTTAACTCCAGCCTTGTGGGGGACAGAGGTCACACAATCCCTGGGGCTCACAAACTGAATTTTGGCAGCTCAGGGTTGATTGAGAGCCTCTGTCTCAAGGAAAAAAGGCAGAAGAACAAACAAGGAGGACTTGAGATGCTTTCCTCTGGCCTCTGAGCACATACCCCCCGCCCCCCCCCCCACACACACCAGAAATGTAAATGGCTGAAGCTGTCCCACAAAAAAAGAAAAGATATCAGACTGAATTAACACAGAAGGAATCCAGCCTTATGCTACTTCAAGAACTATATCCTAGGGCTAGAGGGATGGCTTAGCAGTTAAGGTGTTTGCCTGCAAAGCCAAAGGATCCAGGCTCGATTCCCCAAGTCTCATGTTAGCCAGATGCACAAGGTGGTGCATGCATCTGGAGTTCGTTTGGAGTGGCTGGAGGCCGTGGCTCACCCATTCTCTCTCCCTCTTTCTTTCTGTCAAATAAATAAATATAAAATATTTTTTAAAAAGATCTATATCCTAGATATTAAAACACAAAAAGTTTAAGGTAAATGGGTGGAAAGCCACACAAGATGAAGTCTAGCTTTACAAGAAAGCTGGTGTATAAATGTTAATATAAGCAGGTTTCAAAACAAATTACTGCAAGAGTAAAGAAGAATGCATCAGAGTTTAAAGGGGGCCATTCATCTGAAAGAAAGAGCAACCACAAATGTGTATGCGCCGAATAATAAAGTTTTGAAATCTATGAAACAAAAAAAAATGAACAGAACAAAGAAGAAACAGACAAACATTCCATTACGAGCGGGGTTTAACCGCCTCTTAACCAATGGTCAGATGAGCAGTTGGGCTAATGGCAGCAGAGGATTTGAAGAATGCATCCAGCAAACTTGACCTAACTTGTCTCACTGTGGTAGAATAAACATGTTTTTTTCAAGTGCACATGAAGCATTTGCTGAAATCGACCAGATTCAAGTCACCGAGCAAGTCTCCGTAGATTTCAAGGGACTAAAACCCATTCAAAGTGCGTTCTCCAGCCACAGCAAACTTAAGTTACATTAATAACAAACTGCAGCAGAAAATGCCAACTGCTCAGAAATCAAACCCTATTCTCAAAGATAACATCTAAATGACTTCTGATTGAATAGTAAGTGAAAATAATAAAAATAAAATATAGCCTATGTAACCAAAGCAGTAATCAGAGGGCAATTTGTCCTCTTAAATTTACATGTGGGAACAAGATGAAAGGCTGAAAATCAAACCGTCTCAAGATGGAAAACAACAAAGCCCCCGCCCGTGAAGAAAGGAAACAGTAACAAGAGCTGAAATTGACGAACTGTACAGCAAACACACAGCAAAGCAACTGCGCTTGGCCAGGCAAGTGTCATCCGAGCATGCCGGGACAGTGTGTGGTGTTCTATGCACATGGAGCCCAGAAGAAAGATAGATAGTCTTTAAGTGGAAAGTCATGCAAGAAGACACAGAAGGCTGTTCCGTAATGATAATCCAGGAAGAGGAGAGAGCAATTCCAAAATCTGTAGAGCAAATACCACTAGAACTGGAGCAGGACACAGACGGGGTCTTCAGCCTCCCGCTGTTAGTGATGGACAGGTCATCTGACCAGGAGGTAGCAAAAGAGCAGAGTAAGTCTCACGCTAGACACATGGACCTTACATATGCATCTTCAGAACATTCCATCCTGTATCTGCCAAGTAACCTCCTCGACAGCAAAGGGGCAGCTGATGAGCTGTCATGTGACAGACAATGAATCAAATCTGTTGTTTTCACCTTCTCTGTGCTGGGACAAAACACCTGAGCAAAAGCAGTAATGGAAGAGAAGGTTTGACTTGGCTCCATGATAGCAGGGGTCAGCGTGGTATGAACAGCAGTGGACAAGACCTTCTTGCCAAAACGGGTGGACAACAACAGCAGGAGCGTGAGCAGAGCTGTGGCAATGGGAGCTGGTTGTAACACCCCAAAGCCCACTTCCACCAACAGTCCTCCTCTGGCAAGGCTCCACCTCCCAAACTGCCAGCTGGGGACCAAAATTTCAAAACACATAAGTTTGTGAGAGACATCGGATTCAAGCCACCAGATCTCACCCATCACCATCTTAACATATTTTGAAAAACTGAAGTTGTATTGACTATCTTTCACAACCACAATGAAATAAACTAGAAACCAGAAACAAGACACACTTTGGAAACTATAGAAATCCATGGAAAGCAGAAATAAATCAAGAATGACATTTAACAATTTCCTAGAAAAATTAAAATGGAATTAAAGCAAAGCCAAGCCTGTGGGTCTAGAGAAGCAGAAGGAAAATAAAAGTTTCTAGCAACCAACGCCTGTATCTAAACTCAGAATGGCAGCCAATCAGAAGTCTATCACTGAGTCTGCAGGAAACACCACATAAAGGGAGGAGAACATGAGTCGAGAATAAGTAATAAATAAATGATATATACTAACGAATATAAAATAAGTCAAAAGCTAATATTGTGCTAAACTTCTCAAAATAAAGAAGAAAAAAATTCAACACAAAAGACCAATGAAAGGAAGAGCTGACTCTGAACAGCTAATAGATCCTGAGCTGGACTAAGTAAGGACACAAAATACTGCAATAAATCAAATCAGAAAATCAGAGATTAAAAGAGATACATTACAACTAATGCCATAGAAAAACAAAGATTATCGCACAGTGTCATGAGTAACTTGAAAATAAACTCCCTAGGGCTAGGGAGGGATGGATCATCAGTTAAAGTGTTTGCTTGAAAAGCCTACCATCCTGAGTTCAATTCTCAAGCCACCCATGTAAGCTGGACACAAAATGTTTATATGTGTCTGGTGTTCATCTGCAGTGGCAAGAGGCCCCAGTGTGCCCACACATAAGCTTGCATGTGTACACACACATACAAATAAATAAACACTTTTTAAAAAGAAAAGAAACTTGGTAAAATAGAAGAAATGGCTAAAGTCATGGGTACCTACACCTTACCAAGATTAAATGTTGAAGAAAGAGAAAATCTGAATAAACCAATAGCAAAAATTGAGATTAATTCATAAATACAGTCTCAGGACAGACAGTCACTTCTCAGTTCCTCGGAGACACTTGAAAAAGTCCTAATGACATAAGTTATTTCAAAACTTGAAGAGGTGGGGTTTCCTCCAAACACATTATGCAAGGCTTGCACCAGAAAGCACATAACAAACTAGAGAACTCACACTAAGATTCTTGATTAGCAGAAATACAGAAATCCTCAGTGGAACACTAGCAAGCGAAATAAAACTGTATAGTAGTTAGGGCTGGAGAGATGGCTTAGAGGTTAAGGCACCTGCCTGCTAAGCCTAAGAATGCTGGTTCCAATCTCCAGCGGTTCCAATCTCCAGGTCCCACGTTTAGCCAGATGCAAAGTGACACAAGGGCGCAATGCCGCATTTGACCACAAGGGGCACACATCTGGATTTCGTTCATAGCAGCTGAGAGACTGCTGGCGCGCCCATCTCTATCTGTCTCCCTCTCCCTCTCTGTCTGTCTCTCTCTGTGTCTCTCTCCAAAAATAAAAAAAATAATAAACATAAAATAAAATAAAATAAAATAAAATAAAATAAAATAAAATAAAATAAAATAAAATAAACTGTATATTAGTTAAATTATTCACCATGACCAGTGGTGTTCATCCCACGGATGCAAGCAACATGTGCTTGTCCATAAACATGGTGCCCCATGTCAATAGAATGAGAATACAATGAATGGATTGGAATGGAATAGAAGAGAAGAATAGAATAGAATAGAATAGAATAGAATAGAATAGAATAGAATAGAATAGAATAGAATAGAATATAGAATAGCATGGGAGAATAGAAGCTGCATGATCATCTTAAATGATGCAGGAAAGGAATCTGATAAAAACCCAACTCTGACATGATAACATACCCAAGCAAATAAAAGTCTCCATATCTTAGACACACCCACACAACTGTGTGAAGTCACTGAGTCCTAGACACGCTTGCACACCCATGCTTACTACAGGGCTGCTCACCATATTCAACACGGAGTCACCACAGTCACCTGCCATCAAATAAATGGATAAAGTTGATGGAGAAGGGCAGAGTTCTCAGCAAGCAAAACGTTTGCCTTGCCAATATGAGGACCTAAATTCCATCCCCAGGACCACGTAGAAAGGCTAGGCAGGATGGCATGTGTCTATAATCCCTGCACTGGGGAAACAGAGATGGGAGAAACCCTGGGACTTGCTGGCCAGTCAGATTATATATATATATATATATATATACATACACACTAGAGAGAGAGAGAGAGGAAGTGAGGAAGCCATGTCTTTGACAGGTGCATAAATGAACTGGAGATGATCATGTGAATAAGAATAAACTAGACCTAGAAAAATAAGTTTGATATGTTTTCCATCACATGTGGGGAAAATGAGGGCCCACTGGACAGGAGGAACAGAAATAGATAGATGGGGAGGGGAGTGAGAGAGGATAACAAAAGGAAGAGGATATCATCAAAGCACATTGTCAACATGAAACTCATTATTTTGTGCAAGTAAAATGTGCTAAAAATGGAGAAGAAATTAGGTATAGAAAGAACACAGATCAATGCAATAAAGGCAATAAAATAGGCCAACAGATATGATTATACTCAAGAGGAGAAATAAGAGTTCTCTGTAAAATTGGGAACAAGATGAGGATTACCTCTTTCAATCCCTTTACTTCACATAGTGCCAGAAGTGTTAGCCAATCAAAACACTGGAGAGAATAGGCATGGGCGGTTTATGACTCAACATACTAAAAGCTACAGATAAAGCACTTAAATCCCAAATCATACTTAATGGGAAAAGATTCAAGGAGTTCCCATTGAGATCAGGAACAAGGCAAGGTGCCCACTCTCTACACTGCCCTTCAACGGAGCACTAAAAGTCCTATCACAAGCAGTAAGACAGGGGAATGAGGTAAAACAGATACAAATTGGAAAGGAAAAAGTCAAGTCAACCCTGTTTGCAGATGACATGATCTTACACTTAAGTGGCCCAAAAGTCTCCATCTCATGAGATAGAAAAAAATGATCTATAATTAATATGGAATGGCAGCAGGCTTTAGATATCCAAGCATATCCTCAGACAAAGAAACACTTCTGGAGTTAACACCATACCTGACCTAAAGCTATATTACAAAACCACAGTAACATAAACAACATGGTACTGACATAAAAATAGAAATATAGACCAATGGAACATAATTGAAGACCCGGACTTTAGGTCAAGTAACTGCAGCTACTTGGTCTTTGACAAAGGTGCCAATAATGTACACTAGAGAAAAGACAGCATCTTCAACACATGGTGCTGGAAAAATTGGATGACCATATGCAGAAAAAATGAAATTAGATTCACACATCTCACCATACACAAAAATCAAGCCCAAATGGATTAAAGACCTCAATATAAGACCTGAAACTCTTCTACTACTGGAAGAAAAAATAGGAGGAACTCTCCACGATCTAGGACTGGGGAAAGACTTCCTGAACAAAACCCCAGTAGCTCAGGAAATTAAAAAATCACTCAACCAATGGGATCTCATGAAACTAAAAAGCTTTTGCACAAACACACCATAACCAGAGCCAATAGATTACCCACTGAATGGGAGAAAATTTTTGCCAGCTATACTACTGGCAGTGGCCTAATATCTAGAATATACAAAGAACTCAAAAATCTAAACACTAAAAATATCAAACAATCCACTCAAAAAATGGGTCAGAGAACTGAATAGGGAGTTCTCAGAAGAAGAAATACAAATGGCTAACACACACTTAAGGAAATATTCAACATTCCTAATCATCAGGGAAGTGCAAATTATAACAACTATGAGATTCCACCTCAGGACAGCAAACATTAAAAAATCAAAGGAAAACAAAAGCTGGCGAGGTTGTGGAGAAACAGGAACCCTCATTCACTGTGGATGGGATTGTAAGCTGGTACAACCACTATGGAAATCAATACAGAGATTCCTCAAAAGACCTAGTTATTCCCTTACTGGGCATTTACCCTAAATGCCCCATGCATCACTACAGAGATATTTGCTCAACCATGTTTATAGCTGCTCAGTTCATCATAGCTAAGAACAGGAGTCAACCCAGGTGCCCATCATTTGACGAATGGATAACCAAGCTGTGGTATATCTACACAATGGAGTTCTACTCAGCAGTAAGAAAAAAAATGACATAATGAACTTTGTAGAAATAAAACATGAGTCTTGGAACGTATCACACTCAGCAAACTCACACGATTCCCGCATGGTCTCACTCATCTGTGGTTCCTAACGTGGATCAGCCCAAGTTGTTGACATGCCTGATAGGCAACTTGAGGCCCCCCAAAAATGGGAGGGAAGGGCTTGGGGGGAAAAAGAAGGGGAGACATAAAACTGAAACCAAAATGAACTGGTGCATTAGAAATCTTTATCTTTGAAGATAGACTAAAAGTTTGAGCCTCTACAGGAGCTTGAGGGGAGCACCTGAAAAGAAGGGCCCTGGCGAGGGTGGGATGAAGCCTAACCTTAAAATTTTTCCTTTTTGTGCTGGCTCTAGTCTGTAATCCCAGTACTTGGATGCAGTTACTAACCACAAAGAGCTGTTGATTGGAGAGACCTACAAGGTCCTCAAAACAAGACAGACTTCTGTCAAGGCACTTGATTACCTGCCTGAGGTAAATGGTAAGACCCTACTGCTAAAGACACCCTATGCTGCCAGCACGGAACTCAGAGAGACCTGGCTAGAATCTGGAAGAGAGCCAGACCCCAGAGAGCCTGTCTAGTGCTGGAAAGCACTACATAAGCTACTGGGGGAAAGTGGCCAACAATGGTCTAAACAACCAGAGGTCTAAGCCACTCACAAGCAAACACCCTGACAGGATGTATATGCCAGCGCAGCAGTGGCACACAGCCTTGGGGAGGGTAACAAAGAGCTTTCTGATTGGCTAATAGATCTGCTCAGTGGAAAGGAACCCATCCCTGGAACTGGAAAAAGGTCAGAATCCTATACAGACAATGATTTTGCTCTCCAGTTCCCACTAATCTTGGGCTAAAAGAGGGACGACGTTCATCAAGTTCCTCTAAATGAATAAGGCCTGTCTCATTTAACCTGTGCTGACTTCACTCTGTTGGAGAATCTGCTTTTCTTTTTCAGAAGGGAGTGAGACCTGAGGAGATGAACTACCTGATACACTTCAGTGAAGCCAAAGCTGAATCCACAGAGGGATTGGGGAGACGAGCAAGAGTGCTGCTTCCATGCTGAACCTGAAAATCATTGAAGGAGACAGACCCTCAGGATACTCAGCACCTACCAAAGCAGAGATCCAGAGGCTCCAAGGAGCTCATCACTGAAAGTAGACTTAAAACTCACTCACCATGGCTCAGGGAAATTGTGGAAGGGGGGGTCCGGAAAGATTGTAAGAGCCACAAGGTGGGACATGATGCCCAGAGGCATTGCCCCCTCAATAACTGAGTGCTGCTCCCACAACGCATAGCCTACAACTCCCATGGGGATAACCTGCAGCCCCAATGAGGAGCCCTTTGGAAAGGGGCAGAGATGAGGGAAAGGATGGTACCAATACATGATGTATCCAGACTAAATATGTCCATAATTGATTTAAAAAATTAAAGAAATAAAGGATATCAAAATTGGAAACAAAACAGTCAAATTGCCACTTTTTGCAAATAATGAACCCCCAGGGTTGGGGAAGTATGTAGTGATCATTCACAAATCCCTGGTTTCAATCTTTAGCACTGTATAATCTGGGTGTAGTGACACCTGCAACCCCAGCCACTCAGGAAGCAGGAGGGTGAGAAGTTCAAGGTCAGGGCCATCACACAAGTGTAAGGACCTGAATTCTGATGCCCAGGACCCAGGCGAGAGCTGGACGCTCTAGCACATGTGTCTGAAAGCCCAGTGCAACTATGGCAAGAAGGGAGGTACAAACAAGACCTTCTCGCACAAGCTCACAGCACAGCTGACCTGTCAAATGCAGTGGTGAGCAATGAGAAACTGCTTCAAACAAAGACCAACACCCGAAGTTGTCCTCTGACTCCCACATGTGCATCATGGCACATGCACACCTGCACTCACACACATGAACACACACACAGAGCCCCCAAATTTTTTTAAGGAAGCTCAAGATCATCTTCAGTTACACAGGGAGTTCAAGGAGCCTGGGATGCATAAGACACTGTCTAAAAAAAAAAAAATTCACAAAATTCTGTTGGAGCTGATAAATAGAAACAGCCATGTTACAGGTACAATTTCAACATAGAAAACCAGTGGCACCTTACCACAGCTACAAGATACCTAGAAATAAGCTTTATTATAGAGGAGAATAATCCGTCCAATGAAAACTAAAAACTGTTGATGAAAAATGGAGAAGAAAACAAAAATAGAAATATATTCCGTGTCTATAGGTTAATTGAATCTTTATTTTTTCAATGTCCACATTACCTGAAGAACTTTACAGATCTGATATAGTCCCTAACCAAATACCAAGGGCATTATTCACATAACTAGCAAACTAATCCAATAAAAGAGTATGTAATCACACCAGAAAACAGGCCAGCCAGAGCAAATGAGCAAAGCATATACCACAAAGCCATAAGTATAAAAACAACATGGTACTGACCTGAAGCAGACATGAAAGAAGCCAATGGAACAGAACAGAGGCTCCATAACTCTATAGCCAACTAGTTTCCACAAATGGTCTAAGAAAGTAAACTGCAGGGATGGGGAGATGGCTCAGTTTGTGACATGCTTGCTCTTACTTATAAGCGTGAAGGTCTGAGTTAGGACCCCAAGCCCCCATGTAAGTGCTAGGTGGGCATGGCAGCCTGCTTGTAATCCTGGTGCCCAGAGGGGAAGATGGCTGGCTAGACCAGCTGAAATAGCAAGTTCTGAGGTGAAGTGAGAGGTCCTGTCTCACTATGTTGGAAAGTAAATCAGGAAGACACTTGAAAACAACCTTGGGTTTCCACATGAACACGCACACACACCCATACATGCCCATAGACACACACACACACACACACACACACACACACACACACACACACACCATTCACAAAAATTAGAACATGCATTTGAGAGAGAACAAAATTTTCAAGCAAGTGCCTCTAACCACATCCCTCCAGCCCTGAGAACGGTTTTCACTAAAGTGGTGCTGGGACTGGAACAGCAAGGCGCTACTTATGGGAGCCCCGTCAACAAGGAGAATTTCAGTGTGGGAGAGATGTGAACTGGCATGCAGGCTCAAGGTAAAAAAAAAAATGAAAATGGGAACTCCAGAGAGTGCTGGTTTTTATGGACTGAGACTTCCCAGTTCAGACAGAGAAGCGCAAGGAGGGAGCCGACACTATTCTTTGATTCCGTCCCCTGGTGGCCCAGCAGCCATGCTGTCCCGCTTCCCTCCAGGGCTCCCCCATGCTGCATAGGGGTTCATTCCAAGCTCAACCTTGGAGCCTGTTACGGTACCCTCCAGCTTACCCCTGCCACAAACACAGCGGGAACCAATGCAGAAGGGAAAAGAAATTCTATGCTACAAACCCTGCTTCGAGGTCTTAAGTTCACTGTCCTTGAGGCCCCCTCCAAGACCCTTTCTGCACATCAGCAGGACAAGACCCTGGTGCCAGTCCATGGGATTAAGACACAGGGAAGAGGCAGAACGGCTGCTCCTGGGTGCGTTCTTCCCTTTGTTCTTAAGTGCCAGCACTTTTCCGGGAATCACTAATTACCCAAGCCTCGAACCTGCCTGGTGTGCCTGACTTCCACCTGCAACCTTCAGTGTCGTTCTTCATCAGTGAATATGCATTGTACAAGAGAAGACGGACGAGATGAATTCGTGAAGATCCGCTACAAGAAAGGGGTGAGGGAAGAGAAATGAGGCGGAGCAAGTTTGACAGACATACAGTTTGAAGGGCTGGTCTTATTTAAATATGGCACAAGGAAAACTCGTGTGTGAAAGAAAGCTGTTTTATTGACTACGCATACACATTAGGGACAGAGGGTCACTAAGCACACTGTGGTGCCAGCCCCTCTACAGAGGCAGGAAGAAACCACCTGCAATGACAAAAGTGACTGAGCTCTCAAAATTCTGACCTTAGTTTTGACAAAGCAGTGATTTCGTTTTTAAGTTTGGATCGGTTACAAGATGGTGTTAGAGCCGGGCATGGTGGCGCACGCCTTTAATTCCAGCACTTGGGAGGCAGAGGTAGGAGGATCACCGTGAGTTTGAGGCCACCCTGAGACTATATATTGAATTCCAGGTCAGCCTGGGCTAGATTGAGACTTTACCTCAAAAGAAAAGAAAAAAAAAAAAAAAAAAAAGATGGTGTTATTCCAGACACTACCTAGAATCTTGCTCTCTCTCCTTCGTGACAGTAAAAGTAAAAAAAGTCCTTGCCCCAAATTTTACTGCTCTCCCCCCAATGATAATAACCTCTTTAATCCCCCTCTGCCATCAAGTTGCGAGGTTGGACCTCTGGACAGTACTTAGAGAAATTCTTGGCACTAGAAGGGGAAAATTTTTTAATTTGAGCAACAGATGGACAATTGCATATTTCATTGTGGCTGGCAGCTTGCCTTTTCTTAAAAAGGCATTCACGAGCCTGCCAAGGGGGCCTCAGGTGCTCCCGACTGGTTCTCACTAACCAGGGTGGGCATGGGTCCAAGGCTTTCTCCATGCCGTGCCCTGCTGGCATCTTCAGGTTTGCTGCAGCCCGAGGACCTGGCCTGGCTCTCGGCCAGAGAGATGGATTTGCATAGTCAATCAGAGCCACTGACCATTCCTGGACCAGAGACAGTGCTGTAAGTGTCCCAGGCCACACAGTAGGCTGAAGCTTCCTCCCAAGGAGGCACAGGCGATGTCTCAGGGGTCCTCAGCTCCTGCCTCCTGCTTAGGCAAATGCAAGCTCTCTGTGTCCTAGTCCCATAGATCCACTTCCTCTCTATAGCAACGCTTAGGAACCCCATGCCAACCTTGATCTTCCCAGAACTCCCTTTCCCCCTGCCTCTAGACAGAACCAGGCACCCAGTAACCCTGGGAGACACCACAGTTGGCACCCATAGCCACATTCCCTTGTTGTCAGTCTCCACCTCTGTCCTGAGAGCATCCTGGGCAGAGATTAAATCTGTATCTAGAGCCATGGCATGTGGAGCCAGCTTCTACCAGCACAGGGTGGCAATATGCTGAGTCATGGCGCAAATGTCTTCTCTTGTCATCGGCGGCTTTTCCATACCATCATATGGTGAAGCAATGCACACTAACCATCTGTGTCCCCCAGAAACTTCTTCCAGAATCTAATGCTACACCTCTCAAATTCAGACACAATCATTCCTCGTGGAAATCAGACCATTGGTCTGCTATGTATTGATGACTTTATGTAAACCAAACACAACACCACACAGGCCTGGCAGGAGTGTGAGCCAGAGTAAGGCTTCCTGCCAGCACGCCACCTTTGGTGTGCAGGGGAGGCTCCTGGGCAGCACCCACCTTGCCAGGAATTCTCTCTGTGCTGCCCAGGTCACGGGCAAGCCTACTGCCCAGAAACCACTGTGACACCTCATTCTCTTTTTGGGTTTCCTTGGAACCAACAGCGCAGAAGGGCTTCCAGAGTGAGGTTACACATCATGCAGTGCCCAGGGTAACCTCCTGACACAGACCCTAGGAAGATGCTCCAGTAAGCTCCAGGACTCTCTTCCCACTTGTCAGTGTGGCTACACTGCTGAGCTCCCACCGCCATATGAGGCAGGTCTGCACCTGAAGCCCGGTCCGTCTTTCCTTGAAGAAGCACTGAGTCACGACGCTCAGTGGTCCAAGCTCCCAGGGCTGATGGGAGAGGGAGTCACATACAGCTCCAAGAGCAACCGTTGGAGTGCACACCATCCTCTGCAGGCACACTCAGTCCCTCTTCTTTCAGAGTGTTTGCAGTGAACACGCCAATGCATCCTGGAAACACGCTTCACACAAAGCAGGACGCTGAGCGGACTATGGCTGCTTGGCCGCTCCCAGGAGCACATGCTACGGGAGCATAGGAACCTGCTCTCCCTCACCTCGCTTCTGCCTTGGACAAGGTGACGCTCCAGGATTGGCAGAGGCCTCGGTGGTGGAGCACGTTGTCTCGGAGGAGGTGCGGGGAGAGGAATATTCCATTCACAACCACGGTGTGTCTGAAGTCAGGGGCAGGAACATGTCGGTGACTGCAGGATGCATCACCTACACTAAGCCCTGGGACTCATGGGGCTACTCTTGGTAAGTGTGTCTGGAAAGCAAGCCAGAAAGGAGCATACGGAGGCTGTGACTGGTCACCAGCATGGGCCTTCAACCAGTGGTGGCTCCAAGGGTATTCAGTCTGTTAGAACACAGACTGTAGACTAGGACTGGGCATGGCCAGGTGATGCAAGAATGCTGTAAGTCCAGAAACATCACCCACCCTGTTCTGTGCACCGCAGTTCTGTGTGGTGGATGTGCATGTTTGTACGTGTGCATGTGTGTATGCACATATGTGTACGTATGTGTGAAAGCCAGAGGTTGAGCGTCTTCCTTGGTTACTCTCCACTTCCTTTTCTTTTAAGAAAGGCTCTCTCACTGAACGTGGAGTCCACCAATTCACAGACACTAGTTTTCCACCTCCCAACACTGGTGTTACAGCCACAGGACATCACACGCCCACCTTGTACATGGGTACTGGGGATTGAACTCAGGTCCTCATGCTTAAGCAACAAGCACTTATCCATGAGTCATTTCCCCATCCTGAGAGTTGTGTTTTTAAAACATTAACATCCTCTTGTGGGAGAGGCTGGAGATGAGAAACCAAATTTATGCACGCTGGTCTCTCTTCATCTTCTTCTTGTTCCTATACAATTTCACAACGCTTTCTCGTGCTCATTCGGGCTCCTTCACTCTCTATCTGGCTCTCTCTCCATTTAAACCAATAATAGAATTTTCAAGTCAGCTGTCAAATCAGAGCCCAGACTGTCAAACCCCAAACCACATCTTCTCTTTAATACATTTACTTTCAATTTGCTTTCCATTGACCCTAAAACCAAAAAAAGCTCTGGATAATAAGTGGGTTTCTTTACTGAGCATAATAAAAGGGCACACCTTTCTTTTTCTTCTGTGAGGACAGAGCTTCATTTCTATTTTTATGACTACGTTCATTTATTCATTCAGCTACTTGACTAGCCGACCATTCATCACATCCATTCATCACACGCTCCTCCCAGGGCACTCTGCCAGATACGGATACAATAGCTGGTGTGTCACATGACCCATTATTTCCAGATGCATACCATCTAAAAGGCAGTTTACAAACACTCATGAGCACACAAGTAATGATATTATAGATGATTGGCCTGGCATTGCCACTGGAAAGGCCGCCATTACCAAGGTGTCACAGTGCAACACTGTAAATGACAGGAAGTGCCCCGCCCCCACCAAACTTCACAGATAAGTGTCCTCAACTGGCTAATCAAGCTGCCTGTCTTGCAGAGAGTTGCCATAATCTGAGCCTGAATTGGCAGCATTGAAGGATGGCCTTTTCTTCCTGCTCCCATGTCCATCTTCCAGACCAAGATCCTCAGAAGACCATCACATGGAAAGAGTCCCCAAAATCAGCAGGAGAAGGAACTGATTTCACATGGAGAAGCATGGGAGGGGACTGCCCACCTTTGAATTTTAAGGCCAAGCTCAAAAGCCCATAGCCTCCACTCATTGTCTCACAAGCACTTCAGCATTACAAAACCAAGCTTTCAAGTCCGCTGCCCCAACCAGGTTCTCCAGCACTCTCTTCATCTCAGTCAGTGTCAGGCCACCTTCCCCCACCAGCTGTGGGGTACCATGCCCTCATCCCATGCCCAGTACACCCCAAACCTCCATTGGTCCAATTCCCAAAACACACCCACAAGCCAATCCCATCTCACACCTGCTTACTGACCACCTGGGAGGATGCCATCAGCTGTGTCCAGAAGAGTGATGGAGTCTCTGGTGCCAAGCACCTGCCCCCAGCAGTCCACTCTGAACATACCTCACGCTGTGCACCAGCAAACCACACTGCTCTTTTGCTTTCGTTTTTGCATGTGTGTGCTATATGTGTGGGTATATATGGATGTTGTTTTGCATGTGTGCAAGTGTTATATGTGTGTATATAAGAGTGTTTTATACATGTATATTTATATGAGTGGGTATTTTTTAACATTTTGATTATTGACAATTTCCATAATTATAGACAATAAATCATGATAATTCCCCAACTTTCCCCTTCACAACTCCACTCTCCATCTTATCCCTTCCCCCTCTCAATCAGTTTCTCTTTTGTTTGATGTCATCATCTTTTCCTCCTATTATGATGGTCTTGTGTAGGTAGTGTCAGACACTGTGAGGTCATGGATATCAGGCCATTTTGTGTCTGGAAGAGTACAATGTAAGCAGTCCTACCCTTCCTTTGGCTCTTACATGTGAGTATTCGTGCACATGTGTGAGGATATGCTTGCGTGTATGTGTGAAGACATGTGGGGTCCAGAAGTCAACACTGGGGATCTTCCTCAATTAGTCTCTTCCTTTTTGATTCAGTTGGGGTCTCTCACTAAGCCCAGACTTCCCATTTCATTAGTCTAGCTAGCCAGAATTGCACTGGGATTACAGGTGTGCACCACCACACCCAGTGTTCATGGGTTCGGGATCTGAACTCAGGCCCTCAGGCTTGCTTTGGTGACCAAGCCATCATCTCAGCCGCCAACCCCCACTCCCACTGGCTGCTCATTCTACAAACCCCAAACCTCATTTCTTTCACACATGTGCCTTCAACCTTCTTTCCATTGACCCTAAAGCCAAAAAAACCCTGGGTAATGGTTGGATTTCTACTCAGGGCATAGCAGAAAGTGCACACCTTTCCTTTTTCCTCTGTAAAGCAGACTTTATTCAGCTTATCATCCTGACCACCATCCTAGACTCCTGGAGTGTCGGGCCCTGGGCTGCCTCTGTACAGCACAGCCACCCCACTTCTCATTCTCACACCAGCATGTCCACCCAGCACAGCCCTCTTCTCCATCCAATCCCAGCATGTCCACCCAGCACAGCCCTCTGCTCCTTCCCATCCCAGCATTTCCACCCAGCACAGCCCTCTGCTCCTTCCCATCCCAGCATTTCCACCCAGCACAGCCCTCTTCTCCTTCCCATCCCAGCATGCCAACCCAGCACAGCACTCTTCTCCTTCCCATCCCAGCATTCCCATCCCAGCATGTCCACCCAGCACAGCCCTCTTCTCCTTCCCATCCCAGCATGTCCACCCAGCACAGCCCTCTTCTCCTTCCCATCCCAGCATGTCCACCCAGCACAGCCCTCTTCTCCTTCTCACCCCAGCATGTCCACCCAGCACAGCCCTCTTCTCCTTCCCATCCCAGCATGCCCACCCAGCACAGCCCTCTTCTCCTTCTCATCCCAGCATGTCCACCCAGCACAGCCCTCTTCTCCTTCTCATCCCAGCATGCCCACCCAGCACAGCCCTCTTCTCCTTCCCATCCCAGCATGTCCACCCAGCACAGCCCTCTTCTCCTTCCTCCCAGCATGTCCACCAGCATCCTTCCATCCCAGCATGTCCACAGCACAGCCCTCTTCTCCTTCCCATCCCAGCATGTCCACCCAGCACAGCCCTCTTCTCCTTCCCATCCCAGCATGTCCACCCAGCACAGCCCTCTTCTTCTCCTTCCCATCCCAGCATGTCCCACCCAGCACAGCCCCTTCTTCTCCTTCCCATCCCAGCATGTCCACCCAGCACAGCCCTCTTCTCCTCCCCATCCCAGCACACTCTTCCCTTCTCATCCCAGCATGTCCACCCAGCACAGCCCTCTTCTCCTTCCCATCCCAGCATGTCCACCCAGCACAGCCCTCTTCTCCTTCCCATCCCAGCATGTCCACCCAGCACAGCCCTCTTCTCCTTCTCATCCCAGCATGTCCACCCAGCACAGCCCTCTTCTCCTTCCCATCCCAGCATGTCCACCCAGCACAGCCCCTTCTCCTTCCTTCCCATCCCAGCATGTCCACCCAGCACAGCCCTCTCTTCTCCTTCCCATCCCAGCATGTCCACCCAGCACAGCCCTCTTCTCCTTCCCATCCCAGCATGTCCACCCAGCACAGCCCTCTTCTCCTTCCCATCCCAGCATGTCCACCCAGCACAGCCCTCTTCTCCTTCCCATCCCAGCATGTCCACCCAGCACAGCCCTCTTCTCCTTCCCATCCCAGCATGTCCACCCAGCACAGCCCTCTCTCTCCTTCCCATCCCAGCATGTCCTTCTCCTTCCACCAGCATGTCCACCCAGCACAGCCCTCCACAGCCCTCCCCTTCCCTTCCCATCCCAGCATGTCCACCCAGCACAGCCCTCTTCTCCTTCCCATCCCAGCATGTCCACCCAGCACAGCCCTCTTCTCCTTCCCATCCCAGCATGTCCACCCAGCACAGCCCCTCTTCTCTTCCCATCCCAGCATGTCCACCCAGCACAGCCCTCTTCTCCTTCCCATCCCAGCATGTCCACCCAGCACAGCCCTCTTCTCCTTCCCATCCCAGCATGTCCACCCAGCACAGCCCTCTTCTCCTTCCCATCCCAGCATGTCCACCCAGCACAGCCCTCTTCTCCTTCCTCTTCTCCTTCTCATCCCAGCATGTCCACCCAGCACAGCCCTCTTCTCCTTCCCATCCCAGCATGTCCACCCAGCACAGCCCTCTTCTCCTTCCCATCCCAGCATGTCCACCCAGCACAGCCCTCTTCTCCTTCCCATCCCAGCATGTCCACCCAGCACAGCCCTCTTCTCCTTCCCATCCCCATGTCCATGCCCTCTTCTCCTTCCCATCCCACCCAGCACAGCCCTCTTCTCCTTCCCATCCCAGCATGTCCACCCAGCACAGCCCTCTTCTCCTTCCCATCCCAGCATGTCCACCCAGCACAGCCCTCTTCTCCTTCCCATCCCAGCATGTCCACCCAGCACAGCCCTCTTCTCCTTCCCATCCCAGCATGCCCACCCAGCACAGCCCTCTTCTCCTTCCCATCCCAGCATGTCCACCCAGCACAGCCCTCTTCTCCTTCCCATCCCAGCATGTCCACCCAGCACAGCCCTCTTCTCCTTCCCATCCCAGCATGTCCACCCAGCACAGCCCTCTTCTCCTTCCCATCCCAGCATGTCCACCCAGCACAGCCCTCTTCTCCTTCCCATCCCAGCATGTCCACCCAGCACAGCCCTCTTCTCCTTCCCATCCCAGCATCCACCCAGCACAGCCCTCTTCTCCTTCCCACCCAGCACAGCCCTCTTCATCCCAGCATGTCCACCCAGCACAGCCCTCCTTCCCATCCCAGCATGCCCACCCAGCACAGCCCTCTTCTCCTTCCCATCCCAGCATGTCCACCCAGCACAGCCCTCTTCTCCTTCCCATCCCAGCATGTCCACCCAGCACAGCCCTCTTCTCCTTCCCATCCCAGCATGTCCACCCAGCACAGCCCTTCTCTCTTCTCCTTCTCATCCAGCATGTCCACCCAGCACAGCCCCTCTTCTCCTTCCCATCCCAGCATGTCCACCCAGCACAGCCCTCTTCTCTCCTTCCCATCCCAGCATGTCCACCCAGCACAGCCCTCTTCTCCTTCCCATCCCAGCATGTCCACCCAGCACAGCCCTCTTCTCCTTCCCATCCCAGCATGTCCACCCAGCACAGCCCTCTTCTCCTTCCCATCCCAGCATGTCCACCCAGCACAGCCCTCTTCTCCTTCCCATCCCACCCAGCACATGTCCCCCACCCAGCACAGCCCTCTTCTCCTTCCCATCCCAGCATGTCCACCCAGCACAGCCCTCTTCTCCTTCCCATCCCAGCATGTCCACCCAGCACAGCCCTCTTCTCCTTCTCATCCCAGCATGTCCACCCAGCACAGCCCTCTTCTCCTTCCCATCCCAGCATGTCCACCCAGCACAGCCCTCTTCTCCTTCCCATCCCAGCATGTCCACCCAGCACAGCCCTCTTCTCCTTCCCATCCCAGCATGTCCACCCAGCACAGCCCTCTTCTCCTTCCCATCCCAGCATGTCCACCCAGCACAGCCCTCTTCTCCTTCCCATCCCAGCATGTCCACCCAGCACAGCCCTCTTCTCCTTCCCATCCCAGCATGTCCACCCAGCACAGCCCTCTTCTCCTTCCCATCCCAGCATGTCCACCCAGCACAGCCCTCTTCTCCTTCCCATCCCAGCATGTCCACCCAGCACACCCAGCACAGCCCTCTTCTCCCCTTCAGCCCTCTTCTCCCCCATCCCAGCATGTCCACCCAGCACAGCCCTCTTCTCCTTCCATCCCAGCCCAGCACAGCTCTCTTCTCCTTCCCATCCCAGCATGTCCACCCAGCACAGCCCTCTTCTCCTTCCCATCCCAGCATGTCCACCCAGCACAGCCCTCTTCTCCTTCCCATCCCAGCATGTCCACCCAGCACAGCCCTCTTCTCCTTCTCATCCCAGCATGTCCACCCAGCACAGCCCTCTTCTCCTTCCCTCATGTCCCCAAGCATGTCCACCCAGCACAGCCCTCTCTTCTTCCCATCCCAGCATGTCCACCCAGCACAGCCCTCTTCTCCTTCCCATCCCAGCATGTCCACCAAGCACAGCCCTCTTCTTCTTCCCATCCCAGCATGTCCACCCAGCACAGCCCTCTTCTCCTTCCCATCCCAGCATGTCCACCCAGCACAGCCCTCTTCTCCTTCCCATCCCAGCATGTCCACCCAGCACAGCCCTCTTCTCCTTCCCATCCCAGCATGCCCACCCAGCACAGCCCTCTTCTCCTTCCCATCCCAGCATGTCCACCCAGCACAGCCCTCTTCTCCTTCCCATCCCAGCATGCCCACCCAGCACAGCCCTCTTCTCCTTCCCATCCCAGCATGTCCACCCAGCACAGCCCTCTCCTTCCCATCCCAGCATGTCCACCCAGCACAGCCCTCTTCTCCTTCCCATCCCAGCATGTCCACCCAGCACAGCCCTCTTCTCCTTCCCATCCCCCAGCACAGCCCTCTTCTCCTTCCCATCCCAGCATGTCCACCCAGCACAGCCCTCTTCTCCTTCCCATCCCAGCATGTCCACCCAGCACAACCCACTTCTCCTTCCCATCCCAGCATGTCCACCCAGCACAGCCCTCTTCTCCTTCCCATCCCAGCATGTCCACCCAGCACAGCCCTTCTCCTCCCATCCCTGCTCCCCTTCCATCCACCCAGCACAGCCCTCTTCTCCTTCCATCCCAGCATCCCAGCATGTCCACCCAGCACAGCCCTCTTCTCCTTCTCACCCAAGCATGTCCACCCAGCACAGCCCTCTTCTCCTTCTCATCCCAGCATGTCCACCCAGCACAGCCCTCTTCCTTCCCATCCCAGCATGTCCACCCAGCACAGCCCTCTTCTCTTCCCATCCCAGCATGTCCACCCAGCACAGCCCTCTTCTCCTTCCCATCCCAGCATGTCCACCCAGCACAGCCCTCTTCTCCTTCCATCCCAGCATGTCCACCCAGCACAGCCCTCTTCTCCTTCCCATCCCAGCATGTCCACCCAGCACAGCCCTCTTCTCCTTCTCATCCCAGCATGTCCACCCAGCACAGCCCTCTTCTCCTTCCCATCCCAGCATGTCCACCCAGGGACTTATGGCCTTGCTGCTGTCATGCCCTTACCTGGGTCACTTGCTTCCCTGCCATGACTCCTTCTCTTTGCTACCTTTTTATCCGCAGCGCCCAGGCCAGGGCCTGGCACTCAGCCAGCACACTGTCTGTACTTGCTGCCTGAGTGTCTTTCTGTCCCCTAGACTGTTTTGTCCTGAGGCTCCGTGTCAGAGTAGCTGAGGACCCACGTGTGAAGACCAAGCTCACACTGGTAGAGGTTGTGATGAGCATGAGTGACATGGAACAGTGGAGTAGCTGATGCCATGAGAGAGTGCACCCTGTGGGTGGGTGTCCTGAGCCATGTCCACTAAAACAGAGCGCATGGCCACAGCAGTGTCCACAGTCAAGGGAGCCAGATGCTTGAGAGAGACAGTGTCCCTGGACTGATCCCACCAGCTGCTCAGCATCCCGTCGTAGTTGTGTTGAGAGTGGGCTGGACATGCAGCTCTGCAGTAGAGTGCATGCATGAGGCCCTGGTTTCCATCCCACCATTGCAAAATAGTTAAAATGAAATGACATTATGTGAGAAATGTGAAGTCTGGTTTCAAAAACCAAGTAAGAGGGAGAAGGAAGGGGAATGAGGGAATGGAAGGAAGAAGTAGAGGAAGAGGAAGAAGAGAATGAACAGGAGGAGGAAGAAGAGCATCCGCTTGCGTCAATTGTATGACCCACAATCAGACAAGCTCAGCCCCACAATAACGTTCCTCATTCTTCCAGGGAGCCCCTCTGTCCTTCCCAGGAGAAGAATTCCTGAGTCCAGGCCCGCACGGCTCCTCCACAAACTCTTCCCAACCAAGCCCAGTAGGTTCCAGGTCAAGCGCTCCTCTTGCCAGAAACCGGGCCTTCATGAAGGCCTCACTGCCGAATGACACTGATGTCCCAACACAAGACCCACAGAGCAGATGCCCCAGGCGGGGATTTCAATACGTTATTTTGGGAAAGTGTCAATCAGATTTGTCATGGTCACTTTCGCAGGCTCCATCGGTCAGTGGGAGCCTGAGCAGAGATAACTTTATACAGGCACGGCGCCATCCTCAGGAAGGCAGGCAGAAGACGTGGTGCATCTGCAACCTGGCTGTGGCTGAGGTCAGTGAGCTGACCTCCTGCTGCTGCTGCCCTTGTCTCTGCTGTGTCCTGATCCTGACCCTGATCCTGATCCTGATCCTGATCCAGACCCCAGGGCCTGGCTGCTCACTTCCCAGCATTCCCTCCACAAGCCCGGCTCTGACTTCAGCTCAGTAATGACTGGCTTTGCTCTCAAGGCCATGTGTCCTGGGTGTCTTGACCTCCACATCTTCCTTGCCCAAATGGCAGGCTGATGCCAGGGCTTTATCCACCTGTTCCTTGTGGCAGGATCTGGCACAACATGACTCTCACAAACTAAACCAGTGCTTGAAACGATATCTGGGGTCTCCTGAAGGAGACAGTGTGAGGCCCTGACTTGTGCCTTTATTCACAAGGGAGTCCTCTTTGGAGTGCCCACATCTTCCTTGCCACTCCCGACTGAGTGCTATCAGCTACAGGGACTTTGAGTGAGGATCTCCTGAGAGTGTCCCCAGGGGTGAGCAATGGTCTTGGCCACCTGAGGACTGGCCTCCAGAGAGCCAGGCCAGCCAAGGAAGGCGTGACAGATGAGACAACAAAGCCCATAACTCAGCACAAGTAAAAGATCACACACACACACACTCCATGGTGGCTTCCACTGGCCAACCCTCATTGATAGACACACTCCTGTGTGAACTTGACCAACCTACCTCTGGGTTGTCTGATGCAGCCAAAGGTGACGAGGCCCTGGTAGAAGGTGGGGAATGGGGGGGGCAGCACCTTCCTGCCAGGAAGCAGTTTGTAGCAAACCATCCACACTATGAAAATGTATTTAATGCAATTAATAATTTAAGAAGTGAGCGCATGTGCTCTCAGAGAGTTAAATGCTTGTCACGGTGATCGATGGGTGCCTCTCCACTGATACATTCCCCATGAAGAGCACAGGGATTTTGCCAGCTTGCTGTGACCTTGGGTTGCTGGATATAGGAGGCAGATTGCAGAGGCAGGCCGACTTAAGGAGAAACAGTGCGTCCGCTCCCAATTTACAGCCCTTTCCCCAATTAAAGGACTGTAAAAACATTAAAATTAATGCAGTCTTAACTCCTAGAGCAGGCCCTACTTTCTTAATTAGTGCATAATTATTCAGTTTTTGATATCCTGGAAAATTATCACATGGAAATTATTTTAGGCAGAGTAACAATAGCACAGGCTCCCTCCCCCAGCTCTATTAACATGTGGAAGTAATTAACACTTTATTACAGTGAAAATACTATTACTGGTGATGTTTAATGACTTTGGCCATTGCATCCTAAGCAGGAAGTTCAAAATGCTACGGAGTGATGGTTTTCCAGAAATATATCACAAATGGCTCACAAGGATTATGATGGTTTGAGCCGGCTGCATTAAAACTCAAGAGGCCGTAGACACCCAGTTGTGGAAGGCACAGTGGGCAGGAAACATGATTTGGTGTGAGCTCCCAGGAAGAGGGCACAGAACGGTCATGTGGGCACTGCCTGAATAGGCAGCCTGGGTCCAATTTCCACCACAACCTGCTGTTAATAAGACAGTGTCCCCTGCCGCCCTAAGGGGCGCTGTCAGTGGAATGCCAAGCAGCCGGAAGTTCAAAATATTGGACAAAATTAAAGTTAATCTCTCCAGCTGAACCTAATGGAAACGATCATAGATTATCACGTCTATAATCAGGAAGGTCGGCAGGGTGGTTGGAGCAGGATAAAAATGGTAGAAGCTCCTTTGTAAATTCCTGAAGATGCCAGAGTCCTGCTTCTGTGGACTAATGACAAGCACAATGTACAATGATACTTGGTCCATGTGTGCTTCATGTGGCTGTGTGTATGCACATTCACCCATGTGTAGCCACATATATGCATGTGTGTGTGGAGGCCAGAGGTTGACACTGGGCATCCCAACAGGGTCTCCCACTTGAGCACAGAGCTGGGCACGTACAGCCAGCTTGCCTGGAGATTTCTTGCCTCTGCCTCTGCCTCTGCCTCCAAAGTCCCTGGCTGATAGGAGGGCCACTGTGTTCTTCACCCAGCACTTATGTGCATGCTGGTAGTTTGAAGTCCAGTCCTCAAGCTTGGCAAGTGCTTTTTAACTGAGCCATTTCCCCAACCCGATGATCCTTTTATGAAGGTGAGGAAGTTGTATGCGGGCTCACACCACAGAACCCAGTGTGGCAGAAGAAGAAGCAGCAGCGGGTCTCCTTGAGGCTGCCTTTTGCATGTGTGGCCTCGCAGAAATAAGCCATTTTTCACCCTGTGCTCAACCGGCAACAGAAATGCCAGCTTCATTTTTTTTTAAATTGTATTCGAGATTTCAAAATTGTGTGGCAATGTCTATGAGAGAAGCAGGATAGAAGAGCTACTGTGAACAACTGGGGGTGAACACACACAGGTAAAAAGCACCGGTGACCTGCTAGAAGTTTCCTCCACTACCTACTCCATTTTGCACGGATGGTGTCCCATAAACTCACTGTAGCCAGGTCTATAGCTCGCTAAGCTCGTTTCCTCCAGTATTGGAGGCTTGGGGGCGGGGCTCTTTGGGGACGTGGTGGATCTTTAGAAAGTCGGGTGTAGCTGTTGCTGGAGGAAGTGGGTCACTGGACATGTGCCCTGGAGAACTTCACGACCTTGCCCTTCTCTCTGCTCCTCCTCCTTCTCCACCATGAGGTGAGCAGTTTTGCCCAGCACACACTCCCTGGCATGATGCCCAGGCTCACATCAGGTTCACATCAATGGAAACCATGACTGAGCCCAGTGAAACTGTGAACCAGAATAATCCCATCCTCCTTGAAGTTCTTATGTCACGTGTGCTGTCACAGCAATGAAAGTCCAACAGTGCTGCTTCTGAAAATGGCCCACCTACTTTTTATTGTTTTCCTTTTCTTTTCCCCTGACATCTTTTTCCCTTTTTTCCCATAAATGTATGGGTGCCATTTGGGATAAATAAACACTCAGAAACATGTCTGAGGCAGAGAATAACCACCACCTCCTTACTGACAAATGCATTTAGAAGCTTCGAGCTTGCGCTATCCTGAAATACAGCCTGTACATGAGCTGAACTGAGGAGCCAGACAGTAGAGCACGAGTCCTCAGAGGCACCACCCACCCCTGGTCAGCATCCTCAAGGAGAGGTGTGGCTCATCCATGACACTCAAGATGGGGCTCCAGGGAAAGTAGCAACAGTGGGGATGGGAAGGGGGACACTCTCCATTCTTTCACTCCTCCAAAGCTCATGGGTTGAACACTACATGCGGCTCTCTAGCAGCCCAGGCAGAGCCACCCCTTCTCCTCTGACCACCACATTCAGGGCTCTGCAGTTCTCCTTTGGCGCATAAAGATGACACATAGGACCGGTAAGACCCCAGCTCACAAATTCCATGGTTCTTGCAGACAGGGCCTATGTCCCAGGCTCTTCTGGTCTCTGCAGACCTTGGGAATATCGACAGACATACATTGGTGATCAGCAATGCAGGATCATAGGAGGGGCCACAGGAGGCAGAGGAGTGGGCAAGGTGAAGCCTGGCCAATCCCTGATAGGCTGGGTCACCTGGAGGGCAATGGAAGGAGCTTGCCTTACAGAGCTGTTGTGCAGCTACAGGATTCCTATATTAATATATGTGGAAGAGTCTTAACCAGTAGCAAAGGCCCGAAGCCTGCTGCTTATATCACCATGGTTGTTATCATAGTGGTCACCATGGTGGTTGCCACTGCTATGACCACATCCATGCCAATGGCATAACACAAGTTCTGTAAACCTGTATATGAAAGACAATGAACACAGCACATATCCAAGCAGTCTGCGCCCCCAGCCCTACCCCAGGCTGCTCGACTATATCCAGTAGGTCTCGCTCGGTCATGCTTTCTCACTGCCACTTGCATTTTCTACCTAACTTCTGTTTTGAAAGTCTTGCTCGTGGACATAGGCAGAAGGCACAGGCCTGTTGCTCACCCATGACCTGCTAGAGCCCACAGAAGTCATGGAAGCCTGGGAGCCAGGAAAGACAAGAGCTTGTCTGCTAGACCAACCACAAAGGAACAGGCCCAGACCAGAGCCAAAGCAAGGAGGGGCAGAACCCCTGGCTCCCCCAGAGGCCTCTATGAAGCAGAAGACAAATGCAAGTGAGTGAAGACATTGAGTGAGGAAGAAAGCCAGAGGGGTCATGAGAGGGTGAGGACAGAGAACCCCACAGCCCAGCCTTCTCACCCTACACAGGGCTAAGGGAATGTGGTGCGTGCTCCTGGGAGACATGTGAACGGACAACCACAGCAGTGCTGCTCATAATAGAAAATCTGGAAATAAGCTCTCAGACGGCCCTGGCCAGGAACAGAACATATAAATGGTTGCATATTCACATGGTTGAACGTTATACAGAAATGAAATGACCACACTGCAGCTCCTTACACCATGGATGGATCTTGAAATGGAACAGTGAGTGAAAAAGGTGGTCCCAGAAGGCTGCCTGCAGAATGATGCCATTTTTACAGACCCAAGAATAAGCAAAAGTAAATAACGTGCTGTCAAACATGCACACATAAAACCAAACTTTAAAATTCCATTTCCTTTCCATTTACAGAGTGGATCTTCCGCAGCAAGGAGAGGGAGAGGGTGCCTGGGATAGAGAGCACGCACGGGGAGAGGGTGCCTGGGATAGAGAGCACGCATGGGGAGAGGGGAGTCTGGGATAGAGAGCACGCACGGGGAGAGGGTGCCTGGGATAGAGAGCACGCACGGGGAGAGGGGAGTCTGGGTAGCACTGTGGCTGCTACGTGAGGATTGCATGCGCTCACTACCAGCACCACTGGCAGTGGAGGTGTTATGGACATCCTTTAACACATATCAAACCACTGCTTTCAGAAGACAATGTGAGGGGACTAAGCAGGTAAGGTGCTTGCCTACAAAGCCTAAGGACTGGAGTTCGATTCCCCAGTATCCACATAAAGCCAGATGCACAAGATGGCATATTTGACTGGGGTTCTTTTTCATTTTCTCTGTGCTTATCTAACTCTATCTGCCTCTTTCTCACTCTATCTCAAACTAATAAATAAATAATTTTTTTAAAGACAATATGAGGGAAAGACAGAGGGAGGTGTTCCAAATAACTTCACGTGACTCACAGCCCCTCAGGAACAAGAGCCACGTTTGCAGGAGTTGAACGCAGCCAGTATGTAGGGCATTCCTTCTACTGTGGCTTTTTTTTTTTTTTTTTTTTTGTTTTTTGGTTTGTCAAGGTAGGGTCTCACTCTGGCCCAGGCTGACCTGGAATTAACTATGTAGTCTCAGGGTGGCCTTGGACTCAAGGTGATCCTCCTACCTCTGCCTCCCAAGTGCTGGGATTGAAGGCGTGCGCCACCACACCCAGCTCCTACTGTGGCTTTTTAAAAGGGCCAAGGATCTCAAACGTTCCACCGTTGGCCTTGCTAGACCCTTGCAAATGCGCTAAGCCTTAGAACTAAGCCTAGGGGCAAAAGTCTCCTTAAGGGACACTCACCCACCAAGCCAGCCCCACGTCCCCACTTTTTGCTCTTCATTGCTCTTCCCTCTTCTTCCCTGCCCCCACACATTCATTTCTTCCCATCTGCCAATAATACCACAACACCTGTGGCAGAAAGGACCCACAGAGTCAAGGCTGCCTGGATCCCCGAGTCACCACCTGAAGGAGGCCTAGTCAGAAATGTCAAGTACCTGCAGCTGAGGAAGAAATCACCTCTGACTGTAACAACTGCTGACTGCTCAGGAAATTTGTTAGAGTAGACAGCATCACTTAAGCAGTCTCGCTTTGTAAGAGGCAGAAAAGCAGAAAACAGACAAGGCATGGCAGACGTGGCCTACAGTTCTCAGCGCCACAAGAGTGGACGAGTCTTAATGAAGGCATGACTACCCTGCTCTGCACACTGCTAACAATCATCGCTGGTCCCCTTGCAGTCAGTGTGGGTAACTCTGGCTCTCTGACTTCCTTTAATTCACTTTGTCATGTTGTCATGTGTCAGGGACTCTCACTGTTGGGACAAAGTACCTGACCAGAAGAAATTTAAGGCAGAGGGTGTATTCTGCGTTATAGTTTAGGATTACAGTCCATGGTGGCAGGACACGCTTAATATAGCGAGGAAGCAGACAGCAATGAAGGCCAGTGCCCAGCCTCTGTCTCCTTTTTATCCAGCCCAGGAGCCCGGCCCATGGCATGGTGCCCTCCAGTGAACAAGGCTCTTCCCACATCAATTACCTGATTTAGGTAATCCTTCCAGGCATGTCCAGCAGCTCCTTTCCTAGGTAATTCTAGGGCCTGCCAAATTGACAATCAATACTCTACATGCCAGTGTACTCACCTGGCTCCATCACTAGCTGTCCATCTGAAAAGGTGCCTTCCCAGAGCCCACCTGTGACCACAGGCTGCCCAACAGACACGGTGGTCAGATTGCCATAAACGAGTCACTGTGGCTTGCAGCTGTTTTCCCCAAAGAAATAACAGCAGAAATAAAATGGCCAATGATTTGCCTATAACATAGAGTCCAGGTTATTTCAAAAGTCCAACTATATTCATGGGAAAAAAATCATCTTAACGCAATTTAAAAACTCCACATAACTATGAAAATTACATACCTCAGCCAACTGTTTGACTGCTTTTAATTAAATGCAAATGAGATAATTGACATAAAGTATCATTAGCCAATTATTTTGCTGACATTTTGTCTCTTTGGAGGTGCAAATGTTTCCTGCATTGGTCTTTGAAAACATCCTTTAGCTCAATTGGAGCTGGTTATGGCACGGCTAAAGAGCTGGTTAGTATCAGCTTAGCACAGTCAGGGGCTTCCATTTGAGCATGGCATTCGTGTAATGGTAGACATTCCGGATCCCAGAGCAGTGATTCCAGATCCCCTAGCCACCCCTGTAAAAATGGAGGCTGTTAATTGGGAGGCTTTTTGATTAGATATTTTAAATAAAGGAATAAATTAACAATAAAATTGGTGTTGATCTGAGAGTTTACCAACTAACCTATTAGTTTTCACTTTCAAAATAATCAAACTTTTTATTCTCTCTCCCAAAATGTTCATAAACCCAACAAGTGTACATCTGGTTTGTTGGCAAGATCTTGAGATATTTTCCCATCCATGAAATAATCACAACTTTTTCATGGATCCGTACAAGTCTCTTCATTTTATTTATTTATGTATGTATGTATGTATTTTTGCACACATGAGAATCAGTACCGATGGGTCACAGTAAACATTTGAAATCTTAGGCTTACAAAGATCCATTGCTAAATTGATCACACTTCATACACATCTTTTGACATTCAAATAATTCCCCAAGGTCTAAAGTGGATATTCAAATGAGATGAGGGGCTAATGTAACCAACCATTCTATATCTTTCCTTGGAGCATAGCCAAAGGTCGCCCATGTGTCCAGCTTCCTCTTAGGGAGAGCCACCACCCTGCTAATTGCCTGGGGAAACAGGCGTGTGTTTATAAAAAGATGCACCCCCTCAAGCATCCATAGGCTAGTATAAAGGTTCTATGATGATTACAAAACTTTCCGGTACACTTGGGTCACACTCTGATTTAGAAAACCCAGCACTGTTGTGTAAAATGACCATGCAACATGGTACCGCCTAAAAACTGTAAGACGCTATTTCTGCTAGAGCGCTCCAAGCAGACCTCTATCTGGTTTGGTCATTCAAGAGTTGGTCTCCTAATCAGCTCAAAAGCCAGCTTTGCAAGCTTCATATTTTTAACTGTGGTTCTGGGTTGATATATTATCTTGATGAACTAGTTGGCTGGTCCAAGTTCAAATAGCTCAAAAGAAAGGAACAGTTTAGGCTCTTGGCCAGTATATTTAGAACAAAACCAAACTAGTTTGCCAGCTTTCCCCAACGACTACAATCAGAACCAGACAAAGGAGTTGAAGGTCCCTCCCTCAGCCTGCCAACATTTTAACAGGGAGATCCCGCACTGAGTGCAAGCCTCAGCCAGAAGTGGCCATGTGGGCCAAGAGCACAAGCTCTGGCTTCTCGATGGCGCTGACTCCTTCACAAGATTGACATTTTTTTCCCTCCCTGGCTGCCAACTGCTCCTGGAGCTCACCGGCCTGTGTTCTGAAGCCAAGAGTTCATAGCAAGCCTTGCCATATCTCATCCAATCGTAACGCAATTAGTGAGGCGGGTGCGCCTGCGGGACTCCTCCACACCCTGAGTGCGAGGAAGTCAATCACACACCAAGTTCAAGGGGCTGGGAGCTGGCAGAAGGCCCAAGCTGTCCTAGCTTTGTCTTTTCTGAAGCTTCTATGTGCTCCTTCCAGCAGCACCACAGGTGGCCCCAGGCTAGGGACTTTTCCAGCACCACTGCGAAGGCATGGCTGGCTCTCTGGTCAAGTGATTTCCAAGTGGACTTGTGAGAAATGAGCTGAGCTCGCAGGGCACACACGCTCTAAAGACCCCAAGGTACATCAGTTCACACCAGGTCACTTAGGAAGCGAGTTCCAGAGATAACCCATTTCCAGACATCTCCCTCTCTTGGTCCCAGACACCTGCAATCTTTCTGACCATTTATCTTAGAGGCGTAGCCAACTCTTTGGTGGCGTTTAGATAGAATAATCATGGACCACATCAAACAACCAGAGAGTTTCAAATATTCTTCCTCAGGAAAAGGAGCCCAGGGTTCTTTGGATCACAGGCTGCTGCCAAGGCAGGAGTGGGGAAAGACGAGCCCAGAACAGCCTACTGCCACAAAGGCAAGAAGTGTTTAGAAAATGACGCACAGCAACACACGGGAGCCAGCTTGAAAGGATTCCCATTGGCCAAGCCTAGAACAGTCCAAGAATAAATGTAGATAGCAACAGATTAGACCCCATTGATTAAAATAAGAGTCCATTAAGTCTGTGCCCATAGAAATAAATGAATGAGTAAATAGGGGAAAGGACCACTTTCTCTCACAATTAGGAGTATAAGCAGTCCAAGTAGGAGTGCTAACAATTTTACCATCACCCATGTAACCGTTGGTTTAGGCATAGGCCTCCGACAGATGGTGAAACTAAGGGGATTAAATTTTCATGAGGAATAGAACCTTGACCTTCTCTCAAAGTAGCTTCCTCAAAATGATTTATTACTACCAGGCACCAGTGTAACCAGGTGGTGTTGTTTGAATGTAAAATGTCCCTCACAGGCTCATGTATTTGAACACTTGGTCCCCAGATGGAGGAGCTTTTTGGCAAGGTTGTACAACCCTTAGAAGGCCTTGCTGGAGGAAATGGGTAACTGGGGCAGGGGGGTGGCTCTTGAGGTCTGATCACTGGGTTCCATTTCCTGTTCATCCTCTGCTTCCTGACTGTGGCTGCAATGTGACAAGCCAGCCTTCTGTTTCTGCTGCCACGCTGTTCCCCGCCAGGAAGGACTGTGCCCTCAGAACCGCAGGCCAGAGTCAACCTCGTCCTTCTTGAATTGCTTCCTGTCACGGATTTGGTCAGTGGGCAGCTAGTACACCAAGTGAGCAGGGAAGATCACCCGCACAGGACAGGATGACCCACATAGGCTAGCCTGGGCTGTGTATTGCTACTGTGTCTCAACGAAAAACAAAGAAACAAAAACAAAGCTATTTTGTCTTGTGTGTGTGTATGCGTTTGTGTGTGTGTGTGTGTGTGTGTGTGTGTGTGTGTGTGCTGACATAAACATGGCGGCCACTGTTTCCATACGTGTGCATTGACTCTGGTTATTCAGAAAGCTTCAGGGTTACCCCAGGGTTACACCCAGGGGTCTCAGCCAGGGATGAGTTCTTCCTTTCAGGGTTCACATGACAATGTTTGAGGACATTTTTGTTGTTACACTGAGAGCTTTATGCCACTGGCATCTAGACAGTGGAGAGCAAGGAGACTGATTCCTGTGGACAAAACCCCATGGCTCAACAACTCGCTTGTCCACCCCAACCCAGTAGGAAGAGTGAAACTCAAAGACATTTAATTTGATACTTGAGAAGAGTTGACTCAAACCCCAAATATACTGGGAATTCACAATTCCTGTCCCTTTCAGGGCTGGTGGCAATAAGCATCGATGGAGAGACAAGGGCTGAGAGAGGCTAGGTAGGGAAAGTGCTCACTGCACAAGCACGGAGACCCGAGTTCAGGACCCAGCATCCATGTAACAGCAGCACATGGCCGTAGGAGGAGGCAGCCACAGGAGGATCCCTAGGGCATGCTCTCCAGCCAGTCCAGCTGATCAGTGAGCTGCAGGTTCAGGGCAAGACCCTGCCCCAAGAAATAAGACAGAGGAAGACATTCAAAGCTGACTGACCTCTGACCTTCACATGCATGTACCCACATCTGTGCATGTACTTAAACAGACATATGTGCCCCCACACAGACATACACACACATTTGAAAAATAAGATCATTAAGATAATCAAGGCAATGAGCTAGAGAGATTGCTAAGTGGTCAAAGCACTTGCCCATAAAGCCTAACGACCAGAGTTTGATTCCCTGGGCTCCACTAAAAGTCATATGCACAAGGTGGCCCATGCATCTGGAGTTTGTTTGCAGTGGTTGGAGGCCCTAGTGCACCCATTCTTTCTCTCTCTCTCTCTCTTTCTCCAGGGCATGGTAGCCCATGCCTTTAATTCCAGCACTCTGGTAACTGAGGTAGGAGAATCATTGTGAGTTCAAACCAGCCTGAGACTACATAGTGAATTCCAGGTTAGCCTGGGCTAGAGCAAGACCCTACCTCAAAAAACAAAACAAAACAAAAAAATCAAAGCAAGATTTCTAAGATGAAAAAGGATTTTTTCCCAGCTTTCATTAAGGTCACGTTTAGAATCTAAGTGCCCTTCCTATGTTCATGGATGTGAAATCTACCAAAGCCATTTTTTAAAGAAAACTAATGACCACAAAATGTCACTCAACTTTTTTTTTGTTTTTTTAAACACCTTTAAATCTGAAAAGTGAGAATAGATATATGGTTCATTTTTCTAGCTATCCTTTTGACTTCGTATGATTTGGAATGAAACTCACCCATCTATGACTAGTTATTAGGAACACTCTCAAAATACTTCCCCTAAAGAATACTGAATATTTAAAACAATAATCTTAATATTATTTTTGGCTTTCAAAGTAGAGTCTCTCTGTAGCCCAGGCTGACCTGGCATTCACTCTGTAGTCTCAGGCTGACCTCAAACTCACAGTGATTCTCCTACCTCTGCCTTTTGAGGGCTGGCATCAAAGGCATACCCCACCATACCTAGAAACCCTGATTTTGGGGGCAGGGGGTACAAGTCAGGGTTTCACTCTAGCCCAGACTGACCTGGAATTCACTATGCAGTCTCAGGGTGGCCCTGAACTCACAGTGGTTCTCTTACCACTGCCTCCCATTTGCTGGGATTAAAGGCGTGTGCCACCATGACAAGCTGTGATATATATTTTTAATCACGGTTCTAAATTCAAGTTGGTCATAGGGACATGGAAAGAATGTGTCCAGATGATGATAATGTGTTTTGAGGAGGAAGCTCCACACTGCCACACCCACTTCACGTGACATGAGACAACACACTTCTGCAGCGTTCCTCGAAGCCCTTCCCAAAATGACAACAGATCAAAGTGCAGCTCTCGAGCTCCTCCATGCCAGGATCCTTCTAAATCATGGAGAAAAATATGTTGGCTTTTCAGGTTTGGTTATTTGGTTGCTTAAATCATATTATAACCATCAAGGAGGGTTTGTTAATATAATTTCTTTCCATTCCCACTCTCACACTGTCATCTGGAGTCATCTGTTACGTTGTCATCCACTGTCCCCAGGGACCCAGTCTTCCTTGTGTCCTTTCCTTTATCTAACTGCTGCCTGTAAGAACTACAATGTCGTATCTTCTAAAACACGGGTTCCCTTATCGGATTGCGGCTGATGATCAGCCGGCTTATTTTTCTATTCCCAGGGCTAACCCACACGATGGGAGCAGTCATCCCTTATTTACACAAAGCTAACTCTGGGGCTTCTATCTGGAAACTTTCATGTTAAAACATAGCATCATTCACTTTACTTTCTCCCTTTTAGCTCTTAATATAACTCGTTAAATTATTGTTGTTCTGCAAGAAAATTCTTTTAATTGATCATGGCATGGTGAGAGCCACAGTTATTGCCATTGGTTGGCTCACCCAGTTTTGGGACCAGTTTTCCTTCTGCCTCCCAAGTTCCCAGCTCATCAAGGACTAAAGCTTGCCTTCCTGTGGCAGGACAAAAGAAGTGGGCAGAGGAGAGTAGACAGAAAAGATGTGTGCCTGCCATTTTATCCACTGTGTTCTGTGTGTTTTCAACGTCCTACTGCGTTATTCTTCTGGCTCAATAAACATGACACCTTGCTTGCAATCCAGTGTCCCCTTCCTTAAGCCAGTCTCAAAAATATTATAATCTCATAAAATAGCCCATGAGATGCTCTCAGAAAACACTTGTCAAGTCAATGATGGATGCCCCTGAAGATTCTTACAAAGTGACTTTGAAAGTCCCTGATGTCACAATTCAACTACTGAAAATGGAGCTGGAGTAGGAGAGTGATGGCAGCATGCTGGAAGAATCTCCACAGAATGCAGGTGGGATGAAGTCTATCTTCAACGGAAGCCAGCAGCGAGCCCCGCAGCCACGCCCCGCTCGTGACCATGACAGACACGGGCTGTGCTTTTGGAGAATGACCAGCGGCTCCAAGGGGAGGAGCACAGGGAGACCCCCACCCCAACATGCCAAAGAGAAAATGAGAAGAAAGTCCAGGCTGTTCTTCATCAGGGGAAACACAGAAAGTGGTGGGGCAGAGAGAGAGACTTGAGGAACACATGACGGACAGCCAGGTATGTACTACCCAGGGCACAGGCAGGGTGGGGCAAGGGAGCAATGCAAGCTGGGCGCAGGGGGCTGGAGCTTTCCTCTCTCAGCTTAATAGACCAGGGGGTGTGAATGAGGTAGGATCTCCACAGATCCCATTGCTGGTAGCTAAGGACTGACTGGACCTGCACTGCAGCCCTCCCCCCTCAGTCCAGTTGAGTCATGGACACTTGGTGAAGTTCCTTCATTCCTTCTTTCTTTCCTTCCTTCCTTCCTTTCTTCTCTTTCTTTCTTCTTTTTTTCTCTCTCTCCTTCTCTTTCTTTCTCTCTCCCTCTCTTTCCTTCTTTTATTCTTTGTTTAATTTAATTATTTTCTTCCAACAAGGAATAACGAAGAAGAAAAACAGCATGGGGCAACATGGCAAAAATAACAGCACAAACAAAGGATGTTCTGAACTCAGAAAGATCATGCATCTGGTGTGAACTGCAGCAGGAACAGAAGGGGGCTTCTGAATCAAGAGTCCAAGTTCATCTCACAAGAGGAAACAAGAAAATCAAGAGGCGAGATTTTAAAAAGGGGGGGAGGAGGGCTGGAGGAATGGGTTAGCGGTTAAGGCATTTGCCTGCAAGGCCAAAGGATCCCAGGTCAATTTTCCAGGACCCACGTAAACCAGATGTGCAAGGGGGCACATGCATCTGGAGTTCGTTTGCAGTGGCTGGAGGCCCTGGTGTCCCACCTCCCCCGCATCTTTCTCTCTCTCTCTCTCTCTTTCTCAAATAAAATGAATAAATAAATTAAAACTTATAAAAATATTTTTTTAAAGCCAGACTGACAGAGATGAGCAAAGAGACAGAAAGAAGTTAGAACAGATGAGAAAATGTTATGACGACAACAAGGTTTAATTCAAGTCCATGTTGTAGACAGTGAACGATGACAAATGTGACTTTGCACACACACAAATGCAAGAGTCATGGTGAAAATGATGGGAGAACGTGAGAAAGAAGATAGGAAACATTGTAACACACAAAATGCACTGGGAGCCTAGATGAGATCTCAGTCCCTCCAAAGGACCCAAGTCTACATGGCATTAGCACCAGAGTGTACTTGGCGAGAGGCACAGCCACTGTCTGGACTGGCTGACTGGTGAAGTTCACGGCGTTCCACAGACAAGCTGCAGACGAGGCCATATTTATATATTGTCTAGCAGGTGATGAAAAATTGCAGCAAGGGTGCAGCAGGCACACCCTGCAGCCTCCTAGATAACCCGAGTTTATCTGCACAAGACAGAAATGAAAGATGGCCTCGAATCCATCCTGTGGAACATGAGACCCAGATGACGGGCGGGGAGGAGGGGCGCATCTCTAAAGATGTCAGAGGGAAAAGTTCTGGCCTCACTACGACCCCGACAAGTTATTTGTCAGTGGTGATACAATTCCAAGGGGAATTTATTTGCTAAATAACTTAATTATTAGAGCAAGATGAATAAAAACCAATGACCTTAGCCATGCACTTAAAGCAAGAAGAAATGAGAGCAAGCACCTGGTATGATAAATAAATCGGATATCAATGAATTAACACACAGAAACTGGATACAATCAAGTCACAACAGAGTCCCATTGTAGAGATCGTTATCTTAAAATGTAAGCCATTTGAAATTCAGCTAAAAACAGAGAGAACTTACACAGACTAGTTTGGCTAGTTTCCAACGTATCAATGAAACACTAAATTTTAGAATAATGTTTGCACAGCAGTGAGCAAGAGATAGTTTGACCAAGTAAAATCCAGAGCAAGTGCAAAAGGAAGCCCTAGCGCCTCTAGCAGGTGAGTTTCAAAACCATATAGCACATGATGCCACAGGCAACACTAAAACAGCACAGCAGCACCCCGTCCACTGCCTCTGGATGGACAAGCAGTCACAGGCGGCTCTCGCACTAAGGACTCCCGCTAATTTTTAGGTAGGAGAATAAAGAACAAGAAGAAACGTGGGCAGACATCTGGACAGACAACAGAAGGAAACATTCAAAGTACTGGAGTATTTGTTAATTGCCACTGTCCACTGGACTGAATTTAGAATTACTGAGGAGACACCTGTGGGTGTGTCTACGAGGGTGCTTACAGAGAAGTTTAACTGTGGGAAGACCCACCCTACATGCGAGAGGCTCCATCACAGGGGCCAGGGTCCTGCTGCTGAATAAAGGAGAAAGCAAGCTGAGCACACGTGTCCATCTCCATCTGCTTCCTAACTCCAGGCTCCACATAAACTGCTACATCATGCTCCTGCCTCCATGCCTCCCTGCCAGGCAGGCTATACCCCCCGAAACTGATAACCACAATCAACAATCTCCTGAGTCAAGAGACCATAGCATTATTCACTCAATGTTGACATCACATTTCCTTGTAACCAAACACCTATGAAAACATCACCCAAAACAATAAAAATTGCAACATGCATAGTCATCATCTACATAGTTGTTTGACATTACTTGAAAAAGGAAAACTAGGAACAGCCATCACTAAAAGAATGCTCACAGCCAATCCCTGACAGCCGATCCCTGACAGCCAAACACTAAGCGAGTCAGCAGTCTTCAGGAGCTTGGGCTTTGAGTTACTTATTGGCTTAGAGGGAAAGTCACATTGTATTATTGGTTTAGATATGTCCAGTTGCAACATAATTCCAACTTTATAAGCTAAGACAGCATCAAAGTGTACATGTCACACATATGTGGAGGATGGATAGGTGCTAGATAGGTAGATAGATGATAGATAGATAGATAGATAGATAGATAGATAGATAGATAGATAGATAGATGATAGATAGATAGATAGATGATAGATAGTTAGATGATAGATAGATGATAGATAGATAGATGATAGATAGATAGATAGATAGATAGATAGATAGATAGATAGATAGATAGATAGACAATCAAGAATCAAACAAAACTACTCAATGACATTAATTATCTAATTCCCTAAGAGGAAGAATTTCAGGGCACTAGAGAAAAATATGAATTTCTTTATATAATATTAGATTGTTTTAATAGTGAATATTAAGATATATAAAGCACCAATCCAAGAATATGGAAATTCATTTATATTGGAAAGAGAGAAGAGACACCACACGTGTGTGCATATGAGAATCAGTAAGAGACCACATTGGCTCAAATCTGTTATGATTTAAGAACCAGTAACAGACCATGCTAACTCAAATCTGTTATGATCTAAGAACCAGTAAGAGAGAGTGCTGACTCAAATCTGTGATGATCTAAGATCAGTAACAGACCATGCTGACTCAAATCTGTTATAATCTAAGAATCAGTAACAAACCATGCTAACTCAAATGTGTTATGATCTAAGAACCAGTAAGAGACCATGCTGACTCCAATCTGTGATGATCTAGGAATCAGTAAGAGACCATGCTGACTCAAATCTGTGATGATCTAGGAATCAGTAAGAGACCATGCTGACTCAAATCTGTGATGATCTAAGAATCAATAAGAGAGCATACTGACTCAAATCTGTGATGATAAAGGAATCAGTAAAAGGCTTAGCATGCTGTCTCAAATCTATGTTGATATTAGAATCAGTAAAAGACCGTGCTGACTACAAATTTATGGTAATAGATTTGGAAATCTAAATTGAATGAAAATTGGATATATTTTAGAAATGACCAAACAGAAATTATTTCAAGAAAGCAAAGATGGTTTAACCCCACAAAATTGGGTAATAAAACTATTCAAATTTTAATATATCAGAAGAAAAAAATACTGTATTTCAGAAACAGCTTCAAGATGCATTTGTGTAAAACAGAAATAAATGATTTGTTCTGTACATAATAAACATATAGATAATTTATTAATGATAAAATCCCAAAGACATTTCCAACAAAATCCAAAGCAATGATATCTTTTTATTCAATCCCCACAACTCCAGAATTAAAGGGAATATATCTTAAGAGATGTGAGACTAGAGAATATTGTTGGTGGATTGTCTGCCTCAGGAGAGAAAATGATGAGCTATGTAATTATTTCAATTAGTAATATAGGTCAGAGATGGTGAGATAGAGTGAATATAGAAAATTAGTAGCTTTTTCTATACAGGAACAATAGAAAGACTAGGAATTATACTAAGTATTGCAATCATAGGAGTAACAGAAAATGCATAATGCCCAAGAATGATTTTAACAAAAATACTTACAATCAATTGAGAAATCTATGTAGGCTAAAAATGTGTATAGAAATTAAGTCCAATATGCTCATTAGAAAGATTACTACTGCTGAGAAATACCACCTTTGGTTGTCCTCTGGCCTATGTGTACACACGCACATGCACACAAACACACACACACACTGTACACACACACACACACACACACACTGTAGAAAAATATAAATGTCTGAACTGGAAGGAAGAGAAGATAACATTATAATACAATGTATAAGCCAAAAGAATTCTATGAAAAATACTGTGAAACACATGCAAATCTTATATGCAAGAGGTGAAACCAAAAAAAAAAATAAGAGAAAAAAAGGATTCATAAGCTATACAAGGAGTTTATCATTAATCTATTAAAAAGCCTTTAAAATTAATAAGAAAAATTAATGTTATGATTGATAAGCCAAAGACAAAAACAAACTTCAAAAGTGAGGAGAGCTATGTAGCCATAATGTAGCGTAACAAAGTGTCCTGCCTCTTGGTCATCCAAAACCACAAATTAAAACAACAACATTGCATCATTTCTATGACATCAGAGTTCCAGAAACCAAACACCCAAAGCACCCAGTGTGGTTGAGGGAACACCGCCTCTTTCCTGCACTACTAACGGAAACGTTATTTTATTTGTATGTGTGTGTGTGAGTGTGTGTGTGTTGTGGTACATGTATTTTTTGTATATACAGTGCATGCTCAAATGTGCAGATGCACACACCAGGGTACACACACGCAGAGCCAGAGGAGAATGTGTGTTTTCTTACTCTATCACTCTCCTGGTTAGTTTCTTTGACACAGAGTCTCTCCCTGAACCTGGAGCTGCTTTTCATTCAGGCTGTGGACCAGCAAGCCCCAGTGACTCTCCAGTCTCCACTCCCCGCGGGACTGGGGTTACAGGTGTATGGCCATGCTTAACTGTTTGTACAGGTGGTGAAGAATCGAACACAGAATCCAGCCTGGCAAGTGCTCCTCAGCCCCAGGGGGTATCGTTTTACATGTAATCTTCTGAAACGTACATTTCTCATAAAATTTAAATGGGCAACAATCTTTAGACAAGGAACCATGTCTGAAAATTCTCCCTTGGGCTGGAGGGATGGCTTAGTGGTTAAGGCACTCACCTGCAAAGCCAAAGGACCCAGGTTCGATTCCTCAGGACCCACGTAAGCCAGATGCCCAAGGTGGTGCATGCTTCTGGAGTTCATTTGCAGCAGCTGAAGGCTGCTGAATGGCCATTCTCTCTCTCTCTCTCTCTCTCTCTCTGCCTCTTTCATTCTTTCTTTCTCTGTCTCTCTCTGACTCCCTTTCTCTCTCTCCCTCTCTCTCTGTCTCCCTCTCTCTCAAATAAATAAAACACAATAAAATAAATTCTCCCTTAAAGAACAGGCTAGAGCGATGGCAAGTGATCATGTACAGTGATATTTATCATGACAACATTTTTTAAATTTTATTTTTTATTGACAACTTCTATACTTACAGACACTAAACCATGATATTTCCCTCCCTTCCCCACTTTCCCCTTTAGAGCTCCACTCTCCATCATATCCCCTCCCTCTCTCCATTAGTCTCTTTTAACTTGATGTCATCATCTTTTTCTTCTATTTTTGAGGGTCTTGGGAAGGTATTGCTAGGCACTGCAAGGTCATGGATATCGAGGCCAATTTCTGTCTGGTCAGTTGCATTATAGGGAGTCATACCCTTCCTTTGGCTCTTACATTTTCGCCCCCTTTTCTGCAATGGACCCTGAGCCTTGGAGGGTGTGATAGAGATGTTTCAGTGCTGGACACTCCTCCATCCCTTCTTCTCAGCACTATGTAGCTTTTTGGGTCATCCCAGTGGTCACCACCATCTGATAAGAGAAGCTCCTCTAACCAGAAGTGAGAGTAGAATTAATATATGAATATGAACATTAAGTGTAGTGTTTTCAGGGCAGTTTGGTGAGAATAATATATACATTTAGCCAGACAAGAGCAGGCCTTACACCCCTAAAGCTCATAACTCCCCTGCCATAGGCTTTTGATTAGTTTTTTCAGTACTAGGCATGTATTCCCTCCCATAGAGCGGGCCTTCAGTACAATTAGGGAGCAGTTGGTTTCCCCCAGAGCAGACATGCCACTATTGCACCCGTTCAGTCATCGGGCCTGTCTGGCCAAACTTGAGGTTTCCAGTGTCCACTGTTTTCACCGCTGATGACTTCTGTCTCCCATAGGGCTGCATGTAGTGCAGCTTTTTCCAGCTTTCAGTTGGCTGGATAATGACATTTTTTAAAGATTTTATTTATTTATTTGCAAGCAGAGTGACACAGAGAGAGGGAGAGAGAATTGGCACACCAAGGCCTCTAGCCACTGCAAATGAACTCCAGATGCATGCGCTAATTTGTACATCTGGCTTTACATGGGTACTGGGGAATTGAACCCAGATTGTTAGGTTTTGCAAGCAAGAGCCTTAACTGCTGAGCCACCTCTCCAGCCCAGTGGTAACATTTTTAGTGGCCTACCTATCCAATCATGCCTAGGTAAGTGAACTTTGTCTCTTTCCTCTGCTTAGCATGGAAGCCTTTTAGTTTCCTGATAAGAATTCCACTCATGAAGGTGCCTCAGTGGGGATGGTCAGATTCTGCAGTAAAAAAAAAAAAAAAACAACGTGATTTCAATTTGAGAGGGCGATGGCCCTGCCCCTGCACTGAAGATAAGGGAGAGAGGGAGAGAGAACTCACCACTGTGGGCAGGGCTGGGGGAGGAGAGGAGGGCTCTACTCCAGGGGCTGTTGTTTTCTCGTTGTTTTAGGCATTTTACAATGAGTGTGATTTACTCTTAGTGTGTTGTTTGTTTTGGTGACAGTAGGGATTAAGCCCAGGGCCTCAAACATGCTGGAAAGGGCTCTACACTGAGGCAGACCCCTGACCTCTTTTTATTTTTGACTCTGAAACAGGATCTCATTAAGCTGCTCAGACTAGCCTTGAATTTACTCTATAGTCCAGGCAGGCCTTGCACTTGTGATCGGCCTGCCTCAGGTTCCCAAATAACTGGGATGACTGGATACTGTCACCAGGCCTGGCATAGTTTATTTATATATATGAAAAATCACTTTTCTTTTCTTTTTTTTTTATTTTGTTATCAAGTTTCCAAATATTCTTAACCTACAGAGAGCACTGTGGATAAAATCAAAGTTTCTTGGAGTGGATCTTGTGCATCCTGCATGCCTGCCAGTCAAGTACTGCACATGTGCTGTGGCTGCTAAAGCTACTGGTGAGCTCAGAGCGACCACATGCAATTTTCCACCCAGCAAAGGTCCAAGATGCTAGCATAGAAGGAACACTCCCTCTGGCAGGTACACCATGGAGTGGACACTCCCTCTGGTCTGGACACCATGAGGAGCCATGTCATGATTCCCATTTTTCACCTGCAGAAGTTGAAGGACAGAGTCATTCCTTAGTCCCTCCTTTGTCACACAGCATGTAGGTGGAGGAGCTGACCCCTGGATGGGTTTGCTACCCCCACCCATTGGTAGCTCCTTCAGTGTGTGCACCATTCCTGCAGATACTAAGCATTCAATATTTCCTGGAGTGTGTGATGGTCTCTGCTGCCTTTTGGGTTCTGCACAGGCTCTCTCTCTTCCTGGGGCATCCTTGACTTCTGCAGAGAGAGGGGAGAAGAAAGAAGAAGGAGGAGGAGGAAGGGGAGATAAATGAGGAGGGAGGCAGAGAGAGAGAGCGAGAGAGAAAGACAGAGAGAGGTGAGTTTGTATACAGCAGGTTCCAGGAGACAGCAGCCAGCAGCTTGCATAGAACTGTACTCCGTTTCCATGTCGCTGGGATGAACATCCAAACCAGACACTGTTTGGGGAGGAAGGGATTGATTTCAAGCCGACAGGTCCAGGGGAAGTTCAATCAGCAGCAGAAGAAGCTGCTTCCGTACATCCAGAGAGAACCCACACCAGGCAGCAAACACCAAAAGCAACAAGCACAAAATGCAGCAAACAGCAGGGGCCCCGCCAGAGCTCAGACCGCTCTGCACACCTTTGGGCTGGAAATCAGATCTGTCCTCAAACACAGCTTAGGGCTGGACACCGGGACACCTCCTCCAGCCAGGCTGCTGGAGGCAAGCTTTAACAACACACCTGAGTCGGGGAGGTGGCGGGGGGACACAGTCAAACCACCACCTACAGCAAGGACTTGAAGAAAAGCTCTGTGTCTGGCATGGCCAGGCCACCTCTGGGGTGAGATGTGCAGGGACAAGGGCTTCCTCAGCCCTTCATTTCTAATGAGCTTGACCATGGCACATTTGTGGTGAGATCAGTGGGAAGAAGGAAAGATGGTATGGGTTCCCAGGTCTGAGGAGTCTTGAGCTAAGCTGCAGGGAGGCTTCTCACGGGACGTGATGGGCGGCTGTGCCTGCCTCCACAACACATGTCACCTGTGGATGAGGCAGAGAGACGGAAGCAAGGAAAGATGCCAGCAATGCTACGAAGTCTATGGTGTATTATTCCAAAGCAGAGTGACACAGCCCACAGGACAATGCTACAAAGAAGTCCTCAAACTGGCCTCCAGGCTTCCACTTTCTTTCCAAAACAATGTCAGGCTTCAAAGGGTTAGAAGGTTGTAAAGGTTGCCAGAGTGTAAGAAATCTCTGGGGGGAAGGTGCGTGTGTGTGCAAATGTGTGTTGAGAGGGAGACATATGTGCACCACAGCACATGTGTGGAGGTCAGAGGACAACCTTGGGCGCCAAGCCTCACGTTCTATCGTCCGTCGGAGTCCAGGCCCCTTAGTTGAGCGCTGGGATTAAGAGGCTCTCATTACCCTATCTGACATTACGTGGGTTCTGGAGTTCCAAACATAAATTCTCAGGCTTATGCAACATATGTTTTATCCACTGAGTCTTCTCCCAGCCCATTGAGTCACTGTGAAGCCCATGATTTCCCCATGACGCCCTGACAAGCGACACTGCATCTACCTCTCCTGAGTCCCAACCCAGGGACTTACATGAGCTTCAGGGCTCTGGCCTGTCCCACTCCTATGCCATACCCACCACAGGCATCTTCATGGAGCCCTTTGTCCCCAAGGTCAGTAGTTAGTAGTGATACCATAGACAGGAAAGGGCGCCTCTGCCAAGCTTACACCACCTCAAGCAAAGCACAGTGCTCTGTGAGATGATGGGCACTAGGCTCAGGCCCCGGGGACCAGAGGACCATCACTCATAGACACCCAGCAAGAGGTGCCCTGAGGTGAGAAGAAATGAGTGGTTTCACTTGATCATTCTGTTTTGAATATTTAATCCACAGCATCACCCTACAATATTTACAGCAGCTGCCCATCCGATCACAGATGGAGAAGGGCAGCTGCAGGGAGCGTTCAGAAAGGGTTTTACATGCCATCATTTTCTACCTGCTCACACATGGCTCTTGCTGCCTCCCCCCCCACCCATAGAAGATGGCAGGAATGCTCCTTTTTTATGGCCAGGCTGGTCACCTGACTTACTCTAGCCAATGAGTGGAAGCGACAGGTTACTTCCAACAACAGCTTCAAGCCTGAGAGCTCCATCCACAGTGCCTCACCTGCCCCAGGGCTGGGTGTCAGCTCAGGCTGAGCAAGTGAGAAGACACCTTAGGTATTTTATGCTGGGGCTTCAGGGCCCTTGTTTTACTGGAACACAAACTAGTTATTCTCAACTTTTACCCTGGGCTTGAGAAATAAATTTATCTCTAAGAGAGGACAATCAGGGAAAAGGACCCAGAGTGCTTTCATCTGTGAGTCCTTTTCCCCCTGAGAAAACACACAAATCCATTAGAAAGCATGCTCAACTCCAGGCCAGGACTTCATTCATTCATTCATTCATTCATTCATTCATTCATTCATATTTGTTTTATTGTGGCTGTGTGTGTGATATGTGCAGTATATTCATGTGTGCGCAGATGTGTACACCCCGTGCAGATTCCTACAAAGCCTAGAGGGGCGTGGCTGGTGTGCTTTCCTCTCATCTTTCTGACTCCTTGAGGACTCTCTCAATCCAAAGCTGCTGTTTCTGCACTTGTTTTTTCTTGTTGGCAAGCCCCAGATATGCTCTAGATTCTTCCATCCTGCACAGGACTGAGGTTACAGACATGCATGCCCCTGCTCTGCAATCTACATGGGTGTCGGGGAATCAAACTCAGGCAGTCTCAGGCCCTCGTGCTGCACATCAAAGCCCCTTAACTGCTGAGCCATCTCCCCAGCCCTGGCCTGGAGCTTTACACTGTAGCCAGTTAGGAACAGAATCAACCACAAAGGACTCTGTCATTCAGTATTCTCAAGAAGTGACAATAATGCCACCTCCATCACACAATTGGGTTGAACTTTGGTAGGCAGAATTGGAGATGGTATGGTTCAATTTCCCAGTCCTGTGGCTGGCCTTGAGTACCAGCAGCCTGGTGTTTTGGACAACACTTATCAGCTATGAGCTGGGCATAGTGGCGCACAACTTTAATCCCAGCACTTAGGAGGCAGAGGAGGAGGGTTACTGTAAGTTCAAGGCCAGCCTGAGACAACATGATGAATTCCAGATCAGCCTGGGCTAGAGTGAGACTCTATCTCAAAAAACCAAAAAAAAAAAAAAGTTATCAGCTATACATTTAACAAGACTAGATTAAGATGTTCTTTTTTTAATTTTTCTTTTATTATCTTGTAGTTTTTCCTTGTGTGCATGTATGTGTGTGTTCACATGGGTGTGGGTGCACATGTGTGTTCATGTGCGTTCATGTGTATAGAAGCCATCCGATAACCTTGGCACCACCCACCTCAGTTTGCTCTAGAGGTCACCAACTAGGATAGATTGGTTGGTCAATGATTCCCAAGGATCCACCTGCCCCCAGCTCTGAGACTACAGGCATGCATCACCATGTCCTGACTTTACAAGAGTTCTCAAAGACAGCCCAGCTTCGTGGCAGTGGAGATGGCAGAACACGGAGCAGTGGGCACTCACTGAGGCACTTAGTACCTCTTTAAGGAGCAGGAATGGACAAGCATGACCTCCAGGACAGAGAGTAAATCCATGTACACAGGGGGAAGGAGGCTGGCGGGGGTCGCCATGAGTCCTTGGGTCCTCATGGTTGCCAGGCAAGCACTTCACTGGGTGAGCGGTCCCCAGCTCCAAAAGACTTCTGAGATGTCTCCTGTTCACTCTCTAATGTTACCTCAACAGAATCAGGCATTGTGGATGCTGGAAAGTTAGGACGACACGATGTGACATCCTCAGTCGGGTGTGCTGTGCAGAACACTGGCAGTGCCAGGACGATCGGTGGTGGGGGGTTGTCTAGCACCACAGTGACCTGATCTCAGGGGTCCCCCCATGATCTGACCCAGAAGTGTGGGCTCTGACTTGCCTGGACAAATCCACTCACTCATGTCCTAAAATGATGACAAGAATATGACACAAGTCCTGGAGGATGGCAGGAGAGTCAAAAGTGTTTCCGTCACATCATTATTTGATGGAATTTCAGGGGGGAAGAAAATCAAATTAAATCATTCATCCAATTAGTAAAATATATGGTAGAAATGATAAATCATTTTTGAATTTCTCTAACTTCTATGATCCCCTTGGAATTCAACTCATCCTTTCTTCCAATGTCACGTCTCCCAACTCAGACCCCTGTGTCTCAGTTAATAATATTTCAACTTGAGAATTTGGGAGAACTGTGAAATTCATAAAAGAGATATTTGAAACCTCATAATTATTCTAAGTATATCTTGATTTTCAGAACCACTTGTATTTTGGAAGGAGAAACTTTAACCATTAACAGATGAAGCCAGTAGCCCCCAAACTAGCCAGGAAGTCAAAAAGTTTGCTTCAAAGTCCTAGGTCACTGAGAGCCACAGCCTTCTCCCACCCCCTGTCCATGAAGACCACGTGGTTGAAATTCTGTTACTGCACAGCTAGTCTCTCTTCCAACTCAGCTCAAAGGCTGCACAATGTCTGTACTGTATCGGGCTAGTCAACATTTGGCCGTGGATGATGGGGGAGGGCATGAGGCCCCCATCTCTAGACCTTGAGGAATTATTGGCAGTTTATCATTGCTGGGAAAGTGGGACACATGCTCTGCAGTGGTGTAGCACTGGAAAGATGCATGCTCTGGTAAATAATCCCCACCCATACTCTTGCAGGCTCCCCTAATTAAACCCACTGGGACACATACACAACATCAAGGTACAAAAAGGACTATTTGGGAAAAAGAATGGGTTCGGGAGAAGGGGCATAGGCAGGACAGGTCAAGAGAAGGTAATGGGAAAGGATTGTGACAATTAAAAAATAAAATAACAACTATAGTATTTTGTAGAGATTTAAAAAATGTTTTCATCTCTAAGATTTTGATGTCTCTAGATTGATTTAAATCCTTGAAACCTTTAAAAATCAAGTATCCCTCTGAACTGAACTGCATTCTTTAAAACTGGCATTGGGTCTAAAGCCTGCTTAATGACCCTAAATTAATTGCAAGTTCACATGACATTACTGAACTTCAAATTAAAAATTCAATAAAACAAAATTGATAGTGAATAAAAGAGTTGGGTTTAAAAGGTGTAAAGACCCTAGAATTTTTTAAGTTAATTTATTTTTATTTTTATTTATTTGCAAGGATAGAAAGGGAGAAAAAGAGAGAATGGGCACACTGGGGCCTCTAGCTGTTGCTAATGAAATTCAGATGCATGCACTGCTTTGTGCATCTGGCTTTACATGGGTACTGGGGAATCGAACCTGGGTCACTAGGTTTTGCAGGCAAACACCCTTAACTGCTAAGCCATCTCTCCAGCTCCAAGACCCTGGAATTTAAAGGGACAAATGGATTGTCTCCTTAAAGGAAGATTGCTGGTGGCTGAATAAAGCAGGAGGGCCTTGTGGGAGGAAAGGAACAGATTACAAAGCCTCCATGCAGAGCCTGGGACATTGCACATGCTGGCTGTTGCTCCTGGGGTCAGGCTGTGGGCTCCTCTGCTGTGTCCTTTGATTCATGGGTGTCTTGCAGAGAGCAAGCAAGGGAGACAGAACCAGAGAAAGAGATCCATACCCATTGCCAGCAGATGTTATATTTCCATAGCCTTACATTTTTACCAAGTTCACTTTAAGAATTAATTCACATTGGCTACTATGGGATTTTATTTTAATTTTCAGTTTTTGCCTCTTTTCATGTGAAATTCTGCAGAGAACCAGGTGTCATGCTGTAAAATGATGAATTATTGAAATTTAAGGTGATGTGCTTTGAACGTGTATATCACCCACTCATTCATTATTTACAGATCCTGGAAAATCCTTGTTAAAATTAAAGATGTAATACACAAATTCATCTGTTTGTTTATTCAAAATGTTTTATTGCGTTGTGTGACAGTCACTATTAGCTTTCAGAAATATGAGAAAGAACTACAAGTATTTTCCCCAATCTCTCTCGTTTCCTTCCAAGCTCTTCAGCATGTCTTACATTTGAAAGCTTTCACATCTAGGCAGGCATGGTGGCACAGGCCTGTCATCTCAGCTACAGGGGCTGAGACAAGAGGATTGAAAGTTCAAGGCCAGCCTTGGCTACAGTGTGAGTTAAACGTTGAGAGACGCTGTCTCAACATAGAAAGTGAAGACAGGACTAGAAATAACGCTTAGTGGCATAGCACCTGCCCACATGTGAAGACCCTGGATTCAATGACAGAAAGTTCTTTATATCCCCTCAAACTGTGCCCCCTTCCAGTCCCCATTTTACTTTTGTCTCCAGCACCCCAGGTGATACCAGAAACTTCTGTGGTTAAGGCTAATATTCCTAATTAATATCTGTTTGCTGAGAATTATCAACCTCCTTAAAACATCAGCTATAAAGTGCATCCTAATTTGTTTTTACTTTTTGTTAGGTAAACTAATGCAAATTAAAGACATTAGCTAATCAAGCACAAGAATGGCCTAGAAGGAGGAGGAAAGGGCATGTCTCTTCAAAATAAAGTGCATGGAACTCAGCAGACACGACCCCAATGAGCCCTCCTGGTTTATTCAATAAAGGTCCTCTCAAATTCCATCTGTGAGCATTTGATCGGCCCTTTTATGGAGAGGAGACATTTCTCTGGGTCTGCGTTAATTCTGTGCACATCTGTGCTCTCACCTAATCCCTACCCACATACCACTTCAATTAAAATTAACGGAAGTCAAATCCTTGAGTGGTTTTAATTGCAGCATGTAAATTATAAATGGTGCCCACCTTGAGCCACACAAAAATTATTATTTTTTTCCTTGGCCCTTCTCTCAGGAATAATATTTAAGGATGGAGTTGATTCTTGTGGGTGAATTTTCATTTATTGTGTGGCTGTCCAAAAGATACCAGGAGCCTTACCAGTGGGCAAAGGGCCAATCAAAATTAATGTGAAAGTACAACGGAGCAGTGTTTTAAAGAAATGCCTTTTCAATCCAGTCAAGGACATTCTGTGATCACATTGCCAGAAAGAGGATAATGTTGGGCACGCATTAATGAGGTAAGCAGAGCTTTACGAACACTCAGTGTGTTTTTCTCTTTCAAGTATTTAAATATTGTCTTTATAACTGTCATACAACATTTACACAACACCCCCGCATGAACTCCCCAACTCCAGTCCCACCAGGCCGTGCCCAAGCGACCTGACCTTTCCACCCGTGGGCTGCTGCGTGCAGACACACTCCCTGTGCACACTTGGGTGTGCTGCGGCGTGAGCCTCGCCCTGGCTGAGTGTGCGCTAAAGCTTCTCTATGGAGCTCAAACCACCACACGAGCTCAGCTACTATTTTCTCTTGCTCACGTGTTTGTGTTAGCCAAAGCCAAGGTTGTGTCCACGACCACACTGCATCCTCTCACAAGTAACAAGTAATTCGCTCTCTGCCGCTGAAGAGCACAGCGACCACCCAGGATCCTCATTTGACCTTTGGGAAGACATCACAGGGCCTTAAATAATAAACGGAGACAAATAGACTCTGTCACTGAAACAGAAATGATTATGAAGAAAGAAAAAATCAGAGACGAGCCAGAGACAAGCTAAGCAGGTTAATCACACCTAATCACACCAGATGACTACAGCTTTAAGAAGGCGACGGAGCCCGCTGCAGCGCAGCCTTTTATTTTAGCACTTTATTGCCTGCCTCACAACTACTTGGACAAACACAAAACAAGAATTACAGTGCACCATAAGTTATTTTAATATCCTGTAGTGCCGCATACTCCCAATGAAATCCCAGGACTATTATTACGGCTCTGTGTTTGTGTGAAAATGTCAAGTTGTTTCGAGTGACTACATACTCTAAATTATATATAACTGTTGCTTTATAGCTAATAGGCACTAAAATTACTTTAAAACAGAAATGTAAAGTTATATTTTCATCCTTTTTGACAGATAATAAAGCTTATTTATGACACACAATTTTTCAAGCATTAAAACATCTCATGTTTACAAAAACATTAAAAAATATTATTACTTGATATTTAAAGGAATGAAAAAAAGCAGAACCATTAGGAAAATATTTGTCCAGCTTGGTGACTCCTCTCTTTTGCCAAACACTTGCAACTTCATTTATGAAAGTCATTGGTTTAAATACTTTTAAAATTAAAAAATAGTTTCAAGTTCAAATAGAGGCCATTGATTTAAGTCTGTCCTGTTCTGCACCATGTGGGCAAGCACAAGTCTTCTCATACGCGTTGTAGACAAAATGACGGCATTTGATAGATTGTTCATATTTGTTTGGATCTGTGTTCCAAGAAGACAGGTCACTTGCTTGTGAGAGCGCTGAGTGCCTGGGTGGGGTTGCATGATTCTTCCTTTCACTCCCCATCCTAGTTCCACAGCTCTTCTTCCCCACTGGGACTAGACTGCTTGATAGCCCCCAACTTTGAACTTCCATCCATCTGTCTGTCCACAGCTCGGCAAGAGGCACTGGGAACTAGACTAGCATATGAAGGGTGAGCCCAGCCCTCCTCCCGTGGAAGACTCTTCAGTTCATAGATGCAGAAGCAGAGAGCCCGAATCTCATCTCAAGTCACAGAGCCACATGGGCAAGTCCTGCTCTTCAAGCATCATAAATGATGAGGAAATCCAGTAAAGAGTGGCAGGTGACCTACATGAAAGGTCTGATCCTTGGGTGATTATTCTGGAATGTTCCTGCCATGGAATCCCACATGGTCCTGCCTCATGGCTTCACATGGTGCCATAATCATCTTCTTGTGTCAAAGTCAGAGGGGTGTCTGCGCATGGGTAGCCCATACAGCCCAGTGCTAAGTGAGATCTATCAGCGAATGAGGGAGCCCAGGCAGACCCCCTTCCCTGGAAGGCAAGGCTGGGAGCTTTCTCTGAGAACGGCCGTATTCGATGGTGTCTGGACCTCAGCCTGGCCTTTGTCCCCGGTGCACAGGAAGGGCGGGCTCATACCCCTTCCTGGGTCCATCCTCTCCCTTTCTGACACTTCCACACACCCTCAGGTCCTGCCAGGATGTCCCTTCTGCTTTATGGGCCAAAGCAGGTTTGTCTTGCTTGCAACAGAAGAAAATGGAGCCCCTTACAGAACCTACCCCACCCACACAAACTCTGAGAACAAGGCGGCCCAGCTCTCTTTCTGTCTGGATGTCACACCAGGAAGGACACAGGCCCTGTGCCTCATGGGCCAGACCATCTGAAGCGTGACTATACTTTGCAAACTTCATGGCTTTAAGAGGCCAGTACTAAAGGAGGTTCAGCTCCATCTCCCTGGCCCATGACCAATCCAAGGACCAGGCGTGTCTGAGTTTACTAAAGGTTGAGATGGCTGGCAGACCCTGTGTCCATCTGCTCCCGTGATGCACACATTGCTAGGAAGACAGTGAGCTTCCTGTCCACGAGAGGTGAAGGTGTTTGCCCCTAGGAAGCAGTTAACTCCACATGCCTGGCCCAGAGCTCCTCTGGCGACTTCTCTCCAAAAAGGAGCTGTCGGGGCCTCACTCTGTGCCTGTTCTCGGTGGGAGGATCCGACCCGTCTGAAGCCAGGAAGGTGAACTGCGGCCCCTGAAGCCCACCATCTGGTCCGGGAGGTTCCAGCACCCAGTGGCTGCGGACCCAGAAGTTGGCTCTTACCTACAGGCCAGGAATCTGTCCTGCTGCCCAGGGCCAGAGGAATCTGAACCCCAGCAAGCTGGCTCTGAAGGAAGCCCAGCAGGAGGCCAGTGAGCAGCTAAACCCAGGACCAAAAGGTTAGCTGTATTTTACAAGACTAATCTCTGATCACACCCACAGACTTTGTTCCTCCTCCCACGCCGTCATTAAGTATTAATTCAGCTCAGGAACGGGGTGGGGGGTGGAAGGAAGCCCGTCTCTTCTGTATAAAAGGAAGAAGAAAATTATAGCATTGAAAAATGCTGAATCAAAACACATCAGGAAGTTGTAAACATTGTCAAATCTATTTTGCAGTTAACGTTAAACACGTGCAGGTGTGTGCATGGGTTCCCCAAACCTCGTGCACAGGCCGAGGTGACCGGAAGGAAGCAACTTGAAGAAACTCGGGTACAAATCAATTTGAAACAGTTGCTAAGGAATCCTTTTACTCGAGATTGATTTAAAGTCAGATCAATGTGAGAAGGCAGGGAATTTACCTGTTGGGTTAATCCGAGACTGTGTTCCATCTGTACCAGCGGTGTAACAATTTCATGTTCCACGATCTTATGAGAGGAAACACAATTTGCTCAGGAATGATTGTGATGCTTTATGCTGTCTATCGATTCAATCACGTGAGGAGATAACTAGCAGGTGCCATTAGCCAGCATGAAATGTTATAATGTGACCCAGTGTCTTCAGAATTAAGTACACAAAGGCGCTAACCCAAGACAGAGAAGTTGTTCAAATACAGGCTCTTTAAATACTTCAACTTGGGCTGGGGAGCTGGCTCGGTCGGGAAGGTGTTTGCCGCACATGCCATGAGGACCTGAGTTTGGATTCCCAGCACCCATTTAAAATAGCATATATAATATATATTAGCATATATATAATACATAATATTATAGATGTAATATATAACAGCACAATGCCTATAATGCTAGCGCTGGGAAAGCTCACAAATCAGCGAGCCTTAGGTTCTGTGAAAGATCCTGTCAGAAATAAAGTGGACAGGAATCAAGGAAGACACATGATGGAGCTGTCTGACCTCCAAAGGCATGCACACACATGCCCACACATACAAACACATGTGTGTTCATAGCAATGTAAAAGAATAAAAACAGTTGAATTCTTCCTACTGTGTGTGTCAGCATGTGTGTGTGTTTGCTTGTGTAAAAAGTACAGGTGCCTGTGCACACGGAGGCCAGCAGACAACCAGGAGCGCTGGTCACTTGTTTTTGAGACGAGGCCTCATGCTCATTGGCCTGGAAATCACCTAATTAGATAGGCTGACCAGCAAACCCCAGCGAGTCTCCTGTCTCTGCTTCCCAAATGCTGGAATTATAAGCACATGGCATCCACCCTCAGCTTTTCTTCTACATGGGTTCTGGGGATCAAATCAGGTCCTCATGTTTTCAAGGCAGACACTTGTTCATCCACTGAGCTATCTCCCCATCCCATGTCAGCATCGTAGGGAGTAGAAAGTCCTCTTCTCCTCTCCTCTCTCTTGACCCACCATTTGTTTTGTATTTTTTTTATTGAGGCAAGCCCAACAGACTGGCTTTTTTTTTTTTTTTTTTTTTTTTTTTTTTTTTTTTTAATAAGAGAGCATGAAAGAGAGCATTGGTGCATCAGGGTCCCCAGCCACTGTAATGGAATTCCAGACGTGTGTGCCACCTTGTGCACATGTGCGACCTTGTGCACTTGCATCACCTCATGCATCTGGCTTATGTGGGATATGGTCAGTCAAACCTGGGTCCTTAGGCTTCACAGGCAAGCACCTTAACCGGTAAGCCATCTCTCCAGCCCTTATTAGCTCCTTACTCTTGGGGGATCCTCTCCATAGGACATTGACAGGGCTGACCTTGCTCCTCCAGCCTCTGACTCAGGCAATCACACTAGCATGTTTCTCAGCCACTTAGTGGGTCCCCCTCCCTAGCCTCAGTCCATAGCCAGGCTTCTCAGAACCATCTCTAAGACCTCAGCTCTCCTTTCACTAAGAATATTGGGTTTTTGTTGTTGTTTGTTTGATAACAATGGCCATATTTCCTTTTAAATGGGGAGGCACTGTTTACAAATGAAGCCACTCAGAAGAAAGCAGGAGCTGGAGATGAAGAAGGCAGACAAGCTGGATGTCCACTGGCACAGCTTCCTCTCTGATCCTCATCAACTCCTCTGGAGTTCTTGCTTTGGCAGGAGGAGCTAGGACAAAGGCTCAGACCCCTGCAGCAGAGAGGATCCCTGCAGGATTGTGCCCGGTGGAGACCTTTCTTCTGCTCATCCTCTACCTGTCCCAGATACTCTTCAGTGACCTGCCACTTCCTTCTCTTGTTTTTCTTAAAAACTTCCAGCTCCATTCACACAGTATCCACCAAGGAAAGCAAACATACTTCTTTCTAGAAAACACATGTGTGTGTGCATGCATGTGTGTGGTCATGTGTGTGGGGGCATGCATGTGTAACTGCACATGTGTGTCCATGCATGTGGAAGCCAGAGGACAACCTTATGTATTGTTCCCCAGGAATGCAACAGGATCTCTCATTGGCTTAGAAGGCACCAATTAAGCTAAACTTACTGCCCAGCAAGCCAGAGGTAGCCTCTTGTCTCCACCTCCCCATAAGCCAGAATGCCAAGAATGTTGACATGGGTTCTGGGGATCAAACTGAGGCTCTCATGCTTGTGTAGCCAGCACTTTACTGACTGCACATCTCCCCAGCCCCACAACCCTTTTAAGAAGAGTAAGTCAGAGCTCAGAGAGGCAAACTGTAAATAATACTGTTATTTTTCATGAAAGTCTATCCAGAATTTGGTCATTAAAAATGGAAATTAAGGGGCTGGAGAGATGGTTTATCAGTTAAGACACTTGCCTGAAAAGCCTAAGGACCCATGTTCAACTCTCCAGATCCTACATAAGCCAGCACAAAGGTGAGGCAAGCACAAGGTTGCACGTGCCCAGTAGGTGTCACAAGCGTCTACAGTTTGATTTCAGTGGCTGAGGCCCTGGCGTGCTAACTCTCTCTCTCTCTGTTTCTATGTGTGTTTGTGTGTGTGTCTAAAATTGAAAAATGGAAATTAAAAGTAAATCAAATCTTCAGAGCACAATCACAATGAGTCAGTATGGATCTAAGCAGGGAACTTTGGGATATTGAGGTTCGGAAGAATGACTGTCCTTTGGATAAAGGGGCAAACAGTAGGAAAGGGAACCCAAATTTTTGGACCTGGCAGGGATGTGGGAGGGGTCAGGAGCCTCCGTTCTGTGTGTTCCATCAGGAAATGGGCATGGAGCAGACATGTCAGGTGAGTCACATCACGAAGAAAAACATGGGTTTTAGGGCAAAATCTTGGGAAGAGCACAGAACGGCTTATGCACACTTGTTGTTGGAGGAGGTCAGTGCAGAGATGAATGGAGTTGGGGAGAAAAGTCACACCCATCCAGGGCTTGAGGGTGACGTTAAGGACGCTGTTCAATTAGGTTCATCCTAAACCACCAAACACGCAGAGGCTCCCCTCCCCCCAGAGCTGCCAGGTTCCGAGTAATCACACGTCAGGAGCAGGCAGAAATGGATGGCTGCTACCCAATGTTAGACTCGACGACTAATTCAAAAACAGGAAACCATGGGCCGTGGTGGTGAAGGAAATAATATGTTATTGATTGAAATGCTGGGCAGGAGCCTGGAACCGGCAAGCACTTTACCAGTAAACTTCTGTAAGTGACTAGCTGACTTTCACGGAACGCATGCCCCGTGATGCGAAGGGAGGGGCTGACTCACCAAGCTCGTTTGTACCTGTTGGAATTGATTGTTCCTTCTGAGGAAATTAATCTCGCGGACCATGGAGGGGTATGCAGGAAGGTCTGGTGGAAGTTTACACATTTGTGGCGTGGGTGGCTGACACAAATGTGAGCCACCAAATCTGGTCCCAGGGAGGAGAACACACAAGATGTTCCTGTTGGTGTGTGGATGACACCCTTATGTTAGAAGAGACACATAACCCTTACATATTTGAAGAAAGCGAGGGAGCAACAAGTAACTTAATTCTTGATAAATTGTTCTTTTATCTGCGTGTAGTCCTCTAGCACACACCTCGAGCACACGTGTCCCTCCAGGATGGCCCTCAGCTACTTTCACTCTCTTTTTTGTAATTTGTACCTTCCACCTGCCTCTTGGCATGTGCCGGATACCCCACTTCTACTTCCCCAGTCTGTCCCTCCAGCATGCCCCATGATCTGATGTAAGACTGATGCCAAGACAGGGTTCATTGGTGCCCAGGGACCACCGGTGGGCGCCTGATCTGTGTTTCTGACTCCCTCACCGCTGTCCCTGCGTACCCACTGCCCAAGCTTAGTGTCATGTCTGAAGCATGGACAGCCCCTGTCCCCACCAGAACTTGCTCTGCTCTGCTGGCTCCAGGTGAGCATTCCTGGCCCTTTGGTGCCACAGAAGAGCCAGTATGGGCTGCCCCTCTGTCCATCAGTCCCATATGGTTTGAGCTTTCTGCTCCATGTCAGCTCTCTATGTTAACACTGATCCTTCCTTCCCATGCCATCGTAAGGGCAGATGAGGACCTCCAGACAGCCCAAGCAAAAAAGGAGAGAGATCACCCAGGTGTGTACTTAGGAAGCCATGGCCTGTAGCTTGAACTGTACCCACAATTATCCAGCCGCTGCAGGCCTGGCCTCTGTCACAACAGCACAGGGTGCCAGTGTGCCCAATGCCAGTGTGACCTCTGAGTGTGTGACAAAAACACTTTGGGTGGCTGATTGAAAGTTTAAAATATTACTTTTTAGGGAAGAGAGACTAATGGAGAGAGGGAGGGGATATGATGGAGATTGGAGTTCTAAAGGGGAATGGGGGAAGGGGAGGGAAATATGCATTTTTTTTTGTATGTAAGTATAGAAGTTGTCAATAAAAAAATAAAAAATAAAATAAAATAAAATAAAATCTAAAAATATATTACTTTTTAGGGGCTTTTATTTTTCTCACTCTAGCACAAGCTGACCTGGAACTCACACTGTACTCTCGAGGTGGCCTTAAACTCACAGCAATACTCCTAACTCTGCTTCCTGAGTGCTGGGATTAAAGCCATGCACCACTATGCCTGGCTTAAAATATTCTTTCAAGAATTCTGTTCATCCCAATCGCATCTTCACCGCATGTATTTGAGAATGAAATCCATGTCTCTGACCAGCCACAATTCCTTCTAAATGTACCTAAAACCCAGACATGCACAAGCAATCACCGAGCCCCACCTGAGACATTTAGGTATCCAGCCAGCAACCAGGAGAGGCCAGTTTGATGACTATGACCCCCTCCCTCGCCACCCAGATGTCTCTGCCGCCTTCCCCACCAATCTCAGCATGCCCCTGGTCCCCGGCCCATGCTGACAGTGTAGAGCTTGGTCAGCCACACTTCTCACCTGGTCTCAGGGAAGTGGCCTGAGCGTTCCAACTTGGCTGCATCTAATCCTGATAGAGCAGCCTGGAGTTCAGGCTGCACGCAGGCAAGCTCCTGATGAACTAAGAAATGGTCCCAGCATTCACAGAGACCTCAAACACAGGCCTCTCGGCGAACAGCAAACATATTCCCCACAAATATCAGACACAGAAAGTTCTTATAAGAAAGAGACAAAATCGGGCTGGAGAGATGACTTAGCGGTTAAGGCGCCTGCCTGCTAAGCCTAAGAACGCTGGTTCCAATCTCCAGCAGTCCCAATCTCCAGGTCCCACGTTTAGCCAGATGCAAAGTGACGCAAGGGCGCAATGCCGCACTTGCCCACAAGGGGGCGCACACATCTGGATTTCGTTCACAGCAGCTGAGAGACCGCTGGCGTGCCCATCTCTGTCTCCCTCTCCCTCTCTGTCTGTCTGTCTCTCTCTCTGTGTCTCTCTCCAAAAATAAATAATAAAAATAATAATAAATTTAAAGAAAGAGACAAAATCTTAAGATGAGTTCATTTGTGTGTGTGTGTGGGGTGGTATGCATGTACACCTGCCCATACAGCACCCATGTGTTCACCTGAACCAGGACACACCCGCCTGCAATAACCAGTTGGAAACATCAGGTGTCCCTCTCTGTCATCTTCTGCCTGTTCATAGACGGAGTCTCCTACTGATTCCAGAGCTGATCACTGTTTCCCAAATCCTGACAACCTTCCCACTCTGCTCCCCACAGGACTTGAGTGGCAGGAGTGGGGGGCCAGGCCTCACTCCTTTCCTGGGGATTGAGCCCAGCTATCCTCTCAGGCTACCTCAGGCCCCCCATCATGCTTGCACAGGAAGTGCCCCTAACTGGGGAGCCGCCTCTCCAGCCCCTTCTGGAAAACTTAAGTGAGGTTAGTGAAAGACACACCCTCTGCAGGCAGCATTTCAGAGTCTTCTGTTTCTTCGTGCTTTACTGAACTTGGACATTTTCTGTGGGAAACATTCATTTTGTTTTTGGTTCCCAACAAGCAAGAACTAAATGCAAAGCTGTCCAAACACAAGCAGAGCTAGAACCAGCTGCATACAGAAGACAGCTTCCAGCGGTATTTGCTCTGAGGCTGGTCCAGTGCGTGAGCTCGAGATAAAACGAACTTTGTTTGCACACAAAACACTGTACAATGTCAAGAAGCAACATCTATGTCTGAGCATTGAAGTTGCCAAAGAAAGGCAGCAGCTTGTCTCTGGAAGGTGATGCTCCAGGGTGTAAGTGCTCCAGTGTCACTCCAGCATATGACAGCTCCAGTGTCACTCCAGCATATGGTGACTCCAGTGTCACTCCAGGGTGTAAGTGCTCCAGTGTCGCTCCAGCATATGACAGCTCCAGTGTCACTCCAGGGTGTAAGTGCTCCAGTGTCACTCCAGCATATGACAGCTCCAGTGTCACTCCAGCATATGACAGCTCCAGTGTCACTCCAGCATATGACAGCTCCAGTGTCACTCCAGCATATGATGGCTCCAGTGTCACTCCAGCATATGATGGCTCCAGTGTCACTATAGCATATGACAACTCCAGTGTCACTACAGCATATGACAGCTCCAGTGTCACTACAGCATATGGTGGCTCCAGTGTCACTGCAGGGTGTAAGTGCTCCAGTGTCACTCCAGCATATGACAGCTCCAGTGTCACTCCAGCATATGACAGCTCCAGTGTCATTCCAGGGTGTAAGTGATCCAGTGTCACTCCAGCATATGATGGCTCCAGTGTCACTCCAGCATATGGTGGCTCCAACTCCAGTGTCACTCCAGCATATGATGGCTCCAGTGTCATTCCAGGGTGTAAGTGATCCAGTGTCACTCCAGGGTGTAAGTGATCCAGTGACTCCAGTGTCAGTGTCACCAGCATATGACAGCTCCAGTGTCACTCCAGCATATGACAGCTCCAGTGTCACTCCAGCATATGACAGCTCCAGTGTCACTCCAGCATATGACAGCTCCAGTGTCCAGCTCCAGCTCCAGTGATGGCTCCAGCAGTGTGGCTCCAGCATATGATGGCTCCAGTGTCACTATAGCATATGACAACTCCAGTGTCACTACAGCATATGACAGCTCCAGTGTCACTACAGCATATGGTGGCTCCAGTGTCACTGCAGGGTGTAAGTGCTCCAGTGTCACTCCAGCATATGACAGCTCCAGTGTCACTCCAGCATATGACAGCTCCAGTGTCACTCCAGCATATGGTGGCTCCAGTGTCACTCCAGCATATGACAGCTCCAGTGTCACTCCAGCATATGACAACTCCAGTGTCACTCCAGCATATGGTGGCTCCAGTGTCACTCCAGGGTGTAAGTGATCCAGTGTCACTCCAGCATATGATGGCTCCAGTGTCATTCCAGGGTGTAAGTGATCCAGTGTCACTCCAGGGTGTAAGTGATCCAGTGTCACTCCAGCATATGACAGCTCCAGTGTCACTCCAGCATATGACAGCTCCAGTGTCACTCCAGCATATGATGGCTCCAGTGTCACTTCAGCATATGATGGCTCCAGTGTCACTTCAGCATATGACAACTCCAGTGTCACTCCAGCATATGATGGCTCCAGTGTCATTCCAGGGTGTAAGTGATCCAGTGTCACTCCAGCATATGATGGCTCCAGTGTCACTCCAGCATATGACAACTCCAGTGTCACTCCAGCATATGATGGCTCCAGTGTCATTCCAGGGTGTAAGTGATCCAGTGTCACTCCAGCATATGATGGCTCCAGTGTCACTCCAGCATATGACAACTCCAGTGTCACTCCAGCATATGGTGGCTCCAGTGTCACTCCAGCATATGACAACTCCAGTGTCACTCCAGCATATGATGGCTCCAGTGTCATTCCAGGGTGTAAGTGATCCAGTGTCACTCCAGCATATGATGGCTCCAGTGTCACTCCAGCATATGACAACTCCAGTGTCACTCCAGCATATGGTGGCTCCAGTGTCACTCCAGGGTGTAAGTGATCCAGTGTCACTCCAGCATATGATGGCTCCAGTGTCATTCCAGCATATGATGGCTCCAGTGTCACTCCAGCATATGACAGCTCCAGTGTCACTTCAGCATATGGTGGCTCCAGTGTCACTCCAGCATATGATGGCTCCAGTGTCATTCCAGAGTGTAAGTGCTCCAGTGTCACTCCAGCATATGATGGCTCCAGTGTCACTCCAGGGTGTAAGTGCTCCAGTGTCACTCCAGGGTGTAAGTGCTCCAGTGTTACTCCAGGGTGTAAGTGCTCCAGTGTCACTCCAGCATATGATGGCTCCAGTGTCACTCCAGGGTGTAAGTGCTCCAGTGTCACTCCAGGGTGTAAGTGCTCCAGTGTCACTACAGCATATGATGGCTCCAGTGTCATTCCAGAGTGTAAGTGCTCCAGTGTCACTCCAGCATATGATGGCTCCAGTGTCACTCCAGGGTGTAAGTGCTCCAGTGTCACTCCAGGGTGTAAGTGCTCCAGTGTCACTCCAGGGTGTAAGTGCTCCAGTGTCACTACAGCATATGATGGCTCCAGTGTCACTGCAGGGTGTAAGTGCTCCACGCTTAAAACTGCCAGCTGTGCTCAGAAGTCCAGTGTTTAAAACCCACTCAGCTCACACCTTGTCTGGCGGGAGGCACTTGTGAGTCTCTCCTCTGCAGAAGCGCACTGCACGGTGAGCACAGCAGGAGCACCAGTCAGGAAGGGTGATGGGAGAATCGTCACCCAATAGACCCAGCTTTGTGCCATCAGTCATGTAGAAGATGATAAAGACCTTGTTTGATACAGAAACTGTTACAAAGGACATGTAACTCAAAACACATGCCATCCTACATACATCTATAGGGTACAGTGGCGGGTTTGTTTGAAAAAATGACCAAGGGTTGGAGAGATGGCTTAGTGGTTTCTTAAAGGTTCTTACTTGCAAAGCCTGGCTGCTTTGAACTGGCATTCAGTTCTCCAGTCCACACATAAAGCCAGATGAACAAAAATGACATACGCATCTGGAGTTCATTTGCGGTGGCAGGAGTCCCTAGCATGCCTATTCTCTCTCTCCCCTGCCCCCTCTCCTTGCAAACAAATAAAGAAATTTTACAAAAACCGACCAAGTGTTGTGACAAAAACACATGCAGGTGTCCCTCAACACTATGGGGTCAGTTCTAGGGCACTGCTGGGATATGAAAACCCCCCGGTGCTTGGGTGCCCCATATACACGGCATAGGATTTGCATAGAGCCTGCCTTATACTTCCAAGTATATTTGTATTACTTATAATACCTAATAAAATGTAAATGTTATGTAAATAGTTGCTATACTGAATTATTTAGGGAATAATGACAAGAAAAAAATTGCACATATTCAGCTAGATGTAGTTTTTTCAAATATTTTTTCCACAAATATAGGACCAGCAGATTCAAGGCTCACCTCTACTTCCCAAATGCTAGGGGTCTGCAGCTGGCAGAACCCTGCTGTGACAGCACCACCTGTGCTGTGGCCAAGCACTCACATAGAGTTCTGGACGTGACTGGTTCGCATTGGTGAGCATTATATTAGGTCCCAATGGCGTTCTGGTAATATCTCTGGTGACTTTCTAATTGGTAATGTTCTAACGAGTTCCACAATATGTACAGAGCAAGACAACAGATCCTGGCCAGGGCATCCATCCTGGAGATTTTATCATGACCTCACTCTGCTCCAACAGCTGAGTGATGGTTCCCATAAACTGTGAAGGATATGAGATGAAATGCAACGTCATCCACGCTGCCTCTCAGTTTGAGGAAAAGACTTAAGTTGTTTCAGGTGCTGACAAGGCTCCTCGGCAGTCAACAGTGGGATCCAGGCATCCAGGGGCAGGGGGATCAGGCAGTGTCCTTCCAGACCCCTACTGTACAATGGTGTGTGGATTCTGGCCACCTGCTTTAGACTTTGCTGTCAGAAGAAACCATGAACTTGAAATTTCTACACAAGCCAAAGAGAGGTCAAATAGCAGCATGGAGTCCACACCAGTGGGCCCTTCAGAGAATCAGAGGGAGCATGCTCAGACGCCCTAGTCTCAAGCCCATCTTCTCTCTGTGTAGTACTGACCCAGACAGGACAAGAGAAGGTTCTAGGGATGCACACAGCTGACAGACTGCTTTGACTTTGACCCCTGCACCTCTTTGGAGGCTCGGGAGCCACATTAGATATCAGCCAAGAGTATCAAGTATCACCAGCGCCACACCTGGAGCAAGACACTCAAACTTGAGGTCTTGGATTAGGCTGCTAATTTGATTTTCTGATAGGTTCTAGCTGGGGGTTGGCATTGCAGGTCACACTCTGACAGTTGTGGTGGTTTGATCCAGGTGTCCCCATAAACTCAGGTGTTCTGAATGCTAGGCTCCCAGGTGATGGAGATTTGGGAATTAATGCCTCCTGGAGACAGTGTATTGTTGGGGGCGGGCTTATGGGTGTTATAGCCAGTTTCCCCTTGCCAGTGTTTGGCACACTCTCCTGTTCCTATTGTCCACCTTATGTTGGCCAGGGGGTGATTTCCACCTTCTGCTCATGCCATCATTTTCCCCTGCCTTCATGGAGCTTCCCTTCGAGTCTGTAAACCAGAATAAACCTTTCTTTCTTCCCCACAAGCAGCTCTTGGCTGAGAATCTTCTTCCAGCAATGTGAACCTGATTGCAGCAGTAAAGTTGGTACAGATAAGTGGAATCATTGATCATGGACACTTGACTGTGTGGCTTTGGCCTTTTGAAGCTGATTTTTGAGAGGAATGTGGAAGGATTTGAAATCTTGGCCTAAGAGATGCCTTCAGAGCTCTAAGGACAGCTTGATGTACTGTTCTGGTCAGAGTTGAAGGACCTGAATGCAGTAAGAAGTATGGACTTGGTTTGGCTTGTGAGGGTGAGAAAGAGCTTTGCCTGGACTAGGCTGGAAGCAGTTTGTGTGAGAGGCTTGCTGTTGTGCCCGAGTCCTGACAACTTGTGCAGGGTTGCTTTGGGTAGAAACAGACTGAGGTGAGCAAAGGGATGTGGCACAGAAAAAATGAATTCTTTGAGCCAAAACTGTTGCCTGTTCAGCTGCAATTGTATGAGAGAGAACAACCATTGAGATTGGGCCAGCTGACCTGCAGTGGGACAAGAGAAAGAATGCAATCTTTTAAAGGGGCCTGAATGCTGAAGGAGTGTCCTGTTCTTCAAAGTCTGCTTTATTCCCCTCTCCCCAGAATTAACAAAGTGGCACCCCACCTGGTATTAAGGAGTATTAAAAAATGCAGGAAAAGCCGGGCATGGTGGCGCACGCCTTTAATCCCAGCATTCGGGAGGCAGAGGTAGGAGGATCGCCGAGAGTTCGAGGCCACCCTGAGACTACATAGTTAATTCCAGGTCATCCTGGACCAGGGTGAGACCCTACCTTGCAAAAAAAAAAAAAAAAAAAAAAATGCAGGAAAGAGAGGGTCATTGAATGTGCAACACGGTCTTGTGTTTTGGAAACAGCATGGGTGGTGTGGAGCAGTATTGCCTGCATGGAGACTTGGTGAAGCTGTGAAGGTGAACCGTAGGTTGTAGTGGAGACCCAGTGGAGATGCCAGGACCATGAGATGGCTGCCAAGGAGAGCCGCTGGCACAGGATGAAGTTTTCCAGGACTGTGAGTAGCCTTGCTGGAGGAGTGAAATTGGAACTCCAGAGACTTGTTGCTGGTTAGAATTATCCGACTTGAGACTTGGAGATTTGTCACTGACTAGAATTGTTGGACTGGAGCTACAGAGTTTGATGGTTGCCCTGTTTAACTCTTGTATTGTTTGAATATTTCTTGGCTGTGCCCATTGCCTTCTTTTGCAGTGTGAGTGTTTATTCTGTGCCGTCATGTGTTTTGGGGGGATTTTTTGGTATTATGGCTCAGTTAAAAGAGCTCAGACTATGGGAATATTTGAACATCCTTAGGACTGATAAAACCTATGGGGACTTTTAAAGTTGGACTGAATACATTGCATTTTACATCATTGATGGTTATCAGTTTATGGGGACCAGGGGCAGAATATGGTGGTTTGATTCAGGTGTCCACCATAAACTTAGGTGTTCTGACTGCTAGGTTCCCAGCTGATGGAGATTTGGGAATTAATGCCTTCTGGAGACAGTGTATTGTTAGAGGCAGGCTTATGGGTATTATAGCCAGTTTCCCTTTGCTAGTTTTTGTCACACACTTCTGATGCTATTGTGTACCTTATGTTGGCCAGGGAGTGATGTCCACTCTCTGCTCACGCCATCGTTTTCCCTGACATCATAGAGCTTCTCTTCAAGTCTGTGAGCCAAAATGAACCATTTTTCCCACAAGCATCTCTTGGTCAGGTGTTTTCTGCCAGTAATGTGAACCTGACTGCAACAACAGTTCAATGTCTGGAAACTTCTGTATCGTTGAGAATGTCTTGTGTTTACGGAGGCAGTATCAAGGGTTCTTTCTTTCTCTTCTTTTAAATTTGCCTTTACTTTGGGGCCTCATTTAGTAAATAATTTCCAGGAAGCCATTATCTATCTTTCAAATGTGTCACAGACTTTTGTATATATAGATTAATAGAAATTTTCCAGAAAGCCACAGAGTTTGAATTCATTAATTCCAAACCTATAATCTCTTAAGAGTGAGACACCTATGCCTAAAGTCCTCAGTGTTGATGACTATTAGCTGTGGTGACAAGTGATAATGGGCAGTTAACACTTAGCTTGGAGCCCATAGATATATGGTAATATAAGTGATTTGGGTCCTGAGCCTGGCAGGGCCAACTTACTAGCAAGCCAATGACACCAGCAGCAACTGCTTGAGACCATTTGCTCTGTATGCAATTCACACTTGTCACCACCAAGGCCAGTCACAGGAACATTCAGCAACCATTCCCTTTAAGGTCACCTCATTAGTCAAAGGCCATCGGAGCTTCCAATGGAGAGAGAGTCGGGGGAAGCTGGCAATATGTCTGGGAGGACCAGCAGGAGTAGCTATTCCTTTTCAAATAAAAACTTTTACAGTTCAGAAACAAGCTATGATTCAGGGGAGAGTATTTAAAACAACCAAGGCTCACAGCATCCTCTGCAAAGGAAACTGGGATCTGAGCCACCCGGAGCAAAGGTAGAGCACTGACAAAAGGGTAGAACATCTAGAGCAAAGTGTGAGGCACGTGACGTCTCTGAAAGTTGAAACTCACGGGTATAATTGATCTTTCAGCACTAACCATGGACCCACGGCCGCACTCCCTGAGATAATTTCCACCTGGCGAACAGAGCTTTGAGGAAGGGAGGGAAGGGTCTGAGACTGAAAGGAAACCACCTCAACCAGAGAACGAGTCATGGGGGCCCAGTGGGACTGTGCCTCCCTCATAGAATTTCAAGATTCACCAATGCTATACATATATTCTTAGGAAAGGCTTAACAAAGCATTTGACAATAAGGTCTATTGGGCTGCAGCATGGGCTTCCAAAAGAAGTAGGGAGAGTGTTCTCCCTGGGGACCTCTTGAACAAGACAGCACATTGGAGAAAGCATAGTACAGAAGGCTGTTTATTTTCCTCCAGGTTCCTTGATTTTGGGCTCACAATACTTTCTAGGTGGAAATGAGCTAATAGCCTGAGATGGGCCTCCTTTGAAAGGAAAGTGACCTCTCGCTTCACTCCCGTGCTCTCAGACCTAGGAAGGTGGTGCCCTCCTGGTTGAGTTTTGCTGACGCACCAAGAGCTGGGTCCTGCCAGCAGGACAGAGCAGGGCTGGGCCCAGCTTCCCAGCAGTCCTTAGCCATGGCCCCTCTAGGTGCAGCAAAGTTCCAGAAAGGCTTTTGCTAATATACACCCTGTACCCCCACCAGAGATGGAGGGAACCCAGGAATGTGCTTTACCAACCAATGAGAAAGGCATGTCCACATGATTTGAATGTATGAATGTATGACTTGAACTGAATGTAGAACAGTCTGAAGTGCTGGAAGGCCTCTGGGTCTGCACTGTAAGATGTGTGAGTGTACTGTGCACTCATTGCTTTCCCTTAACTAGTCACACAAACATTTATAACCCAGAAAATTCTGAAACCATGCTTCCTCATAGATAAACACTAATTACTTCCCTAGTTGCCCTGAACAGCTTTTGAAAAGGAAAGGGTGTTTTTTTTTTTTTTAACCTTTCTACAAAATATATGCACAATTTGTTTTTCAGTGAACGCCTAATAAGGCTACCTCTTAAGCCTAGATATGTAAAAAAAAAAAAAAAAAAAAAAAAAAAAAAAAAACACCCTTTTCACAGCTGATAAAATACAAATTAATCCTTAGAGGGTTTAATATGTGTGTATTTATTACTTTCAAATCTGAACATACCGTGGCAATTAATATGGCCTCCATTAGCCTGTAAGAAAGTCAGTAACTTTGCCTTTGAAAGTAAAAAATAAATGCAAAGTTGACCCTCTATTACGTGCCTCTTGCCTCGTGTGTGTGTGTGTGTGTGTGTGTGTGTGTGTGTGTTTACTTTGAGCTGTGACACTGGAGGTGTGATTCAGTGCCCTTTACAGCCTCAACATCACCACGGCTCCTCTGTGCTTAGCAGCAGCCTGGCTTCTAGAATCAATGTGAGTTCCACTGCGGTATCTTCAGGGTATGAAATAATCTTGTTTGTATGCAACTGCAAGTTCAGTTTATTATGAGAAATGAAAACATTTTAAAAATTAAAGAAACATTTTTCTTTGTGCTCACAGCTCATTGTGTTAGTTTAACCCCCATACTTAACCTCTGGTTCATTTTATAAACTTGCCTTCCATCCCTTTTTGCATGAATGCAGACTTAACTCTTGGTTACCAAGCACCTTTTAAGGCAAGGCTAGTAAAGAAAAGTTGTTGAGAGCAAACGCTCATTTCTTCCAATGCCCAGGGGCTGCCAGGCTGCAGAACTGTGTGACTCCATTTACAGAAATCTGAGTGTTCCTTACTCTATATCCAGCCTTTTTAGAAAACTGTTCATGTCTATTTTTACCTTCATTTATTTAGCATGCATATTTCAGTTTTCCCAGCTGGATTCAGCACACTTGAAACCCTAATACTTACAACTTAAGCCATGAAGTTAACATTTTTATCCAATCACTTTTTTATTATTGTTCATACCAAACACTTTTCAAAATAAGCCCCACTTTTTTTTTCTGTCTTGGACCAAAATTTTTAATCTGGAACAAAAAAGGGTCAATTTCTCTTCTGCTTTGAGAGGAAGCCCCTCCAACAATCAGCACACTTACTCCTCGAGTGCAAGGCAATGGGCAGTTTTTATTCACGTGGTTTGAGGGGAGAATGTCTGATCTTCTGCTTTTGTGTATTTATCAGCAAAAGTCTATATAATTTCCCATAATGGTCTTGGTTTATTTACAGTGTCAGCAGCCGTATTTGTTTAGGCTGAGAGGACGCCTCTGTGGCGTCCAGGAGTGCAGTCCTCTTTGAGCTGAGAATTATGTCACCTCTTCTGTCCCATTTCAGCCCGTGGAGTTCTTTTGACAGACAGCATGAACAAATCTGCATAAGGAAAAAGTAAGTGACAGCTGGGGTCAGGCTCTCTCTGTTTAATGACACCGCCAGTTACACATTTTGAATTGTTTAAATATGAGCCTACAGCTTCCACAATCAGCATTTCACTGGATCCACTTTTCATACCCAACAGCCAGGAAACTGACACGTAATTACACACCGGCTGATGGTATCGCAGTGCTGATAATTAAAACTGCCACCGGAGGATTGCGATTGCTAGTCTACAGCTGGGATGTTGTCAGGAGGCCGCAGCTCCAGCCGCTCTTACCGCCATCTCCTTAGAGGTGGACCCCAGGTCCCTACGCAGGAGGAGCTGGCCAGTGCCCACACATCATTCGCAACGTCTCTCACAAATGAAGAAAATCTATTAACAATCCAATAAGTGAAATACAAACAATGACCCAAGGGTTAAACTGTCTGCCTGGATGCAGGAGCTGGACCTAGCCGGTATTGTTCTTTTCTCCCCCTTTGCTGTATTTACTGAAAAGATCGCTGGATGCGCTCCATCTCAGGAATACAGCTTCAACTTTTCACTGTAAGGAAAAAAAGGTGTTGGTGGACGAGCCTCCTGCTTGGTTTCATGCCTATACCTGATAAAGAAATAGAGAAGGTGCTGGAAGAAAAGAACAACACAAAAACCTTTAAACCCTTACAAGTTCATTAGTGAAAAACAGATCTGCTTTCTGAGGAGGAAATAAGATTGAGTAGAAGAGGCCGGCATGAGGACTCTCAGACTTCACTAAGGTTTGCAAGAACTCATGCTTTTGTCCAAGAAAGGGATTGTGTGGATGGGGTAACAGCTGGTAACTTCTGATCCCCAGCTTCTTCTTCACCCAGGCAAGGACACAGAACCAGGTGAAAGTGTGCTTGTGTGCTAAGCTAAACAGAGCAGCCAGGGAATACAGGGGGGAAAAAAAGAGAAAGGAGCCATGGTGAGCAGGCAGGAGCTATGGGTTTATGAATGCTAAACATGAAAATATTTTTTTTTAAGTAGAAAAAAGTACCTGGCAAAGTTAAAGCTGCCACAGACAAGTGACGATCCAAGTTTTAATAGGACCCGACATGTGACAGAGGAGGCATGGCTGGGGATGAACTATATTTATTCAACTCAAAAATGAGCAATGTATTCACTGCATTCAGCCAGCACTTCAGTGTGGAGGTCTGCAAGTCTGTTGTGGGCTGCCTGCCTTCCAAAGTCACCTCCCAGCACCAATGGACTGGGAAAAGATGGCAGGACCTTCACCATGGCACTGGCTGGGCAGAGAAGTGACCTTCCTCTGGCAGAACTGTGTCTATCTGTGTGTTCCTGATCCCTGTGCCAGGCACTCTTCCTCAGGACTTGCTGGAGCAGAGGGGTTTGCTGGGACGCAGGACATTGGTTGCTACAAACTAGAAGTGTCAGGCCATCGAGGCAACTTGGCCGCCCGCCCACTCTGTTCCCATAGAATTCAAAAAGAATGTTGGATGAATTTTCTTTGCCCTTTACTGTGCCTGGTTCAGAATTCCAGCATTACACATTTGGGCTAATGTAGCTGGCCACCTTCACCCCAGAAGTAGCCAGCCTTGGTGGGTGAGAAAGGACTCCCACCATTCAGAGCATTTTTAGCATTAAAACCACGAGGAGACACTGCAGTAGAAAACAAATCTGAGGAACTTTCGAGAGGAAATATGTGTTCTTAGAGGATGTTTGCCTTTGGGCTGGTGGACAGTCAGGGTCTACCCCCCCCCTGGGCAGTTTTGATGGACACATTTGAGGACTGGCCCACTCTGTTTTGTCCTTTTTTAGGTCACCAGGATACCTCAGAACATGTGGATGACAAAGGCTTATCACGTCAGAGTTGAAGAAACCTGGGAGCCATTTTGAACTTGTGGACTGGACCCTCGGTTTGATCATCCGTGCCATGATCGTAATCCCCATCACCGAAGACCTTGGGCCACTGGCCCATCTACAGCTGGAGCCGCTAACACAAGCCAGCCTTAAGAAACAAAGTACAACGCACTCCCAGTCGCCCCAGCCTAGGTCTTCCCATTTCTTGTCTGAAAAGTATGAGAAAAGGAAAACTATGAACACAGACCTAACGAAGTAGAGTCCCAGCCTCCCTGGCACTGGCACAGCCTGGGTACCATTAAAAAGTGCACATGCATCTTAACAACGGAGTTGAGATGCGTTACTTTTATTAAGCAAATTTCCAGGCTCTTTGTACCAGACTTTAAATTGGGACGATTCTATGCTCTGAAAATCAGAGCATTTCTGAGTCTTAAACAATCAAAGTGCTCAGACGGGCCCCAGTGCCCACATTTAAGTCATTCTCTAGCTGCGGCTGAGCAGAAACGACACATGTGACTGCGCATTTGTGAATTTTATGGGCTTTTTCTCTTTGAATCTGGCAGTCAAAGTAGCCATCCAGCCAAACAGAAGACCTACAGGGAGAAGAGATGCATGTGCACACGCGCAGGAAGCCGGGATAAAGCCGTGAATGCGTGTATCCCGTGCACGGTGGGGCCGTTCCCTGAGAGTGGACACCAGAGTTCTGAAGCTGTGAGTCCCATAGAAACAGCGGGTGGCACAGCCTTCAGATGCACACGGTGCCCCAGAGTACCTGCTAGGCTGTCTGCAGCCTGGGTTAGTGACAGGAAGCTGCCTGACGACTCCTGTGTGAAAAATTAAGCAAACAAAACCCTCAACAAGCCTCCAGCCCTGCAGGAAGGCCAGCGAGAAGGAAAGAGGAAATCTCCAGGCCCTCACACTTCTGCCATGCACAGTCAAGAGCAGATGGCGAAGTCAGGACGTTCCCCTGCCAGGGACAGGTGGTAGGTTTAGATGTGGACACACCCATGCTTAACTCTCAGACTCCTTATCTCTTCTAAACTAAGCTAGGGTGAATCCCTGGCCTGCTACACAGTCACACTCTCTTGTATTGTGGCTGCCCAGAGACCTTTCCTCTTGGGAATGTGGTGCTTTTTTTCCAGGCTGCTGTGAAGTTGCTCAACCTTCCTGCCAGGTCCCACCAGGAGATGGGACAGTTGCACAAAGGTGGGCATATGAGAAAACCTGGTGGTGGGAGAGAGAGATTCTCAGGTGTTTCTCCAACACACGCTTATCCACCACATGTGTTCAAGGGAAGTGAGGTGGGCTGGGATATGGCTCAGTGAGTAGAGTGCTTATATAGCTACACAAAGCCATGACTTTGACCCCCAGCATTGTATAAACTAGGCATGGTAACACACACACACACACACACACACACACACACACCTATAATCCCAGTGCTCAGAAGGTGAAGGCTAGGAGATGAGAAGTTCAAGGTCATCTTCAACTACGTACAAGTTTCAGAGCAGCCTGGGCTACATGAGACCCTCTAATGAAAAGAAAAGAAGGAGGAGCCACCAGGACAAGAAAAAGCCTACAGACAGCCAGCAAAGCAGACCGGAAGTCATCGTTCTCTAGTGTGAGGACCAGAACGGGGTGTGCCAGAGAGGAAGAGTATGTCCTCCGAGGCCCAGGAGACTGCAGGACGCAAGTCAGCACAGAGTGCCACCCAGCCCAGGACAGCCACCTAGGCAGGCTGACAAGTGAGAACCTACAAGCAGAGCTCAGTCAGAAAGTGGACAAAGGCCTGGAGAGGCAGCTTAGTGGTTAAGGCGCCTGCCTGTGAAGCCTAAGAATGCTTGTTCAAATCTCCAGGTCTCATGTATAGCCAGATGCAAAAGTGATGCAAGGGTGCAATGTCACACATGCATACAAGTGGGTACACACATCTGGAGTTTGTTCACAGTGGCTAAAAGGCCCTGGCATGCCCATTCTCTCTCTCTTCTCTCTCTCTCTCTCTCTCTCTCTCTCTCTCTCTCTCTCTCTCTCTCTAATTAAAAACAAAATGTGGACAAAGAGGCAAAGAGCTTGACCTTGTCAGTGCATAGCCCTGGGTCCTCTCTGTGTGTCCACACTGGCCAGTGTGCAAAGAACAGGCCTCGCTGGAAGAGCTACTGCAGACCTGCCTCAGACAGTACATTTCCAAATAGCATGTCTGTGCCATCCAGAGTGCTTCTTCCCTGTGAAAGCAGGCTGCACTCCCAGAATTGGAGTTCCCAGAGCAGCAAGGAGTTAACTTCTGTCCAGCTCAAGTGATGACGTCAGACAGAGATGCTATGGTTTACATCTGAAGTGCAGTGCCCAGGCCCACAGTGGGAGAGCCTGGTTGTGTTCATTTATGACTCTGTTCAGTGGTTACATTTGGAGGCTACCCCAGAGCTCTAGTGTTACACGATTGTTCTCCAACGGGGGACACTGTTTGGGGAGGTCGACAGACCTTCAGGAGGTAGGTCTGGCAGGAGGAATAGGTTTTTAGAGGTGAACACGTGTGTGTGTGTTATTCATGTACTTGTAAATGCATGTTTGTGGGAACGTGTGTCTGTGTAGATGTAGGCACACAGATGTCGGTGTGAATGTGGAGGCCAGAATCCAATGTCAGGTGTCACCCGCAGGTATACATCCACCTTTTCCTAAGACAGCATCTCCCATTGGCCTGGATCTGACTGATCAGGCAAGCCTCGCCAGCCAGTGAGCTCCAGGGATCCTCCTGTCTCTACCTCCCTGGTGCTAAGACTACGAGTATGTGCTACCACATGTGGCTTGTATGTAGCTCTGGGGATCAGATTCAGATCCTTTTGTCACTGAGCTGTCTCCCTCCACCACTGGGGGATCTTTGGAGGTTTTAATCCTGCCCCTGCTTCTGGCTGCTCTCTGGCATTTTCTGATGTGAATAGACTCTGCAAATACATGTCCTGCCTCCATGAACTGAGCTGCTTCACCATGCCCTCCACACCATCATGAGCTAAACCCCTCTGAAGCCATGATCCAAGATAAATGTTTCCTCCTTTAAGTTGGTTTTTGTCACATGTTGTGCTGACAACACAAAAGCAACTGATATCACAGGTAACTCCCCTTCACAGGTGGGGAAATTGGGGTGTGGGTCAAAGCTCAGTGATCTGGAGTTTTAGATGGCATGTGAATTAGGGCTGGGGTCTACTTCCGTTACACTTGCCCTCCCCTCAAGCTTCACAAAAAACCTACTGTAGAAAGCGCACTACAAATGCAGGGGTCTCAACCCATCCAACCTTGAGTGTTTGACACAGCTCAGGCAACGTGACGTCTCCACACTGCCGGCTTCCAACCACCAACACCCCACGGTAGCAAAGGAAAGAAGGCCAAGGAGGGCTGAGCGGGGCAGAAAGTACCCAAGCTTCGCACCATGTAAGGCTGTTAATGAGCACAGCCGGGCTCTGCCGTCCTGGGCCTGGGCTCATCTCCCTCAGCAGGTCAACTGACCACCACATAGGCAACAGGCTGACACACTGAGATGCATGGACTCCCAGAGCAGTGTGGCCGCTCTCCAGCAAGCAACAGCCCAGAAGTCTGTGGGGCTCAGTTGCTTTTCAGAATAAACTCAGAGGAGTGCTGAGCTCCTACGAGCACGACTCACAAGGAGGAATCTGCTAGAAGGAGTATTTCCTTTGTCCTGCAGACTAGATGCCACACAGCCACCTATCTGATTTTTCACTGTGTCACAGCCCACTGCACAGTGCACTAAGCAGGTACTCTGCACACACATCCTGAGTCAACCTCAGAGAGTCCCCTAAGCAGGTACTCTGCACACATATACTGAGTTCACCTCAGACAGTCACCTAAGCAGGTACTGTGCACACACATCCTGAGATCACCTCAGACAGTCCCCTAAGCAGGTACTGTGCTCACACATCCTGAGTTCACGTCAGAGAGTATCCTAAGTAGGTACTCTGCACACACATCCTGAGTTCACCTCAGACAGTCCCCTAAGCAGGTACTGTGCACACACATCCTGAGTTCACCTCAGAGAGTCCCCTAAGTAGGTACTCTGCACACACATCCTGAGTTCACCTCACAGAGTCCCCTAAGCAGGTACTCTGCACACACATCCTGAGTTCACCTCAGAGAGTCCCCTAAGCAGGTACTCTGCACACACATCCTGAGTTCACCTCAGAGAGTCCCCTAAGTAGGTACTCTGCACACACATCCTGAGTTCACCTCAGAGAGTCCCCTAAGCAGGTACTGTGCACACACACCCTGAGTTCACCTCAGAGAGTCCCCTAAGCAGGTACTGTGCACACACATCCTGAGATCACCTCAGAGAGTCCCCTAAGCAGGTACTATGCACACACATCCTGGGTTCACCTCAGAGAGTCCCCTAAGCAGGTACTCTACACACACATCCTGAGTTCACCTCAGACAGTCCCCTAAGCAGGTACTGTGCACACACATCCTGAGTTCACCTCAGAGAGTCCCCTAAGCAGGTACTGTGCACACACATCCTGAGATCACCTCAGAGAGTCCCCTAAGCAGGTACTATGCACACACATCCTGGGTTCACCTCAGAGAGTCCCCTAAGCAGGTACTCTACACACACATCCTGAGTTCACCTCAGACAGTCCCCTAAGCAGGTACTCTGCACACACATCCTGAGTTCACCTCAGACAGTCGCCTAAGCAGGTACTCTGCACACACATCCTGAGTCCACCTCAGACAGTCGCCTAAGCAGGTACTCTGCACACACATCCTGAGTTCACCTCAGAGAGTCCCCTAAGCAGGTACTCTGCACACACATCCTGAGTTCACCTCAGAGAGTCCCCTAAGCAGGTACTCTGCACACACATCCTGAGTTCACCTCAGAGAGTCCCTCCTGCACACACATCCTGAGTTCACCTCAGAGAATCCCCTAAGCCGGTACTCTGCACACACATCCTGAGATCACCTCAGAGAGTCCCCTAAGCAGGTACTCTGCACCATCCTGAGTCCACCTCAGAGTCCCCTAAGCAGGTACTCTGCACACATCCTGAGTCCACCTCGGAGAGTCCCCTAAGCAGGTAATCTGCACGCACATCCTGAGTCCACCTCAGAGTCCCCTAAGCAGGTAATCTGCACGCACATCCTGAGTCCACCTCAGAGAGTCCCCTAAGCAGGTACTCTGTACACACATCCTGAGTCCACCTCAGAGTGTCCCCTAAGTAGGTACTCTGCACACACATCCTGAGTCCCCCTTGGAGAATCCCCTAAGCAGGTACTGTGCACACACATCCTGAGTTCACCTCAGAGAATCCCCTAAGCCGGTACACTACACGCACATCCTGAGATCACCTCAGAGAGTCCCCTTAGTCGGTACTCTGCACACATATCCTGAGTTCACCTCAGAGAGTCCCCTAAACAGGTACTCTGCACACACATCCTGAGTCCATCTCAGAGAGTCTCCTAAGCAGGTACTCTGCACACACGTCCTGAGTCTACCTCAGAGAGTCCCCTAAGCAGGTACTTTGTGCACACACCCTGAGATCACCTCGGACTGGGGCTCTGGATGGCAATTAAAGCAGACAAGCCAGGTTCCTTCCCCTCCATCTGGGAAATAGTCATAAAGGAATCCCAGGTTCCCTGTGATCCCAGACCCATCTTTGTTACCGACCAGGGCCTCATGCCAAATCCTCTCTCCACCTATGCCTCCCAGCCTGACTCCTTAGGTCCAGGTAACTGGGCTGCCAGCTACCCCAATCCTGCTTTCCATGTCTGGAGTTTGGTTTGGTGACATATGAAAAGACCTTCAGGACCAGAGGGCCTTCCACTTTGAACCTTTAATAAAATTCCCATTGTGTCTGTTTTCCCTTTCACTGTATGTTGCAACAGTCCCAACAAATACTTCCAACCCCTTCAGCTACAGTTGCCCATTTTTAACAGTTTTTCTTATTCAGTCATTTTAACGCAAGTTACTTAGTCCTAAAACAGGGTCACCTGAGAACAATTCAATTTTGAAAGAGATGAACCTATCATTAGATGCCCAGCCAGAAGTCCACCTCACAGCAGCCAGTGCTGGCAGTGGGAGTGGCCTGCAAGTGCAGAGTGGACACCAGAGACCCACAGGATCTTCAGGGCACCGTGGCAGGGACAGCCAGCCCTAGAGGCTCCTATGGATGCTCGTTCCTTCTCACCCTGAAGGGGTGTTTCTTAGAAGTCATAGGTCCAAACAAGAAGAAAACAAGTCCTTCTGTGTAAGACCATTACAGAGTCACCAACATCTACTTCATATCCTTCTGCTCTTCGGGGGCCTACAGCCCACCCACCAGGCCCCTGATCCATTCATTGAAGCCAGGCTCTTCCCACCATGCCTGGCACCCACTTTCATGTACAACCTTGTTATCAGAAACCACCCTTGGAACCAGGAGTGTTGGCCCATACCTTTAGTCCCAGAACACAGGAGGCTGAAGCAAGGGAAACACATAAGCTTACAAGTTGGTGACCAACTTGGGCAATGTGCAAAGACCCTGCTCAAAAACAATAGTAAAAATCCACCCACCTCCCAGGCCCCTGGGAAAAGCTTTGTACCTTGATGCTTATTCACCCTATGGTTTAAATAGTGGAGTATACTTACCTCAAATATATTTATGAGGGTATCCTGGTCTCAACATAAAGATGTCCCTAAAATCTTATGAATAGTCAGAAAGTTGTTTATCTCATGAATTTATGAAGGTATCTTGGTCTCAAGCTAAAGACTTCCCTAAAATCTTATGAACAGTCAGAAAGTTGTTTATCTCACATATAGGTATCATAAAATCAAACCCTGCTCAGAGAGGTCATGTGTAGAAGAAAGTGTAGGCTAGATACAATGTTCCCAGTGGGGACAGACAGAAGAAACGTCATGGGGCAGGGCCTTCTGCTCAGCCCCAGAGCCAATGAGAGGCCCTGTGAAAGCCTCTCTTAACCATAAGCCTTCCAGTCAACAGGCAGCCACTTCCAATTCTCAATCCATGTGGACACTATGCGTGCCTGCCCCTGAAGGATGCTGTTTCAGATGCAAAAGACAGCCACCTCCACAATGCTGACTGCCAGTGCCAGCTGCCAGAATCCACTTTCCTTGGCCAAGCACAGAATGGCTCCATTCACAGGCAGTCACAATCCAGTGGAAAAAGGCAACAGGATTTCTGGCTGACATAGGATGGCTGCCCGAGCAGCAGAGTACCTGGTGCACACAAGGCTCTAGGTAGATACAGCCATGCTGTGTGATGTGGTAGGTTATCCCCCATGAGCTCTACAGAGTGCCCAGTCCCAAGATTCAGACTTCCCTGGCTGTATTCTTTCTCTGTGCACCCTGGAAGAGTTAGAGCTGCTGCATGGCTAAACACAATCAGGAGACAGTGCCCTTCCCCTGACATGGACCACAGGGAGGAAAACCAAACTGCTCCAACAGGCTTTGTCTGCCAAGTGGAAGGACTTCTCAGAAAGGGGGTGTGGCACCCAGGACCAATGCACTGGGTAAGCTCCCCCAGCCAGCAGTAGGTGCCCTGCCCCTGAAGCACCAACAAGGCCCAGAACCACTGTGACACCACCTCGCAAAATGAGGTCCAGATATGCCCTAGCGAAGCCTGACTCCACACCGCCCGGTCCAGCCTGCCATACTGCTCTGTCAAGCTCCCTCCTGTCACGTCCGTAGGGTGCTCCATGCTTATTCAGAGACCAGCAATGGAATATTCTGTAGTCCCCTTAAATGAGATGGGAATGGAGTTTGCAAATAGAAATCAACCTACATATGGTGACATATGGTCCTGCATTCTCAGAAATATTAAGCAATCTGCCCTTGATAGCACTGGACACTGCAAGTCCCGTCTTAGCCAAAATGACAGAAGTGACTTTGGATGAAGGGACCATCTCCAGGGTGTGCCTTGAATGGCCAAGTCCAAGAGTGAAGAGAACCTGTCCTTCAGTCACTCAGCACTCCCCTTGGATGGGGGCCACTCCAAAATCCTCTTTTCAAGACCATGTAATGTCCAAAACATTTCCAATGAGCTTCTCAGATAAGTGCACAGGTGTGTCATCTGAGCAGAAAAGAGTCACACTTGGCTGGAGGAAGCAAGAACCAGGCCAGCTCCTAGGTCCACCCCTCAGCCCTGCAAGAGGAATGCTGATGTCCTCTGAAGCTCTCCACTAGACATGAGCACAGGTTGTTCTCATGAGCCACTATGTCTGCAACATATGCTAATTTGCAAAGCCCCTGTAAGCAGGCATATGATCTCCCAGGGTGGAGGGTTCATCCAGAAAGGTCACGAAATCCAAATAGATGGAGGACTTTCTCACAAAGGGCCAAGAAGCTCTACGTGGGAACCTGAGTTGATCACCAGTGGCTCCTCTAACCACTGCCAGTGACTCCTAGCATGGCACGCTTGCTCCCCAGCCCCTGCACTGGTTTGGAGGCATCCTGTGTACCCCTCAGGGTGGGGCATCAGAGAGCAGGCTCAGACCCACAGCAAACATGGGCAGGGGACCCTACGTTAGCCACACTTCAAATGACCACTGCCAAGACACCAGCTATCAGAAATGTTCAGGATACTATTTTCCAAGTTTTTCCTTAAAAATGTATATATAATATATAAAAATACATTTTTCAATTACTTTCCATACTAAAACCAATTGTTATAGCATCAGTAATAATCATTAAGGTCTGATGACAGCACATTAAAAATGTTAAAATGTTGCCGGGCGTGGTGGTGCACACCTTTAATCCCAGCACTCAGGAGGCAGAGGCAGGAGGATAACATGAGTTCGAGGCCACCCTGAGACTACATAGTGAATTCCAGGTCAGCCTGAGCTAGAGTGAGACCCTACCCCCAAAATAAAAATAAAACAAGTTAACAGGTGTGCTTCATGAGTAAGGTCAAGTATGAGAGCCAAGGGACAGAGGGTGCAGCTAGCAGTGTGTGTGTGCTGTAGATGTGCTTTTGCACCTGTGTGTGCATGTGTGAACATGTGTGCATATACTCATGTGAGTGTGCACATGTCTACACTTGAATGTGCATGTGTCCATCCTCAGGAGTATATAGGTGTGTGTGCAAGCTTGTGCACTTTGCTTCAGCTGGGCTGCCAGCATTTGGATCTGATCAAGAAGGAATATTGAAGCCAAAACACAAATACCAACACACTTAGGCAGCTGTGTCAGGAATTTATAATAAAATATGTCCTGAAGCCCACTATTAAATGGCTGCAGAATCTCACATGAAGGGCTGCAAAGGTATTCTGGATCTTTCACCAATGGCTGTGCCATACAGTAGCTGTGGTATAGGAGAGCTGGTGGCCCACTACACACACTAATCAGACGAGAACACCTTTCTGTTCTTAGTGTATGCCAGACAAAGTGCCAGTCCAGATGCATGTGTCCTCTCCTGTCACCCCACAGAGTTCTTTAGGGTTTTTAAGTGATTTTCCTTTCTTTCAACAAGAGCAGTGAGTTTCTGATCCCAACTGTGCAAGGATGTCCTCTCTTCCCATCACCCTCTCCTCCCAACAGGACAGGTGGGACAGCTGAGTACCAAGCACGAAGCTCTCTTGAAGGTAGCTGCAAGCCCCAAGCCTCCACTCCCAACTTGGGCCATCACTGGAAGATGCACGGGCTTCCTTCCAGGAAGCAGGGCCAGTGAGTGCACTCAGTGAAGCCAGCTTCGCTGCCTACTCCTGGACTAAATCATACATGACAGCAGAAGGCAATGCCCCTTTACAGACGTCAGCCACGGGCTCACTGAGGGGTGGGCAGGCTGGTTCCTTTGCAGCTGAGAGAGAGGAGCCATATCTCCTTGCCTCTGCCTCTGAGTTCCCTTGGCCCATGGTCCCAAATTCACCATTAAACCCGGTAATGGAGAGTAATGTCCTCACTGCGTGTCATCTGACTCCTGGCCTGCCTCTGGGCCCCTTTAAGGACCCCTTTAAAATATGATGTTGTGGGGGGTGGCTGGAAAGATGGCTTAGCAGTTAAGGCATTTGCCTGCAAAGCCAAAGAATGCTGGTTCAATTCTCTAGGACCCACTTAAGCCAGATGCACAAGGGGACACATGCATCTGGAGTTTGTTTGCAGTGGCTGGAGGCCCTGACACACCCATTCTCTCCCTCTCTCTTTCTCTGCCTCTTTCTCTCTCTCAAATAAATAAATAAAATACATTAAAAGATAAATAATGTTGGGGTTGGAGAGATGGCTTAGTGGTTAAGGTGCTTGCCTGCAAAGCCAAAGGTCCTCATTTTCAATTCCCTAGGACCCACATAAGCCAGATGCACACAGTGGCATATGTGTCTAGAGTTCATTTGCAGTGGCTGGAGGCCATGGTGCACCCATTATCTCCTCTTTCTTTCTCTCTCTCTCTCTCTCTTTCTTCTTTCAAATAAATAAAAATAAAATATTTAAAAATATAAGATGTTGTTTTTATTAAGGCCAAAAAATGAATAAGTGTTGAGTTGATTGGTTTTGAATATATGTCCCCAATATATTCAGTGTTTTACTAGTTATAGTTTGCATCTGCAATCACCTTGCTAGAGGCAATGTCACTGGGGGCCAGTCTTAAGGTGGTAATGGTGTGGGTTTGAGATTCCATTGTAAAGATATGCAAATGTGCCTAGCAGGAGTTCCTGAAGTGTGCTGTGTGACCTTTTGGCTGTAGTTTTTGCTCTGTGTGCTGTGGTGGCTGGTTGGCTTTTCTCTCTCTTGCCTGGTCCTGTGAAGGGCAAGCCGTTTCTCTTGCCATTATGGAACTTCCCCTGGATCTGTAAGCTTCAATAAATAATATCCCTTCCTCCATAACTGTTCCTGGTCTGGAAGTTCATCTCAGCGAACCTGAAGCTATCTGCTACACACATGAAGGACACGGGTCTTCTATTCGTCCACTACAGCTGATTCTGTAATCCATCCAACTCACTGGGGCTGAGCAACAGGACAAGCACGGGGTGTGGAGGTCACAGAGGTGGGCTTGCTGGAGGTTTCTGAAGTATTAATGACAGCCTGAGGGGGACAGGAAAGGCCTTTGGGGGCTCTAAACTGCAGGAGGTGTTTCTTCACTGGAGCCTCTAAGCCACGTGGGCCAGGCAGGTGAGGATGTGGCTTAGCTGGCACTGATGTCCTTCTCTTCCCATGGATTAACCCACGTCTGAGACTACGGCGTCATGTCTGAGCTACGATATCCAAGAATCTTGTATTCACTTAAGACCAAATGTTGCCAAGAAATGGGGCTAGCTAGCTCCCAGTACAGAGGACTTCTACTCCTTCAGTCGTTCCCCACCAGGCACATCGCCTTCTGCGGGCTTTCAGTGCACCAAATGGATATCATCTTACCAGCTAGGAGTGTCGCCAAGTAGACGGAGCTGAGCGATACCAGATGCAGACCATCACCAGTGGGAAGGTGTCCACTGATGCTGCCGGTCGCTGCCTCCAGCAGTTACTCACAAATTATCAGCATTTGCTGGAAAACCAGGAAGCTACTCAAAACAATTCATTACAAACCCTGTGCTTGTGCTGGCTGGAACTTCCATCCAATTTCAGTAAATGCCAATCAGAACCACTCACAGACATCTAAACAAAATGGTCTGGGAATTAGGCAGAGTGTCATCCTTGGGCCTAACCCAATGTGGCCAAAGGACCTCATTCAAGTGTTTTCAAAGTGACTCTAGAGAATGAAACTTCAACATTTTCTGAAACCCAGAAAAGACATACAGGAAGAAATGTAGGAAAATAAATATCAAATTCAGGAAGATAAATGAACAGAATTTCAGTTATTAAATAATCAATAATAGAAACCAGTAAATCTATCTATGATACTCACCAGGCCCAGGTATCTCCAAGAGACACAGGACCACATCTGTGATGGACGCCAGAACCAAACAGCATCAAGAGCTACACACCCACATCTGTGATGTATATATAGCAAGGCCAGGCATCAAAAAGAAACACACACAGAGGCAAGAATGAGGCCCGCCCCTTCTCTGAGGATGAAGCCCTGGCTTTTTTCTTGCAGGCAGAGAGGAGGCCTGAGTGAGGCTATGCAGGTGAGCTGCACTGGAGCTTGGTAAACTCACCTTCAGGGTGGATGAGATTTCAAGAGCTGGACATCTGCTGTAGGTGGGGTCGGGGGGAGGTGGAGGGTATTAAGAGGGTAACTGGAAATACTAGTTGGTAAGGGTGGCACCTGCAATGGTGGTTGTTGTTGTTCGAGGTAGAGTCTCACTCTAGCCCAGGCTGACCTGGAACTCACTCTGTAGTCCCAAGCTGGCCTCAAGCTCACTGTGATCCTCCTACCTTTGCCTTCCAAGTGCTGGGATTAAAAGTGTGCACCACCATGCTTGGCACATGCAATATTATTTTTAACATCCCTGGAGGAGGGAATAGTTTTGCTCTAGTTGTTAGGGAAATTCTGTTCTGAGTGGTTTCATATTGTTTCCTAATTTTGAAAGTTCTGGGGAAACCCAAAACTGTAAGCCAGGTGTGGTCTGTGCGCTTGCCATCCACTGTCTAAATGAATGTGGCCTTTTCTCTCTTCTTATGCACATGTGGTGCCTGCATAGTGATGCTGAGTGATGCAGGCTCTGTGGTTACAGAACCTGCTGCAAGTGGAGAAGGCAAGTCCAGCCAGCCAGCCAGCTCAGAATTTCAGGAAGTGCTTGGAACAGGCCAGCCACCCTAGTGACCACTGGATGTGCCAGAGCCTGGAGTGTGGGTGTGGATAGGTGCTAACCTGGCAGAAGCCAAGTTTTCTAGAGACACACTTGGGTCATCATCAACATGGGGTGAAACCCACATCCCTGAGCATTAGGCAGCTCAGAGCACTATAGCAGGTTGTGCTCTCAAAAGAAAGAGTGTGAGCAAAGTAGATGCAGCAGGGAGGAAAACAGTCAAGCTGTGTTCTCCACTGGAGACGGGCGGTAACCTGGCCCCAAGGCTCAGAGAGTGACTCACCACGAAGGAGCTGTCTTGAGACAAGTCACTAAACTTTCTGAACCACAGCATTTGTTGGCCGTTGGCTGTCAGCTGGTTCTAGGAGGGGGAGCCATCTTCTCCGATGAACAGTTCCCTGTTATCAAAGGCCACCAGCTAAACTCGAGAGAAAGGTCAGCTTCGAGCTTAAAGCAATGTGTGCCTCATTAAGGGAATGGTGGTGGCGGTAGTGGATTGACCACAGCCTTCTCTCCTCCTCAACCCTTCAGAATATTTTATTTGAAAGCTGTATGTTTGCTGTTGGTGGTGGCTTGGTTTGGTTTTGACACACGGTCTCACTGTGTGTTACAGCTACCTGGCCTAACTCACTATAGCACTCAGGACTTCAGGAAGGGGTTGGGACAGGCAGAGCACCCTCAAACTTGAAGGCATCTTCCTGCTGAGGCCTCTCCGGTGCTAGAATGACAGGTCACAATGCCCAGCTGATCATAAGGGTACTTGCAGGTGTGATTAATTAAATGTGGTAAGTATAATATACTGGAGTAAGGGCAACCCTATTATTCCATAGGTAGGAGATGTAGCTCAGTGGTAGAGGTTTGCTAGCGTGAGTGAGGCCGTAGGTTCAATTTCAAGGGAAAGCAAAAGAAGAGAGGAGGAAGAGGAGAACGTTTGTGTGTACAAATGACAAATAATGTACTAGAAATGTTAGGCAAAAAAAAAAAAAAAAAAAAAAGCAGGGTGGTATTTGTAAAAGGCTTCTCTCTCTCTCTCTCTCTCTCTCTCTCTCTCTCTCTCTCTCTCTCTCTCTCTCTGTGTGTGTGTGTGTGTGTGTGTGTGTGTGTGTGTGTGTGTGAAGTGTAGCAGAAGCTAGCAGCACTGACCACTTTGGGGACTTGAGCTGCAGGAGCGTGGCCTGAGCTGTGGCGGGGCGTGGGAGGGGGAGGGGGGAGTAGAAGCAGTCACTTCTAAGCTAACATATTCTGCACTCTTTTCTTTCCTTCATAATGAGCATGTCTTTCTTTTATATTTTTTTAAATGACTAATTTTGAAATAAAGAATAAACATTTCCTGGATACTTCCCCAGGATATGAGTCTCTTCCAAGAGGTACACACCCAAATCAGGAGGGCTGGCAACGTTCAGACAATGCGATTTCTAGAAAGAGAGGAAAAAGTGACTTCCAGATGGGCTCTTTCCTCGTAAACAAGGGCCAGCAAACACGCACTTCTTATGAATGTGCCACCAGCATTCTTTTTTTCCTGGCTATTATACAGAGAGGGTCTTAGGAAATCCTGCCCCACCAAGGGCTTCAGTGGGGAGCTCAGTCTTATTTTTACAGGACTCCTTCCCCACATGGCTCATGGACAGCATGAGCGAGCGTGCCCCAGAGTTCAGAACCGCATTCTTATACATAGCTCTAGTGTTCTGTGCTTCCTGCATGGCGGCCCCCAACCACTAGGGAGAAATGCTAATGACTCTGAAAGCTGCTTGCTTTCTTTCCATGAGAGCCTAGGAAGAAAAGTGGGGTGCTCCATGTGGGTCCATGTGTTCCAGCCCCCCCCCCACCTGTCAGGGAGTCTTGAAAATGAATGACAGATGCTACAAACTCCATAGCAGGGAAAGGGAAATGCTTTTTACCAAGCATCTCAGACCAACTTACTGTGGCATTTCTACAAAAGACATTAGCATTTCATCACATGGGACTCGTGAGAGCATGAGCTGTAAGTCAACACCCTGTCTGTTGCATACATATCAATAGTGTGGTCATTTGCCTGTTTGTGAGTTTCTATTACAGATAATTAACAAACAAAGCACATTCTAGTTAGGGAAGATCTACATCTCTTATCAGGGGGCTCTAGGTGTTCTTAACCATGTAAAGACACGAAGATTAAATTTCAGATTTATTTCATGCTATTGTTCCGTTACCCACTGGAGACTTGTGCAGGGAATCAGATCAGAATAATGCGTAGGGGCATATTTCAGAAAACCGATAATTGTGCTAACATTGAGCGCCACAAGGTGTCAAAACAAAGTCCTGAATCAGCCCTCATCCCTCTCCTCCAGTTCCTTAATCATGGCTCCGCACAGCTTGTCCATCACAGCTACAAACAGGCAGAATTCACTACTGGAGACCTGGAGATATATTGTCATTTGGGACCCAGAGCACTTCTCTGAACCCCAAATTAAAATGATATTTTATACCTGTACCCCTGTAAAATTTTACAACTTTTCCATCCTGAGGGCTCTTTACCCTGGGCTGGGGTTGGCAGGGTGGTTTCTCATTTTGGTTAGGTAGCTGGTAAGCCAAACAGAGAAATTACTAAAGCCATTCCTGCATTCTGTTTACTTCTTGAACCTTTTGCCTTTCCTACATAAAAGTAATCTTTCAAAAACAAGTCCCAAACAAAATCATGGCTCATTTGCGTGCCCCCAAATCCGTGCGGGATAAGCAGAATCTGTAACAAGATCCCCCTCACTATTTTTTATTCCGCCCGCATTTGCAATGATGTTATAACGGACGGCCGGTTTGGCTCTCACGTGATCACAGTCAGTGCATCCTGGGATTAAAAACCATTTAGGGCCCAAGTCCTGAGCAAACTCCCCACACAGCAGTATAACGAGCATTATGCATTATTTCTTTTTATTGTTGCTAGCTTTATTGGTTTGTCCAGGAAGCTGGGGAGTCCAGTCCTCATTTTTAAAACAGAGGAGCAACTGCTCACCACCATGGAACGTGGTCTCAGATGAGAATAAAAGGGAGCCTGGAGCCAGCACAGGAGGCCTTGATGGTCACCTCCCATTTTACCATGTAACAGCCATATGAATGAGATACCTCCCCAGCAACTTTCTGGAAATATCCCCTTTACAAACATGGGACAGTGCCTAAATGGCTCAAGAACATATATGTAAAGTCTACAAAAAGTCACATTAAGAAGAACAAATATGCCCAGAAACAATAGATTGGTAGAAAATTTTCAGTGCCAAGGATGGGACACCTTCCAGTGAGCTGTTGCCCAGGGAGGCCCTTGTCAAGGCTCTTTGTTGCCCATCAGAAATAGATGAAAAGACCCTATTGGAGACCCCACATGATTGGGCTACAGGTCACTGAGAAATCCAGCTGGAGTCCTGTTGACTGGCTATCAGGGTGCTGGAAAGAGCTCTGCAGCACATGGTGATTTGGGAGAGAGGAGTCATCAACAGTCTTAACCAGCAGTGACCCTGCATGCCTGAGAGCTGCCAGCCAGTCCAGATGCACCAACTGGTGCAATGGTGGCATGTCTGTTATGGGGAAACAGAGTGCGCTCTGATTAGACTGAAGCCCGCTCATGGGAGGGAGCTCGAGCCTGTGCTGAAAACCTAGTCAAAAGCCTGGGCTGGGGAGCTCATGAGCCCTAAGGGGAAAACCAGCACTGCTCTCTGCCTAAATGCCTGTATTACGTGTGTCCACAAAACTGCTCCATGAACACATTTATGTCCGTATGACAATCCTATCATACTTTTGGGTAGAGAAACTCCTCTTTTCAGGTGGCAGTGATGATTGGGGGGACTCAAAGTCACCATGGTACTGAGATGGAACAGTGGAGTGGTTAGCAGAAAACACGAAGAGAGACTTCTTTGCCACACCCTCCAAGGCTCAGTGACCATGGCAGAAGAGGTGGCAGAAAGAATATAACAGCCAAAGGCTGGGAAGGAGTGCTTGCGATCCTGTCTTCCAGACACAAAATGTCCTGGCTATGCATGACCCTAAGGTGGCTGACATGAAATACACAAGACCTGCATAACAATGACATCAAAACTGAAGAGCTTCTCAGTGGAAAAGAGGGGTTCAATGGAGGGGAGATTTAGGAGGGGAGATGGGGTCATGAAAGAGGCATATGATCCTGGTATATTGTCTAGATTTACAGACGTTGTCAATAAAAAGTTAGAAGTGTCCAGGACACGGGCATCGCAGCAGCAGTGCAGGCAGAGCGGGGGAAGGGGCTCAGGTGCCTTTGGACAGGTGGGCTAGGGAAAAGCGCAGGCTTCCCCTTCCTCGCTTATGCGGGCCCAACCCACACACAGGGGCACCCTCTTCCACATCTCCAGCATGAAGTAGGGGGACAGTGGGTCTCATCATGACTGCTTCCTGATTCTCCTGGCTCCACCTCCCACTGCCGTGGGACATTGGGGTCACTGAGCCACTTTGAGTCCAGCTTCAGGCACCCCGTGAGGAGAATTAAATTCAGGACAGCAGACTTGCAAGTGAGAACCTTCCACACCAAGCCATACTCTCCAGCCTCCCGGGTCAATACACATTTATAGTTTCCATGTTGGGTTTCTGCCTAAAAAATGATTCCATGTGTAGCCAGTTAGCACAAAAGGGAAAAGTGTATTTCCGGAGATTGTATTAGTGCAAAAATGTTGACTTGATTCTTGTTAAAATCTGGATGCATACTGATGATAGATATTCTTTTTTTTGCTTTTGTTTTTTGTTTTTAGTTTCTGTTTTTTGTTTTTTGTTTTTTGAGGTAGGGTCTTGCTCCAGCCCAGGCTGACCTGGAATTCACTCTGTAGTCTCAGGCTGGCCTCAAACTCATGGCGATCCTCCTACCTCTGCCTCCCGAGTGCTGGGATTAAAGGAGTGCGCCACCATGTCCAGCTGATAGATATTCTTATTTCGTACCAGATTGTAACAGGAATAATAGCAGTGATATTTTGCATATCTTTCAATTTTTTATCTAAAATAACGTTGACTGGGCTGGCGAGATGGCTTAGCGGTTAAGGCACCTGCCTGCTAAGCCTAAGAATGCTGGTTCCAATCTCCAGGTCCCATGTTTAGCCAGATGCAAAGTGACGCAAGGGCGCAATGCCACACTTGACCACAAGAGGGCACACGCATCTGGAGTTCGTTCACAGCAGCTGAGAGACTGCTAGCACACCCATCTCTGTCTCCCTCTCCCTCTCTGTCTGTCTTTCTCTGTGTCTCTCTCCAAAAATAAATAAAATAATTTTAAAAATTAAAAAAAAAAATAACATTGACTATAATGTCCACATGGTTCACCTGATGAACAAGTGTCAAGCACCTCTAAATGTGAAGGGTGTGTTATTTTTAAGATAAGCTAAGCTAGGATTAACAAATCAAGGGCCAGAAGCAGTCATTGCCCCACACCCACCCTCTCTCATTTCCATAGACAAGCTGTAAGTTAATGTAAGAAGTCGGTACAAGATGGTGAGTGCATGAGGATCCCTGATTTTGTCATAAAATAGTCACACACTAGACACAATATCCTGAAAAATTTTGCAAATTCTGAATCCTGCAAAACATTAAAAAGTAATGAGTAGGAATGATGGCTTATGCCTGTAATCTCAACACTAGGAGGTAGAGACAGTAAGGTTTAAGTTTAAGACCACCCTGGGCTCCACTGCAAGTTCCACACCACCCCAAATTACATCGTAAGAGTCTTTCTCCACAAATTAAAAAAGGGGGGAAAATGACTATCATCAATCATCGAAGACAAATCATTCTTTGCAAGTAGTCTGACCACATCCTAGAATCGATATGAATATTCAGCAGTCAAAGGTTGTCAGATATGGGAAAATAACTGTAACTTATTAGAGGACATAATTGAACAATATTACTCTCCTAAGACCAAGAATAGAAAATACAAAGGCAAATGGTGGCAAGAACTGTACAAAATTTGCAATAAGAAAACCACAAATATGTCCTGAGTGGCATTACAGTTTTTATAGACTTATGGCCACAGTCACCAAAGGGAGCTCGGACATTTCCTGAGTAATTGAACAGAGGAGTGAGGGTGCAGTCACCGCTCACAGACAACACTGTGGCACCTGATGGCATTCTACCACGCATGCCCTGAAGAAATCACAAAGCACAGCTGTGAGGATGTGGGGGGATAAGAGAACAAAAAGAGAAACTTTCCTTGTCAAAAGCCTCTCATTTAACTAATGCCTTTTCCATTTTAAAGGGAGAATCAGAAACTGAAGGGCCCAACTGCCTCGACACCGCCACATTTAATAGACAGCGTTGGGAAATGTGCTCACTTGTTAACTAAAACCTGGCCTGGGTGATGGCACATGATCTAACAAAATAAATTCAGACAGATAAGTGTAGTCCAGGAAGTAAATATAAAATAAACATGGAAGTTTAAAACATAAGGTTTCATTTTTCACATCTTCGGGCCATAAATTTCATCAGAGGGAATCAAGGCTGTCACTTTCACATCCATGAATTTGTGAAATTAATGAATATACGGATGTAAAAGTGTCAACATAAGAGAACAATCACAGTGAACAGATGAACTGATGTGATGATTTCTGTCTTAAATGTAAGAGGCAGACAGAGCTGGAAAAGACCAGGAATAATGTGATCAAAGATTAATCATCTTACACACAGGGATTTCATTAGTCAAAAGAAAAAGGCAATTTGAGAAAAGTGGAGGACATTTCAAATGCTACTGGGGAGAGTAGAAATCAGGGACAAGAGACAGAGAAGGACACGCTGTGGTCAGTGTCCACTCCAGCCTTCCTCCCCAAGCAGTGACATTCTTCCCTGAAGCACCTGCCAGCACTGAGATGCCATCAGAAGGGTGGCTGTGGCCGTGGCTGCCCCGGGGCCACGGCAAAGGACTCTCAGCACTTTTGCTAAGCTGAGCTTTGGTAAAAACATCTTTCCAGAAAAGCCACAGGCCCATGCTAACCTGTCTCACAGGAACCAAGAAGACGCTTTGCTTTTCGTGGAGAGTTAATCCATTTATCTTACACATAAATGAAAAAACTGATGTTGCAATATGATAACATCTACCATACCATCAGCTTTGTGGCTAAGAGCCCTGGAAAAACCGTTCTATCTTAAAATCCTTCAATAAACACACGCACGCACACATACACACACGTATGCGCACACACACATGCACACACGAGTACACACAGATACACACACACGAGCACACACACGGGCACAGATATGCACATACACACATATATATATACACACTGCAGCTTTCAAACCTCTGATGCCCCTTTTCTTGGTGGTCTTTGCATTTGCTGTTAAAAACAAGCAGGGGAATGGAAGTTCCTGTGAGTTTTTGGGACAGTGAACATGGGAGGAGTCAGACCATGTTACAATATCAGTGAGGTTATCTTCTTCATAGACGGGAGTTAGGAAAGAATAAAAGCATCAATAGTACAAAACACTTTCCTTTAGAAAGAGAAAGTAATGTAAAAGTATAGGACACACGGGATTTAAAATTTTGTTTTGCATTTCTCATTTGCTAAGGAAATTAAAAATTTTGGACACAGGATTCACATTACTATGGCTGAGTAAATCATCCAGAAATATGGTTCTCCCGTTCCTCACCAAATCCTGTTTCCATGACTTAAGAAATATATTTTGAATCCAACGCAGTTTGAAAGAGCAAAGGGGTATTTTAGATCAATCCAAGCAAAAAGGAACATTTGCAAATGTAGGGTGCACATAAATTGATCAGTCATAAAGTCTAATGATCTAAAATATAAGTAATTTGAAGAAGGAGGGACAGGAGGAGGAGAAGAAAAAGCTGGGAGGTAAGGAAGAAAGAGAAGGGAGAGGAGAGAAGGGGAAAGAAAAGAAAAGGCATGTGTGGTGGTTTGAATCTCATTAACTCTTGAGTTCTGACTGCTAGATCCCCAGCTGGTGAGAACTTGGGAACTGGAGCCTTGCTAGAGGAAGTAAGGTCTTGGGAAGGGATTATGGGCATTACAGCCAGCTCCCCCTTGCCAGGGTTCAGCGCACTCTCATACTGTGGCGTTCTACCTGCTGATGGCAGAGGTTGTTTCCAGCCTCTGCTCATGCCATCTTTCCCCTGCTGTCATGGGGCTTCCCTTCATGATTGCCAGCCAAAATAAATGACTTTCCTCCCAGGAGCTGCTGTTGGTCAGGTACTTTGTGCCAGCAACACGAAGGAAAGGGCAGGAAAGGAAGAGAAAGGTAGGTGAGATGGGAGGAAGGCAGGCAGAGAAGGAAGGAAAGGAAGGAAGGCAAGGGTGGGAAAGGAAGGGTAGGGCAGGGAGGCTCTCCTGTATGGAAGTGTTTTCCCCTCAGAGCCTCAAACACTTCACCATCAGAGGAGTGAGAGACCAGAAGTGGTTTCCAGGCCAGTCTCCAGTGAGCCGCCTTCTCCAGACTCAGTCTTGTGCAGGTGCTGCCCTCACCCATCAGGGTGACCATGGCACTCAGCGAATGCTGGGAAACAGGATGATGCCTACCTGCGCTGTGGCAGAGATCACCCAGAGGGACCACACGTGCACAAGCCACCTAAGACAGACACACTGAGAGTACGTTGAGAGAAAGTCCCAGCTTCCCCAAGCCCATCTTGCTGAGACCCTGGGCATATGTCCTTGTCATCACGATGGAGACCCAGCATACAGCCCCGAGAGCAGAGGAGCTGCCCCGTCCAACCCTGTTCCTCCCAATGAGGAGAGGAAGCAGAAAGGATGGCTTTCCACGGGTAGTTCTGAGGAGACGGAGGTCCTCAAAGGGGGATCTATTGCCAGGGAAACTGGAAGTCACCTCAGAGAACTAAACATGACCATACTCCAGGTCCCAAGGTGCTCATGGTCCCTAGAGACAGGCCACCTGGCTGAGGCCCACATCCACCCCTGCCTAGCATCAGACACTGCTGACAAGTCACAGTTGGCTACTGCCAAGGCAGAGTGCTGCAAGCTTCAGGACCAGCGACTGGCCCTCAGCTCTGAATGAGTGACTGAAAAAACATGAAAGAGATTCTGAAAACAACACGAAAGAGATAAGAGAGTTACCACAGACAGGTGAGGGCAGGGTGGCGCCGAAAACAGAAGAAAACATTAACTAGGTAAAATGAGTGAGTTCAAACGATATGATAAGAGACCTATGAATTAATTTAAAACAGGTTCTAATAAAACTTATCAATATAAAAATATAAGTTCCTGGATAAAAATAACTCAATAAAAAGACTAAACATGTCTAAAAGACTAAAAATGTCCCAAAACTCCAAAAGGCCAAATGTGAAAAATATGAGAGGGGCTGGGGAGATGGCTCAGTCACACACACACTCAGCACACACATGCATCCTCACACATACAAACATACACACACACACACACACATGGGAGAACATTTAAAATACTCCAAAGAGTGACTTCAAGGACCTCTGGCACCTCCCTAGCAGAGTTTCAGGGAGACCAAGAAGAATCAGTGAGGTGTTGCAAACCATCCTGAGTTTTCTGTTGTCTTATCTTGTCGTGTTGAGTTTATCGAGTCTGCACACAAATGACAGTGGGTCTTCCTTGTTCACCCTCAGTGTCTGCAAGGGAACGGGCAGGTTAGCCACAGGGAGGAGAGTTGGGCAGCCTCAGCTCTCCGGGTTGCAAAGTGAGGTCGGGCAGAGGAGAGGAATTTCATAACCTGCCAGATGTCACACACACAAGGCAAAATAAGGATATTTACTGACATGAGATTTTCAATAGAGCAATTGAGAGAAGTGTAAAAAATTAATTCTATTAAGACAAAGATGTTTGGGAGGTATAGAAAATGATGGCAACAGAATAACCCAAAGACAAAGATGGGGGGAGTAAAAGAAATGTTAGTAAATGAAATAACCCCCAAAATACAATTTTTAAGAAGCAAAATCATTTTATAACACAGTTTATAGTTGGTACATGTATAATACAAGTAATAATAAATGACTAAAACTCAATGTAATATCAGCAAAACAAAGGCTGGGAAACAGCTTAGTGGTTAATGGCACTTGCTTACAAAGTTTGCTGCTGGACCAGGTTCAATTCCCAGGCCACCCATGTAAAGCTAGGTGCAAAACGTGGTCCAAATATCTGGCATTCCTCTTGCAGTGGCAAGAGACTCTGGGACACCAATACACACACACACATACACACACACACGCATGCACGCACATGCACACATACATATAAATATATTTTTTAAAAAAATAGAAGATGGAGGAGGAGAAATCATAAAGTATATCTTGTCCCTTTGGAGGAAGATAAAATTTAATATTAGACAAAAATCAGGACAGAAAAGATATTCATTATGTTTTATAAAGAACAAAAACCTTGGGGTAGGGAGATGGCTCAGCAGTTAAAGGCACTTGCTTGCAAAGCCTGTTGGCCTGAGTTTGATTCCCCAGTACCCATGTAAAGACATGCACACACACAGTGGTGCATGGAGTTTGTTTACAGCAGCAAAAGGCCCTGGCTCATTCTCTTTCCTCTCTCTCTTTCTCTTTCTCTTATACACACACACACACAAATCAATAAAAATATTTTTTAAAGTTCAACCATAGTTAATAGTATAAGCTCTCATACATTGAATAATATATTATTAGATTTTATATATAAAATAAATCAATGTATAAGCTCATATATTAAAATATATACATATATACATACAATTTTTAAAATATTTATTCATTTGAGAGAGAGAATGGGCATGCCAGGGTCCCCTGCCACTGCAAATGAACTCCAGATACATGTGCCACTTTGTCATACGGCTTTTACATGGGTACTGGGCAATCAAACCCAGGTTATCAAGCTTTGCAAGCAAGTACCTTTAACTGCTGAACCATCTCTCCATCCCCAAAATTATTTTCTAAATATTTTTTACAAACAAGAAGAACAGAAAAATCCTGGTCACAGCCATGGGATACGATTGGAGGGTCCAGTGAAAGAGTCAGAGGACGAACACTGGATAAGGAGGTAGAAGATTGAAGCCAGCTTGAGTGGGTGGAAGCACTAGGAGAGCTTCATCCGCACACACGGAGAGTGTGAGCCCTTCACACAGTGTGCACTGCTTATTTGAAAACACGCCCACTTCTTTTGCATAAAGGAGACTCAGGAGATCCTCACAGCAAAGTAGAGACGAACAAACACAGGCTGGCCCCAAAATGTCAACCTTCTCAAAAAATCTGGGGCAGGGCCTCTAAATAAGTTATGAATGCAAAGAAAATAAAAACCCAAATTAAAAGTGTTTAATAATGAGGGCATTGCGTGTTCACACCCACGGGCATGGGCAGTCACCCTCAGAGGGACACTGGGAGCTTTGAATACATTTCCAGAACACAAGAACAACGCAGCAAATTCTCTCAGCATTCATTTCAAGGAGATAGAAAAGATACCCAAATCCCCACGTCAACACGGAGAAGTCATACTGCCAAAGGCAGAGGCTCACATGTCTGGAATCAGTGTTTTAGACTCAGCCATGCGCTGAAAGCAGCTCTAAGGGCCGGGGAAGTTTAATACCGTAACTGTGTGAATGTTCCCACAAAGCAACCAACGTAAGGAGAGAGAGAACTCAGGGCAGGGGGCCGACCAAACACCAGAGCACCAAAATTACTTTCACCCCGAAAGGTCTGACAGTTGGGGACATCGGAGGTGAAAGGGAGACAGAAATCAGAAACCAAGACCTGCCCCTTTGGGAGTAAACCTGGAAGATAACCGTATTATTTCATAACTTCGCATGTTAACAATGTCATTCAGTCTAGCCGGTCTACTGTTAGAGAAACACACACAAACCACAACCAGGCAAAGGAGCGAGCATGTACACAGATACACAATTTTAGTAGCACTGACATGACACGGCCCAAATGCCCTTCAGTTGAGTAAATCACTTGGAATCCTCATAGTAGAGGGTACAGTGTGAGCAAAATACCTACCAAACCAGCTGTGCACGCCCAGTGTGCACACACCATTCACAAAAGCAGGACACATGCTATATGAGTCCAACACAAACCCCAGAAAAACTCATGAAAAACTATGCAACATTATCCAAGGGCCACAGGCATGGGAAAGAAAATTCTCAGCACAAAGTGAGAGGAGTGGCTGCTCGGGAGGAGGCCAAGTCTGGGTTCTGGAGAGAGGTGCAGGCATGCTGGCTGTGGGGAGGCTCCGTCAGCCTCTCATTACAGGGAAGCACATTTATATGTGGGCTTTCTTCAGCCTTCTCTATATAATTTCACAGCACAAAGAGAGGAGAAGTTAAGAAGTAATTGAGAAAGTATAAAACACGTCAACTAAAAGATTTCAGCCACAGAGACAAAAGACAAACAGGACAGGTAAGATGATTGGAGTCTGTTCAGGTGAGAAGAAGCGAGAAAGACAAAGACACCGAATTCATTGCGTTCATTGCGTTCATGGTGCCAATCCATGCAGGCAGCCCAACGTGTCGCTCTGGGCCAATGAATTGTATGCCTTAAACTTTTGAATTAAATGAACAGTTGTTGGTTTGTTTTTACAGAACTCTGGATGTTCCACCATTTAATGGACTGGGAAAAAATATAGAGGAGTGGAACGTGCCAATGTCTAGAAAGGAAGTTAAGGTTACACACTCCATCTGCCTCTGCCATAGATCCCACCAAATGATTTCTCTGGTGCGTGTGTGTGCATGCGTGTGCATGCGTGTGCATGTGTACACATGTGTGCCCATGTTCTTAGTGTGTGTTGTGCAGGTGCTTTGGAGGAGAAGCAGATGCTGTCTTCCTCAATCATTGAATCATATTTTTTAAAATCAAAAACCCTAGAGTTCACCAATTTCGCCATCCAGCAAGCCCTGGGAATCCTCCAGTCTCTGCCTCCCCAGAGCTGGTGTGACAGGCACACAACCTGGCATTTCACCTAAGTCTTGAGAATCCAAACTCAGGTCCTCATACTTGCGGGGTGAACACTTGACCCACTGAGTTATGTCCCCAGCCTGCATGCCACCAAACCTTCAACACAGAGGAGGCCCCATGCTGTCAAACTGTGCCCAGACGAGACGGAATGTGAGTCTCCTGCTCCCATGATTACAACAGCGCAGTGTTGTGTTAACTCCTGGTGTCACTGGATCCATCCACCCATCTCAGTTCCTCACAACATAGGGACATAACGGCTCCCTCCCCCCTTCTTCTGAGCTTCAGTTTAACTCTGTCCCACACATTCTCACATACTAAGTTTTCCTTATTCTAACTAGAAATCCTGTAATTTTTGTTTTATCTCCCCTTTGATTCCAGAGATGTTTAAAAGAGTGGCCTTTTTTTTTTCCAAGTAGAAAAGCCTGTTTGTTTGTTTTCTTATTAATCCCCGATCCCGCTGCTCATGGGCAGTTGTGTGTGTGTGTGTGTGTGTGTGTGTGTGTGTGTGTGTGTGTGTGTGGTGGGGGGAGATTGTATGACATTTTTGGAATCTAAAGAGGGTTTTCCTTATGGCTTGGTATAGTGTCACTTCTGTTCATGTACCATTGACAAAGGTGTGCTCTCTGCATCTGAAATCCATTTACAAATGTGTCCTGCTGCCTCCTGATGTCTGAGGCCTTCATGATGATGAGCAGAGCAGCTGCAGCCTTGTTCATCATGACGGGCTCCAGACCTACTCAGTTCTGCGAGAAGGTAAACTGATCACCCAGTGCCTGATTATCCCGCCTGTGCTGGTCTGTCTGCTAAGTCCTTCATCCCTGTGGCTTGTGACATGAGGCTGCTGTGGGTCACCTACTGTATGGACACTAATAGTTTTTGAAGCCTGCTTGTAAGCTGTGGTTGGCCTCTGAAAGTACTCGAGTGAACTGAGGACAGAACTCGATCAGCAAGACACTTGCCTGGCAAGCATGAGGACCCAAGTTCCACCCCCAGACCCTGTGAAAGTGATGGTGTGCACTTGTGAGCAGGCGCCAGAGACGATGCCTGGGGCTTGTTGGCCGGCCACTTTAGCCTAATTGGTGAGCTCCAGGCCAGTTGAGAGGCTCCATCTTAAAACAGATGGGGAAAAAAAAACAGATGGAAATTGTTCTGAAGGAAAGACAAGTGAGATGATGGAGGTTTGTCTCTGACCTCCAACACACACGTGCACACGCATGGACACATGCCTAAGAAACAAGCAACGCACTCCCCGTCTGTGCTTACAGAGCCATCCCTGGCCCGACCCCACTGCCTGTGAGCCTGCTTCCCTTCTATCCCTGTGAGCCCTACCTGGCCTCGTGTCTGCCCTCAGCTGCTTTGCCCCAGGAGCAGCTCTTAGACATGGCCAGGAGCTGAGATTTGCTCCATCAGCTCACCAGTCTCCCTTTTCTGAATCAGTGAGTTAAGAACTTCCGCTTGTTATGATGCCATGCTTCGGGACAGTTCCTCAAATCTTTCCATCTAATACACTGCCTACAGATTTGTACATGACACAGGAGGTACTTTTCTTTACTGTCCTGTTGTTTGCTGTGTTATCTTGGGAAGCTTAGATTTTTCTTCTAGTATTTCTCTTGCTAATATCCATGAATGATACTCCTGTTCTCTTCTGTTGCATTGGCCAACCATGTCCTACAAACTTAGCAAGAAAATTTGGCCCTACAGCATTAACTAGAAAACCAAATGGCATCTCTCAAGCATCTGACTGCTATATGGCTCATAACCATCCTCAGGAGAAGGAGAAAATAATCAAGTTATTTTCTATGGGGCTAAATTTCTTTCAGAGTTCAGGCTGAAAATGTTTCTGTGATAGCAAGACAGACATGAGCTGATGGTCACTGTATCTCTCCTGTCCCTCGTCCCCACCACTGTGTTGTCCATCATCTTCTACTCCACACAAGAATCTTCAGGACACACCCAGGAGCACATGGAATTATTTGACTCTTGAATAACACCTACAGGCAAAGGGATACTTCCACTACACTCTTCTCTTTCTCCCCACACATTTTCCTGTATCATTTCTACCTTGTCAGAGCACACGGTACATATGCTGTCACCCCATCCCCACTGTGTATCCCCTTCTACAGTTGGATACATTCAGTGGCTTCTCCAACACTCTGCCCTGAGTCTGCTCTGACTGCTCTCATGTGGTCATGCTCATCAGGCCCCCGGGAAGCACTCACATATGCCATGGAACTCTGGAAGGTTTGTGCAGTTGACACATGACCTTCCCATTTGAAGGAAAGCTGGGAGAGGAGGAATTTCTGATACATTTTCTTTCCTTCACCATCTTTAAAGTAATGCTTTTTTTTTTTTTTTTTTTTGCATAAAAAGTGTTTTGAGAAGATCGACATCAGCCTCATTTTCTTTCTTTCATATGTGATTAGAAGATTTTGCCTGGATTCTCGGGAACTTTTCTCTTATCTCTGAAGTGTGGTGCCTCTCCTAGGCTCCAGCCAGCAGGTTTTTATTCTGGGTCAGTGTGTTCATATGCGGAGTGACCTTTCCAGTGTGTAAAGTCTTCTGTTATCTCAGGACATTTTATTCCATCTTAATGTACATTTTTGTGTTGTTCTCTTGGTCTTCACCTTTGAAGACTCCAGTGAAGTGCAGTGTGGATCTCCTTGTCTGGCTCTTCATTGATCATTTCATTTTCAATTTCCATTAGGTTTTCTTCACAGTTTTTTTTTTTTCATTTCTCTCCTCTGTTCCACATCCATGATGACATTCCTCCGATTAAGTCTGAGATCTATCATTTATTATCTTCTATCCCCTTTTGTTCTTCTTTTTCATTTCTCAGATCTAATAATTCTACTTTATGCTGCTCTTTCAAAGTTCCCGTCGTTATCTTAATTAAGTTTAGCTAAAACTGAATAGTGTGTTCAGATGTGTGCCTATGGTCCTATCTTTCCTCTGTGTCACCAGCATGTGTCACAGTATTCTTGAGTGCATTTCAATCACGTCCCTTGTAGGGTGCCCATGGTTGAATCACTAAGCTGGCCTGTTAGGACAGGGTGGCCTGACTCAGATTCAAATACTCAATAGGAGGGTCACTATGCCAGCATCCGACCCTACTCTCAATGTCCCAGGCATGGACTATGGCATCTAGAGAGCTGCTGCTGTCCCTTGGGGCTAGCCTGGTGTCAGGGTAGTGTCCACGTAGGTGCCTGTCTGGTGAGTTTCAGGCTCTTGCTGGGACATTGGTTTGGCTGTGATCATGTTCCTTGAGCAAGGTCCCTGCAGGCTCTCCTCCCTCCACTTTCCCTCTGCACCTGCCCAACTCAACCTGGCTCTGGTGCCCAGATCCTCTGGCTTTGTCTGTGTCCCACCCCAGCACTCCGGTCTTTCCACTGGTCATGGCCACTGCAGCTTTTGGTCACCAAGTCATAGAGTACCCTCGAGTCGGCCCGTATAGCTGGATCCACAGAGCTAGAGGGGGTGTTTGCCTTAGGGAATGCTTCTGAGGCCCCAAGATTACGTACTGGACAGGACAGTACAGAACTCCTCCCGCTCTGTATCCCAGCCGTGAGGTTGACCTCTAGTGGGGATGTCGTGGCTTCTCTCTGCCTGTGGGTGTTCTCTTCCCTCACTGTCCTGCCTTGTTCATTTGGGTTGTAAGAAGTACCGTGGTGTGACTCAGAAGCCACATGGAACTCACCATGACACCATTGCCAAAGTCTGAAAAAAATTTAACTTTTGATGAAATAATGCTCCAAAAGTTTTGAATATTCTTCCAGAAAATTCAGAACCTTATCTGTAACAATCACCATATTAAATCTTCCTATCCAGAGGGTATAGTGTCTTTTTAAAACCTTATTTTTTTCATCCTTCTGAGTAAAAATTTGTCATTTTCTCTTTTTGTTTTCTATCATCCTTCCTAATATCTTTTCAGATCCATCACATCCTGCATTGTTTATGGATGGAATTTCTTTTTGACTAACCGTGCTGCTTATGGCGCATGTGTGCAGTTAGTATTGCTATTTAGACATTTATTTAGAGTCAACACAGTTCCACTTCACACTTCTTTGACTTGGTAAGATAAAAGATGAAATAGATTTTGAGCATAAAGATCAAACATGCTTGCTTATTCACATGAAATATCAGTGGGGGAATTCAGAGAAAATGATTTTAATGATTGATTTTTGAATCAAAAGATCTTTTTTTTTTTTATTTCCTGGCTTGTGTCCCTCACCTTCAGGTAAATCACAATTGACTCAGTCAGCAGAATTCAATCAGTATAATTATGTGTAGATTTGATCCACTGGTCTGAATTATCTTTGAAAATGGCATAATTCTCTGTAATGACACACTGCTCTTTGAGTGAGATCTTGTAAATGGCCCCTATGGAGATGTTCTGAGAAATTGTGTCTGTTTATGATCTGGTATTGGAATGAACAAAAGTTTGCATATTACAAAAAGAAATTCTTAGAGAAGCCCAGTTTGCATACTGTTGATTGCAAAAAAATCTGTGACTTAGAGCTAAGGAGATGACTAAACCAATAAAGTGCTTTTTGTACAAGTATAAAGACCTGAGTTCAGATCCCCAGTATCCATACAAAAATGTCCTACATGGTGGCATGCCTATAATCCCAGCACAGGAGGTAGAGATGGCTGGATCCCTGGGGCAAACTGGCAATCTAGTTCAGCCATAGTGGCAAGCTTAAGGTTCAGATCCCCTCTGAAAGAAAGAAAGAAAGAAAGAAAGAAAGAAAGAAAGAAAGAAAGAAAGAAAGAAAGAAAGAAAGAAAGGAGGGAGAGAGGGAGGGAGGGAGGGAGGGAGGATCAAATTAAGGCTACCATAAGTTAAACTCTGGCTTCTGCATGCATCTGCACACACATTTATACCCATATACATATAAATATATATACATGGCACATAGGCATACACATGTAGGAAAATTCAGAGAGCCTGAGTGAAAAATCGACTTTGGGTCATACAATCAGAGACCATGTGCTTACAGAAGTCAGAGAAAACAGACACGCCCCTGCCATGTCTCTTATAAACACCAATTTGCCTAGAAAGTTCTCAGGGGCATGGAGGGGACAGTCCAGCAGGCTTGTCATTATGGTGGTGTGGCCTGAGATGACCTGTGCCCAGCAGGGAGGAAGGAAAAAAATCTAGAGTGGAAGAAGGCTACAAGATTAAGGAGGAACCAAGAGCCAAGGTGGGAGAGGACCCCAGTTTTCTGTCTAAGCCAGCAGAGAGCACATCAGAGTAGACCCAAATCACCAAGTCACACCAGAGGAAGGAGCCATGGTGAAGAGATAAATCACTTAGGCAGATTCAAAGTGATGGTTATCACAAGCCATGGTCAGGGCATGGCTTCCTGGGTCAGTCTGCAATCCAGAAGCAACTTCGTTTTCTGTTGGACCTGGGCCTCTGCTTGGGTGACAAGTCTCCATTACTGTCATGGAGCCCCAGACTCATCCCCTTAGCCACAAGATGCCCTCAACTATAAAATGAGGGCTGCAGGGAGGGACTGAGGCCATGGCTCAATCAGTATGGTCACATAAGCAGAAAGACTTGAGTGCGCATCCTCGGCACCCGTGTAAAGGCGGAGCGCAGTGCTCCATGCCTAAAGCCCCAGTATTGAAAAAGATTTCCGGGGTGAGTCTAGCCAAAACAGCAGGCTCTAGGTTCAACCAGAGACCCTGTCTCAAAAAGTTGAGGTAAAGCACATCTCAGGAAGACCTTGAACACCAACCTGTATCCTCCACATGCATGTGCAGCCACACACATATGAAAATGCACGCACCTCCATGCACAGCATGCACATCAAGATGAGGAGTTCTTACTGGAGGAGAACTTGCAGCTCACTTCAGTGCTAACACCTGTAAGCCTCCAACTCGATAATGGAATTTCACTGGGGCACATTCACTCCTTTATCTAGTTTCTCTTTAAATTTATTATGGAAGACATCCACAAAGTTTAAAATGTACATATTTAGGAGATGACATGGATGCTATACATTGTGTAATATTGAAATCAGGCTAAATATATCAAGCTTCTCAAACATTCAACATTTCTTTGTGACAAAAGTACACACTCCATACTTTAGCTTAGCAGAATGTATGAGGAGTGGCATGTCTACCGTCCCCACCTGTGGAACATGGGAATGCTGGGACTCTTTCCACACGCTGACCTGTCCACCATTGTCACATGCATGCAAGCACAAGAGCATCATGGAAATGCTGGGATTCCTTCCACACACTGAACTGTCCACCATTGTCACACGAATGCAAGCACAAGAGCAACATGGGAATGCTGGAACTTCTTCCACATGCTGACCTATCCACCACTGTCACATGCATGCGAGCACAAGAACAACATGGGAATTCTGGGACTCCTTCCACACGCTGACATTTCCACCATTGTCACACGTATGCGAGCACAAGAGCAACATGGGAATGCTGGGACTCCTTCCACACACTGACATTTCCACCACTGTCACACCCATGCGAGTACAAGAACAACATGGGAATCCTGGGACTCCTTCCACACGCTGACCTACCCACCATTGTCACACGCATGCGAGCACAAGAGCAACATGGGAATGCTGGGACTCCTTCCACACACTGACCTGTCCACCATTGTCACACACAAGCGAGCACAAGAGCAACATGGGAATGCCGGGACTTCAAGCACACACTGACCTGTCCATCATTGTCACACGCATGTGAGCACAAGAGCAACATGGGAATGCTGGGACTTCATCCACACACTGACCTACCCACCATTCTCACACGCATGCAAGCACAAAAGCATCACACAAGCCTGCAGACACACACACGCAGCAAAGAGAGCTCAGGGAACGGGCAGCTCCAGATGGCTGTGCGAGTCCTCTCTTAGGTGATAGAAATGTTATTAAACTAGATTATGATGACAGTAATAGGGCCATCCTTGGAAATGGGATGTATCAGTGAATCCCATGTTCTAAAGGGGAAATTTTTATGGCATATAAGTTATAACTGAAATAAATATTTTATACTGGGTGTGATAGAACATGTTTATAATTCCAGCCTTTGAGCAGCTAATGCAGGAGGACTGCTTTGAGTTCAAGGCCAGCCTGGAGTTCTAGAGTGAGTCTGAGGCCATTCAGGGCTTCTACGGCGAGTATGAGGGCAGCCTGGGCTCCTATGGTGAGCATGAGGGCAGCCAGAGCTATAGAACTTGTCGGTCACAAAATAAGAAAGCAAAGGAAGGAAGGGAGAGAGGGAGAGGAAAGAGGAAGCGGGGAGAGGAAGGAGCCCATTATGAAAAAGAATAAGTGGTACCATGAACCTGATTCTGCAGTGCAAGGGTGACAGGTACGTCACATGCAGGGGTGAAGGACACAGACACAAGGCCCAGCATAGCTGGGGCTCAGCAGAGCTTCTCCGGCATGTGGAGTCTGACGTGCCACTTGTGTCCTTTGCGTTAAGGACCCTGGTTGGTAAGACAAAGACTATCTCTGTGTCTTTGGCCTGCAAGGCCTACGTGGGAAGCACACCATGAGAGAATCACCCTCCTCTACACCCTGAGAGAATCTCCCTCCTCTACACCTGAGAGAAACTCCCTCCTCTACACCCTGAGAGAATCTCCCTCCTCTACACCCTGAGAGAACCCTACACCCTCAGAGAATCTCCCTCCTCTACACCCTCAGAAAAATTCCCTCCTCTACACCCTGAGAGAAACTCCCTCCTCTACACCCTGAGAGAAACTCCCTCCTCTACACCCTGAGAGAATCTCCCTCCTCTACACCCTGAGAGAATCTCCCTCCTCTACACCCTGAGAGAATCTCCCTCCTCTACACCCTGAGAGAAACTCCCTCCTCTACACCCTGAGAGAATCTCCCTCCTCTACACCCTCAGAGAATCTCCCTCCTCTACACCCTCAGAAAAATTCCCTCCTCTACACCCTGAGAGAAATTCCCTCCTCTACACCCTGAGAGAATCTCCCTCCTCTACACCCTGAGAGAATCTCCCTCCTCTACACCCTGAGAGAATCTCCCTCCTCTACACCCTGAGAGAATCTCCCTCATCTATAGCCTGAGAGAATCTCCCTCCTCTACACCCTGAGAGAAACTCCCTCCTCTACACCCTGAGAGAATCTCCCTCCTCTACACCCTGAGAGAATCTCCCTCCTCTACACCCTGAGAGAAACTCCCTCCTCTACACCCTGAGAGAATCTCCCTCCTCTACACCTCAGAGAATCTCCCTCCTCTACACCCTCAGAGAATCTCCCTCCTCTACACCCTGAGAGAATCTCCCTCCTCTACACCCTGAGAGAATCTCCCTCCTCTACACCCTCAGAGAATCATCCTCCTCTACACCCTGAGAGAATCTCCCTCCTCTACACCCTGAGAGAAATTCCCTCCTCTACACCCTGAGAGAATCTCCCTCCTCTACACCCTGAGAGAATCTCCCTCCTCTACACCCTCAGAGAATCTCCCTCCTCTACACCCTCAGAGAATCTCCCTCCTCTACACCCTCAGAGAATCTCCCTCCTCTACACCCTCAGAGAATCTCCCTCCTCTACACCCTGAGAGAATCTCCTTCCTCTACACCCTGAGAATATCTCCCTTCTCTACACCCTCAGAGAAACTCCCTCCCTACACCCTGAGAGAATCTCCCTCCTCTACACCTGAGAGAATCTCCCTCCTCTACACCCTGAGAGAATCTCCTTCCTCTACACCCTGACAGAATCTCCCTTCTCTACAGCCTGAGAGAATCATCCTCCTCTACACCCTCAGAGAATCTCCCTCCTCTACACCCTGAGAGAAATTCCCTCCTCTACACCCTGAGAGAATCTCCCTCCTCTACACCCTCAGAGAATCTCCCTCCTCTACACCCTCAGAGAATCTCCCTCCTCTACACCCTGAGAGAATCTCCCTCCTCTACACCCTCAGAGAATCTCCTCCTCTACACCCTGAGAGAATCTCCCTCCTCTACATCCTGAGAGAATCTCCCTCTCTACACCCTGAGAGAATCTCCTTCTCTACACCCTGAGAGAATCTCCCTCCTCTACACCCTGAGAGAATCTCCCTCCTCTACACCCTGAGAGAATCATCCTCCTCTACACCCTGAGAGAATCTCCCTCCTCTACACCCTGAGAGAATCTCCCTCCTCTACACCCTGAGAGAATCTCCCTCCTCTACACCCTGAGAGAATCTCCCTCCTCTACACCCTGAGAGAATCTCCCTCCTCTACACCCTGAGAGAATCTCCCTCCTCTACACCCTCAGAGAATCTCCCTCCTCTAGACCCTGAGAGAATCTCCCTCCTCTACACCCTGAGAGAATCTCCCTCCTCTACACCCTGAGAGAATCTCCCTCCTCTACACCCTGAGAGAATCTCCCTCCTCTACACCCTGAGAGAATCTCCCTCCTCTACACCCTGAGAGAATCTCCCTCCTCTACACCCTGAGAGAATCATCCTCCTCTACACCCTCAGAGAATCTCCCTCCTCTGCACCCTGAGAGAAATTCCCTCCTCTACACCCTGAGAGAATCTCCCTCCTCTACACCCTCAGAGAATCTCCCTCCTCTACACCCTCAGAGAATCTCCCTCCTCTACACCCTGAGAGAATCTCCCTCCTCTACACCCTGAGAGAATCTCCCTCCTCTACACCCTCAGAGAATCTCCCTCCTCTACACCCTGAGAGAATCTCCCTTCTCTACACCCTGAGAGAATCTCCCTCCTCTACACCCTGAGAGAATCTCCCTCCTCTACACCCTGAGAGAATCTCCCTCCTCTACACCCTGAGAGAATCTCCCTCCTCTACACCCTGAGAGAATCATCCTCCTCTACACCCTGAGAGAATCTCCCTCCTCTACACCCTGAGAGAATCTCCCTCCTCTACACCCTGAGAGAAACTCCCTCCTCTACACCCTGAGAGAATCTCCCTCCTCTACACCCTCAGAGAATCTCCCTCCTCTACACCCTGAGAGAATCTCCCTCCTCTACACCCTGAGAGAATCTCCCTCCTCTACACCCTGAGAGAAACTCCCTCCTCTACACCCTGAGAATATCTCCCTTCTCTACACCCTCAGAGAAACTCCCTCCTCTACATCCTGAGAGAATCTCCCTCCTCTACACCCTGAGAGAATCTCCTTCCTCTACACCCTGACAATATCTCCCTTCTCTACAGCCTGAGAGAATCTCCCTCCTCTACACCCTGAGAGAATCTCCTTCCTCTACACCCTGAGAATATCTCCCTTCTCTACAGCCTGAGAGAATCTCCCTCCTCTACACCCTGAGAGAATCTCCTTCCTCTACACCCTGAGAATATCTCCCTTCTCTACACCCTGAGAGAAACTCCCTCCTCTACACCCTGAGAGAATCTCCCTCCTCTACACCCTGAGAGAATCTCCCTCCTCTACATCCTGAGAGAATCTCCCTCCTCTACACCCTGAGAGAATCTCCTTCCTCTACACCCTGAGAATATCTCCCTTCTCTACACCCTGAGAGAATCTCCCTCCTCTACACCCTGAGAGAATCTCCCTCCTCTACACCCTGAGAGAATCTCCCTCCTCTACACCCGGAGAGAATCTCCCTCCTCTACACCCTCAGAGAATCTCCCTCCTCTACACCCTCAGAGAATCTCCCTCCTCTACACCCTCAGAGAATCTCCCTCCTCTACACCCTGAGAGAATCTCCCTCCTCTACACCCTGAGAGAAATTCCCTCCTCTACACCCTGAGAGAAACTCCCTCCTCTACACCCTGAGAGAATCTCCCTCCTCTACACCCTCAGAGAATCTCCCTCCTCTACACCCTGAGAGAATCTCCCTCCTCTACACCCTGAGAGAAATTCCCTCCTCTACACCCTCAGAGAAATTCCCTCCTCTACACCCTGAGAGAATCTCCCTCCTCTACACCCTGAGAGAATCTCCCTCCTCTACACCCTGAGAGAATCTCCCTCCTCTACACCCTGAGAGAATCTCCCTCCTCTACACCCTGAGAGAATCTCCCTCCTCTACACCCTGAGAGAATCTCCCTCCTCTACACCCTCAGAGAATCTCCCTCCTCTACACCCTCAGAGAATCTCCTCCCTACACCCTCAGAGAATCTCCTCCCTCAGAGAATCTCCCTCCTCTACACCCTGAGAGAATCTCCCTCCTCTACACCCTCAGAGAATCTCCCTCCTCTACACCCTCAGAGAATCTCCCTCCTCTACACCCTGAGAGAATCTCCCTCCTCTACACCCTGAGAGAATCTCCCTCCTCTACACCCTGAGAGAATCTCCCTCCTCTACACCCTGAGAGAATCTCCTCCTCTCTACACCCTGAGAGAATCTCCCTTCTCTACACCCTGAGAGAATCTCCCTCCTCTACACCCTGAGAGAATCTCCCTCCTCTACACCCTGAGAGAATCTCCCTCCTCTACACCCTGAGAGAATCTCCCTCCTCTACACCCTGAGAGAATCTCCTCCTCTACACCCTGAGAGAATCTCCCTCCTCTACACCCTGAGAGAAACTCCCTCCTCTACACCCTGAGAGAAACTCCCTCCTCTACACCCTGAGAGAATCTCCCTCCTCTACACCCTGAGAGAAACTCCCTCCTCTACACCCTGAGAGAATCTCCCTCCTCTACACCCTGAGAGAAACTCCCTCCTCCACACCCTGAGAGAATCTCCCTCCTCTACACTCTGAGAGAAACTCCCTCCCCCACACCCTGAGAGAATCTCCCTCCTCTACACCCTGAGAGAATCTCCCTCCTCTACACCCTGAGAGAATCTCCCTCCTCTACACCCTGAGAGAATCTCCCTCCTCTACACCCTGAGAGAATCTCCCTCCTCTACACCCTGAGAGAATCTCCCTCCTCTACACCCTGAGAGAATCCTCCTCTACACTGCTGAGAGAATCTCCCTCCTCTACACCCTGAGAGAATCTCCCTCCTCTACACCCTGAGAGAATCTCCCTCCTCTACACCCTGAGAGAATCTCCCTCCTCTACACCCTGAGAGAATCTCCCTCCTCTACACCCTGAGAGAAACTCCCTCCTCTACACCCTGAGAGAATCTCCCTCCTCTACACCCTGAGAGAATCTCCCTCCTCTAGACCCTGAGAGAATCTCCCTCCTCTACACCCTGAGAGAATCTCCCTCCTCTACACCCTGAGAGAATCTCCCTCCTCTACACCCTGAGAGAATCTCCCTCCTCTACACCCTGAGAGAATCTCCCTCCTCTACAGCCTGAGAGAATCTCCCTCCTCTACACCCTGAGAGAATCTCCTTCCTCTACACCCTGAGAGAATCTCCCTCCTCTACACCCTGAGAGAATCTCCCTCCTCTACACCCTGAGAGAATCTCCCTCCTCTACACCCTGAGAGAAACTCCCTCCTCCACACCCTGAGAGAATCTCCCTCCTCCATACCCTGAGAGAATCTCCCTCCTCCACACCCTGAGAGAATCTCCCTCCCTTACACCCTGAGAGCATCTCCCTCACCTACACCCTGCACGTCTCTGAGGAAAGCAGCCCAGAAGGTCAGTCATTTGGGGCATAAGACGGAAGGATTCCAAAATGGTTACTAATTACGATGTTTGCAATTATTTCAAATTTTGCTTTTCATAATAACTTTTCATGCTGTGTTGACCAGAGGGAAATTTTTATTCCCAAGTGCAGCCAGGTCAGATTTGTCATTATCTTTCAGGAAAAAAAAAAAGTCAAATGAAAAGGCTTTTCAAAAGAGATAATGTTTACTCACTGGCAATTAGAAATGAATATTTATTGTCAGATCACTGTCTAGATTCAAACCTTTCATTTAACACTAGTTGCAAGTGTAAACTATTCCCGTGCTTACATCCCAGCGACTTCTGCTCTCTGGTGGCCTCACTCTCCAAAGTGTGTCAGGGTGAAGAAACACCTCTTAGCTTGGAATATTAAGCATGCAACTCACTTTATCTTTCTAAAACATGGATTAAAAAAAGACAGTGGACACCAACAATTTGTTTTGTCAATTTTATCCAATACTCACATCACTTTCCAAAGTGTAGCAGTAAAGGCAGGGCTGCCAGCAGGCCTTGGAAACATGGCCTGGCCTCCCGTCAGCTCACACTGAAACCTCAGTAAGAGACACATCGCTATCACACAAATCATGGGTTTTGGCAAGATTCGCCTTTCCCAGAAGGGACAATTGAGGCTGGGAGATACAAAGAGAGAACACAGTGCTGCTCACTTCTCCAGCAGGGATGAGATCTTGATATTTGATTAAAATGATGTAATCGTGCACTCTACCATTTCTTCTCTCAGGTTATTGCTTAATGTTGGGGCCTGTTATTATTAATAGCAATAAATTCCACTGTTTTCAGTGCATTCGGTTTCCAAAACACGTGCCCATACGTCATCCCATTCAAGAGATGGCCTCTTCATGGAATAATGAAGGGCTCTCTACACATCTACAGAATACTCGACTTGTGTAGTTAAACTTTAAGAATTTATTAAAACAAATGTGTTTTCCAAAAGATCCATGTGGATCTTTTTCAGTTCCTGGAATGCACCCTGGTGTCCAGATGTTTCAGCGGTCACCCCTGACACTTCACAGGTCCCTCTGTCCAGTGACGTCTATTTCCATGGCACTGACGTGAGCTCTGCATGTCTTGGTTTATGTCAAGCACCATCGCTGGGCTTAAACCAACCCTGCACTGCTTCCCTTTGCTCCTTCAAATATGCTGTAGTCAGGAGTCAAGACATACGCCTGTCTTTCAAATATCGAAAATCTAGGAGAAAAAAACAAAATGCTCAGGAAGTGAAAACTAACAGGACCCAGTGGGAATGATGATGGAATGACAGAGAAAGCTCTGGAAGCACCCACTGAAGGAGAGCCTGGCACAGCTTAGAGGGGCTGGGACATCCTTGTTGACTGCATCCAACACTGCCTGGGATGTGGCTGCCAGAGGCGGGAGAGGTATAACATTTAAAGCAGCATTGTTTTGGAGGTTTCCATGTGGTTTATTCATAATGTCTTTAGTTTTTGTTTTTTCTTAATTTTTTTATTGGCAACTTCCATAAATTTTAACAGTATACCACAATCATATTCACCTCCCACCAGCCTCCTTTTTCCCTCTCCCAAATCCTCGGTCCACTGAATCCCTTCTTCGTCTACTTCTCCTCCTCCTTCTCCTCCTCTTTCTCCTCCTCTCCTTCTTCTTCATCTATTTTGTACACAGGTTACAGTCTTGTTTCCCCTGACCCCAGGTCCCCAGTAGGGTCGTCGGTGGTCACTGGGGGTAGTTCAGGCTCTGGGAGTTTCTGGGAGGGCTGTGCCCCAGGAAATGTCTACCCACCCGGTGGCTGTTATAATCTTCCTGCCCCTTCTTCCTCGGCAATTCCTGAGCCTTGGCCGTGTTAGTGAAGCAGCACTTGACAGTGATCCTCGAACAGTGACGTGAGAGATGAATGAGGAGGAGATCTGGCGGGCGAGGAGTCCAACTGAGACAGCACTCAAATCACGTCAAGCTAGGGACGGTCACTGCAGCCGGGGGTGGCAGTGATGAGACAGGAGATTGGCTCTGTGCACTCTACAGCCAAGGAGCAGTGCCAGGGCTAGCATGCCACCATGCAGGAGGACAGAGCACAGGACTCTAAAGACCCCGAGCCAGGGGTCCAGGACATAAAGGACAGCACTTCTGTGGTGTCCAGCTGCCTAGGCTGGAGAATGAGAGGGTGGCATTGGGCAGTTGTCACAGTGAAGGGATGGTGCCACTCCTGGGACTGACCCGGCAGCCCCGGGACAGAGCAGAGCTGGAGGGAATTCTGCCTGGTGTCATCATCTCTGAAGTCACCTGCACAGGAGCGAAACCAAAGCCCCAAAGGAGAACTCCACCAGAGAGTGCACACGAGAGTGCACTGGGGAACGAGGTACAGTGTGAGCCAGAGAGGAGGGCGGGTGGCCACTCAGACCTCCACCACAAGAACCTCCAAGAAAGGACTTAAAACCGTGACCTTGAGTGTCACATCTGTCCCTCTCATCCAGGCGAGGGCGCAGACATTGGATTTCAGCGCACACATTGACCCTTGAAGTCAGAAAGGACATGCATGGACTGTCCATCAGACTGGGGTCATTGCTCACCTGTTCACATTTAGCTTTTGATCTGGTGGGCTGTGCAAGGAGGTCTGTGTCTTTCCTTTGACCTCCCACCAAATAAATTGGCCAAAGGAACTCCACCCTCATACATGTCTTCTATGTGGGGCAGATCCTCTCCACACCGAGAGAACGATCACCTTTGGATGGAGCGCAGTGGTGGAGTGCTGACCTAGCATAGACAAGGTCCTCTTTTCCATTCCTTGTGCACTAAAAGAGAACGAGAGGGAGAGGGAAGATGGGAGGGAAAAGGGAGGGAGGGAAGGAACAGGCCAACTTCTTTAATACACTACCCCCAAATCCAAACCACGCATGTACCGCCTCTTCCATGCACCTGTAGGCGTGATAACTTTAAGATATAAATTCACCACAGAAAGAGATGAGCAGCAGTAATCAATTACAAATGGAATAATTATAAAAATACACTATAATAAACATTTACACAGTTACTGCTTCTGGAATTTTCCATTTAGCAACAATGGGTATCAGGAGCCATGGGACAGGAGTCTCAAATGGGAGATACTGCAGACCTCCCGTGAAAGCTGGGTGAACCTAATCAGAAACAGGTGCCAGGGAGGAAGGCCCCACAGGCCAGGTCCTCGGTGTGCAATGCGGTGAGGTATTGAAAGCTATACCCAGCCCTGAAGGCATGTAGGACCTCGGATCCCGGTCAGCATCTGGACCACTGTATGTTGTCCAACCTCATGTTTCCTTGTCCAAGACCCACACATCCCCTCCGTGTCCTCTTTGTCTGAGTGCACAGGTCTCCATCAAGGGGAGCTCTCTGTTCCAGCTCCCGCCCACCACAGTTACCTTTGGGCTTTCTTATCAGCAGGCTCTGGCAGAAAGAGTCCAGATGACTCCTAACCAGTCTGTAACCACCCCTGTCACGTGAGTCCCAAGTCTGTTTTCTGTAGCTTTGACTCAAACCTCCAGCATGGAGTTTCACAGCTGTAACTAGAAGCATGCTGTGCTCTGTCCATGTATGTGCATCTTGTCATTTCATAGAGAAGAGCCCTCAGCAAAGACAGACCCAAGGTACATGATGGGCTGGTAATCACAAGAGCTTCATCCCTGCTCCAGGTGTCTCTCTCTCCCTCTCTCATTTGGATGGTCGGGATATGCCATTGTTCTGAGGCAACTCAGACATTTGGATGAGGAAGTCACGAATCAGGAACCTCTTAGTGGCATGTCGTTCACAGAGAAGGGATGTGTTATTTTTGGACAAGAACAATCTCTAAAGCTACAGCTTGGTCTGCAGGGAATGCTCTCCATTTCCTGGCTCTGACCCTTTATGGTGAGTGGGGCAGGTTGCACCAGCTGGCTCGGGAAGGAGACCCCCAATCCTCCTCCGGGCCCCTTGCCTTTCTCATCTTATGACCCATGGTCCTTCCTGGCCTTAACTCTGTCCCATTGCTTCTGGCCCTGCAGAAAGTTCCCTCTCTCACCTTATTTCCTGCTAGTGCCCTCATCCCAATTTTCTCAGGATTCTGCCTATTATGCACAGCTATGAGCATAAACTTTGTTTGTCCTCACGGGGCTCTGGTTTGGGACATAAAATAGAAGGTCACTGTCTAAAGCTCACCCACCAAGTATCCAGTGTGTGACAGACTAGCTAACTGGGAATCCCATGGGGAATGCTTTTTCCTTCTATCAGATCAGTAATCTCGCTGCACCCCAGACATAGCAGTGAGGAACTGAATCCACCCACAGAGACAGCTCCAGGTCAGCTGCTCGTTCCAGCCAATATAAAGCTGTTTATTTGACAAGATTTTACTGTGTTTCCCAGGCTGGCTTTAAACTTGTGATCCTCCTGCCCCAGTCTCCCCTCCCCATGCAGGGATGGTATTCACAAGTCACCACACCTATAGATGCCCAAGTAGTGAGGAGAGAGCTGAGAGAGGGTCTAACTGTAGCCTAGGCTGACTTAGAACTCACTCTATGGTCCAGGCTGTCCTCATACTTGCAGGGTCCCTCCTCCTTCAGGAGGGCTGTGATTATAGGCCTGAGCTGCTACGCCTGGTGAAGATAGCCTTGTGAATGAAACAGGGACTGCCAGTCATCGCTAAGAGAATCCCAACAGAGAGCCACCCTGCAGCCTGTCACTCTTACGGTTGCACGCCCACACAAGCCGGGCACCACTGTGACATTTGCTAGACTACTGTTCATACAAGGGGCTTAATGCTCTGTTCTGAACATTGCATTTAAAATGCTTTCTATGCTGTCTGGTGGCCTGCCTTCAGCACGGGCAAAAATGTGCTTAGCAAATGGACTTATTCCTTCATTTGACAGGTCTGTGTGGTGCAAGAACTGAACTGCTGGTAAATATTCACCACCCAGGGGCTGAGATGGATAGAGTCCCTTTTTAGATAAAGTCTAGAAGAGAAATTTAATGCAAATAAATAATTATCAACATGTACATATGACGAAAACATTGTGTAAGTGGATTTACCTCCATTTTTGGTGAGAAAGGGGACTCAGAAGGTGTTGAAGTTCGAATGTGGGGAGAAGTTAAGTAGGAATAAAAGTGACTTGGGGGCTGGGGAGATGGCTCAGCAGTTTGTTTTCTTACAAAGCCTAAAGGTCTGAGTCTGATTCCCAGTACCCACATAATGGCCAAATGCACAAAGTGGCATATACATCTGACAGGAGGAAATAGTATGGGCTTCAGTACTGAAAGAATGGGGAGAGCTGGGAAAGAACAGGGGAGGATTGAAGCTTGTTCTGAGGAGCCAGAAAAGGTGAGAACCCAGCCAGGAAGGAGGCCAACACTATGCCCAAGCGGACGGTCAGTCAGAACCAACCCTGGGATGTTCTCACAAACAGGCAACAGGGAAGAGCCCAGCACAGCTATGGGCATTGGTACAGGGCTTGCCAGGAAGAAGGGTTACAGCTGCCTCTCAAGTGGTAGGCCATTCTAACCCTGGTTAGAACCTTTATTCTGTAGTTCAGACAAAACACTTTCACTTCATGTCATGGCTGACATCACCTGTGCCTCACACATGTAGCGGCAAAGGACACGACTACTAAATCCAGTGGGCACCCAAAGGGCACTGCTGAATCCAGTGGCACACCAAAGGCTGTCCACGGCCTCACTTTCCGCTGCCTCAACTTTCCTGCATGTCGCCTCCCCAGGTCTCTTTTCTCCCCCAGCTGAGCACACCGGCCAATCCCAGGATTTACCTCAGTGTGATTGGCTCAATAGCCTATGGAATCGAATCTTCTCTTGGGTGTGTGTGTGCATATGTTGTATGTGTGCAGCATAAGTGTGCACGGGTGCACAGGGAGGCCAAAGGCCAGCATGGTGTCTTTGTCTACCACACCTCCTTATTTTCTTTAAAAGTTTTTATTTGTATTTATTTACTTATTAGAGACAGAGAAAGGGAGAGAGAGAATGGGCACACCAGGGCCTCTAGGTGCATGCACCACCATGTGCATCTGGCTTATGTGGGTACTGGGGAATCGAGCTTTAAACCAGGGGCCTTAGGCTTCACAGGCAAGTGCTTAACCACTAAGCCATCTCTCTAGCCCCTCCTTATTTTTTTGAGACAGGGTCTTTCACTAGACCTGGAGCTCCCCAGTTTGGCTACTGTAGCTAGGCTGCAAGTTCTAAGGATCCTCCAGTTTCTGCTCCCCAGTGCTGGGATGTGGGCGTGAGCTATCATATCCTTGCTTTGATAGGAATTGAACTCGGGTTCTCATGCTTGTGCAAAAAGCACTTTACTGAGTGAGCCATCTTCTCCCCAGCCTGCAAATCTAACCCTCTCCACAGCTCAGTGCCACCTAGCTCCATAAAAGGTTCATTGATGTCTCTGTTTTTAGGTGGCATGGTGGAAGGAAGATCTTTTAGAGTAATTGTCACTTGCTCTCAACCTTTGGGGTTGAGTACCTTTTGGATACTCTACACTTAGAGCAATTTTATTGCTGTCCATATTACTACATTGCCATTTTCATCAAAGCGTGTGAGATACAATTAAATGCACCGTGTTGCATTTAATAAGAAAATTGAACGATCCTAAACCTTTGTCCCTGCCTCTGTCCCTGCCCTCAATCCATCATCCAGATTTCCATGTGCCCAGCACAAGATAAGTATCAAGGTAGAAAACTAAAAATCAGCCATTTTCTACAGTTTGAAAACTTATTTTTCCTCTTCTCATTTCACTCTATATATATACTACATGTAAATAAACACTAAAGCACATTGGTTAGGAGAGTGGTTGATAGGAAAGGGGCTATCAGTCATGCAGCTGGGCATTAGAGTGGGGCTCCAGGGAAGGTGGAAGTGTTACTTTGCTACAAGCATGCATGGATCAAAGAGCTCTTCCTATGCAACGGCCTGTCACTGGTGCTGCAGAAGCTTAACAAAATCTGGGGGCTTTTTCTTTCCGTCTGTACTTTAGAAAATTATATAACATTATTTTATTTGTCTTTATTTATTTGAGAGAAATAGATGGGGGGAGAGAAACAGAAAGAAACAGAGAGAAAGAGAGAGACAGAGAGAGAATGGGCATGCCAGGGCTTCCAGCCACTGCTAACAAACTCCAAATGTGTGCACCCCCTTGTGCATCTGGCTTACGTGGGTCCTAGGGAGTCAAACCTAGGTCCTTTGGCTTTGCAGGCAAGCATTTTAACCACTAAGCCATCTCTCCAGCCCCAACATTTTGGTTATTTAGTGATAATCTATAGCACATAAAGATGTGGATATTGTTATACATGGACATAAAACATTTTTTAATGAAAAATACTTTCCTAAAGAAACCAAAGTAGTTCCTGAGTTTTCATTGTGTGTGTGTGTGTGTGTGTGTGTGTGTATGTTTTGGAGAAGGTGGGGAGTGAGATAGGGTCTCACACTGTAGCACAAGCTGGCTTCACACTCACAGAAATGCCCCTGCCTCCACCTCTTAAGTGTGGGGGTTACAAGCACGTGTCATCCTGACTTCAGTGTGTTGTGCATTTCGAAGTTTCTGTGTGTGTAACTGTGCATGTGTTCATGCACACACAGTGCACATGCTCCTGTGTGTGTGTGTGTGGAGGACAGGGGTCCATGTCAGGAGTCTCCATAGTCTCTCTTGAGCATAATCAGGTAGACTGGCTGCCAGGAAGCCCCAGGATCCTCCTGTCTCCGCCTCCCCAGAGCGGGACTGTTAGTATCTGCCACTGCGCCTGGCTCTGTACAGGGCTTCTGGGATCTAAACTAAGGTCCACAGGCAAGCACTTTACAGTGGGTCATCTTCTCAGCCCCTCCAGTGTTTCTGAGGAGACTTTCATTGCTTTCATTCTGACTCTCTGGTTGAGCTGCAAAAACCCTCTGTGTCATACAATGTTTTCTTTTCTGTAGTGAAAGAGGCAGCTTGGGTTCTTTCTTTAACTTGTTGATTCAGATGGGGAGACTTTGCTGTGAGCAAAACTCCTTTTCCAGCAGAGACAGGACTTCATAAGAACAAGGCAGAACACCCTCACTAAGTGTCCGCCTGGTCACCCCACCCACATGCTTCCCTTCCTGGAAACAAATACATTCAGTGTGAAGAAACTGCACCAGCATTTCACCCGCTTGCTCACTTGTTTGCTTGCCTTGCACTAGCTCTTTAATTTAGAGGAGTCTTGAAAAACACGAAGCAGCAGGATTTTGGCATACTCTTCAGAATGCAATAAATAAATCTTTTTCAGCAAATCTCCAAGGGTTTTAGGCAAAACTTTGTGAGTGCCAGAGAAGAAAGCTAGAAACAATTTCGGGTTTGTTTGTTGAGCCAAAAAAGTGGACATGATGTCCAAGGTACAATTTAAAGCATTATTTTTTTTGTATTAAAGAATTTAGCAATGTGCATCTCCAACTCAAGAATTCATGTGGACATTCTCCCAGGAATGCCCCTCTCCCCCACTCTTGACTATGAAAGCTGGATGGAACGGGCCGTGGTGAGGTCCAGTGTTGCTGTGGGAGGCAACTGGGGAGGAGACTCATACATCCAGATGTGTGCAGCCTTGCTCTGAGAAGAGTCAAAACCACTATTTTGTCTTTCTCCAAATTCTCACGACTTGTTTCTTCTTTGGTTGCTGTTGTTGTTGTTTTGAGACAGGGTCTCATTTCGCCCAGACTAGCCTCAAACTCCTACATATCCAAGGCTGGTCTTGAACTATTGATCTGTACGACTCTGCCTGGGCAGAGCTGGGGTTACAGGGACACGTCACCACCACAGCTGGCGTAGCTGCTGCTTCTTGTTGACAGTTGACAATCACCAGCACAGAGCACAGATATTTCATATGCATGATGCTCAGTCGATACTTTTTGAACAAGGAAAAAAAAAATAGCCAGAGCTGAAAAGTAGTGCTTGTCTTCCTATAACGGTCATTTTCCTGTTTATTTTTTAAAAAGTACACCTACATTGTAGGAAAGAAGTTTACCAGTGAAAAGAAAAACGGTGACATGGAAATATCCAGGACCCTCCGGACTCTAAGAGGTGCTTTCCTTTCTCAGCCACCCACATTTTACCCAGACACCCACTCTTGAGCTTTCCAGCCAGCACAGCCCCTTCTTCTTCTGAGCGCGATTATGCTAGGCTGAGGGGCCAGGTCTCTGTATGACTCAGCCTCGTATCTTTCTCTGTCAATATCAGGTATCAAGAATAGTGGTGATGGGGGCTGGAGGGGTGGCTTAGAGGTTAAGGTGTTTGCCTGCAAAGCCAAAGGATCCTGGTTCAATACTCCAGGACCCACGTAAGCCAGATGCACAAGAGGCACGTGTCTGGAGTGAGTTTGCAGTGGCTGGAGGCCCTGACGTGCCCATTCTTTCAAATAAATAAATAAATAAATAAATAAATAAATAAATAAATAAATAAATAAGAATAGATAAAACATATATAAAAAAAGAATAGTGGTGATGCCTGAGTGGCCTGCAGTCAATGTCTGCTGAGTAGCTGACGCAGTTTTTCTGATTCTCCACGTGGACTGACCAACACTGTGTGTGAAAATTCACAAACATGCCCAGCAAGAGCACTTGATGTTCCAAATGTCAATAATCTGGAGGGACGAGGTGATCATATAAATAGTTCACAGGCCTTGATGTTTTCCTGAGCAAGTTCTATGATGTATTCACTCCATTCACGTTTGTCACGTAGATCGTGATTTGAGCATCTGGCTTTGTGCTGTGGGCCTCCCTCCCCATGGCTGGAGGGGAGCCACTGTGAAACCTAGAAGCAAGGCCTGGTGTGGTGTGATTACCTATGTTCCCCTCAAATAGAACAAAAAATTGACTGAGGAAATTTGGCAGTGACTCATTCTGTGGAGTACTCTGCTAACTCATTTTAGCTCAGTTTTATAAATTCTACTTAATATATATCAAAGAAAGCCTCAGTCATTTAAAAGGAAAAACTGCCTAAGACTGATTTCACTACAAGTTCATGGCTGTTAGAAGGTTCTTCTTCACTTCATGGGCAGCCCAGCATGGCCCTGCTGGCCCTGGCTGCTGACCTCTCCCTCCCGTCTCCATTCCCACTGTGCTCTCTCTTCACCATGTCAAACTGTCTTGGCCATAGAAAAATCTACACACCACCGTCTGTTCGCAGACACGCTTTGCCCCAAAATCCACAGAGCCAAACCCCCATCTACTTCAGATCTCAACTGCAAGGCCAGTGGCTCTGGCACACTAGTCCTTACAGCTACTCATGGACGAGGTCCTTGATGATCCATTCTTGTGGAATGAACCCTGCCCATCATCTCACAGTACTTGTCTACAGTTCATGAGGGAATGGGCCTAATGCGATCACCCAGTGCATGTCTGTAAATAAAATAACCTTTTGCCTTATGGGATTGGGCTGTGCTTGTTCTGCCCACAAGGGAGGCAGTCATCAATGTATTTTTGTTGAATTAATGTTTTGGCTTTTTGTTTGTAATTTTGTGTGTGTGTGCACATGTGTCTGGAGGAACGGCATCCATCTCTTTTTTGAGATGTGTCTCTCATTGGTCTGGAACTCACCAATTAGGCCAGCTGGCTGGCCAGTGAGCTCCAGGCTTCTCCTCCCCAGTGCTCAGATTACAAGCACATGTCGCCATGCCTGGCATTTGTATGTGGGTACTGGGGATTGAACACGGGTTCTTTTGCTTGTGATGCAAGCACTAAACCCACTGAGCCATCTCCCCGTTCATAATGAATTAATTAACGATAGACAGTCACTATATCTCATAGCCTACTTGTCTTCTAAAGGGCTCACTCTTTCACCTAGCGTAGTAAACTTTATAATCCTCTTCTCTCACCTAGCTTCGGGCATTTTCTCCTTTAATCTTCCTCCCTGAACTCATCACCTGCTTCACACAAGATGTGGGAGTAAAACCCCACTCCACCATCTTCCCACCACCAAATCTGTAAGCCATCATACAGAACACATGGACTAAACAGGAAAATTTTACAAAATGGCAGACATAAATCTTACCATATATAGTTTGCATTAAATGTAAACAAACTAGCCAGGCGTGGTGGTGCACGGCCTTTAATCCCAGCACTTGGGAGGCAGAGGTAGGAGGATCGCCATGAGTTTGAGGCCACCCTTAGACTACATAGTTAATTCCAGGTTAGCCTGGACCAAAGTGAAACCCTAAAACCAAAAAAAAAAAAAAAAAAAAAAGAAAGAAAAAGAAAAATAAATGAAAACAAACTGAGACCAAGAAATAAGCTCTGCGAGACAGGATTTGTGGGAGGAATAAGAAGCAGCTGTACTGGGGGTAAAGTAGACATGTTATATACACAGAAAGACACAAGCGGCTGAGAGCAAAAGTGGAAAAGGAGCCATACAAATAATGAAGACTGTGATGAGCTGAAGTGTCAGGCAAGCATCCTTCACCAGGTCTGCTTGTTTACTGTCTGGGGAGGAATTAATAGACTTTTAAGAAAAGTCACATCACCAGAGATTAAAAAGGAAATGTCATAAAAGGACACTATAGCAAGATGTCATTGCTATCATAAATGTGTGTGTTCCCAATTACAGCACTTCACAACACAGGTGACAAAACCTAACAGAACAAAGAGAAATTGGGTAAATAACAATCAATAAATAATAAGGAAACAAACAAGAAATACTGGAAATGAGATTGTTGACAACTGGATTATCGCCTACAGGTGGCCTATTGAACACCTACAAAAGCAAGTATCAACAAGTAAACAGAGGCTCTCACATGTCCAGGCTGTGGATCAGCCTTTACTGAAGAGCACTCAATGACCCCAGCACCTTTGCAACTTCACTGATGATGTCCACTGGGCTAGCAACAAGACAAAATATTGCCAGGCCCAAATCTTCTCATATGGATTTAAACCTCAATAGAATCATAGTGGGCATATAGAACAATGGGATCCTTTGCAAACAGCTCAGCATTTGGCAATTCAAAAAACAATTCCTGGGCTGGAAAGATGGCTTAGCGGTTAAGGCGCCTGCCTCCTAAGCCTAAGAACGTCAGTTCCAATCTCCAGGTCCCACGTTTAGCCAGATGCCAAGTGACCCAAGGGCGCAATGCTGCACTTGACCACAAGGGGGCACACACATCTGGATTTTTGTTCTCAGCAGCTGAGAGGCTGCTGGCGTGCCCATCTCTGTCTTCCTCTCCCTCTCTCTCTGTCTCTCTCTGTGTCTCTCAAAAAAAAAAAAAAAAAAAAAAAAAAAAACAATTCCTCAGGCTAGAGAAATGGCTTAACAGTTAAGGTGTATGTCTGCAAAGCCAAAGGACTCCAGTTTGATTCTCTAGGACCCATGTAAGCCAGATGCACAAAGGGTGCATGCATCTGGAGTTCATTTGCAGTGGCTGGAGGCCCTGGCATGTCCATTCTCTCTCTCTTTCTTTCTCTCAAATAAATAAATAAATAAAATCTTTTAAAAATAAAAATAAAATAAAACAATACTTCTACATAACATGTGGGTCAAAGAAAAAAGTCAGAGAGAAATGAGAAAATGTTGCAAGCTAAGTGACAATGTTAGTCAGAGTTACTGAATATATGGATGATAGCCAAAGCACGCATAGAAAGAAAATATGTAGTTTTTCAATGTTGGTGTTATAAAAATAAAATGTCAAAATCAGACACCTACATCTATGTAGAAAAGCTAGAAAAAGTCAAGTAACCTAAAAATTAAAGGAATAAAATTCTAAATCTAAAAGTAAAATCCAATAGCACAGGAAACATAAAAGTATAGTCAGCAGAAAAGTCAACAGAAAAATCCTGGCATGGTGGTGCACACCTTTAATCCCAGCACTAGGGAGGCAGAGGTAGGAGGATAGCCATAAGTTCAAGGCCACCCTGAGACTGATTACATAATGAATTCCATCCAGATCAGCCTGGGCTAGAGAGAGACCCTACCTCAAAAAACTAAAACAGGTCAACAGGTGGTCCTTTAAAAGAGTCTAATAAGCCGAGAAAGTCATCAAGTGATTATCAAGAGAGAACAAAAGAGAAAACACGTAAGTCTTCATAGGAATAAAGTAGATGACAAGACAGAAAACCCTGAGGTCAAAGGAATAATAAGAAAATGGCATTAAAAAAATTGCTAGGGTTGGGAAAGTGGCTCAGAAGTTAAAGGTTCTTGCTGACAAGCCAGCTGAGCCATCTTCCTCAGTGCTCACGGGAAATGCCCATGCATCTGCAACCACAATGTGCCTACGGCAACCGGAGTAGAGCCAGAAGGATCCGGAAGCAACAGCAGCAGCAGCAGCAAGAGAAACCCTGTCTCAAAAGAGATGAAGAAGAGGAGGTTGTCCTGTGACCTCTACGGGGTCACACGTGCACATGTAACTCATAAAATAATAAAATAACTTTTGAGTACACCAACCAGACCCTAGATAAAAACGAACCATTCTGCAGCTTCCTGTCTGCCATACACCTTGGACTTGAACTCATAAATCTCCCCATAAAGAAAACCAAAGACGTTACCAGCAAAGTAAACTATGGACCAAATCCCTCATTAATAAAGATGCAAAAACTGTTCACAACATTGTAGCAAGTTGGGTATGAAATGACATAGATGAATAATACATCATGGCCTGGTGGGGCTTGGCCCAGGAAGAAAGGTTGGGGAAATGTTTGGAAATCAGTCAAATGTAATTGACCATATTCCCAGACTCACAAAGAAAAATTGAGTTCATCTCAAGGTTGTAGAACAAAATTCACCATCGACTGTTGATTCAAAAGAAAAAAAAAAAAAAAACTCTGAGCAAGCAAGGCAACCAAACTTCCTCCTGCTAAGAAAGGGGCCAGAGCTCTGCCTGCCATCTTCCTGAGTGACTGTGAGTCAGGTGTGGTCCGACGGAAGTAGAGGATGACACAGGCTGTGCCACCTGTGGGACTCAAGCGAAAAGAAAAAAGAAATTGAAGTCAAATGGATGGGAAAGGAAGAACTAAAACAAATGGTGCTTATCTGGGAATTGTATAACTCTTTATGTACAAGACTCCATAAAAACTACCAACTAAGGAAAAAAGATGCCAGAGTAAATAATTTTGTTTAGGATAGTTTTATGTAGCAGATCACTGTAAGAAAATCAGTTTTATTTTAGACATGAATGACAAACAATTATAGGTTCAACAGATACATCACCATTGGAGACTGACGGTGGTAGTTAGGCAGTTATGCGTGTCAGAAGACGCACAGCGCCATTGGCATTAGGGGAATGTACGTGAAAACCTCAGGGATTTACTACCACGTAAGCCTCCACCCCACAAGGAGCACCAATAACCCTACTGAGGAGGGTCTGCAGGAATATGGGGACCAGGAGAGGAGACATACTACAATCTGTGCTAAAATATAAATTAATTAGAACTGGGCGTGGTGGCACATGCCTTTAATCCCAGCACTGGGGAGGCAGAGGGAGGAGGATGGCCATGAGTTCAAGGTGAATACCTTGAATTCCAGATCAACCTGGGCTAGATCAAGATCCTACCTTGAAAAACCACACAAAAAATTAATTAATTAACTATTTTAAAAGATAGAGCCTATCAAATGAGCATTGTCAAACCTGTGAAGCAGACTGATATTTGCACACTGCTGGGGGAAAATATAAAATTCCTCCACGGGAAAACAGTTCAGCAACTTCCTAAGAGTGTACACACACACCCAGGATCTGACCCAGCCAGGCCACCTCTAGATGGTTATCTAAAAGAAACAAGAGGGTTCCCACACAAAGATATGCCCTGCTTCAGAGGCCAACCCAATGTGTGGTTACCAAACACTGAGATGGGTGTTCATCGGCAGCTACCTGGTCAGCAGGCCACAGGCTCCCTGCATTACGCAGTGTGACTCAACAATTTAAAGGAATAAACCATTGCTACCCATAAGGATAAGGATGAAAGCGCGGCACAGAAGCCAGGCATGAAGGGATATGAACTTCTCACACCTGATTGTGTAGCTGTAACACAGCAGGGAATGTGACCAAAGGCGTGGTGTTGGGAAGCATGTGGCTGAGCATTTGTGGTGGGAAGGAACAGGCGCCAGCAAGTGGGGAAAGGATGGCAAAGAGGCTTAGGAACTCATTCCAGGGTGACACACATAACCCTGAGGATGGCTTCCCAGTGTACAATGCCTCACAAGGCTTCCAATGTCAATCCGTAGTTTGTTCTACCTACATGATATCTTCATAGAGACTCTTTTCACCAATTACTGTTCTTGTATTTGAGCAACAATACTTACAACTTCACATTTAAAGATAGAATTCCATTTGTAATAACTCCAAAAACATAACATTCTGTGACCAAGTTTAACAAAAGACATGCAGAGTCTCTATAATCAAAATAATTTTTCATGAGAAATTTTTTTGCAGATGCAAATGGCTGGAAATCCCTTCATGGACTGGAGGACTTAATGTTCTTGACATATATTCTCTGGAAATTATTTATGACTTCAGTGCATGGCTCATGGTCATTTAAAAAAAAACAATAAACTAATTTTAAAATCTAAGTGAAAATGAAAGAGCATCAAGAGCCCGAACGGACTTCAGCACCTGACCTATGGCAACGTCCCGGCATCACGACAGCTCGGAATTGGCACTGGGGCAGCAGAGCTGGTCAAGGGGACAGAGAAAGGAAACACAGCAATTCTTACACAGACAGGTGATTTTGAACAAAGACACCAGTTTGGCAGGGAAATTAAATTCAACAAATGGAACTAGAGAAACTGGTAGCCACAGGGCGAGAAAAGTTATCTTGACTCCTCACAACCTCCACTCCAGAAAAAAGTCATGTGAGGATGGATCGCAGACCCACGTGAAGAACCTAAATCTACAGAGACTTAGAATAAAATACACGAGCAGGCAATGGTGTATTCGAAACAGAAAGCCGTGGTCATGAAGGAAACTAGAGAATTATAATGACCTCACTGGAAAGCTGACACTCGTCAAAAGACATCATTATAAGGAGTTGACAAAGCGCACGTGCTTGCAGAACACTTCCTTGACAAAAGCTTGTAGCCAAAATAGATAATGATTCAAACTCACCTACGTCTGAACAAAGCATAAGCGAGCGCAGCCACTGGAGAACACGTCAGTTCATACAAGGTTATCCAGATGTGGATATTAGGCACTTGTCCTGGAGAAAGCACCATATATGCACACAGGCAGTGTGCAAGCATCTAAGTATCAGTTTGTGCAGGGTGGACAGAGACTGGAAAGTCCCTGTCCCCGCCCCCCATCTCCCATGAAGAGGATTGTAGCAGACAGCTTCAGGATCGCTGAGATGAACTTCCACCAGGCAAAGTTATGGAGGAAGGGATTTATTGAAGTTTATAGATCCAGGGAAAGTTCCATAACAGCAAAAGAAGCTGGCCTGCTCTTACAGAACCAGGCAAGAGAGAAAAGCCAAAAGCCACACAGCACAGCACAGCACAGCACAGAACAGCACACCTAAGGAACTCCAGCTAGGCACACTTTGCATATCTTTAGATTAAAATTTCAAACCCACCACCACACCTTAAGATCCACCCAGTGCCACTGCCTCCAGCTAGATGGATGCAGATACAAACTACAAACTAATAAAACACTGAATATATTGGGGGCCATCTATTCAAACTACCACAAGGATGGATGGACACATATCAGAGATACAGATCCCTAGGCAACAGTGGGCAGGATTGCCTTCCAAGAGTCCCCTTCTAGAAAGTTCTAAAATGTAAAGAGATCACAAGAGTGTGTTCTGGTAGAAGCAGCAAGGGCTGTCTGGGAAGAAAGGGTGTGCAGTGATCTGTACTTATCAGGAATAGGAGTGACAAACTGGAGCCAGGTATCAGAATGGCATCATCGTGTACACGTAAACCTCAGGGCTCCGGATGTGGCTTAGTGGGAGAGAACTTGCTCAGCATGCACAAAGCCCCGGTTTTATTCTCATCACTGCAATAAAATCAACACATGTAAATCTCAGCTTCAAAAGAACTGTTAAGTAATGCTAGTAGCACAGGGAGGGGAGAGAATGAACAAAACCAAGGATGCCAGTACACAAAGATGGCAAGATGCCCCTAACAGTTGAATATCCTTGAGTGTATTTGTGTGCACATATTTCAAACTTCCCTAATAAGCTAAAATAACTATAAGAAAAAAAATTAGTTGGCATATACAACCAGGAACAATGCTACAGATGAGAAAATTCATTAACCCTTTCAAAACCCGTCTGTGAGTCCCCAGCAGAAGGCACCTCAGATGCGCTACTCTCCCACCCATGGTCATAAATCAAGAGCTACAACCTGCTTGACAACAAAGAGCAGACCTGCATACTCATGTCATAGTGTCCGCTGCACAAATTCCTGTGTCAGTGACCTGGTGACTGGGGCAATTCTGCCAGGGGTTATGGACTTGGCTCTGGACAGATGCTAAAAAATTTCTCCCCACTATTAAATTGGAGGGAAAATCTTTGAGCCTTACATCACATGAATGGTCATGAAAGTGGAGTCAATGTGCATAGAATAACTGCCCATGCTAAGAGAAGCACGTTCCTTAACTAGGAAGTAAATTCATCACAAAGGCCACCTGAGAAGAGTAAGGGACAGACAGACGGTGGCAGGAAGACCCGTGGAGGTGTAAGAACACAAAGCTGTGTCTTTCGGACAACTTGGGCCTCTGAATCCTGAGGAGATGGCTTCCACTGTGCTGGCTGCACACTGACTGAGGAAAGCGGGAGGAGCAGGGCGATATCCTAGTACAATACATACCAATTTCACTGTTGAAATTCCCGTGAGCCTGACTGTGGCCCTGCTGCCTCTCCCTCCTGCGTTATCTACCCCACTGCATGACCATTCATAGCACAGCAGCCTCCTGGAGTGGAGAGGCAAAGATTTGAACTGAAGCAACACAGACTCTAAACTGTGCCATGGGAAGAGGACCAGGTGGTGTCAGCAAGACTCCAATTGATTAATTCCCTGGAAGAGCACGAAACCACGAGCTGGGCCCTTGTCTATTTGGTCACCTGAATCAAGGAGTCGAGACCAGGACAGAAGGACAGGTTCTGCCTTCTCTGTACACAAGGCCACCCGTCCATGGATGCACCTAAGCTGCTCCGCCCCAGAACACTCAATGTGACAGGGAACGGTAAGTTCCGGACAGGTGTGTGGCTTCACCTGTTCCCAGCAGAAACCAGAGGCAAGAAGTGCGGGTCTGAGAGAGCAGGAGTGGGACTCCGAGCCCATGGGTCCTTCTCATGGAGAACCGTGACCAGGTGAGACACCTTCTAATTAAAGAAGCCATGCTCTGGCCCTCAGGCTGCCATCCAGGTGACACTTGTCTAGAAACTCACTTTTCCAACCTAGTTTTAACAAGAAAAGAAATTTATAAAATGGAGATGTCATGACAACTGTGAAAGAAAGTGTCAAATGGATATTTGGATAATTCTTCTCATTTTGTGGGTGTTCTAAAGCTACCAATGACAGGACCAAAGCAAGGGGGCTGGAGCCAAAGTGGCCTCAGCCAAGAGGAGTCATTACTGCAATTTCCCCATCTCCACTCACCGGTGAAGGCTCATCAGTCACAGGACAGACAGCAGCGCACACAGATGGGGTCTCCACAGCCCTGGCCTGGCAATCAGCAGTGTGCTCTCCACATCAGAATGTCCCCATGCTCTGGGACAGGTGGCACGAAGCATGATCAAAGATACCACGCAAGAGAAAAGAGCAGAGCAGACAAGGAGGGTCTGCTGAGCAGAGCTGAGGGCCAGCCGTGCCTAATGAGGAGATCCATCCGTGTGGCCAGAGCGACATCCCAGACAGGCTCTTCCCAAGAAGAGGCCGACATGAGATCTCAACTCGAGGCTGAAAGGACGGCAGACAGGGAGCTTCCCACCTGTCAGTTGTGTCAAGCCACACTTACTAGCCACCAAGACCAGAGGGCCTATGATCTACCACCGGGGACCACCCGGATGGTGGCTGCCATTCCCAGGCCCACAGCAGAGAAACGGCTGCGACGTATCTTAGTACATTACTGCTGATGGGAAATTGAAAACCCCATAGGCAAGGACGTGGCACCCCTTTGTCCAAGTGAAGCAGGGGGTCTGCACAGAAGTTGGAGGACGCAAGAATCACAAAGATTTGCTCTTTGAAAATTAATCTAAACTGAGCAGACAAAAGTAAGTGAGGTGAGGTGTCAGCATCCCCACTGTCCTGTGGACTCTGCCACATGCCCGTCACTGGAGCCCTGGGACTGAGCAGGAGGATCATCTATGGAGTCAGATGCTGCCGTTGCGCCACGAGGCCAGCCCAGAGGATCATCTCTGAAAAACTTGCAGAGAGGGGAGGCAGCAAGGCACCGAAAGGCCCTTTGAGTAAAGCATCTTGTCAGGTCCTGAGGGCCTGGGGACACAGACAGAACACGGAGGTGTTCTTCCTGTCTCTGACCATCTCACGGCCCAACTGGGAAGAACAGAGGGGAGTAACTATAACAAAGGAAGTAAAGAACAACAGAACAAAACAGGGCTGGAGAGATGGCTCAGTGGTTAAGGTGCTTGCCGGCAAAGCCAAAGGACCCAGGTTTGATTCCCCAGGACTCACATAAGCCAGATACACAAGGTGGCACATGAGTCTGGAGTTTGTGTACAGTGGCTAGAGGCCCTGGCATGCCCATTCTCCCTCTCTCTATATGCCCTTTCCTTCTCTCTCTCTCTGTCATAATAAATAAATAAATAAATAAATAAATAAATAAATAAATAAATAAATAAATAAAATATTGAAAAAATACCACAGAGACACAAAATCCTAGCACATGCAGATCCAAGAGCTTGCCTCCATCTGGGCCAGAGGTCTGGCTCTGTGAGAGAGGCGCCTGCAAGCTGATGCGTATGATGGGAGAAATGCGGTCTTTGACATGGACAGGAGCAGTGATGGGGCCGCAAGGGTGCAGGAGAGCCGACCTTGATAAAGCAGCAGATAGGCCACACCAGCCCAGGTCTGAGGGCAAAACCTTCCCAGCTGTGAGCCACAGTCCCTCACACTCTTGAACTGAGCCCTCACTAGCTGAACTGAGCCCTCACTAGAGGAAATAGCACAGTTTTTCCCTTTTTCAGTCATGAGAATATAGTTATTTTATATCTAAACATTCATAGTGGCTATAAATGTATGGATAAGTATATAACTGTTAAAGAAGTTAATTGCAGGACTGGAGAGATGGCTTGGTAGTTAATGTGCTTGTCTGCAAAGCCAAAGGACCCAGGTTCAACTCCCCAGAACCCACATAGGCCAGAGGCACGAGATGGCGCATGCATCTAGAGTTCATTTGCAGTAGCTGGAGGCCCTGATGTGCCCATTCTCTCTGTGTGTCTCTTTCTCTATCCCTCCCTGACTTTCTCAAATAAATAAATATAAAAAATAGATAAATGAAGTCAATTTAAATCACTTTCTTTTTTATTTTAGTATTTTCGCCACAAGACCTGGGAGGGTGCTGGCCTCAACCTCAAGGCAAACCCTCCTGCTTCAGCCTCCTGCATGCTGCAATCATAGGGTGTTCCACTGAGCCCAGCTACTCTGCTTTCCAAGACGAGATGCTGTTGTTAGTATGCAACATTTTGGATTGGAGTAGAAAATAAAGAAACTTGAGAATGACGTAGGAATTCACTCATCACTGACGCATCTCAAGATGATGAATTGTAAAGCCATCTTTGAAGTGCTTCATGGAAAATATTTGCCTCACGTGTACTGTACTGGCCCTTATGGACACCCTGTGGGGAGCAGGATGTGGGGGGGTGTTCTACTTTACTCCTGGGGATTTAGCATGGCATGAACTGGATCCATATTTCATACAGAAAAATTGTTAATGTGTGTGGTACACCCAAGGGGATCTTTTGACTAAATCCAACTTCATTCTGTTTGGAGTTTTACAATAAACCCCAAATCTCCTGTTGACCCATCTGAGATTCTTTCTTTAGATATTTATTTCTTAAATGTTCGGCAAATCTGACATCTTTCACACCATCCTCCATTAAAACAAATCATTTTGGAAAGAAGCTCTATTTTAAAACATTTAATCATTATAAGAGAATTAATTGAACAACTCGTTGAGAGAAAAGTGCAAAAAGAGGCATCAACATAGGCAGCCAGGGACAAGGGACAGGCTGGGAGACCCCAGGGGCTCCTTCCATCTTAGCCAGAGTGTCAAATCCCATCATTCCATGAAGCCTCTCATTTATCTGCTATGTCTATACTGCAATTCCAAGGTCACTTGTTGGCCAAGGAACAAAACTTCAAGGGCAGCACTCGGCCCTGACTTTAAGGGGATAGCTGGAGACGAAAGTGTTAGTTCCCTTGTGATATCCATGGATTTGGAAGGGGTGCCCCAAATCTTCTGAGGTGGTTCTCGGCACCAGCCATGGCGCAGGTGAGAGATCTTCCCATTCTTTATTCAGCTCCTCTTACTAGCTCCCACACTCAAAAGTGTGTTGGGCGGGCGTGCTGGCACACGCCTTTCATCCCAGCACTCGGGAGGCAGAGGTAGGAGGATCGCCGAGAGTTCGAGGCCACCCTGAGACTACATAGTGAATTCCAGGTCAGCCTGGACCAAGTGAGACCCTACCTCAAAAAACCAAAAAAAAAAAAAAAAAAAGTGTTGGTACTGTCTTCCAGAACATTCGGTGACACTTTTAATGAACGGGAGCATCCCAGCTGCAGGTGAGGTGGGCCACTTCATGACAGTCTCTGTTTAAGCAAATCAAACAAGCCAAGCACGTGCATGTGGCCCCTTCCGTGCTCCCATCTGGAACACTCAAGATGAACAAAGGGGTCCACTTGCTCAGGGCTACATGGTCCTGTCCATCTTTACAGGCCCAATCAGCAAGGCCCCAGTGGAAGGACAGGCCCCTGCCTCCCTCCTGCTCCACTGACAGACAATCCAGCAGGCCCCAGGGCCTGTTTACACAGTTTCATCTGTAATCCTGCTAAGGCATGTAATTTCGCTTAAATAGAAATAATAACTGAAAAATACACAACAAATGGACTTGGGTAAAGAGGGGTGTAGATATTCTACAGAAAAAAGGCCTGCATACATAGTACAAGGGTGAGTATTTATTTACTCCCAACCTATTTTTGCTTAGGTCATAATTTATTTTGAAAGAAAGGGATCAGAAAACCTAGGTATGAGGGAGGGGCCATAACAGAGTTTTATATAATGGATTGAGCTGAGGAGAAAGTTAAATGTTCAAATGCCATAACTTGGAAAGGCTGTGCTGATCCTAGCCCAGCTGAGTAAGAGTGCTCAAAGTCATGGCTTCCTCCTCAGTCTCTAAGTGCTCAGGCCCCATCCCTGGTCTTTTTCTGTCCCACTTCTGTCCCCTTTAAGGCAGGACATATGGAGTTGAGGGTGCAGACTCTGCCATTCCCTGGCCTGGGCCTGACTCAGCTGTGTCTCTCAGAAGTTATCAGGTGATGGCAGGCTCTGGAATTGCATCCTGGCACCATCACCCAAAGCAGAATGCACAATTTCTACACAGCTCCTCGGGCCTACCTGAGAAGCAGGCTCTGGTTAAAGGTGCCTCACTTGTTTACCTGTTTGCTTTTGGAAACAGGCTCTCCCTCTGCATCCCAAGCTGACAAACTCATGACAAGCCTCCAGCCTCACCTTTCCAAGGACTAGGATTATAGGTATGAGTGATCATGTCTGCCTTAGACCTTTGACGTCCAACTATGTGGCACAGTGTGGGACAGCATGCCCTCCCAATGACCTGAACAGGGAGGTGAGTGTCTCAAGCAGGAGAACAGAGGAGCCTCTGAAGTCCACACAATGCCCGGTGAGCACAGCCAGCAGACCCGGGTCAGGAGATGTCCAAGGGCGCCTGTGGCTGGGGTGAGGAGAGCTCTAAGAAGGCCTTCGGTTTGGAATAAGAGTGACAGGCTCACAGCATGGGAGGCAAAAGTGATTCCAGGACATCAGATGCTTTGTACACAGCCTTTCTTGTGTTGAGATAGAAACCCTCCATGCCTCGTCTCTCCGGCATTTTGATCATGAAGACATGCTGTATTTCATGTGGTTCTTTTTTTTAAAATTTTTTAAAAAGATTTATTTGAGAGAGTCGGAGAAAGGGAAAGACAGAGAAGGAGAGACAGAGAGAATGGGTGTGCCAGGGCTCCAGCCACTGTAAACAAACTTCAGACGCAGGTGCCACCTTGTGCATCTAGCTTACATGGGTCCTAGGGAATCAAACCAGGGTCCTTTGGCTTTGCAGGTAAATGCCTTAACTGCTAAGCCATCCCTCCAGCCCTAAGGTGGTTCTTGAGTTTAAGATTATTTATGCGGGGCCTGGAGAGATGGCTTAGTGGTTAAGCACTTACCTGTGAAGCCTAAGGACCCCAGTTCAAGGCTCAATTTCCCAGGACCCATGTAAACCAGATGCACAAGGGGCACATGCATCTGGAGTTCATTTGCAGTGGTTGGAAGCCCTAGTGCTCTCTCTCTCTCTCTCTCTCTCTCTCTCTCCCTCTTTCTCTGTTTGCCTGTCCCTCTCAAATAAAATAAAATATAAATAAACAGAGCCAGGCATGGTAGCACATACCTTTAATCCCAGGACTCAGGAGGCAGAGGTAGTACGATTGCTGTGAGTTCAAGGCCACCCTGAGACTACATAGTGAATTCCAGGTCAGCCTGGGCTATAGTGAGACCATATCTCAAAAAACAAAAAAAAAAAGATTATTTATGCAGCATATTATGTTAACTGATTTTTAAATGTTGAACCACCCCTGGGATGAAGCCTTTTTGATCAAGGTGGATAATGCTTTTGATGTGTTGTTGAATTCGGTTTACGAGGATTTTGATCAGGATTTTTGCATCTCAGTTCACGGGGATATAGGTCTATAGTTGGCTTTTCTTGTTGTATTTCTGTCTGGTTTTTGTATTAGGATGATGCTAACTTCATAGAAGGAGTTGGGGAGTGTTCCTTGTTCTCCAATTATGTGAAAGAGCTTAAAAAGAAGTGTTTTCAGTTCTCCAATAAAGATTTGGTAGAATTCAGCTAAGGTTCCATCAGGTCCTAGACATTTTCTTTTGGGGAGGTTTTAGATTGTATTTTCACTCTCAATGGATTATTAAGTTTATTTAAGAGATTTATCTGCTCTGAATTTAGTTTTGGTAGGTGCTATGTGCCTAGAAATTCATCCATTTCTTTCAGATTGTCCAGTTTTGTAGAGCAAAGGTTTTAGAAGTATGTCCTGATGATTCTTCCAATTTCATTGATGTCTGTTGCAACCTCTCCCTTTTCATTTCTGATTTTGGTAATTTGAGACTTCTCTTTTTTGATTTTATCAAATTGGCCAAAGGTTGATTAATCTTGTTTGTTTTTTTCAAAGAACCAGCTCTTTGTTCCATCCATTTTCTTAATTGTGTACCTGGAAAGGGAAGTGTTGGGGTACCCCTAGGGACAGCCCAGGAGGGACGGCAGGGTCTCTGCTGAGTTGGGGGTGAGAGGTGCGGAGTCACAACACAGACTCTGGGAGTTGGGTGGAAGCAGACAGAGGATGAGCTGCTGCAAACTTGTTTATTCAAGGAAGTGTAGGGGGTTTTAAGGGGCTTGGCTGGCCAATCATTGTATGGGGTGGTTCTGTTCTTGTGACCAATGACAGCCTGTCTCCAGACAGATCATCTAGTAGCAGGTTTCTCATGAGCATGGGATTGTAGCTGTTGTCATGCCAGGCCTGCACAGGACACCATGTTCACAGAAGCTACTTCCTGGTTTCTTCTGACATGCGGTCTGGCTAAGGCCCGACCTGCATTGTGCCATACATATTCTCCTTTTTGTTTTTATTATTGGCAACCCTGGGAGGCATGGTTCTTTGCCAAGCCATTGTTGAACCCAGGCCCCAAGGGATCATCACATGTGACAGTGTCTGTCTTAGGTTGCCCCATCTCATGGAGTCTTACCCGTCATTGACTACCCTCCATCCTGGTGAGAAAACCCAAGGGGTGTGGCCTGCTTTCTTTTAGCATGAGGTCTGGCTAGGGCCAGAGCTGCATTGTGCCATACAGGGAAGGGGAACAGGTCTACAGACCTCGGAGAAGCTGCCGGTAGAGCAGCTAGAGCATGTGGTAGGTGAGGAAAACTGCAGTAAATGCAGGGTAACGAGCTAAGAAAGGCAGAAGGTGCAGACATGAAAAGATGTTGCTCATGAGAATAAAAAAACATTCGAAACTAGAATTCAACACGCCGACTTAAGCATTCTTAGGAAGCAGAGGATATGGGAGGAAAAAAACAAGGCTGTCAGAATGTTCAAAAGGAAACACAAAGAAAGGTCTAATCTCTCAGGAGAGACCGAGGCAGTGACTGGCCACACCTGCGCACATACAACAAGTGAAACAAAGTTACAAGGACTGAAATCATTTCTGGAATATTCTCTCACTGTGGAAGAAATAGCCTACAAATAGACAACAAAAACATAACCAGAAACCCTCAAGACACATTGAAATTTTGCATCACACCTCCAATTAATCCAGTGGAGTTATAAAATATTTTGTATTGAAGAATAGCAAGAATGTAATATTACAAATGTATGGGATGCAGCCAAATCCATGTGTCAAGGAAAATTAATAGCCTTACATGCTTACATGAAGAAATAAAAGTTGTAAAATTCATGATTGAAATGTTCATGTCAGGAAATTAGGAAAAGAAAAACAAATTAAACCTACACCAAAAAAAAGAAGAAGAAAGAAAGAAAGAAAGAAAAAAAGAAAGAAAGAAAGAAAGAAGTTAAGAAAAATAATTCTTTTATTTGAGAGAGAGAGAGAAATGGGTGCACCAGAGCCTCCAGCCACTGCAAACAAACTCCAGATACATGTGCCAACTTGTGCATCTGGCTTACATGGGTACTTGGGAATCAAGCCTCATACTGGGGTCCTTATGTTTCACAGGCAAGTGTTTAACCGCTAAGCCATCTCTCAAGCCTAAGAAAAATATTTTATAATGTGAAGCAAATGAACAGGAGAGCAAAAGACCAAGTAAGGCTTATTGCAGGAATGTGTGGGGTTTTGATATTCAAAATGCAAGGAGGGGCTGGAGAGGCTGCTTAGTGGTTAAGGTGTTTGCCTGTAAAGCCAAAGGATCCAGGTTTGATTCCCCAGGACCCACATAAGCCAGATGCACAAGGTGGGCCATGCATCTGGACTTTGTTTGCATTGGCTAGAAGCCTTGGTGTGCCCTTTTCTCTCTCTCTCTCTCTCTCTCTCTCCCTATTTCTCTCTCTCAAATAATAAATAAATAAATAAATAAATAAATAAATAAATAAATAAATAAATATATTCTTTTAAATCTCAAGGAGTTCACTTCACCTCTTTTCCTGAGCAATTCAGCTGTTTGATGGAGCAAGAGAGCCATCTAGGAGGAGCCTGAGGGGCTCACAGGAATGTCTGGGAAGGAGGGTCCAGGTAGAGTAAGGCGGCATGCACCCAGGGGAGGGCAGGTATCATGTCGGGAATAACAGGCCAGCTGTCATGAGAACAGCAAAGGAGAACACATACATTGTAGCAGAAGCCTCCATCCTCCCGCATGAGAGAAAAGAGTTGGAGTGCCGAAAGGGAGTGATAGGAGGTGGGGATGCTGGATTGGAGGAGAAGGATCAGTGGAAACCAGTGGGTTTGAAGAAATTAAAGGATAGATGAGATGGACCAGTAGACGAGAAATCACTGATGGATAGAAACATGATAGATAGCGATAGATGATAGATGGACAAATAGGTTGAAATAGAATATGTGCATACATTGCACTTATATTTGTGCATGTACATATCTCTATAGAAGTGAATACATGCAGAAAAGTGTGTGTGTGTGCTCGCACGGGCACACTCTTCAACACACATGGTACCCAGTTCTGCCTGAGAGAACCCAAGTACATCAAAACTCAACCACACACCCCCAAAATAATCAGAACACCCAGCTCCAGACTTAAGCTTCCACATATCACTTGGCATAAGAAAGAGAGAGAGAAGTTTCTAGAAAAATGCCTGAGACTGCTTCTTTCAGACTCAAGGAAGTGCTCCATGCAGAGTGGGCCATGCCTGCGGACACCCAAGCTGCTTGAATGAGTTCCCACTGGGCAGATTGGGGGCAATTTGAGCATTGAGGTGAATAATGATAATAACAGATGATGTCCCATTGAGAGGAATCAGAAACCACATGGCCTTCAGAAACTAATTAAGTAATTAGTTTAAAACTTGATGAGGAACAAGATACCCAGAGTTTTAGAGTGCCTCCTACAAAATGCTCATTAAAAGTGTTATGAAATAGAGATGAGCAGGAAAACAATGGAGAGCCCGGCAGGTACCACCTTACCCAGGTGTCAAAGAAAGTGTTGTCAATGAATCGATGAAATGCAGCCCTGGGTCAGCTGATGGAGTCTAGTGGGAGGAGGGTGCAGTGGAAAGTAGGGTGTGATAGGAGTTAGCATGCAGTGGGAGACAGATGCAAGGTGAGATAGGATGCAGTGGGAGGGGGACAGAGGATGCATTGAGACCTCAGCAGCCACCAACAGAGGATGCAGAGCTATGATCCAATGATGAGAAAGCAGAATGGGGACAATGCTGCAAAAGTAAACACCTTCTCTCATTCACAGGTATCCACACAATGAAGGTAGAGAATGGCCGAGGCACTGCTCAAGATGAAAGGAAATAGAGACCCGTGAAGAATCACAGCCCATGACACCAAGCGTAGCTTTTGGCTCCAAAAAACACGGAGAACCTTCAACAAAACCAGGGTTGGGTGTGAGGTTTACACAGAAAGACACACTCATGTTCATTTTAGATCCTGATGACTGCAAAACAAAAAATGCTTGCTACAGAAACATACCTGAAATATTCATGGACTTCAGAGGAGCATGTCCACAACTGACCCTGAAAAGTCTTGACCAAAGCAAGGTCTTCAGGTTCTATTTCTTGTTCTTCACATCTGCAGCCACCTTTGAACCTGTCAGAGAGCAATCAATTATGCCCAAACTCACGGCAAGATGAGCCAGCAGAAAACGAGAGGTCCACCCTGGGCTCACTCGGGGACAAGTCACCAGACCATTAAGAAAAGTGACTTAGAGAGAGGTGACACTTGGAGAAGGACTTTCACCATTCCTGAGCAGCACCATGCTGGAAGACAATGCAATAAGGCAGCAGACAGAGGTAAAAGGCACACAGATCAGATGAGATCGGGTGACGAGAACCCGTGTCCTGAGACACGGCACGGTGGTCTAGGTAAATCAGAAAGGATCTACCAAAAAAAAAAAAAAAAAAAAGACTCTCAGAAATTACAACAGAGTTTGGCGAGGTGATAGAACATCAAGTCAATGTACAAAGACCAGTTGTGTGAATGAAGAAATGGATTTGAATTTTAAATGTCATGAATGCCACCAGCAGAAAAACAGAGGACTTAGACAGCAATCTCAGCAAAGTTCTGTGTGGTGGAGGCTACAAACACTGACCATCTAGTACAGCAAAGGAGACCTTTGCAAATAGGAAGATGTGCTATGCTTACAGATCGGCGGGCTCAATACTGCTCAGATACAATTTGAATCAACTTAACCTACAGACTTGATGCAATGCCAATCAAAATTCCAGTAGGGTTATTTGCAGACATTCTTTTACTGGCAATACTAAATGTTAGAGAAAATAGAGACCAACATAGATCTCACACATCACTGGTGGGAGATGCAAAACAGAATAGCCATCGTGGAAGCCAGATTGGTGGCTTGAGTGTGAAGTATCCCATAGCCTCACGCATTTGTGAGTAACCCGTGGAACCTTTGCGAGGTGGAGCATGGCCGTAAGAGATGTGTCCCTGGGGGGTGGGCCTTGGGATTTTATCATTTGGCTCCCTTTGCCAGTGCTAGCAATCTCACTCTGGCTGCTTCCTTCCTGTTGCTGTGGAGATGTGATGTCTGCAATGTTTACCCTGCTGTGATGAAACTTCCCCTTGAGACTGTGAGCCAAAAATAATCCCTTTCTTCCATAAGCTGCTTCTGGTCCTGTGTCCCCCCCACCCCCAGCAAAAAGAAGGTAAGTGCTACACCAGGATTCCCTGGAGAAGTAGTTGATTTCACAGCTTTATCGGATAAACTCCAAGATGAAACCAGGAAGCAAGGAAATACAAGCAGGAGGGGCTGTAGTACAAGGGTGTTAGTGTCACCCTGAAAAGATTTGGTGACCAACGTTGGAACTCCTTTAGCAACATATTGACAATGGTGGTGCTGGATTTTAACTCAGTGAGTGAAATATACAAACATGAGTGATTTTTCCCCAAATGTGATCATAATCAAGATGGGATCATCATCACCTCTATTCAGTATTAAAATGAAAGTCCATAAGTCTGAAAGAAAACATTAAATGTAAGAGCTGGGAAGGAAAAATAAAACTTTCTATTTCACATGATATGGTTTAAGATTTAATTCAAAAGAATCTACATAAAAATTATTAGTGTTAACAGATTGAGCAAGGCCAATATTATCTCCTACAAAGTGACCAATTTCACATGCTTTAACCAATAAAAGTCAAACATATTTCAACAGTTAGTAAATAATCATTAACCAAAAAGTTAACAATAGAATAAGTAAGCACTAAAAAATCATAGGATTATTCTAGCAAAAGTTGTGCAATATTTCTGCAATGAAAATTGCAAAATTTTATTCTGAGAAGTTTTAAATAGCCTAGAGACTTGGCCTATTCAATACTCTAAAATTATTGATTTTACCTCAGTTGATCTAAACATTTAATGTAATCCATTTCAGAATCCAAACTCTTTTTGAATGGAACTATATTAGTCAGGGCTCCTTAGAGAAACAAAACCACTAGAATGAACATGAATTTTAAAGAGGATTTATTGTGTTCACTTACAGGACACAGACTGGGCAGCCCAATAGTAGATGTCTACAGGCTGGACACTTTGAGACCCCAGTGGAGGCTCAGTCCGTAAGGTTAAATGTCTCAGCAGTCCCAACCTGGCACTGAAGGCCTGGAGGATTCCTGGAGACCTGCTGGTCTTCAGTGCACATTGGAAGGACGGCAACAGTAAGCTTGAGGCACCTACCAGTGAGTAGGACAGGCGGCCAGACAAAAGGCTCAAATTACATATTTATGTGGAAAAAATAAACCGAACCTACACATCACACCTCAGGCCACAGAGAACAAGACCATGTCCTGATGGCTCATAGATCTAAATGCAAAAGGTGAAACAATAAAGAGTCTAGCAGGCGAGGCAGAAGAACATCGTCATGATGTAACGTAGGACGTGTAGATTGAATATACCTAAGAACACTGACGAGAAGAGAAAAGATTCATAGGCTGGGCAAAATTAAAGCTAACCAAATTAAAACCACATTCAGTGAGAAGGCAACAGCAGCCTCTGAGAAAACCCCACAGGTCACTCCACACTTAGCTGAACTATTTAAGAACTGCCCCTCCGAGATAAGTAAGAAGCAAGGATGCCACCGTCATCCCTGGTGGGAAAGACAAACCGAACTAGTGCAATAAGAAGCAGGAAATCCCAAGGGCAAAAGAAACTGAAAAGGCACAAAATATCAAAACTAATTGCACTTCCATGTGGCAGTGGTGAGTGGTCAAGTATTTTATATTAAATGTTATTAGTGATAGCATCAGAACATGAAATACTAGGGATAAATTTAATCAAGTATCACACCATACTTGTTCAATGATTGTGATATATTTCTGGTGGCAAAAATTAGAGAGCATCTAAATAGGGGTTAGAGAGATGGCTCAGTGGATAAAGTGCTTGCCACTGAAGCCTGAGTACCCAAGCTTGGTCCCCAGAACCCTCAGAAAACCAGCCACTGTGGCCCTAGTGTCTGTAATCCCAGTGTGCATCTAGGATGAGAAGGGAGGCTTAGACAGGAGCACTGAGCAGAAGCTCATGGGCTAACTAGACTGCTGACCACGGCACAGCCGACCACACAGCACCCTGCCTCAGACAAGGTGGAGGGCAAGGATGACCAAAGTTACCTTCTAAGTGCCACCCATGCTCCGTGGCACCTGCACGCACACATATGGACATCCTCACACACGTACAGACCACCGTTGCACTTTTAAAATGTATCATTACTACTTGTGGGGGGGTATGCATATGCCACTGTGCACCTGTGGAGCCAGAGGACAGTCTTGGGTGGTCCTTTCCTTCCACATTGTTTGAAACAAGGTCTCTCCTGCTGTTTTGCCACTGGGAGGGCCGGTGGCTTCAGGAGCAGCCGACTTTACCTCCCTTTGACATAGGTATGTTGGGATCACACACACACACACGTGCCAGACCACTTTTGCATCAAGGCTTTGTGTGGGTGCGAGAATTCAAATTCTGCTTAGCAAGCTTGCAGAACACGCCCTTTCAGCCACTGAGCCGTCTCCTCAGCCCTACAACTGTATTTTTAAGTCCCGATGACCTATAGTTTTTATAAAATTTGATTTTACTTGTTTAGTTATTTACTTGAGAGAGAGAGGCATGCTGGGGCCTCCAGCCACTGCAAACAAACTGTAGACACATGGGTTCTTAGGCTTAGCAGGCAAGCACCTTAACCACTAAGCCATCTCTCCAGCCCCCGATAACCTATAGTTTTGACATATTTAAACAAAAATTCCAATTGATATCACCAAGTACACTAGTTTGGTGATAGAGATAATTAATTTTTTTAATTTTTAATCTATTTACAGCAACACATATTTCAAAAAAAAAAAACAATACATGCATACTAGTAGATAAATTCAATAGACTCAGCACATGCATTGCCTACAAGGATACAAGGATAAAATATCTTCCACTGCAAGCTGGGCATGGTGGCAACACACCTTTAATCCCTAGTACTCAGGAGGCAGAGGTAGGGGTGCATCATGAGTTCTAGGCTACCCTGATACTACATAGTGAATTCCAGGTCAGCCTGGACTAGAGTGAGACCCTACCTCAAAACAACAACAGCAACAACAACAAAAAATCCTCCACCATGAGCCAAACCCATATTGCATTTATTGCAAATACTTGAACACCCTGGCACCTGTCTGTGGCCCAGCCTCTGCGGTGTCCTTTCTGGGTTCTGAAGAGGAAAAAAAAACTTTTCCTAATGCTGGGTGGACACAAACACTTTCCCTAAGGCTTGGTTCTCACTGGCTCCTCTATCTACCCCAGCCAGCCTCAGAGAGGGAGGAATGCACAAATTCTGATGACGGCAGAGACCGAATGTCAGGGGAGGAGCCCACCAGGATGGGGATTGCCTACTAACGTAAAAGGTCAAGACCTTCAGTCATGCACAGGAGACCTGACGTAACTATCTGTACGGGTCAAGGTTCTCTAGAGAAACAGAACTGATTGAATGCAAATACATATTTACAATCTATATAGTGAAGGGCTTTATTAGATTGGCTTATATGATACAAGCTGGGCAATTCAACGGTGGCTGTGCAGGCCGGAGGGTCAGAGAACCCAGGAGCTGCTCAGTCCATAAGTCTGGATGCTTCCGCAGTCCCAACCTGGCACTGAAGGCTTTGAGGGTTCCTAGAGAGCTGTTGCTCTTCAGTTCTCACTGGAAGGCTGAAGAAGCTGGGTTCTGATGTCAGCCAAGGATAGCAGCAATGGGCAGAACCCCACCCCCACCAGCAAGGAGCACAGGTGTCCAGGCAAAGACACTGCTTTTTCCTGGAACCTGTTTATACAGACGGTGCCACCAGGAGGGCTGCACACTCTGAGGGAAGGCCTTCCTCCCTCAGTAAATCTTTTCTGGAAACACCCTCACTAACTTGTCAAGGAGGAGTGTCCCCTACTCGGTTCCTGATCCAATCTAGTTTACAATAGAAACCAGCCTTCACACCAATGCAGTTAACTTCTTCAAGAAAATACACAGCTGTTGTTCATGGGTCTAAGCAACCACTTTTCTTCAGGCCGCATTATCAGTATAAGCCTAAGTGTGTTTAATATTAACACCACTTCACATAGCTTTCCTGGAGCCTCCATTTGTTTTCATTGGCTTGTGGGAAGCTGTGTGAGCTCACAGCCATAAAAGCTGGGTACACACACAGGATGCGTTGGATCTGGTTTCCAAGCCTAATCCAGAAAAGAATTTCCTGCTGACCACTCTCACTTTTGTTTCTGAGGCATTTGGAAATAACATTCTCAGGACAGACATTGCCAAGCATCGAGCAAAACTTCTAGCATGTGAATCACACCTTCTTGGGTAGCAGCTGGTGCAGCCTGGCAAACGAGGTGGTTTTGCTCCCTGGGCGGCACAGTCTCCAAACCCACACCAGCCGTGCGGCTGAGGGAAGCATCGTAAACCCCATGCTCTACTGCTGGGGATTTCCTCCCAGCCTGCAAAGAATGACCAAGAAATAATGACTTATAGAGGTGAGCAACCTGGAGCCACCCTGGGTCCAGGGCTTCCCTGAACCATAAGGCCCCATCAGCAACCATCCAGGCTGCTCCACAGATGTGACACATGTGCAGACCCTGCAGAGTGACAGTCTAGGAACTCTGGGAACAGATGTCTCATGATAGGAACCCTATCTTGACTTCTCCAAGTCAAGAAAAAAAAAACAAGCCTCTATAGAGATTTATTCTACTTACAGTAAAAGAAACAAGACCTCTTTTTTTTCCCCCGGAAAGTAATCATACCACAAGTCACTCTGCATGAGGCTTGTTAAGCATCTGGAGAATGACTGAAGAATTCATAAAACCATGCACCTGTGGCTGTTTGGTGACAAGCAGGAAATCCAAAGACCTTGAGAAGCCTTGAACTTGACACAGATGTCCTAACCCAAGGAGGCAGCTCAGGGAATAGAGAACATGCTGAGTAGTGTGAGGACCTGAGTTCAGGTCTCCAGAACTGACATAAAGCCAGTGTACCGATCACCTTCTTGTGCTGAGATAAAGCGCAGAAGCCACTTATGGGAGAACAGGGTTTGTTTCAAGCTTACAGTTTTGAGGGGGATGTCCCATTGTGACATGGAAAGCAGGGCAGAGCAGAGGCTGGGCGTCACGTCTTGTCACATCAGCTGGAAGGTAGCAGCAAGTGTGAGCTGCTCTGACAAGGGCCAATTACACCTCAAGGCCCACCCAAGTGACACACCTCCTTCTCCTTCAGCAAGGCTTCACCTCCCAAATTGCCACCAGCTGGTGATTGAGTAAGGGACTTAATCACAAACACATGAGGCTACCGGGATGTTTCATATTCAAATGACCACAGCTGGATACCATAGCGCCAGCAATTGTAATCCTAGGGTGCCTGGCTGAGAAGGGAGATAGGACCCCACAGGTCAGCTAGCCTGGCAAGTCCAGTGGTAGAGAACAAGAGATTCTACCTCAAATTCAGAGTTTCCTCTGACCTCCACATGTGTGCTGTGACATGCCTGTCCATACTCACACATAGGAGCATGCACACACACACACCAAAAAAAAAAAAAAAAAAAGAAAGATGTCTTATATAGCCTTGCTTGTAAATTAAAACAAACCAAAAAGAGATGGGACTATTGACTCAATAATAAAATTTGATCACATCTTAAAGTTGAAATCATCTGCTTGCATTCCCAGATTATTTGTCAGTCATATGTTGATGCATGTCTGAAAATTTATTAGACTCTGTAAAACAAATCATTAAGCAGGGAGAGGCTCGGAGCCTCACGCTCCCTGACCCTGCGTAACCCTCTCGTCATGCCGAAGTGCGCTAACAAACAAAAGAGAAATTAGCTCTTTTGTTCTCAGGACTGTCAAGGAGGTTACTTCATCCAACGTAGTCTTTTATTAATAAATGGCACAGATTTTCATGCTAGCCTGGCTAAAGCAAATCACATCATCGTCTGAAAAAGACAGACCTATTATTTTCCAGTGATATATTGCTTTGCAGCTGTAGCCAAAACAATCTAATAAGCACTATTAGATAAAGGATTCTGAATATGAATGTATTGAATTTGCAGTGGAAGAAAACGAACGCATTGCAGCATTTATGTCAGATTGGGTTAAGCTCGGGCATCTCTTTCTCCTTAATAAATGCAGATCAAAAGACTTCTCTTATGTAAAAAATAATAATACAAATTTCTGCAATATGAAATAACACCACCACTTTGTAATGTTAGGAGGAAATCAGTCAGCCATGTACTGCGTGGAATATAAATTATTTTAGGAGGGCAAACAGACCCTCTGATGCCTTCTCTCATGCATTTATATTCATAAAGGGTTCCGAACGCCTAGAAAAATAGCAACGATCTATTTGCCATAAAGCATCCCGACGTTTGCGATGTCACTTATGACAGCTTTGATAGACATGTACTATATAAGAAAAATATCTTCTAGCACTCAACTCGTTTAATAAATTGATTAAACTTCTCTTCAACCAATTGTTTTTGTCTTAACTTCTGCAGACATCACCTGAAGGGGACTCTGCTTGTTTCGCAAAGACTACGTAAAAAGAGACAGTTTAATCGAGGCCTCGACGTCGGAACATGTCAGAATTTCCTCTCAAATGATAAATGACTATATAATGCAACAGTCTACTGCTACGGCTGAATTATATTAGCCATCAGCGTTCAAAACCCATTTGAAACTTAATTGTGCTGTGATGGTGGTATCCCCCAGTCAGCAGAACAGCAGGTTTATAAAAACCATCTCCTATGATTGTTAAACGCTTTCCTAATGAACCCAATGATCACCACACTTGGCAATAAACGCTTCTGTCAAGATGTCACCAGTGCGTGATCGCGGCCTCTACAGTGAGCCGGTGCTTCTGTGACTTGGGTTTATCTTCATCGCATGGAATTCAACAGATCGGTCTGCATATGGAAGATAATCTCCATAAAAAGGGAGAGTGCCATATATTAAAATGGGATTATCAACCAGAACATAATCATGCCAGTGTGTAATTATATGGTACACCATACGTAGATGTGAACAATCGTACAAGAAAATAATTGAGGGCCATAAAACTTAATTCAGAAAAATCAATAGAATATAAAAGCAATCAGATAGGGCCTCTTAAGAAATCGATCAAGGCTTGTACAAAGTCATAATGTGTTTTCCTAAGAGAAAAGGAGCTAAATGAAGCAGAGAAACCTACATAATATTCTACAAGTAGGTTTCTAGAGGTGCTTGTATATTGAAGAGGGGAGAAGGATAGGAAATGCAATTACTTCTTACATTCTGGAGCCATGCTCTCCCGGAGTAAGAGGAATGTATGTTAAATACTGCTAGAGAGAGGGTTGTTAGAACAATTATTCCTTTTTGATCATTTATCTATATTTGTGTCTTTTTGTATCTCTCTGGAGTCTAAAAAAGCTATTAGGCTTTACTCATTGCAACTTTATGTGTCTTTATATGTTATGCGCTCAATCTGAAATACTCCAAGATTTAAATATTGGTATAAGGGGAACCGCAGGGTAGAAAGTGTACGTGGGAATCTGCCTTTTCCCTCACCACGGGCTCCTCGGCGCCCGGCGGCTGCTTTGTCTGAGTGTGGCCCCTCATCATTTCCTCAGAACTTGGCTCCATCATTTGACCAGAACAGCGTGCTAAGCCCAAACAGTTTTCATTGCATAGGGGAAAAGCAGTTTATAAATGAAACATATTTTCCTAAGGGAATGCACCACTATTGGATTGTATCCCCAAGGATCTGGGGAAATAATCAAGGGAAAATACACACCACTTTTGAAATATTCCCACCAAAACTCTGCACCATTGTGCATTAGCAAGAGCTTTGCGGTTTATTTTGTATGAAAACAAACAACAAAAGCTCATGTAACCTATAGGTGAAATATATCTGTAATCCTCCAAAGCTCACTGGCAGGCCTTTCCAAGGAAACAAATAACTTTTTGTGAAAAAGTTAATGTTGTATTTTCTTTAAAGGAAAGGGGGGTGGGGAGAAAGAAAACCGTTGGCTACATTTTTTTTTTTCTCGCCAAGATTAAGCAATGTGTGTTTTCAGGGCTGTGTGAATGTATGAGCTAAATGCAGCCAGTTGTATTGCCCCGACTTTGAAAGTGAAATCTTCTTAGGATTTATTTGAAAGCATGTCTCATAGTTCATGGTTTTGGAGGAAAGAGCACAGAAGGGCTTATGTTCAGGATAGCCAAATGGAGAAATTTACATGTTATCAGTGGAATTTATGGAAACAGAAACTCAGATTATTGACTTCAAAGTTTGTTTTAATGCATTTGGAATTCGAGTGGAACCAGCTGTTGTTTAGCTTCTAAGGATCATGTTGTTCTAACCCTGTTCAAAAGGGTGATTGCACCACACCTCCTTAAACAACCCACGGGGGTATTGACTACTGGGGAGGGAAAGTTTCCATAAGTGCCGCCTTTGCCTTCTGAACAAATGACAAGCTCCCCACTAGCACCCATCCTCAGGGCTCGGGCCTCATGCGCATGTCTTACAGAGTTCCACTCTCTCCAAAGCTGTCATTTTCAAAACCTCCCTTGGGACCTGGGCACCCAGGACAACACAAACCTAGGAGAGGAGCCCTGGAAGGGAGACAACAGAGAAGATGGCCCGAAGTTGAGTGAGGACATGCCTGGCTCTCCTTGACTTTGACCCTGCAAATGTGGACTGAGTCACTGGGACGGGGAGGGCAGCGAACCTGAAACAAGAAGACTTCATCTCTGCACAGTGGGCTTCCAGGCCACTCCGCACGTCTACAGGGCTAAGGGTGACAAGTAGGGTGGTCACGTCAGGGCGATTAAGTTCAAAAAGTGACATCAGCAAAGAGGATGATACCAAGGTTTTCCCAAAAAGCTGACCTCAGGTCTGTGATCGCATTCTCTTTGACCTTGACCCCCCCCCCAGGAAGGAAGTGAGAGAGCTGATGTGGTTCACATGTACATATGAGAATCAAATGCCACCTCGGAGGCCGGATATCATGGAACTGGTGGAGAAGAGTGGGATGGTGTACTTACGTGAGTGTTCTTACAAAGGGGTCCAATGGAGGACTTCTCACAGAAGCTAACTCTTAAGTAACCTTCAATGATCTGCTGTGAAAACCTGTCCATGACATCTCCAGAGACCTATACATCACACAGTGATATATAACATATGGAATCCATGCTGTAAGTATCTATAAAATAGACACCAAGCTCAGTCATGTCTTTGAACCAAGAAAGCAGGAGTTCTAATCTTTTGCATGGACAATGTGGCTTAAATCACCCAGTGCCTGGCCCTGTTCTGTGATCCTGTACACAATGAACCTACGTGAACAGGTCTGTCCAGAAGTCCTGCAGAACCTCCTCCTCGCTTAGCCTGGTGTACCTGCTCATAGAGGAGAAATGTCACAGCGGGTGGAGTGTGTTGTCACGCCCCTGCTGTGAGCAGCCTCTAGCCAGGCTGTGTTGAGCCCAGAGAGGGTAGGTGTAGCTCCAGGGCATAAGGGTTTATCGCCAAAGCTATTCCCCATTGCAGCCCCAATCCAGTGAGATGTCTGAGGTGTCACTGGGGAAGCGATCAGCCACTATCGTCCAATGTAAGGTGCAAAGACAATTCCATTCTGTGGGCCGGGGAGATGGCTCAGTTGTGAAGAGCCCTTCCTGCACAGGCATGAGGGCCTAAAATGGGAGGAATTCAATCTCCAGTAATACAAGACCCACATGTAACCCCAGTCCTGCAGGGAGCAAAGACAAGAGGAATTCTGGGGCTCATGAAAATGGAAACGGCTGCTCAGAGCAGATTCCATCTCAAAGAAATGTGCAGATGAGCAATAGAAGATGCCAGGATGTTCTCTTCTGGCCTGTTCATTTGCACACACAGGGTACATGTATCTGCACACACACATGCATAGCATACACCACACACAAACACACCACCACCACACATACTACACACACACACACACTCACAAAAAGAATGTCATCCTATAAATCATAGTTTTAGTTTATATTTCCCATTCGTTAGAAAACCTGTGTATTAGTGTAATCTCAACGAATCTCCTGGCAAATAAAATAAATATGTACCCACACTGGAGGCACATGCTCAGAATTTTGCCATGGGAATTCACAATGAAAGACTAGAGGCCATTGGCCACATTTCAAACTATACCTCCTCAAAGACCACATGGGGGATTGTCCCTCCCAGATGTTCAGTGTCTGCATAAGGACACTCCTGAGTGAGGGTCCATGGAGAACTTTGCTGCACTGGGTAAAAATTTGATTGATTTGAATCAGCCAAAAGAAGGCCCCGATGCAGCCTCAGGATGGCTGAGGTTCCTGTCTGGGGGATTCTCATTGCTTAGAGTCATACCTTCACCCCAAAGAGCTAAAGAAAAAGCAGGCAGCATAGCACATGCCTGTGATCCCATCCAGCCTATGAGATACTGAGGCAGGAGGACTGCCATTAGTTCTACATCACTGTGGGATCCATGGCCAGTGCCAGGACAGACTGAGCTGCAGAGTGAGAGCCTGACTCACAGAAACAAGCTCATGATGGGAGAGCCGAGTCTAGGCCTCCATGCCCAGACTCCAGTCTTAGGTTTTCCTGAGGCCGTGTGGTGAAGGTGTGCCCACCAGTGAGTCCTGGGAGAGCCAAGTGTGCTTCCCCCAGCTTCTCTGCCCCAGGGCGCCTCATCCTGGGCGGGGCGGTCCATAGCCTCCTCGAGGCTTGCCATGCTCAGAAGCTGGCATTTGTCCATGCATAGAGTGTCATTTAGAAGGAGACGGGACCCAAAGTCAGATCAGAAAACTTTATTTGAGAAACACTAATGAAAAAAATGTGGAAGTGCTCTTTCACAGAAGGCCTGTTCCAGCTCCACTTCCCCAGAAACAGGGATGGCTGGTTGGGAGTAGGGGAACTGCAATGAGCCAGGAGGGGAGGGGCTGCAATGGGCCCACGTGGGAAGAGCTGCAATAGGACCATATTGCATATCATGGGATCCTGGAAGGACCTCAGAGTCTGTCCTTGTGACACACCTCCCTCTGCCTCTCACTGAAAACCACCATGGCAGCAATGGTCCTTGCCCCTGGCTCCCGGTGTAGCTGCTCTGAAGCCCTCCAGCACACAGGACCTTCAGCTCAGTGTCCAGTAAACACCACCTTGGCCTCAGCATCGCTGACCACAGACAGGCAGGCAAAGATACGTGCTCAGAGGCAAAACAGACATAGGGAAGATAGGTGAGACTGCACATGGGTGCAAGGCTAATGGACAGCTGCACACTGGAGGCAGGAACTGCAGAAGTTGTGCTAGAATCTTCCATGCAAGCAATGACTCCAGCTTTGTGTTTCAGCAACCCCCCTGTGTCTCCTGTTTTGAGGTTTGTGGGAGATTAGAGATTTCCCTCACAGACTTTGGCTTGAGTGCTTAGTCCTCAGCTGGTGGCTCTGTTTGAGGAGAGTGTGGCACCTTTAGGAAGCGGGATCTTGCAGTAGGAGGTGAGTACTGGGGAGCCAACAAACCTTAGCATATGCCTTTATTATTTATTGATTGTTTTTATAAAATGGTTGCACACATAGACCCCATCTCCCTTACCCCAATTCTGCTGAGGTCTTCAGTGGAGTTTTTGCTGTTCATTGTGGAGACCAAGAGGCCTCAGTCAGCCTCTGCAAGGATCGAGAAACATGGCACTTTCGGCTAAGCCTACCCACCATACAGATCTTTCTACCCTCTCCTGAGATGCTTCCTGAGGCTTGGTGGGCAGATAGAGATCTGGTTTTGTGTTGCTTTCTCTGTAGCCTCTGGATCTCTGTTTTGATGAGATTTGAGTGACCACAGTGTCTGTCACCTTTTCCTAGGAACTGGTTTTCAGGCTAGCCATGAGAGCAGTATTCATGTCATCGCTTACCCTGTAATGACCTTTGGGCCTGGACAGATGAGGTGGAGGTGACCCATCACTCTCCCAGTCAGCTCTCTCTTCTTGATACATTGATGGATCCTTGTTCTCCCCAGTATTCTCCTCTAGCTGTAAAACAGAACAGATTCTCCAACCAAAAGTGAGAACAGTCTGAATAAAAGGGGACAAGCCTAGTCATTAGAAAGAAATATGGATGTGTGTATCCACTCTTAGAGGGCAGTGGAGGGTCTATCTGGAGCCTACTGTTATGTTTTTTAAGCCTATATCCTCATTTTCTAGGACAAACACCACTCTAAATTGTCCATTCCACCTTTCTCCTTCATCAGTGACAGCACTCTAGAGCATGCTGTGTGGATTACACCCCCAATTGCTCTTGGACCCAGAACAGTCTCCATGTCACTTAGAATGCTGATCCCTAATTTTCTGAAAGCCACCGTCAGCATGGCTGCTGCACGACAGGAACCTTCTGGGAGCACACCACAGCACCTTCACCTCTGTTAGGCCACTTTCCTCCTTTCCACTCTCTGCTCCCCAAAACACAAGCCAGTGCTATCATTTGTACTTGCTATATGGAGGGCTTTCTTTCAGACTCCCCTCTTAACTAAATTATCTGCATATATAGTTTCATTTTATAGGATTGTACCATATTCATTGGCCTATATACCTGATTTTTCATAGCATTTAATAATTTGAAAAAACTTCAAGCAAAAAATCATTTTAAAAGTTTCATAGTACTATATTTACATTTTATTCTTTTGGAACTCTTAACTAAAATAGTGTTATAGACTTTGACACATAGAGAAAGATCTTGCTGTAAGTTTTACTCTTTGAGGTGTATTGCCAATGTCTACCCTGAAAGTGTCTATCAGTGTGTCTTCCTATGGACACAGTTTCTCTGCTCCCTTGAGTTTGGCAGGGAGGATAGTTCCTGTTGGTTTAGCTTCATTTTCACTCCAGAAGCTGACACAGCTCCTGGGTAACATCATCTCAGATGTATTCACGCTCTACTGATTTTGTGTTGCTTTCTCTGTAGCCTGTAGTAATGTGGTTTGGAGCCATCTGTGGGTCAGTGCCATCACCCAGGAAAGGGAGACAACAGATTGGTCACACCAGGTAGTGTTTTCATGAACTTAAACAAAATTAATGCAAGGCATTCTGCAAGGAGGGCAAGGGGAACTCATAGACACTGTAGGTATAAATGTTAGTCCAGCCACCATGGAAATCTGTGTGGAGGTTCCTCAAAAAGTTATAAATTAACAAAGAGCTAAAATAGAATTAACATAAGACCCCACTATGCCACTCCTGGACATCTGTCAAAAGGACTCTACATCAACATGCAGCAGAGATATTTGCACATCCATGTTTCTTGAAGCATTATTGACAATATTCATGTTATGGAATCAGCCTATGTGTCCTTCAACATATAAATGTATTAAACATGTGATGTATATGTGCATAGATAAATGATGGAGTTGTATTCAGACATAAATAAAAACAAAATTATGTTGTTTGCAGGAAAATAGATGTACCCAAAGACTGATGTCAAAGAAAAACCAAAACCTGAAATGCAAATGTCACCCATTATCTGTCACTGATGAATCTTAGATTTGATATGGATACATAGAGTGTACATACATGTGATATGTACATGAAAGCAGAAGTGAGGCTGGGTGAACGAAGACAGGCAAGAGTGAGAATACAGAAAAAGAAGAGAGCACAGAAGTCAAATATGGTCAAAGTACATGATACACTTAGATGAAAATGTCTTTATGAAACCTATCACTATGCATAATAAATCATTCTGTGAAATAAAAAAGATCATTCTGTGAAAGACAAAAACAGGACACCCCTGGAATGCAAGGTTGGTTTAATATTTGAAAAATCAATGCGCTTCACCATAAGGCCAGTCAGACCTGTGAGAAGCACTTAAGAAAATACAGTATCCTTATTGGAAAAAAAAAAAAAAAAAACTCTCTGCTAAGTAAGGGGGACATAAGGCAGCTTCCTAAGTCTGATGAAAGGCCCCTGTGGTAGCCTTCAGCTAACACCATTGCTAATGGTAAAAATGAAGACCTTGCCCTGGGATGAGAAATGTGTCAGTTATGTCAGCTCCTGCCACTTCCACTCCATCACAGGCCAGAAGTCCTATCCAGGGCAGTGAGTTAAGGGAAAATAAGTTCTCAACAGCACCCAACTTGACAAAGGGAAAAACAGCTTTATTCAATGCTTGCATGATAATCTATGTGGAAAATCCAATGGAGTTTACCAAAACATCCTAAAATTAATCACATCTAGTGGCAAAAATCAGGGCACTATACCTCAAAACAACTAAACACACACACACACACACACACACACACACACACAAAATAACAGAGTAGTGGTGGCCTGGGACTGGTGGTCCCCAGGGAGAAGGAAGAGGAAAGAAACACACCAGGATGTGAGGAGTCATTGCTTTTCTTGTGATACTCAGCACATCAGAGCTGAGCAGATGCCAACCACACTGTGGAGTGGACGGGCACTGTGTGTCAAGCATGGCTCCATCAAACACACAGAGTGTCTGAGAAGCATCAGCAAATCCAGGCTACTGCTGCATGAACTGTTTTTCTACCGAGTGTGATTTATCCACTAGAAACATTGTCTTGTCTGATCATTTTCTATTGACTTAACTTTACTTAAAAGTGTTTTGCGGGGCAGGAGAGATGGCTTAGCAGTTAAGGTGTTTGCCTGTAAAGCCTAAGGATTCAGGTTCAAGTCCCCTAATATCCACATGAGCCAGATGCACATGTGTCTGGAGTTTGCTTGCAGTGGCTAGAGGCCCTGGTATACCCATTCTGTCTCTCCATCTCTCACTTTCTCTCTAATAAACTAAATAAAAATAAATTTATTTTAAAAGTGCATGAGATAGGACCTCACTGTAACCCAGGCTGATTTAAAACTCACTATGTAGCCCAGCCTGACTGTGAACACACAGCAATCCTCCTGCTTCAGCCTCCCTTCTCACATGCTAAGATTACAGGCATGAGCCACCACCCCTTGCCAGAGTACATTTTAAATGAATAAAGCTAACAGATAATAGTTGTAAAATATTTCCACTGGGCCTTTTTAGTCTTTCAACTTATCTTGGTGCCATAGATGTGTGTCAACACCCTACAATCCTTCCAGAATATTCCTGGCTTTCATGTACTTTAGAAGGAGTAGATTTCATTTTCAATATTCCATCTTCTCTGCCAGGTTTGGTGAAGTGTGATTTGTGTATAATAAAGTCCCTCTGTCCTGTCTGCACAGTTGGATGGGTTTGGGCAATTTCATGTAACTATGTGTGCATGGCGATCCGCCCAGAAGTTCCCTTGAGCATTTCACACCCTCCTCCATCCTCCTCCTGGCAGCCTCTTATCTATCTCTGACAAGTCTTCTTCCCTTCCTAGAATTTCACATAAATGGTTGTGTATGCAATATACATTCTTTCTTTTTCTGGCTTCTTTCACTTCCTGTAGGACTTTTGAGGTTCAACCCTCTGTTGTTTTCAGCAGTATTTGTCTTTTCATAGCTCAGTGATATTCCTGGTGTGCAAGTACCATGAACGTATTTATCCATTTACCTTTTGGTTGTTCCCAGTGTTGTTGGGGTTATTTATTTACTTATTTATTTATTTAAGAGAGCGGGTATGGCAGCACCTCCTGCCAACTACAAACAAGCTCCAGACGTGTGTGCTGCTTTGTACATCTGGCTTTATGAGGGCAGTAGGGAATTGAACTCAGGCTATTGTTGGGCTTTCCAACAAAGCACCTTTTACCACTGATCCATCGCTCCAACCCCAGTATTGCTGTTTTTTAAAAAGGTTTTTTTTTCATGTTTAGTGTGATCAAGGGGACAGGCCTGTTACTAATTTGTATAGACATTTTCACTGGGAGGTAGATACCAAGAGTGGGGTTACTGGGTTGTATTTTTAATCTGAAAAAACATTGCCAAGCTGGTTTGTATAAGGGCCATACTTTCCAACAACAATGTGTCAGCATTCCAGTTTCTCCATGTCTTTGTCAACATTTAGCATTGTCATTTCTATCTTAGCTATTGCAGAGTAGGTAGTGGGTCTGTTTTATCTCTTGTCAGAACTTCAAAAGTATTTCAACTCATATTTGTTTTCCTAGGACCAAAATTCTGCTCCTAAATTCCTTGTGTATAGTAGCTAAATAGACTACAACTTCCAAAGAGATGTTTACAAAATGATAGCATGCCTTGTCACTGTTTGTGTTTGTGTGTGTGTGTGTGTGTGTGTGTGTGTGTGTGGGTTTGTTTTTTTTTATTTGTCTTCCTCCTTGGCCTCCCAAGTGCTTGGATAACAGGCATGAGCCACTACACCTGGCATACAATTGTCAAGGTGAAATAAAAGACAGAATGTTAACTAAACTTTGATGGTGAAGCATTCTGCCTTGAGTGTCTTTCATCTAAAAAGGGCAAAAGAGAAAGGAATGATCACTAAAGGGAGTTTAAGACATGTTGCCCATGTTTTTGTTGGGCAGAATCAAAATAAAAACAAGGAAGAAGCCGGGCGTAGTGGCTCAAGCCCTTAATCCCAGCACTCGGGAGGCTGAGGTAAGGGGATGGCTGTGAGTTCAAGGGTACTCTGAGACTACCTATTGAATTCTAGGTCAGCCTGGGCTAGAGTGAAACCCTACCTCAAAAAACAAAAAAAAAAAAAAAAGGAAGAAAAAGACATATGGATTAAAAGTACATGTGAAATTTTCATAATGCACTATTGGTTCATTTTGCTAAACTCTCCTTCATGGCTGAGTCAGAGGGGGATGCAAGAAATCAGGAATCAGGAGAGCCTGGGGCTGGTCACAGGCTGGTGTAGACGAGCACCTCTCTGGCCAGTATGGAGGAGGGGTGACAGATCCTCCCATATAAACACTCAGGAATGAGTAATTGGATTCGGATTAGGATGGATTTGGGTCTTAACCTGCGACTTAACTTCATGCTATAGGAGCTTATTGAACAAGGACGCTCGCTGGGTAAGCATTGTCACTGAGACTCTCGCAGCCCTTCTTGGCCCATCGGATGCCTTCCATGTTCACGGCAGGCTAACATCCTGGTCTCTTTCATCAGCCTGTTCTGCCACTGCGGCTGAGGTGTGACAATGTGACAAGCCAGATGTGGAAGCCTGGGTCTGTTCTGGGCACGCTACAGCTGTATCATTAAGGGCAGTTGCAGCATTGGGTCCAGGCCAGAGTCCAGACCCTGCTGCACGTCCCAAGCTCATTCTCTGTCCCTCTGAACCTCGGTGTCACTCCTCCACTTTCCACCTGTCAGTCTGGCACTTGTTGTCAGATTCTGGACATCACACAGAACTTGGAAAAGTGACTTGCTTAGCCATGTGCAGGGCCCCAGAGCCGTGGTGTGGGGACACTCTGGAGTCTCTGTTTTGTCATTGACCTTGGGGGTGCACACTGAGACAGAGGCTGGTGTCTTATAAAGAACTAACAAGTTGTTGTGATCTTTAGTTCTCAAAGAGATCCCCCAAATATATAGTATCAACTGATGTGTATGTGTGTAGTCATGTTCACATGTATGTACATGCACATGTGTGCTGTGTGCATGTATGTGGAGGACAGAGGTTGACCTAGGGTGTCTTCCTCAACATGCTGTTCTGTACCTTAATATCTAAGCCAGGGTCTCTCAGTGAACCTGAAACTACTGCTTCAGCCAGATTAGTAGTCAGCAAGCACCCCAGGGACTCTGCCATCTCTGCCTCCCCAGCACTGGGATTATAGAAGCATGCTGCTGCACCTAGCTTTTAAGTGGCTGCTGGGGATCTGAACTCAGGTCCTCTGGCTTGTGCAGTAAGCACTTGACCCACTGAGCCATCTCCCCAGCCTAGAAATTCTTTATCCTCTTCCAAAGAAAAATATGCATGCTTTTATGTGAAGCCATGCATAAACCATATGCTTTTCCCATTCCACAAATAATGAGAATTATATAGTACCACACAGGCATTGCTTTAGGTATTATATCATGAAAGGTGGGCTTTATTCTCAGAATTTAAAAGTCTGTCACTGTTCTTGTTTGAAGAGTTAGGGTGGAGATAGAAGATAAATTCCTCCCTACTTTCTCCTTCCCCTTCTATAATTTCCTCCTGTTGTATAACCAATATGACAAGAACAGTAGTCTTTCATCAGTTAATGTGTTTGGCTCCGTGTTTTAGGCAGGAAAACACCTGAGCAACACCATCTTCCCGTCAGAGCTGCCCATGCAGAAGCCACGCCGGGCTTTGTTTCCGGAAATGGGGGTCGGGGCGATCAAGATCCTGCCTTTCCCCAATGAGGCTCCCTATTAATACATACCTGTGCACATTTTTATCAGAGGAACTAATAAGATGATGGTGAGGAAGCAAGGTTGGCTATTAGCTAACACTCCTCCTGCCAAGAGCCATAATGGGACACAGACTGAGCTGGGCGTAGCAGTCCACTAATGGTTGACGGCTCATAATGACCTGCTAAGCCGACGTGGTGTTGCTCTCACAGTCTGCAGTCCCCTGGGACACCACTGTCACTGTGTTATCTATTGCCTGCTTCCCTATCAAAGAAAAAACAGCAGAGCTGCAATGTATGGATGTGTCTCTGTAGTTCATTTCACACCGACCCTGGCCACAGGAGGAACAATAGATTTATAAGTTTACCCTACGTTACCCAAACATGCCTGGCTGCACTGTAAATTACCAAATAATAAACCAGGTGGTGTAAGATCCTGACTTGGACAGAATATAAAAATCTATCAACCTGTGAACACAATAACCATAAATGTGCTGGTGGCTGACATTCAGGTAAGCCACTGGCCACAAGGAGCCAAGGCTCCCGCAACGAAGCCTCAGCAAAGACAAAATCGGTCGTGAACTTGGCTCCCATTGCTTCTGTGCTCCCTGGAGGCACAGGTAAGATCACTGAACTAAAACCCTCCACTCTTTATTTGAGTTGTTCCATTTCTTTGTCTAGAATTGGTCGCTGTCCTTGTCACCAGCTTGGGGCTGAGACAGCGGGACGGCATGTGGCGGAGTGCAGTTTGGCCGAACTTCACATTCAGATGAACTGGAAACACTCCACACTGTCTAGAGAATGCAGAAAACACAGGGAAAATGAAACACAACCTTCAGAGGGTGCCGACCCTCCAGAAACATCTCTTCAAACGGGGTTAAGCCTGTAAAGCCCTGCCCTGAAGTCCATGGCTCTGAAGTCCTTGCAGAGGACAGAATAAAGATGAAGGAAACCGTGCCCTGTCTTCCTTGGCCATCCTCTGTAAGACAGATCCCATTTGATGGGTGTCAGGGAAAAAAATAATTCAACTTCAGTGAAAGAGTCCAAAATGATCTCATAAATTGTGATTCCAAAACATACAAAGCTAATTAATTTCCTTTTAGATTTCCACTAAGCAAACCAGGTTAAGTTTATATGAATTAGGACAATGTTGACATCCATAGCAGTGCAACTAATTGCTACCTTCTTTGACACCATTACAGAGAAATGCTGGGGGTTCTGATAGTTTGATTAGAGCTGACTTCAAGTTCACTACATGTCTGTCACCACAGAGCTCTTCTGACTTGCTTATGTATACAATAATGCAAAAAAAAAAAAAAAGTGACATTTTGCCCACTGTCTGCCTAAATTTTGAATGAAATACTGTCATCTCCCTCTGAAGGGCTATATTTCCATGGCTTAAATTTCTTCCAGAATCACACCCGCCTGCTTCTCCTCCTCAGACTTCATCTTTTCTTCTTTTGCACATGGACTATCCATTCACTCTGGAAGTGTTTTAATACAGCAGGAGTGCTCCATAGAGCACTTCCAAGTGATGCTAAAAACCTTTCTGCTCAGCAAGACAGTTTAGCGGCGGACTTGCACACCTGCACGGCTCAGGCCCACCCAGCCCTGATGTGCTTACAAATTACGGTTTACTTCAAAATTGTTTTGCTAGCTTAAACTTTTAAAGTTTCATCCTGTGAAGTTCTTGTCCTGTACAATAAACTGAAGTTGCTAATGGCCATGTTGTCACGTTAGACAGCTGAAACTGGCTGGGGCTGGAACTTGGAGTACAGTGTTTAGCTCCCAGGACATCTTGGGTTGTATGCGCCCTGTCACAATAAACATGAAGCTCTATTGGGCTGGGGACATGGCTCAGTGTAGGGGAAGTGATTGCCACACAAGAATCAGGATCTGAGTGTGATTGCCAGCGCCCATGTAAAAGCTGGGCTTGAGGCATCACCTCGAATCTACAACAGGGAGGCAGAGACAGAGATCTCGGGGGTTGCTGGCTGGCTTATCTAGCCAAATTGGGGAGCTCTAGGTTCAGTGAGAGACCCTGTCTCAAAAACAAGGTGGGGAGTAATTAAGAGAAATATCTGATGTCAACTTCAGGCACCCACACACAGGCTCACACATGTGCATGCACTCACACACACACATGTGCACCCATGCATACACCCACACAAACAAACACCTATCAAGCTCCCCCCTCACTAGTCTTAACAAACACGACGAATCCAAATCAAGCCTATGGAACAGTTGAGAGCCCAGGGGAATGTCACACACAAAGTCCCTAAGCCTCTCCTGCCCTAAAGATCCTTAAAGGGTTCACCCTGGAGAAAAGACATCTTGGCAGGAACCATCTCCTTTAAGCTGAACAGAAGACAGCTTCAAACAATGATTTCAGCTTCTAAAATGTGACAACTTTGTGCTGTGCTTTTTTTCACTTATTTTTCATGTACATTTCCAAGTTCCAGCTTAAGTCCTTACAAACACTTCCTGTTCAGCTGTTCTAGCCTCTGGATTCTGATGATCCCATTTGGAAAGATGAATAAATGAAATTAGATTCCCCCAAAGCAAATGATTTTCTAGTGTATGTAACGCCTCAAGGGGGTACCGTGGGTTTTCACAGGGACTTCAAAATGCAGACATCAGAGAAAAAAAGTGTTCCACAGACCTCAAATTGTTAGTGCCTCGACTTTAATGAAAGAGACTCCCATGGCTGCCACTGCCCAAGAGCAGTCCTTTGGATGGGAGGGGGCATAAAGGAATACCAGGACACAGCATCTCCACGCCTGAGCCTAACAAGATACGTGCATCCCCGTGGTCCCGTCGGCCCAGTATCTGCACTCCAGAGAGCTCGCTGGCTCTACAAGGAATAGATTTGCTTTCATCAGAAGCAACTGCCAATGTTTCTATTCAAAATCAAATAACCGATTTCTAATTGAATTTAATTAACTTGAGCACCACACCAAAGTGTTACATATCTCTGTTAATAAGCCATTGATAAATTCCAGATCTACAGCTGGGAAGTCGCCCCAGTATATGATTAAAGTACCATCTTAGTCAGTTTTCTGTTGCTGTAACAAACCACCTGAGACCAGTAATTTATGAAGGAAAGAAGCTTATTCGGGCTCATGGCTCTGGAGACTGGAAGCCTAATATAGGGCAGTTCTATCTGATGAGGCTTCTTGTGGCTCGTAACATGGTAGAAAGCAGATGGGCCTGTGAGCATGTAAGAATGAAGAGGCACAACTGAGGGAGGCCTCAATTTGTAGCAACCCATCCTCAAGGTAATTAATCCAGTGTGGGAGCTAGAACTTGGTACCAGTAGAATGGACCCAGATTGCTTTAACAAAGACATCTCTTCCTTTCAATGACTGATCATCTCCAAAGGACTCCATCCCCCACACCACAGTGCCAAATCCCAGCATCATTTCTGGCAGGATAAGCCACAGAAAAAGCTTTAAAATCATGTCTTTTGTCTCGGGCTTACTACAACAATGACTTTCAACCTACTTAATTTGTTAGCATCACCCATCCCAAAGTCTCCTTATAAAATCTTTTCAGAAATTTCCCATGACTCCTCCCCCCACCATGATGCCCTTCCCAGCTATTCCCTCCTTTCCTTAAATATACCCACCTGAACTAAAGTTATGTTTGCAGACAAGTATGTCCTACCCATTATGATTGTCTCTGGTGGAGCCCTAAATCTGAGTCTCAAATATCCTCGCTCAGGGGTAGCTCCAACTCTACTTCATGTCTGAGGCTCCAGTGGAGACGGTGGCATTCTGTGAGGCTCTGCTTTTGGCTTCAGCTGGGACTAAGAAAAGCTGAGCCCTGGCACAAGTGACACCCTAGGCTCAGGGACTGTACAGAAACCTGGCTGTGAGGGACGCCCTGGTCTCAGGCATGTACAAGATCCTGACTGTGAGTGATGGCTTAGACTCATAGACTACACGAGACCATGGCTGGAGTGACGCCCTGGTCTCAGGCATGTACAGGGCCCTCACTCACCTTGTACCTGATCATCACCAAAGCATTTATGCTCTCTACTTTTGTCTGTAGTCCCTGCAGCTCTACAGAGGGAACTTGCTATGTTGTTTAATTCAGTAATTCCATGCAAATGGACAGAGCTCAGCCACCATACCTGAGGAAAGAAAAGTCCCAGAGACCAGGGGGAGGAGAGCAGGGAGAAGGCCACGCAGAGCCATGAGGCTCAAGTTCTACAGGATGGTGTCGAATACAAGCTGGCCATGGCTTTCTAACATAGAATAGCTTCCTTCCCCCTCCTACCTACAGAGGCTTCACAAGTAGCAACTGTAGAAGACATGTGATTTGAACAAGGACATGTCCTGAGCCCTTTAAAGATCCCGTTTGGAGGCACCAACCCGTGAAGGGTGCTTATAGCTGGCATAGAGCACCCTCTGCTTTCTCCACACTCAGCCCTCACCAGCCAGTGATCTCCCTGGGTGAAGGACGGCCACCAAGATGGACAGGTCACTTCCGGATGCCGCCACCACCCAGGACTTCACTGCTGACTCGTCTAGAGCTCTAGTTTCCAGCCCCCAAGCCCCACTCAGAGTTCTAGTTCATGGCTCCCAACGGCATTCAATTTGATTTTTCTTCATCTGCAACCTGAGCAAATATCTTTGGGGAGCGTGAAGAGTGTGAGTGTGTAGGTGGGTGTGAGGGGTGTGAGTGTGGATTGGTGTGTGTGCCGATTATGAGTTAGTGTAGGTTGGGGGGTGTCCAGCATGACAAACTGAGCTTGGGTCATTTAAGTCATTTCAGTGAAGGGGTCAGGAAGATGGGTCAGGAAGTTGGTAAGATGCTTGTCGTACAACCAGCAGGATGTGGGTTTGAATGCCAAGCGCCTACATAATCCCCACATTCACCTGTACTCACCTGTAATCCTGGCACTGAGGCTCAAGTGGGAGGGTCCCGAGGGCTTGCTGGCTAGCTAGTCTAGGTTAATTGGTAAGTTCTGGTCCAATGATAGACTGTGTCTCAAAAAACATAAGGTACAGAACAATTGAGGAAGACACCTACCATCCAAATCAGGCTTCTACACACACACACACACACACACACACACACACACACGCATGAACACCCATTCACATACAAGCCTGCACCCACGCATGCATGCATACCACACAGCAACACACATGAAGGAAGAGAATTAATGAGTCCACAAAGACCAGGGGACACCCTCAAGCTCTATGGGAAAGCTGTGGGGTATTCTCAAGGTTGGAAGTTATGTATTCACGGCTTATAAAATCCACACAAGAGGCTCAGCAAGGTCACAGGTGACTATATGTCATGGACCTTCTGGTTACCTTACACACCGCCAAAGCCACAAAGTTCAAGCCACAAATTCCAGTGCAAACCTCCAAACCAGTTGCACAGGCCACAAAGGCCACAAATGTACATTCCATTTAGAAAGACAAAGAGGATTCGGAGCCCATTGTCCATTGCATTCAGCTAATGAACTGTGACACCAGTCCACTGACGCTGGTCACCACTGCCACCACAGGCTCCAGCTGAGGTGATCTGGTTCCTAACCACTGCAAAGAAGCCCCTTGTCTGCAGGTCAAGGGAACTCCCACGGAACTGGTTACCCAACGGAGCCTTAACCACCACCAACACCCCCAAACCAGCTCCTAGACGGCTAATCCCGGACAGGAGCTATAAGCCAGGCTGGGGTCAGCGTGCCATCTGTAGACCCTCTCTGAGCCTGCCTTGGTCTCAGGGATCCTATGCAGCCAGCAAGCCAGAAAGAAACAGTCACCCCTTGCCATTTTATTAGTCATTCATTCACACCTGTCCCAAGAACCCCCAGCTTCTTGTGGGACAGAGTGCATCACATGCTTTGGGAGACTGGGACAGTGGCGAGTGACAACTGGCTTTGACCACTCAGGGCAAACTGAAATGAATGAAATCAACTGAGGAGCATTCTTTAACTAAAACCCCATCCAGACATAAAATGAGCATTGAACACTTGCACGTGTCTGTGATGATGAAGGGCCAAGGGGCCGAGGGGCTGGGGGCTGATGGGCTGGGGGTTTGCCGCTGTAAGAGCTTCGGGCAAGAGGGCAGCCACTGTAACCCACCTTCCCTAAAGCCACATGGCCATGCACACCAAAGGCAGAGCTGGACTGAACAGGGTCCCGTCGGCCGGAACGAGCATACAAGACCTGGTGGGACGCTCCAGTAATCTCAGCACTCAAGGGGCTGAGGCACGAGGATCATAGGTTCAAGGCCCGTCTGGGCTTTGTAGCAAGACCATGTCTCAAGAAAGCAACACGGAACAAGAGGAGGAGCAGGGGAAGGAGCCACAGGAGGAGGAGGCGTCTTCCTGGAAAAGAGCCCACGCAGCAAGCCAAGGGGACCCCGAAGGCTAGGTAAACAGCCGTCCCAAAAGCAGAAAGATGCAGAGTCCTGCTTTGCAACGAATGTGGCAATTCAAGGTGCCCACCAACTGCCTATGTGTCCCATGTTAAGTGACATGGACACATTTCTAGCCAAACTGTGAAACAGATGTGACAGGGTGTAGATTGCAAACAAAGAAATGCACGGCTGATTTCATTTCAAACCCAGAAGCATCACTTATGAGGACTTTTACCTCCTGAGGAGCAAGCTGCTCACCTTAGGCAACAACGCAGTCCATTTCCTGTGCCATGCTGCTGACGACACGTGGCTTTTAGTGCAGTGGCGTGACTTGGGAGACTGTACCATGCTGCTGACGTCACATGACTTATAGCGCGGCAGTGTTACTTGGGAGATCCTACAATGCTGCTAATGTCACGTGACTTATAGTGCAACAATGTGACTTGGGAGACAGACCTGTTGATGGCTGTCATCGCCAGGATGCCGTCTATGATTGCCCCAATCTTCCTGGCCTAACGACAGGAAATTCATATTTAGTGAAAAAGGAAATTACTTTGGGTATGTAGCATTCAACTCCTTAAGGATTGTTGGCTAATTAGGAGCACACTAATGTAAATTTGCCTTGTGTCAGGTTTTGGGGAACAGTAAAATAACATAATTAAACCATGAGCGAAGTAGACCATTTAACCTCCTCTGTGCCATGAATGAATGCACAGGACAGAGTGCAAACAAGGGCCTGGGAGCTGTGGAAATGGAAACAGCTTCTCATAGTGAGAGAGAATGCTCATGTCACTTAAACCCATTGCTGTTTCTTATAGAAGATTTAAAAAACTTTTTAATTTTTATTTATTTGACAGAAAGAGGCAGACAGAGAGAGAGAGAGAGAGAGAGAGCAAGAGAGAAAGGGATGGAGAAAATGGGCACGTCAGGGCCTCCAGCCACTGCAAATGAATTCCAGACACATGTGCCACCTTGTGCATCTGGATTATGTGGGTCCTGGGGATTTGAACCTGGGTCCTTTGGCTTTGCAGGCAAGCTCCTTAACCACAAAGCCATCCCTCCAGCCCTTATAGAAGTTTTTAATGCAAAAATTCTATTGGATAGTCAAACAATTACACTGAAGCAAACAGATGTTGTTTCTTTAAAAAAGATGAGCTGGGGCTGGAGAGATAGCTTAACCGTTAAGGCTCTTGCCTGTGAAGCCTACAGAGCCAGGTTCAATACCCAGCACTCATATAAAGCCAGGGGCCAAGGTGCACAAGTTCATTTGCAGTGGCTAGAGGCCCTGGCATATCCATTCTCTCTATCTGCCTCTTTCTCTATCTCAAATAAATTTTTTAAAAATCTAAAAAAAAAAAAAAAAGATGAACTGAGGGCTGGGAGATGACTCAGTGATTGAAATCTCTTGCTGCATAAGCCTGATGATCAGAGTTTTAATACCCAGAACCCATGGAAAGCCAACTGCAAAGATCACATGTGTCTATTTTCAACTGTGCCTATGGCAATGGGAGGTGGAGTTGGGAATATCCTGTAACCAGCTAGACTGGTGTTCCCAGCTCAAAGGAGAGACCCTGTCTCCAACCAGGTGGAATATGAGGACTGACACCCTGAGATTGTCCCCTGACCTCCACAGTACACTGTGGCATGTATATGCACAACACACACACACACACACACACACACACACACACACACACAGCACGATACGCAATACCCAATGATGAACTGAATTACAACAGTGAGTAAAAGAAAGTTTTTATTTTTCTTTCTAGTGGGTCAGAGGGTTTTTTTTTTTTAGGTAGGGTCTCACTCTGGTCCAGGCTGACCTGGAATTCACTATGTACTCTGAGGATGGCCTTGAACTCATGGCAATCCTCCTACCTCTGCATACCGAGTGCTGGGATTAAAGGCATGTGCCACCACGCATGGCTTTTAGAAGTTTAATTTATACCTTCCTAGAAATGAAATTTCTAATTGGAAAATCTACTCTTCAATGCCATTTCCTAGATCAGGTTGCTTTTTGACTTGTGGTTAGTTACGTATGTGAAATTACCCATTAAAAAAAGAAAGCACGGGCTGGAGAGATGGCTTAGTGGTTAAGGTGCTTGCTTGAAAAGCCTAAGGACCCAGGTTCAATCTCTCCAGATCCCACATAAGCCAGACACACAAGGTGAGTCAAGCCCAAGGTCCCACATGAGCACTAGGTGGAGCAAGCGTCTGAAGTTCAGTTTCAGTGGCTGAGACATGGTATGCCAATTCTCTCTGTGTGTGTCTAAAAGAGAAAATAAATAAAAGATAGAAAGTGTCAGCCAAGGCTAATAGCCCACTTGTCCTCAGTCCTGAGAGTAAGGGTTAAGCACAGATCTAAATGGACTCTCACCATTCACTGAAGTGTTGCTGCCCATGCATGCCTAACTCAAGGCAGCTGTGAAAACCCAGAAAATTCTGAACAACTTAGAAGCAGCCCAGAGCCTGGTCAAGATTTTATTTTCCTCCAACCATCTCAGCTATAGGTCAGGAAAGCAGGGTCTGGCTGGTGACAGAGTCCTGCTGGCAGGCACCACAACAAACAGGCCAGACACAAAGCAACTGGTCAACCTTGTAGGACCCAATGAAATGCAATTCTTTCTATTGCCACCTCCCCATGGTCCACATGTATTTTCTATTCTCTACAGTACTGTGGAGTGATGGAGCAGCAAGGGGGCACCATGTAAGAAGGGAGGGAAGTGAATTGGGTGGAGGTGAGAACCAGGAATAAAGCTCTCAGGATGGAGATGAATGAGATACTCAGACAAGAGTCAAGTTGGCCTTAGAAAGGAAGCCAGAAGACCTCCGATGTGGAGGATGGAGTGTGTGGTAGAGAAGAGAAGGAGGGCTGAGATGAAGACATAGATACAGATGTTCCACCCCCAGCCTACAAGTCAGTGCCACTAGCAGTCAGCCAATAGTCAGAAGTGGTCAAACGCCACCATCCACAAACAACAGTGAAGTCACTCTTATGATGATGCAGCCTGGAAACCAGGGAGTGGGGAGTGGCTGTTGCTGCTTCAGTGTTGGGAGAGGGAGAAGGAGAGAATGAGGGAGAGAGGGAGGGAGGTAGGATGGAAGGAGGGAGGGAGAAGAGTCCTTTCTGTTTACAAACTAAGGCCAGGATTAGAGCACAGCCACACCTAAGGAAACACAGGGCACTGCCACAGAGAGCATTCTGCGTGCCAATGGCCGTGTTTGTAATCTCTGTGTTCTAGTGTGACTCTAGTCACATGGTCCTGCACTATGCCCAGTGTTTTCTTTCCTCCCTAACCACATTCCATAGCCAGACCTCAGCACTGTGTTCTCGCTAAGCCTGTCCCTTCCCAACACTGTCCTCAGCTCCCTTGCAAATGTGATCTCCCCATGTCACTTGATAGCACTTCTTCAAGTTACTGATGAAGACCCTCGTTCCAAAATGGCCTGTCACCTCTGTTCTTTGGGAGTGCACTTTGTTCTAGGATCATGTGACATCTTCGTTAGGCCATGCTGAAGGTTCTGATTAGGAATTCTACAATGCAAAACCACAGAAACATTTCTTTGGAAGCCAATTAACTTCTTCCCTACTGTCTCCAGAATAGACAAGGTCCGAGGCATGGATATCTCAGTAGAGGGCTGCCCAGGAGTATTCCCTGCTGCCTTTAAGCCCTCAGAATAGCATGTTGCATGGGCAATGTGGAATAAATCCAGTGCTCTATGATTCTAAGAATGCAAGTTGAGTATCTGTTCATTAGACCTTTTCTATCATAAATTTTGCCTCTGCTTGATATTTACTACCCTTTGAAAAGTGGGTCACTCCATTCTGCCACCGCATGATCAGCAGAACCAAAGAATTGGTCATTAGGTTGACAAAATGTCCCATACATCCATGTCAGCTAAAAGGAAAAAAAATTATAACCGAGATCTTCCTGTGCCCCCCCCAAGATTCCTGACATCTGTCATAAAACTCGGGCCATATGTCTTTCCTTCCAATGAGAAGAGTTGTCACACACTAGAGCTAAGGTCGTGTCAAAAAGAAATATTGACTTATAAGCATATCTTCCCCCACCCTGCTAATGATTTCCACAAATATACCCCCGACCATCTTTTTTTATGTGCTTTCCAGAAATTACTGGGAGGCCCAGGGGGCCATTTGGGGTTCCGTGCTTGGGGATTTGACAGGTAATGTTAATGAGCTTCACATCCATATTTATTTCGGGATTTATTTATTTAGAATGGAGTGCTCCGGCTGCTCTGAGCAGGCAACAGAAGAGAGGAGGAGGAGGAAGAGAAGAGGAGAGAAGGGGGAGGGCAGGGAGGCGGAGGGCAGCCTCGAAGGCCATCGCACAGCAGCCTCAGGAACGTCGTTTACAGCCTCTGGCAGGTGTTGCATCCTTTGCCCTTATATCGTCAGGGTGGCAAGAGGAGGGGAAAAAATTAACCAAGATCCAAATCAAATAAATGTGCAACTCATAAATTCTGCAGCTAGAAGTTGACCCCTGAGAGAGAACACGAGGCACTGTGCAAGGCTTCCCTGCTGCTGCCCTCATAAGGACGCATGAGAAGAGGAGCCCCCTGCGGGAGAGGCTGGGTCTGCAGGGACAGCATTGATGCCTGCTTCCTTCCTGGGCTTAGTCATATATTTGGTCGGTGTGAAGTTGTTCTCTTCCCACCTGTGGTCAGCATCACTAGGCCCCACACATCTCTAAACAACTCATACCTGGACCCACAGACCACTTGACCGTTCCTTCTCAGACTCATCCTGGAGGTAGGTGATTCTCCCACTGGATGCTGTGGAGACCATAGACGCAGAGGAAGGGTGGGTGGGAGCCACTGGACATGATGCGCAGCACCCAAACTCACCAGACTTAGGCAGTCACTTCCCCCTTTCTAACCCCAAGGTCCAGTGTGTCATTCCTAGCAAAACCATGTGTGATGAATGCCGTTCTCTCTCCCAAGCGCCTATTGGAACAAGGAGAAATAGTCATTAGAAAAAGCCATCCTGCTTCCTGCTACTGTTCCTGCTACTTCCAGGGGCACCTGGAGCCTTCAGGTAGAGATGCTCCTGCGCTACTGAAAGCCCTTGCTCCCTTGCCATCCTCAGAACACGTCTCCATGCGGGCCCTGTTTTATAGCATTTGTGTTTGGGCAGGCATAACATAGTCTCATAAAATAATGGGTACTTCATTTGCCATGCAGTTATCCATAACTCCATTCTTATTCAGCAAAACTCCCAAAACTCCAGAGTTTTGCAGCAAGCAGCAAGCACTGTTCCTCCCCAAACATCACGACCAGAGTCAGAGCAGTGGTAGCCACGGCACCGTGGGCTTCTAACCTGAAAGAATGAGCAACTGAAAACACGGACGTGGGCAGTTGGTTTAATATGAGTAGATAATCCCTCCAAAGCAAGCTGGATCAGTATTTTAGTGGAAATATTTACTTGCCAAAACTCCTATGAGAAAGAGGAATGACAAAGAGAAACCAGTTACCTGATACCAACAAAGGTAGTTACCGATCGACCCACTTGTGCCGCTCTAGTTATCAGCAAATATGAAATCCTCTTTCTGTCAATCATGGTTGGCAGTTATACTTCATATAAAGTATTTTTGTAAATTAACTGCAGGGGAAAACATACATTTATGTGTGAGACGTTTAGGTCTATTTGTACTGATTGAAAAAGTGGACTTTCTGTGGCACGCATGGGTGAGAGTTGGGAGCTTTCCTGGAATACTTGCCTGCCTGTCCAATGAAAGCGTAAACTCAGAGCACCTGTGTCTTCCATATGTAAAATTAGCTTTTGATCAGCAGACGACCTCTGTGTACGAGATGGGACATCTCTGTCATCCCCACCAAGGCTCAGGGAACATTATAAAAAGAGTGTCAGAGCCAGAGGACGGGGAGGAGTCTTCTGGACATGACACGGCTGTTCCATTCGTGACCTCACAGTGATTGTCACTGCCTGCACAAGACATGCACAATGTCGCACTCATCAACATCCCATCATGAACGATGGAGGCAGGCGTGAGGGCGCCGTCCCTGCTGGAGGAGTTAGTTACAGGTGGTTAATGGATGTGGAAGGAACAAGAAACATTTTCTGCAGTGATGTAGCCACTGATACATTACATGTTCTCTGATCAATAAACCTCCACCCATGTGCACGCAGACAACCCTGCTGGAACTAGTGGTCCACACACACAAGTTAAAAAAAAAAAAAAGACATCCAATAACAAAGGGACTATTGCTAAGAAGAAGGGGTTCAGTGGAATGGGGTGGGAACAAGTGAAGGTGATAGGAGAGGATTATGTTCAAAATACATTACGTAGGAGGATAAGGGAGCCAACACTATGAATGTAAAATCAGAATAATATAAATAAAAATGAATTATTTTAAAAAGAAAGAAATCAAAAAAATATTACATATACAAATTGTCAATAAATCAACAACAGGGCTGGAGAGATGGCTTAGCAGTTAAGGAGGTTGTCTGCAAAGCCAAAGCACTGGGGTTCAATTCCCCAGGACCCACGTAAGCCAGATGCACAAGGTGACGCACGCATCTGGAGTTGGTTTGCAGTGGCTGAAGGCTATGGAATGCCTATTCTCTCCCTCTCTCCCTCTCTCTAACAAATAAAAATAAATGTAATTTTAAAAAATGGAACAACTAAAAAATAAAAATTTTCAAGCATCTGAGGTAATCTTCAACATATCTGACCTTAAACACTGCTGCGCTTGGTTACAGTGCTTTCAGGAGGTGACAAGCAGAGTCACTGCAGAAATGACTTAAATTTGGTTGCACATTATCAGGAAACTAATTCCAAAAAGATGCAGAAGGGAGCAATGCTGAAGGAAACACTGAAGGAGCGAGTGTGTTTTTATGTTTTTCAAATAAGGACAAATGAGTCCTTGTCAAAAATGTTTCTTGTTAATAATTATTTGCTCTCAACACTCTGTTAAATTGGGATTTTCTCCTTCTGCACGGGGGATAAGAGAATTGATGGGCTGTCACGCGTAGGTGCTGAATGACATCTATCTGGGCGGGAAGGGCTCTTTGGGCTGTTCTGGTTCCATGAACAAAAATCCTGCTCTGCTTATTTCGCTCAGCCTCTGAAATTCTGAGCCCCATTCCAGAAAACACAAACACACACACCCAAGGGGACTGTCCCTTCCAAAAGGAGCCACCCTCAGGTCTGCAGGGCCCTTATTTCATATTACAAGAGAGTAGGCCAATAAATCAGGGAGAGGTAGAATGAAGCCTGCAGTAACCCATTCCCACTTCCTCCTCCTCCCACATCGCAGCACATAAAACTTGGTGTCACAAGGCCTGGCATCATGAGAATTAATCAAAAAAAAAAAAAACTCCTAAAATACGCTCCACACCTACTTCTGGTAGCTAATTTGGCTTCTCCATAGTGAAGCACTAATATTTTTATCTCAATCAATTGGTACAATTTCTTTTCCATCCATCACGGTGGGTGGGGGATGGCAAGACTTCGCCCTTGGTGGGTATAAACGAAAATCGGGCACGAAAAGCAAGAAAACTCTTGCAAGCGATCAAGCAAAGCCTGCCTTGACAATGGCACACAAAGAGCAGGAAGGGAAATGGAGCTGCCTGGCAAGAGGCAGCCGACGCTTCAGAGGACCCAGGGGAAGCCTTAAAAATGGCTCCACCAGAGCAGAAGGAAGCGGAAGCATCAGAAGGCCAAGTGCAGCTGAGAGGAAGAGCCAAGGAGGAGGTCAACAAGGTGCGGGCCTGGCGGGCCTAGGGGACGGCCGCCGCCGAGGGCTCCAGCTCCCGCTCCCGTTCCGCAGAGGATGGATGGCTGGGAAAAGACAGGCTGCGCTGTGCTTTCCTGGGAAATGTCCAGGATGGCTGAGGGAGGGAATATAAGCATTCCCCATGGCTTGGTGAAGAAGCCGGAAAGAGGCTGGAGTTGCAGGGCAGCGTAGGGTGGCCAGCAGGTGTTCTGCAAAACACTCAGAGACCCACAGGTGGGAGACCAGACACTCCTCACCGCTGCCAGCCTTCTTGCCTGACTCCATGCTGGCCCCATCACTGTTCCCAGCTGCAACTGTGTGCCCAGGCTTCCTGCCACCCACCAGACGTAACTGTGGTGTACTACACCGTCTTCATGATGGCTGGGGACACAGAGCTCAGGGAAGTTCACGCCACCCATGCTTCCCACTGGCTGTCTAGCAGGTGAGCCACCTCAGTGATCACTGCGGCTCCAGCATCAGAACCTGGGTCCTAGAGGGGAAGGAGAAATTTCATTTAAAAGAAAGCCAGAGAAAAAGATGAAGTGCTTAAACCAGAGGGACAGGACGTGGTGTCAGCTCGCCGCTCCTCACCTGACGCCGTAACATGCAGGTGAGGAGGAAAATATACAGAAAGCCCAGCATAGCCATGTCCATAGCTGGGTGCATGCTCACAATAGCCTTCTAGGGTGAGCGCTGGTGCCCACCTTAGAGCTGGGAAAACAGGCTCAACCAGGTGGGTCCTGGCCCAGGTACCCAAGTACAGTGTCCTGTGCCAAAGGGGATCTGCACCAGAGGTCTTCTGAGTCTATGTGACACCCCACTGGAGAAAAATCAAGAAAGCCAGGCCTGCCAAAGCTGACATTAAGAAATAAGAGGGTCAGGCCTGGAGAAGATGGCTTAGTGGTTAAGGTATTTGCCTGCAAAGCCAAAGGACCCCAGTTCAATTCCCCTGGACCCATATAAGTCAGATGCACAAGGGGGCACATGCATTTGGAGTTTGTTTGCAGTGGCTGGAGGCCCTGGCATGCCCATTCATTCTCTACCTCTTTCTCTCTCTCAAATAAATAAATAAATAAATAAATAAATAAACAAAAGAAATAAGAGGGTGAGTGAAACCTGAATCTCAAATAAGCAGCAAGCAATTTTTAGGATACTAAAGGTGATCACCAGTTATCTCAAGGGCAAGTTTAACTAAGATGGCTATGTATCCTGGAATCGCTGGAAAACGTGAATGCTAACTTCAGTGTTAATTCTTCCCATCTTTCTTCCTACCGCTGTGAGGAGCCCAGGGAGTGGACAAAAAATGTTCCTTGAAATGCCCTGCCTGGAGGGCAGGAACTGTTGGCATTTCATCTTTTTTCAAGCACTTTCTCTCCCATTCTTTCGTTGGATTCTTCCCACAGAACTAGGGCATAGCCATCATTATCCCCACATCATGGACAAAGAAATTGTCACCTAGCTTGAAGTGCCATGGGAAAGTTAGTGACAACCAGGGCAAGGGCTTTGAATTGGAGTCCAGAGCCGTGTGTTTGCAAGGAGGAATTATCCCCTGGCCAGTCTTCAAGCATGGAGCAGATACGACTTCACTCCTCCTAGCAGCCGCAGCTAGTATGGAAATGTAAGCAGTCCAGGCGATACCTGCCTCATATTTCCCAGGCTTGGTGGGCACCATCTGCAAATCTGAGGGGTCTTCGTAGTCAAAGGAGGTACAGTGAGAGCCCAGAGATCTGCAGACCCAAGACCCTTCTGTGGGCCAAGACGCTTAGACTAGAAATAATTTGAAAAGAAATTTTCAAATGCAACACCCTCCCGATTCTCATCTCCATCTCCATCTTCCAGATCTATTAATTGAGCTGATAAAGGCGCCTTTGTCCAGCGTGTATAGCTGTACAGAATTCTCCTGCTGTCCAAGCCTTATGTCCTTAAAAGGCAAAGATAATATGGGCTGGGTATTCTTTTCCTACACATAATTCATTTAAGTCAGAAATGTTCTCAAATGGCTTCTTTTTTACTGCTCTCCAAGTTTACATGCACCATGATCCAAGAAGATATAAATTACCATTGGGAAAAGGGGGCAGACAGCTCCCTCCCATGACACAAGCACCGAGATTTCATTTTCCCGATACTTTTATTTTGCTGCTAATAAAATTGGGTGGTTAAACCTCCATGGTGGAGTATGAATATAACACCAGAGTTAAGCTTTAACACCAGCAAAAACTCTATTAAAATGTTGCCCCAGAGACTGAGAATTTGAATTCTGGCCCTGCAGGTCCGGTTGGGCCTGAAAACCAAGAAGAGGGACTTCCTGAGTCTTGCAGAACAGGCCACACAGAAGGATTTTTTTTTTCCTTTAGACTAATTTCCTCACGGAGAAGGGGGAAAAAAGACATAGAGAGGAAGAAACGACTCAAGATTCCAAGCTAACTTAGGAGAGGGTGGAAGGGGAGTGAGCGATGCTGGCTGGTATGTCAGGTAGAACGAGAGAAGGGAAGATGCACAGTGGTTCTCCGTGACCTGGGTCCAAATGTGCAGCCCCAAAAGATCTTTCTCAGAAGATGGAAGCAGTCCACACAGGGGACAAGGGACATTCAACAAACCCGAGGTTGGGGTGTGGTGCATCTGGGTTCTAGAATCTTCTCTGACTTAACCACATGAGCCTCTAACTACTTGAGCCTGTCTCCTCATCCAAAAGATGCAAATCATAATACAAGGTGACTGAGAAGGTCACAGTCTCAAAAACCAAACACATGTTAGTGAGCTTTGGGTACTGTGACCTGCCTATAAGAAGGTAGTTTATGAACACAACAAATCTAAGTTGAACGTTTATAGAATCAACTTACCTGGTATTAATGCTAGAAATTTCAGTGAAGATGGGCTGGGGGTGAATTCAGTTACCTACTTTTATCAGTAATAATGTCTAAAATTACTTGGAAACATAACATTGTCATAACAAAAAAATGTCAAGAATTCTAAGAATAAATATAACAAAACTTGGATTTAAATAACATTGGATTGTATTTTATACCGCAGAACCAATACAATGAAACTTGGCCAAAAAAAAAAAAAAATCTATTAAAAGTGGCAAAGACTGTAAGGGAATCTTACAATAGATTTGAAAAATAATGGCCTCGCAGTCAGAAGGAGTCAGAACACAGGTGATACTGGACTGCCGGGTCCTCAAACTCTTCTGGTCTTCGGGAGACAGGACTAACCCTGCTCTCAGTACAGCATGCGCGAAGAGTGACTGCTCCGTGTACATTTCACTACCACAATCAATGAATTTAGCACAGATGTGTTTAAGAAGAGAGTATTTGAGGATTAGGACAAGGTTTGAGAATTGAGGTGGAAGATAAGCTAACAAATCTATCAGAAGTAAGATCAACAACTTAAAATTTAAACCAATCTTGAGCATATATTTGAACTTGGATATGCAGAAATGGTGTACAAGTCCCTAAGGTTCCATGCTACACTCACAGGATCAGTGGCCCTATACACAGTTAAATTACTCCGAAAGCCAAGGAATTTATCAAACATGAATTTCAAAGCGGATTCTGGGTTCCAGGAAGAAAAAAAAAAAAAGGAAGTGCTTGATAATGTCCATACAAAATAAATGTTTTCTGCACAGTCTTTTCACTGCTTGTTTTTTGGCTGCAAGTTGGCTAAGGTTTATGATGTACAGAAAGCAAGACAAAAAGTCCTTTTGCGTTGATGGAAGTGACCCAGGTCTGAATTATACCCAACTCTTCACAGATACTGCAACAGAGCGACTGGTCTGACAAAGCGACAATTAGCACCATTCTTTGTCTCTTGCTGTACTATTTATAAGCAACTCCGATTTGAGAATGTTGACATGAAATTGGTGTCATGTGTGGAGGAAAGTCATTCAAACCCATCACAGATGATGGGTGACAATTTCAACAGCCCTGAAAAAATCTGTTCAGGAAGAGGGTAGGGAACAGCATGAACACCCATAGAAGCACAGGCAGCCCTTAGTTCATTACCTCAGTGTTTGTTTTATTGATTAAAAAAAAAAAAAAAAAAGCGTTAACCTCATCTACAATGGCAGATAATTTGTCAAAAATGTTTTAAATAACAGCATATTTTGTAGCAGTTACCTGCAGGTGAGGAAAGTATTCATTGGTCTTTTGGTGATAGGATTGGAGTCCAAGGTGCCCCTGAGGAAGGAAGCTGCTTCCCAAAGCCACGGGAAGCAGGGAAAGAGGGTAGAAAGGCTGATGTGGTGCCAAGATATTCATTCCCATATGGTGTTCGGTGCCACATGGCTTCCTTGTCCAGGAAAACTTATCATCCAACTGACTAAGGTCCCTCTCAGAGGGCACTCCCTCAGGCACACTGAAGCATGCACTAGAAACTTCACACCCAGGCTGGCTGGTCCCCCCACCCAGCCCTGACTCAAACCATGTCATTCTGATGGCGCTTCACTCGGGCTTTCCACTGAATTTCCTGTGTCTCTGTTTTCTGTACAATCCTGTAACTACTGCTCATTTTCTGACTGACTAACAAAGCCCCAAACACCAGGACCTCCACTGCTAGTACACACCTTTCATGATGACAATGCCCAAATCACCTCGCCTTGTTTGTTCTGGGTCGACGGCTCTCTCCACATCTACCACTGAGCCGCATTCCCATCTCCAGAGGTCCTTTGAATGGCCACCTTCCTATATGCACATAGGTGGACCTTTCTTGGTGGCTTATCTTCCCAGTGTAAAACAGGTGATTGGACACAATGTTCTGGAATGTTCCCTGGGGTCCCAAGAGGCTTGGATATGGCTCTCTTGTAATGTTCACTTCTGCTTCCTTTTATGACACACGAATGTGCAATTAACACCCTTATACCAAGATAGGAGCAAGAACCATGCACATCTATTTTCATGCTAGAAACTATGTCTGGGGATTGTAGGGTTATTGCCTGGAAAACACCCACGGACCACACTGCCTGTTTTGCCATCAGCCCGTCCATCAGCATCTAGACCTTCAGCATCAGCCCCACCTAGATTTTGTTCAAAACAAGTCCCTTGGATGAGCTGTCTGGGCATGACAACCCAGTGACCATTTTCCAAAGTTAAGCACTCAACCCTCCATGGTCATGTATGCCCCAGGCCTCAAGCCCAGCCCAAGTGAGATAATGGTCTGTGCATGCATAGCGCTCAGGCAGGCTCCACCCCTGTGACGGCCGACTGGTCCATGGCACATGACCCCTCCACAATCCTCACCACACTAATTTTGGAGGGGCACAACTCACCCCACATCATGACACATCCAGCCTTCCTTCTCCCTTCCTAGGTATTTATTATTTGGTTTTGATTTTTTTTTTATAATAAGACAAGGTCTCACTATGTAGCCAAGGCTTCAGTTTCCTGGGATTACAAGTGTGCTCCACCACACCCAGCTATTCTGCTTATTTATAACACAGAAAGTTCATTACCAAATTGGCGGTCTCAACTGGAAGCAGCATCTGGCGAGAAATGACAAGCCATGGTGCCTGAGCTACCAGAGGGATCCGAGGGAGTCCCCCACCCCAAATGAACACGACAAACGTGCATATTTCACTGCACCCAGCCCTCTCGCTGGTTCTGGCATCTTTGATCCTCAGCTCTTTCTGTACAGGAGGCTGGGGAGGTATTAATCAATGAATACAGATTAATTTATGAGATGACGAGATGCAGAATAAGTTGCCCAAGGTCATCCAGCTAATTACGGCCCACGTCTTGTGACGACGAGAACATACTCCTTCCAGTACCCCTGGCTGTCCCCTGAGCAATAGAGGGATGCCTAGAATATGATTTCACATCAGTTCCTTCAACTTAAAATGCGTTTATCATCTTGCATAAGTTATGACCCCAACCTTCCCACAAGAAGATCATATCACAATAAAAAATACACATCGCACAGGTGGCTCACATGATTTATTAAATTTTCTCAATTTCATGTATTAGGAAGTTCCTCCACACAGGAAAATTTTCTAAATATTGAAAACATATGTACATAGGACAAAGCTCAGGGAAAAGGGCTTATTATAATACATCACACATAATAAATGTTTCTTTAACAAAGTCTGTATGAACTTTTCACATTAATCAAAAGCGAATGTGGCATGATTTTGTATAATTAACCAGGAAGTCACATTACAAGTGATAAATATCACATGCAGTAAAGTGAAGTGACCTTAAGTGCTCATTAATAATGCAGGACTTGGATAGTCCATGGGACAATTATTACTCTGTTAATTGAAGGGTCAAGTTTCCCAAAGATTAATAATTAGACGTCCAGTGCCCTGGTCAGTGGAGGTTTAATAAATGCTTCCTGGACATCTCATCAGAACCTCAGTCCTTTGATTTCCTATTGTTTTTCCAAAGCTATAGACCTCAGGAAAGAAAGGGCCCAGCCAAGAAGGGGTCTGGGAGAAGCCACGCCAAAGACAGATGCCAAGATGAGCCTTGATTCTGCCAGCGAGCACTCCTCCACAGTTGAAGTCCAGCAGGCAGCAAGTGGTGTATGCCCATTCCTCTGCACCCCAGACACACCTTCCAGGTCCCATCAGCAACCTACAGAGCTCTAGGACAACGCTCCCCCCAGCACTGGAAAATGTGAGAAAACCAAGAAAGGTGACAGTGGTATCCAGAAATTTGTGCATGTGCAGGCCCATAAAAAGAAATGTGTGTGTGTGTGTGTGTGTGTGTGTGTGTTCAGGGCCATAGAAAGAAATGTGTGTGTGTGCAGGGCCATAGAAAAAAATGTGTGTGTGTACAGGGCCATAGAAAGAAATGTGTGTGTGTGCAGGGCCATAGAAAGAAATGTGTGTGTGTACAGGGCCATAGAAAGAAATGTGTGTGTGCAGGGCCATAGAAAGAAATGTGTGTGTGTTCAGGGCCATAGAAAGAAATGTGTGTGTGTGCAGGGCCATAGAAAGAAATCTGTGTGTGTGTGTACAGGGCCTTAGAAAGAAATGTATGTGTGTGCAGGGCCATAGAAAGAAACGTGTGTGTGTGCAGGGCCATAGAAAGAAACATGTGTGTGTGTGCAGGGCCATAGAAAGAAACATGTGTGTGTGTGCAGGGCCATAGAAAGAAATGCGTGTGTGTGCAGGGCCATAGAAAGAAATGTGTGTGTGTGTGTACAGGGCCATAGAAAGAAACATGTGTGTGCAGGGCCATAGAAAGAAACATGTGTGTGTGTGCAGGGCCATAGAAAGAAATGTGTGTGTGCAGGGCCCATAGAAAGAAATGTGTGTGTGTGTGTACAGGGCCATAGAAAGTAACGTGTGTGTGCAGGACCCATAGAAAGAAACATGTGTGTGTGTGCAGGGCCATAGAAAGAAATGTGTGTGTGCAGGGCCCATAGAAAGAAATGTGTGTGTGTGTGCAGGGCCTTAGAAAGAAATGTGTGTGTGTGCAGGGCCTATAGAAAGAAATGTGTGTGTGTGCAGGGCCATAGAAAGAAATGTGTGTGTGTGCAGGGCCATAGAAAGAAATGTGTGTGTGCAGGGCCATAGAAAAAATGTGTGTGTGTGTGTGTGTGTGTGTGTGTGTGTGTGTGTGTGCAGGGCCATAGAAAGAAATGTGTGTGTGCAGGGCCCATAGAAAGAAACATGTGTGTGTGTGTGCAGGGCCATAGAAAGAAATGTGTGTGTGCAGGGCCATAGAAAAAATGTGTGTGTGCAGGTGTGTGTGAAAGTGTGTGTGTGTGTGTGTGCAGGGCCATAGAAAGAAATGTGTGTGTGCAGGACCCATAGAAAGAAACATGTGTGCATGTGTGTGCAGGACCCATAGAAAGAAAATGTGTGTGTGCAGGGCCATAGAAAGAAAATGTGTGTGTGCAGGCCCATAGAAAGAAAATGTGTGTGTGCATGGGCCATAGAAAATGTGTGTGTGTGTGTGTGTGTGTGTGTGTGTGTGTGTGTGTGTGCAGGGCCATAGAAAGAAATGTGTGTGTGCAGGGCCCATAGAAAGAAACATGTGTGTGTGTGCAGGGCCATAGAAACAAATGTGTGTGTGTGCAGGGCCATAGAAAGAAACATGTGTGTGTGCAGGCCCATAGAAAGAATGTGTGTGTGTGTGTGTGTGTGTGTGTGTGAAAGTGTGTGTGTGCAGGCCCATAGAAAGAAACATGTGTGTGTGTGCAGGCCCATAGAAAGAAATGTGTGCATGTGCAGGGCCCATAGAAACAAATGTGTGTGTAGGGCCATAGAAAGTGTGTGTGTGTGCAGGCCCATAGAAAGAAGTGTGTGTGTGTGTGTGTGTGTGTGTGTGTGTGTGTGTGTGTGCAGGGCCCATAGAAAGGATGAGACAAAATACAGCATGCATGTCCAGTCCTTACCCTCTGTTTCTGTGCCTGTTGACTCAGTTTCCACATCACCTGAGCACATCAGACCTTCTCCTTGCTGCTGTCACCTCCCCGCTGACCTTTGTGCTAGAGACCCTCCCTCTGCACGCAGGACACACCTGGCCCAGAGCTACTGTCTGCAAAGCCACCAGGCACCTGCTTCCACCTCCCCTCTCCCTGCTCATCCCTCAGCGCTCAGCTAACGCAGATCTTCTTTCAAAGTTTCCACCTACAACCCCTTTTCACCTGAGAAGATTTTTATGCAACCCTGAGAAGATGTACATAAAATGGGCCTAACACACCAACCTACACTGACAATAGAAATTTAGGACAGCTACTTGCTACATGTATAACTTTATCGTACATTAATGATGAGAGCAAAGTCGCATACCTATGAGATGAACACATCTGTTTGTCTAACACAATACAGTCCAAGAACACGCTGACAGGCAGAGGAAGGACCGCTGTTCTATAATTAAACCATTGTTTCTAGAAGAGCAGAATGCGGCCTCACATGCACAGTAATTCATGACAGAAGACAGCAGCCCCAACTCAGAGCTCAGGTGTGTAAGTGACACTCACTGGTGTGGTGTGATGTCATGTTACATGTTCCAAACCAAGTAAAGTCACATACATATGCATCATGGGAGAGTGCGGCCAGAAATACCTCAGATGCACAACACATTTGATTTTGAATTGATTTTTGGTCACTGCACATTCAGAAACCTTTTACTATTGACAAACTTTTCCCGGCGCCACATTCAGTCATACTGCCCGTTGGCCTCGCACATCCCACATGTCGTGACTGCAGTTTAAGAAGCTGTGCTGTTAAACCACCACTTGGTGCCCAGGTCCTCCTGGGTCCATCTCAGTCCCCACCAGCAAACACCTCCTTCCCTGCGCCTACTGTGCCTGAATTGCCACTCATTTACAGCGGCCACCTTGGACATAGACATGGACCCACAGCCCCTCTCCTTCTGGAGCCTGGGAAGCCCCGAGCAGGCAGGTCAGTGTCCCTCCCTCATGCAGATTGACCCTCCCAGCTGGACACCCTGTGAGAGCAAAACACCCTCTGTGTTGCAGGTCCAGGCTGGGACCAAGAAGGGCTGTGCCCCACCCAGGTCACAAGACAGCAGGTTGAGTAGAGAGCACATGGGTCCACAGCCTACAGAAGCCATGGGGTTAGGAACAGAAAGAGCAGCAGGTGGCAGGAGTGGGCTACAGGAGGGGGGAGCCAGGGAAAGCAGGTGCCCCCCTTGATGCCTTGCCAAAGGCTCAGATTAACCCAGGCAGACAACAGGAAGGACTGGCTAGGAACAGGGGAGGTAAGTACCCCAGATAAGACATGGGAAATGCCACGAGAGGACACACAGTGGCACTGCAGAGGACACAGCACTTGTTCTGACTGGGGAGGAAGGGCAGATGATCTTTGGTTTTAAAGCTCCTGCTTTCCCATGCATTCCAGGTTTCCTAAGATGAATCTACAGTGAGGGAGGGAAAACGTGTAGGAGAGATTTGAAACCCCTCCCCGCCGCCCTACCCCACCTCCACCTCTGAAGTGACTGCATGAGGAATTCCATAAACTCTGCTCTAGAATATTCTGCAGCCTGGGATCCAGGGGTGAAGAGACAGAGCTCTTGTCAGGTCCAGCGTTGTATTAAATATGAAGCAAAGCACAAGATCAGAATCTCAGGCCTCCCTGCCTCCGTCTTGTCTCTCCTTCCTCCTCCTCCTTCCCTCCTTCTTGCTCAGCCCCAGACTCCTTAGCCCAGAGCCCAAAGGAGCCAGAGGTCACAGGACAAAGCAGTCACTCATGGGACAGACCCTCCACCATCGCCCTGACCTCTCTATCCTTCTGACATCTCTCAATGGTGTCACCTTGTGCCCATGAGATGCAAGCAGAGAGGGGAGGGTGTGCCAGCACCTCCTCACTTCACACACTCGGCTCCCCCTTTAGAGAATATTATGTCTGCCGACGTCCAACTTGAAGCAATGACTCAGAGGAGAAAATTTCTTGTCCCAGGACCAGTCCCTCTGGCCAGACAGTCCCCTTTATTTATGATTCCTGCAAAAAGAACCTGCTGTGAATTTTTCCTCTGCCCTCCACTGCCCACTAATGAGGTCTCATTTAATATGGAGGTACTGGCACCTTTTGGGGAGCAGCCATTTCTCAGCCCATTCAGGAAAGCCTTCATGGGACAGAAGAGGCTGAGGGGCTCCACGGGGTGCAAGAGAGGACCCCCCTTTTGGCATCCCAGAACAGTTTCATGGTCTTCCACAGTATCGGATTTCAAGCCGAAACCAAACCAAAATAAATGGCATCCTGGCGGCGCTGGGTTTATGTCTTGTTTTTATTCGCGTTCCCATCTTTCAGGGTAAACAGTCCATGGTGCTCCGAGAGGTCAGCTTTATATGCCGGAGCACCACCAAACTATTTAGTTTTAAAATGACACTACTGTTTAAGACCCAGTAATTTTCAGAACATGTGATTTACTGTTGTGACACTCCACAGGACTCATTTCATAGCTCCAAGAAGAAGCAGTCAAAGTGTTACATAAACATGAAGCTGCTCCTTGTTTTCTTTCCAAAAGTGCAAACGCGGTGTTACTCTAATGATTAAATGCTGCTCGACTCACAAGCAAGCGACTGTTTCAGTAGCTTCCTTCCCATGGCTTCATTTCACGTATTAATTATTTTGTGTTCAGACAAAGACTTTAATTAGGAGCCATAAAGGGTTTCTGAAGAGTGAGTAAGTAGCTTCATGCACATGAAACTGATAATAAACAGATATTTCTACAACAAGAAGCCGCCTGCATGCCAGCCTTAACTAAGCCGGAATCTATTAACCACTAACTAAACCGAGTCTCATAAAGTATTGTTTGGGGATGTTGCATGACAGTGAAAATGATTCACTCTGCCTTGAGGTCCTTAAAGAGGAAATAAATTAATTGAAGATTGCTGGATATTAAAGGTTGAAACTTGCCTCTGAATGTGAAAAATTCTACCATATTATCCTAAGCTCCTAACACTGATTATTAAAAATTGTTTGATTCTTTAAAATGACAGTACAAAGCAAAAACATGGAAATGGAATTGCTTTGCAAAGATGGAGGGCAAATGTGTGCTCACTCGATTACAGTGGAGCTGAAGAAAGAAAGGAAACAGAGAAGGTGCCACAATGCTAAGCCTCCACGGGGCACTGTCTTAACATAGACCTGTCACCCCTCAACACCGTCAAAAGAGCAACACACCATGGCCTGGGCTCCCTCCACTCTCAGGCAGCCTTTCTGGCCCAGGTGCCTCACCAGATGCCACCTCAGCCCTATCCCTGGAGCTGCAGAGAGGTCTGTGAGGTGAGCACGTCCTGCTTGTCGGATGCCATTTCCTGATGCCCTAAGTTCTCAGAACCCAAAGGAGCTGTGTCCTTACCTCCTACTTAACCTTGAAATTCCAATGCAAGGGGTCACGGGCTCCAGGAGGCCTCTCCTCTGGCCAGGGTGGTGCTGCTCCCCCCATGCTCCCAAAATTCCAGTGGGTGCATTTGTCCCACTCTGTGACAGTCCACACTGACCTGTCCCACTCCCTCATGAACTTTGGAGGCCCAGGGCTTTGCCTTACTGGCCTGTATTCCCCCAGCCCCTGCCCCACATAGAGCATGCAGCAAGTGGAAGATTCATAAAGACATGTGCAATGAATGAATGAATGAATGAATGAATGAATGAATGAATGAAATGAGCAGCTAAGCGCAGCCTCCAGCCTCCAGTTCCGGTGACGTTGCGTCTGCACACAGAAGAGGGTTAGCCCTGTGTGGGGTGCTTGCCTGGTGAAAGTCACCCTTGTCCACCTGACATCTGCACCTGATTTGCTTCCTCAGGGACAGGGTTATGCTCACATGGGGTCTGCCTTGTGACCCTTCCTCACATTTGCCACTCCAGCCAAGACTGATGGACACAAGCAGAGGTGCCATGGGCATCTTGGCTGGTAGAGTGACTAGTGAGCTAAAAGGGCTTGTCTTGAGCTTCTGGCCTCCTGGGGACTCCAAATCGGGTGGGGACAGCCACTCCGTTACCCTTCCCACCTGAGAACATGTACTATGAGGGCAGGTGGATGGAGAAAGCTGGACAGGAGTGGACCAGCCTGTCCCGTCACCCTTCCCACCCAGGAACTCCTAATGTGAGTGCAAACGGATGGAGGAAGCCGGACAGCCCTGGAAAGATGTGACAGCCCACACTACCTGGCAGCATGGTCCCCATGAGAGCCAGCATGCCTCTGGCCACGTTTAAAATTAGGACAGATGATGCCGCCCGCTCAGGGTCCTCATTCCCCAGAGCCTCGCTGTGTGTCCTACATCTGAGAGCCCATAGTCAGTTCATCCTCAATCTTGCCTTCAACACCAAGTTTCTTCTGCAGGGAAGTCCCAGGAGAGAAGTAAAGAGGGGGACGGGGGAAAGGCAAGAGAGGCCACTTACTAGCTCTGACAGCCCCTCATCCACAAAGGACAGTCCTTGCTTCAGCCTCCGGGCTCTTCTGGTGCCCCTGACCTACCCTCGGCATCCACCATGAGGCCTGGTTCAACACAAGCTCATCTCCCTCTACCACTGCGTCCCTGAACCCAAGCATCCAGCCTGCTTCGAGAAAGCTGTTCCTCCCCACGTCCTAGCCACAGCCCTCTCTAAACACCAAACTGCAGTTTCACTCCCAAGTCACCAGGACCCAGGCCCAAGAAAAATACCATCTCCCTAGAAAAGCTCAGGGCACCCACCGAGACGGTCGGGGTGGATGGAGTGGCCATGGTGCCGTGACCCACTGCCGATTCTGATGTTGTTTCCAAGGCTTCAGCATAAGAAGAATGACGTCAATGTCACTGGAACACAGGGCTGGTTTTGCGCATGACACAAGTGACTTAACTCCAGTTGCATCATCTATAAGAAGCAAATGACACACCTCCAGCCCCTGGGGCTGCAGTCAGTTATCCATGAGGACGTCTAAGCAGAGTCCATCCCAAGCCTGCCTAAGCTGCCTGGTGTCTCCGCGAACCCGCCAGGCAGCCCATCCCTTTCCGCTGAGCTGAGCACTGAAAGGGGCCCTCCCGCCCTCCCTGTGGCTTTTTGACCCAGTGGCTCTGTGTCTATGTGTGCCCCTACTGAAACACCTGCCCAAGCTCACACAGATAGATATCCTGGGAGTGAAAGAGTAATGAGTCCTCATCTGGGAGAGAACCAGGCAGGACCCATGGGTGCACACCAGCCACCCACTGCTAGGAAAACAAAGAACAGCGCCCAAGCAAGGGGGCAGCTTGCAAACCCATATGGACGGTGAGCTTCTGCTTGTTCAGAGAGACAAAAGAAGGCAGGGAGACAGCCCGAAAGATGGAAAAGCTCTCACAGACAAATACATGTGGACAGAAAATATGTTCATCCTTTCATCTTATGTCTTGTATAGTGTTTGAAAATGCCATTAAGATTTAAATCCAAGAGGCTAGCGAGATGGCTGAGTGGATAAAGTGCTTGCCTTGCAAGCCTGAGGACCAGAGTTCAGTACCAAGAACCTACACAAAAATGTAGGGCATAGTGGCATGTGCCTATAACCTGTAATGACAGTGCTGGGGAGCAGACACAGGTGGATTCCCAGGGCTTGCTGGCTAGTTTGTCTGACATAACTGGTCAGCTTCAGGCCGGTAAGAGACGTTGTCTCAAGAAAAGAAAAGAAAAAAAAAGGGCTGGAGAGATGGCTTAGTGGTTAAGGCATTTGCCTGCAAAGCCAAAAGATCATGGTTTGAGTCTCCAGGACCCACATAAACCAGATACACAAGGGGGCACATGTGTCTAGAGTTCTTTTGCAGTGGCTAGAGGCCCTGACGTGCCGGTCTCTCTCTCTCTCTCTCTCTGAAATAAATAAATAAAATACACTTAAAAAGAAAAAACAGATGCTGTTTCTGAGGATAACTCCCAAGACTGTCCTTTGGCCTCCACACACACAGACACGTACCCACATACACACACAGAGACATGCACACACATGTGCACACACGTGTACCCGTGCATGCATGCACACACAAAAATGATTTAAAGCCAAAAGATAATCTGTCTATGATCAGAGCTAAAAAGTGTGCACCTGGACAGAGAGAGAACATGACCACAGTGAAGATGAGAAGTGAGTCCACATGCCTTCTGGTCACGCATACCCATACACTGTTCTCTTCCTTGTGTCCCTGACATGTTCCAGGCCGTGGCTGAGCCCCAAGGACATGTAAAATATGTTCACGCTCAGCACGGTGCTAGCGTACCTCAGAACTCCGAGTAAAGAACAAGAGGTAAGAGTAGAGCACAGTGGTGAGCAGACTCGGAGCACATCAGCGCCCACCCCCGTCATGTTTGGACTGGGAGTCATGCAGGAGGGTGAGGATGCCCAGGGTCTCAGAGAACTAGACAAACACTCCATGTGTTTCCACTTTCATGGGCGAATCTGGAGCCAGGTGGTTCTGGAAAGATCCCCACAGCCCTTGCCCTCCTGTGGCTTCTTGGAATGCCTGGGATGTTTCCCTCAAATCAAACTGCAAACTTGAAGCTCGTGGATGCAACAAACTCATTCCAAGTCTGCCAATTACAGGCTTGTCATTTTCCCTTTGCAAGCCCCAATTGTTAGCCAGAAAAAATGTGCTTATGATACAAGTTTTTGAGCTCAAAAAAAAAAAAAAAAAAACAATTTGAAGGGTAGGAAGAATTTGGAACTGTCTTTTGAGATGTCTTAAGGGAAAGCAATCATTTACAAATCAGTCATGGCTGGGTTTGATCATAATTCAGAGATTTTTCTGTCTTTATATGATTTCTAAATTTTAAGAAACACCTTAAATTAGGAGAGAATCCTTTCTAAAGTTGTAGCTAGAGCTTTGATAGGAAAAGGGGAAACATAGGAGTAAGAAGGCAAATTAGAGAAGTGAAGTGGCCTCACATTGCTTGAGAGTGACCACTGAGTGTTTGGATGACAAGTCCATCCATCCAAGTTTCAGTTGTGTACACAGGTTCTTTAAAATCTGGGTACAGTTGCCCTGGGGTGCAATAAGCTTTGAACCCAAACTCAGAGTTGGCTGCTATTAGGAAAATTCAGTCTTATCCTTAACATTATTTGAATAAAATTGTGAGGGCATGTGTGTGTGTATTTGGTTTAATATATCTATACCTTTTCTGAACAGCCTCACACTCCAACTTTGACGTGTTGGAAGATGGAAGATCTACAGGGAAATGTACAATCAAGAGCCATAAGACACTGGGTTACAGTTCATGAGAATTTGCAAGTTAAGTATGTGATGACAGGGAAAGAGATGGAGATGCTTCGAGAAAGGGGGCTCTCGGCTGCCACATCTGCAAGTAGGTTAATTAAGTCACCAGCGTTCTGCAGAGAAAAGTGTAAAACACAGCGATCCAGTGAACCCTTCTCTAGGGTTACACAATTCATAACCCGCGCCATCTCTGCGGAGGGGCTGCACACACCTGCATTCAGAAGCGAGGGCTCTAAGGAACTCTGTAGCCCGGGGAGCAGGGGTGGTATGCACCCTTCCCATTCCCCACGAAAGCCCTGTCCTTGGAGGGCCATGCTAGGGAAAGTGGGGTACGCCCTTACCTGCACAACTGCTCAGCCTTCTGAGCCCAGTTTCCCCTGCTTGCATGAACTCAGAGCACAGATCGCACCTCCAGGAGGAAGGCAAGAGGTCCAGAGGACCATGGCCCAATGACGTCCCCCCAGGCTGGTACCCCAGAGGGGCTTTGGAGGGGCCTGTCCTCTCCAAGTTATAAGCCTCTTCCCCACAGAGAGAAGGCCCCCAGCTTCCACTCAGGCAGGCAAACATACCAGAATCCCAAGTTCAATGCCCACTCTAGCAGCCCCTGCCCTGGGGTCCAGGCAACATCCTCGTCCCGGTTTTCTGTTTTAGATGTGATGTGACTTAGCACGAGCCCTCACTGGCCCACTGCACCCACATCAGCAAAGGTGGAGGGTTGCATTTACCAAGCAGAAACCACACATCTGCCTCCAGGGTGCACCCCAAACAGCCCCTGACACACGTCCTTCACAATCACCCCCAAATTAATCTGCTCCATGGTTGCAAGAACATTGCCCTGAGGAGCCATGAATCAACACGGACCTGCTCTGGATCGGGCAAAGACCACCGACCAAAGCCCACGGACACAAAGGTTCCACTTAGTGAACGGAAAGGCTTATTGGGGTCACCTTCTGAGCAGGGAGAGGGTCACTTACAGGAACATGGACTGAAAAGCCCACCTGGCAGGGGTGACTCAGGAGTCCTGTCCCTGGAGCACGCAGCTCCATGGGTAGGGGATTCTCTGCGCTTTGGGGGAACTCGTTTATCTCTTTCGTCCTCCCTCCTGGAGGGAGTGTTTTAACTGGAGGAACTTGCCACTGCCAGTCTTTCCCTGGCCTCGGGAAGCCTCCACAAGCCCAGCAGAAGCAGAGCTCCCCAGAGCCCCTCCTCATGGTAAAGAGAAGATGGGAAGGACAGTGGGATTGCTACTTAGTCATGACTGGTCACCTGCGGGAGGCAGGGACAGCCTGCCCAGGAAGGATGAAGGTCCTGAAAAACCACAGTAGCTGCATTTCCCTGAAAGGGCACTTACCCTTCATACCCAAATGTGCCTTAAGACAGGTCTGTTGTTTGAATCTAACATCCCCCTGAAGGTCCACATGTTAAGGGCTCGGTCTCCAGCTGCGGCTTTTGAGAGATGACTGGATCGCCAGGGTCTGACTTGCCAGTGATCAAGGGACTGCTGACTTCATAGCTGACAGGGCTGAGGAGGTGTGGCCTGTAGGGAGAATCTTGCAGAGGACAGCACCTGCCCCTGGGAGCAAACAGCCCCAGTCAGATCTGTCTGGAAAAAGGATATGCAATGTTGCTCACCATTTCCCTCCCCCACCCCCATGCCTGCCTGCGTGCTCCAAAGCGCTCACCAGCACCTTCGTGAGCCCAGCTCCCCAGTGCATGAGCCCAAAGCCAAGCTGTGCACGAGTCCCTGGGGAGAGAAGAGTCCGACTTCAGGAGGATGGTGTGAGCCCTATCGGCTCCTGTTTTGTTTGGAGATGAGGCCTTGATATGTAGTCCAGGCTAGCCTTGAACTCATGGTCATCCTCCTGCCTCTGCACTTGACTGCTGGGATTCTAGGCATGCACCTCCATGCTCAGCTTCTGCTTCTTTTCTTTTCATCCATTTGTGCAAAACCTACTGTGGGTAGGATCTCCAAATGACATCTAAATACAGCAATGCGTAGTGCCAGTGGTGGATCCAGAACAACTGAGCCAGGAGCACGGCAGGGCTACTGTGGGGCATGCTTCACAGACATTCACACCCACGAAAACGATGTGGAATCCACATTTCAAAGGACCCTCTGGTTCAAGAGGGCTGAACAGAATCCCAGGTCACTCCTCAAACTGCAGGCATAGCCACTGTGTGGCTTACATTAATCCCTCAAGTCATATTCAGTAAATGATAAAATGTCAGATGAAAAAAATAGAGTGAAAGTCACAAGACCAGGGAGGCCAGTGCTGCCCTGAGCTTCTGTGTATTGGGTTCATGAAACATACACACATACTTCTTCCAAAAGCCTCGAAGACAAATGGTGTGGAAGCCCTCAGGAATTCAGCAAGGGCAGTTGCTAAAGCTAGGTATTTTTTCTACAGGAAAGACAAGTGGAAGATATAACTGCACGTGCAGGATGGCGCCAATAGGAGCAATGAGAGCATTAAGCGCATCACTGAGTGGCAGGATGCTGCCCAGCGCAAGGAACCGAAGGAGGGCAGTTGTGAACATCAGGTGTGTTTTCTACGGAAAAGATAACGTCTACCGAGGAGCCCAGCGAAGGCACTGGAATGAGGATGCACCACAATAATGAACAAGAACAAATGAAAATTTAAAAGCAGAGCTGGAGGGATGGCTTAGCACTTAAGGCGCTTGCCTGCAAAGCCAAAGGACCCAGGTTCGATTCCCCAGGACCCACACTAGCCAGATGCACAAGGGAGTGCATGCATCTGGAGTTTGTTTGCAGTGGCTGAAGGCCCTGGTGTGCCCATTCTCTCCCTCTCTCTCCCTCTTTCTCTGTCAAATAAATAAATAAATAAATAAAAATTAAAAAGGAAATTTTAAAACAGTATAGGAAAGAGAACCGAATGACATCTTAGAAATGAAATATATTCACACTAAAATGTTTTAACATTCTTTTGTTTATGGATTGTACGCTTGCTCACTCACTCTCTCACTCCTCTCTCGCTTTCTCTCTCTCTCTCTCTCTCTCTCTCTCTCTCTCTCTCTCATAAAAAAAATTAGTAAGGGCTGGATAAATGGCTTAGTGCTTAAGGCATTTACCTGCAAAGCCAAAGGGCTGCAGTTTGATTCTCCAGGACCCAAGTAAGCCAGATGCACAAGGGGTGCATGTGTCTGGAGTCCTGGTGCTCTCAGTCTCTCCCTCTCTTTGCCTCTTTCTCACTCACTCTCTCAAATAAATAAATAAATAAATAAATAATAAATTTAGTAAAGTTACAACTTGAAGATCTTTAATTAATATGACTCCTTACAATGCAACTGTCCAGACAGAAATTGGCCTTGATATCCATGACCTCATACTGCCTAGCAATACCTTCACAAGACCCTCATAATAGAAGAAAAAGATGATGGTATCAAATTAAAAGAGAGACTAATGGAGAGAGGGAGGGGATATGAAGGAGAATGGAGTTCTGAAGGGGAAAGGGGGGAAGGGAGGGAAATATCATGGTTTATTGTCTGTAAGTATAGACGTCAATAAAATTTTTTAATGAAAAAACAAAAATAAATAAAATTTTTAAAAACTATAATAGTCTGCATTTCTGGGAGGAACAAAACCAACATGAAGGGGTTGATGGGAGAGAATGAAACCAAGTGTGGAATCTAATGAAATGGAATAGTAAATCCAACTGTTCAAGTGACAACTTTCCATATTGAAAAAATGGCAGCGAAACAAAACTCTAAATAGTAATTCATAAAATAAGAGCTAATTCCACCCACATTTGCTAAGGTCTCTGCTGTGCTCAGAAGAAAGGAAATGGAAATACTGAATGACTCTAACCTTTGCTAAAACATTTTTAGTTAAAATGTCTTAAAATTTTAAGGATAATCCCAAAGGAATGGAACTATATAATTTCCAAAGTAGATTTTTCAAGGCAATAAAAAGAAGGTTAAAAGAAGGCAATGAAATATGAAGGGGTAAGAGACGAAAAAGGAAATTAACCAGGAAAAAAGAAAAAATGATATTAACAACAAAACATAAGATCTTGGTGCACATGAGACAAGTTGTTAATTAATCAGAGTAAATAATAAAGTATTAACCTTGTACATTATAAGAACATGTTATCTGGTTGAATTTGGGGATTTGTATCTAGGTATATATAACTTACAAGGATTATAGATAAGAAAAAACCATCCAGAAAATTGAAAATAAGGAAAAAATATGTGTATATTATCACAGTATTCAGAGTGTGATGGCTATTTTATTGTATCAAAAACATCACTTCAGGTAAAAGCATTAATGTCCACATACAGTGACACTGTCACAGGGGCAGGTCATTGAAAAGTTATTAATTACTGACAGCCTCTAAATGTAGCACGAAGTTCAAACTGACAGCATTATAAAGGCATTCTTTTTGGTGTGCATGTGTGTGTGTGATGAGTGTGTGTGTATGCTCCTGTGTGTGAATGCAGGCCTGCACGTGGCATGGTGTGCATGTGTGTGTGTGTGTGTGTGATGAGTGTGTGTGTATGCTCCTGTGTGTGAATGCAGGCATGTGTGTGTGTGATGAGTGTGTGTGTACGCTCCTGGGTGTGAATGCAGGCCTGCACGTGGCACGGTGTGCATGTGTGTGTGTGTGTGTGTGTGATGAGTGTGTGTGTACGCTCCTGGGTGTGAATGCAGGTGCACGCACGGTGTGCATGTGGTGTGTGTGCAGGCCTGAGTATGTGCTATGCTCCTGTGTGTGAATGCAGGCCTGCGTGTGTGTGTGTGTGTGTGTGTGATGAGTGTGTGTGTATGCTCCTGTGTGTGAATGCAGGCCTGCACGTGGCATGGTGTGCATGTGTGTGTGTGTGTGATGAGTGTGTGTGTATGCTCCTGTGTGTGAATGCAGGCCTGCACGTGGCACGGTGTGCATGTGTGTGTGTGTGTGTGTGATGTGTGTGTGTGTATACGCTCCTGTGTGTGAATGCAGGCCTGCACGTGGCACGGTGTGCGTGTGTGTGTGTGTGTGTGTGTGTGTGTGTGTGTGTGATAAGTGTGTGTGTATGCTCCTGTGTGTGAATGCAGGCCTGTGTGTGTGTGATGAGTGTGTGTGTATGCTCCTGTGTGTGAATGTGTGTGTGTGTGTGTGTGTGTGGTGAGATGTGTGTGTGTGTATGCTCCTGTGTGTGAATGCAGGCCTGCACGGTGTGCACGTGTGTGTGTGTGTGTGTGTGTGTGTGTGTGTGTGGTGAGTGTGTGTGTATGCCTGTGTGTGAATGCAGGTGTGTGTGTGTGTTTGTGTGATGAGTGTGTGTGTACACTTCTGTGTGTGAATGCAGGCCTGCACGTGGCACAGTGTGCATGTGGAGGTCACAGGATGGCTTTTGGGTTGGCTCCTCACCTTCTCTTATTTTCATTGTTGTTCACGGCTGTGTCTTAGGCCGCCTGGTCTTGTAACTCGCACGTCTCATGTCTATCAGCATGCTGGGATTACAGAAGACCACCACACACAGCTCCCAGCTTTTATGTAGGGTCTGGGCAACTGAATGTGGGTATTCAGGCATCAGGGACAAGTGCTTTATCTACTGAGCCATCTCCCAGCCCCAAAGATAAATTTTTAAATCCATTACCACAATATTTGTAAACCGTAAGTAAGAAATAACAAGTAATTCTTTCATCTTAACAAAGGACATTTATTTAAAACATACAACAACCCTAAGATTAGAAATTCTTGTTGAAACCAAGGAACCTTTCTGCAGCCTCTCAGCAATGTAATGAGAAAATGAAACAAAGTTTTAGGAGCTGCAAAAAAAATAAGCATTATGACAGTCCATTTCTAAATTCAAGAAAATCTCTCTTTGCATGTGCATGTGTGTATGGAGTAAGTGTGTGTGTGTGTGTGTGTGTGTGTGTGCATGAGTGCATGCATACAGGCTTGCACATGTGTGTCCATGCATGTGGAAGCTGCCTTGATCATTCTCCACCTTACTTGTTGAGACATCACTTGAACTCAGATCTCACTAATATGGCTGGTCTAGCTGACCAGGCAGCCCTGTCTCCACCTCACACCCCTAGCGCTTACAAGGGTGCTGGCGGTTCCAACGCTGATCCGCACACTTCCACGGTAAGTGCTTATCCACTGAGCCACCTCCCCAGGACCCTAGAAACCTGGTGACTCAGAAGGCACCGTGGTGCTGAGAAGTGACAGAGGTGAACTCAGCACTGAATTGTCTCTATCTCACCTTCCAAGGCTCAGGGTTCATTGTGGAAGAGGTGGTGGAAAGAATGCAAGAGCTAAAGGAAACATAGGACTCCTTACAACGTGCTCCTCCAGACACAAAATGGCCTGGATATCCATGACCTCACAGTGCCTGACACTACCTACACAAGACCATCATAATAGGAGGAAAAGATCATGACATCAAACTGAAAAGAGAGACTGATTGAGAGGGGGAGGGGAGATGATGGAGAGTGGAGTTGCAAAGGGGAAAGTGGGAGGAGGAGGGAGTGGAGGAAGTTGCCAATAAAAAGATTAAAAAATTATTTAAAAGAACACAGCATGAATAACTAGGGTATGAGTTCGTGGGAGGCATAACAGGACCCAAAGATGCCTACATCCTCATCCCCAGGCCTTTTGAGTCTGTCCACTCTGTGACAAAGGGAGCATGCAGATGAGAAAAAAGAGAGGGCCTTCAAGGTGGGCCTCGTCTGATCCCAAAAGCCCAGAAAGGTGGCTCTGCGGCCAGGGCAGGAGGTAGCATGGAGGCCCAGTCATTCAACACACACACTATGGCCTCCATGTACAGTGACAAATGTGAAAGTTCTCTGAGCATAAAACCTTAAAAACTACAGTATCAAAGGGACCATAAGCAATATTTCTCTAAATAAGTGAGAAAGTATCAGACAAGAATTAGAACCCTTTATGTCATACATATGTCAAGCCTGCCAATAGTAATTCTTAAAGTCAACGTAATTGTAGTTACAATGCCAACAGGGTTTGCACTGAACTTTATAAGCTTATCTTGAAATTCAAATGAAAGAACAAAGGGCTAAGAATAGAGAACTCTGGAGTAAGTAAACAATGTGAGTGGACTTGCCCTCTCCGCAATCACAGCTGCTGATACGAGCGAATTCTTACCATAGGGAAAGATGGAAGGCCAATAGAGGGCTGGAGAGATGGCTTAGCTTTTAAGGCGCTTGCCTGCAAAGTCAAAGGACCCAGGTTCATTTCCCTAGGACCCACATAAAGCCAGATACACAGGGTGGTGCATGTGCCTGGAGGTTGTTTACAGTGGCTAGATGCCCTGGCACACCCATTCTTCTCTCTCTCTCTCTCTCTCTCTCTCTCTCTTCCTTCTTTTTTTCTTGCTCTCAAATAAATTTTAAAAAAATTTTTTAAGTCCAATAGAACAGAATGAAACTCAAAAATAATATAGCATATTCCATTTATATAAAGCTGAAAGAGGAAACCAAAGGCTATAATGAATAGGACATATACATGCAGATAAAGCTCAGTTGCTATAAAAGTTGGGAAGAGAGAAGCGTAAGAGATCGGGGGCACAGAAACATCCTAAGATGCTGGGCAAGCTCTGTGTGACAGAGCTGTGGTATGTTTCACTATACTGCCCTCTGAAAATCTTTACATATATGTATATATATCCCTCTTGTGTTTGTATAATTATATATTAAAATATCTAATGATCATGAGGAAATAATAGACTATTCAAAGAACAAAGGTGCGACATTGATTGTCAATCAGAAAAATGTGCAATTACATGCCACCTGGTTTTTTTCTATGAAATGCCTTGCTAAAGGATTTCAGATCTAAATAGAGAAAACAGACTTTATCATTTTTAAGATAAAATTCAATAACAATACTTAAGGTCCTATGGCAAAGAAAGGCTCCTTAACACAAAACATGTAAGACAGAAATTAAAGAGTAATTTTGATAACATTAGAACTGAGGTTGAAGCTCAGTGATAGAACACACAGTTTGAATCCAAGAAGCCCTAGGTTCCATTGCTCAGCACCAAAATAGATGATAGATAGATAGATAGATAGATAGATAATAGATAGATGGTAGATAATAGATGATATATAATATTAATATAAAATATATGCTCCTCCAATGATACAGCAAAAACTATGTAAGAACAAGCCACCATAAGCTAAGATAAAATCTATGAAATATGTATTAGAAGTAAATTAATATACTCAGATGGACATATTTCCTTTTAAAACTTTTGAATTAAAAAGCAGAACCCTAAAAGCCGGGCATGGTGGCACATGCCTTTAATCCCAGCACTTGGGAGGCAGAGGTAGGAGGATCGCCATGAGTTCGAGGCCACCCTGAGATTACATAGTGAATTCCAGGTCAGCCTGGACCAGAGTGAAACCCTACCTCGAAAAACAACAACAACAACAACAACAAAAAAGCAGAACCCCAGTAGAACCAGCAAGTAATATGGTCAAGGCATTCAGAGGGTGAAACTAAAGGCCCACAGTGAGGGATCGCCTTCCAGCGACTTGTTGGCCAGGGACGCCCCTGATGCCCACAAAACATTATAGGCTATGGCCAAGACTCTTGATTGCCCACGAGATCTAGATGGTAAGACCGTATTGCTGAAGACTCCACATGCGTGGGCTGCAGATCACTGAGAAATCAAGCTGGAGCTGAGCTGGAAACCTCCTCCCTGTTGACTAGTTGTCGGGATGCTGGAAGGAGCTGTGCACTTGTTAGGGGAGAAAAGTCATCAGTGGTGGCAACCAGCAGGAGACCTGCAAGCTTTACAGATGGCCAGTCAGGCCAAAGGTACCAACTGGTACAATGGTGGCATATGTGTTATGGGGCACACCAACTGCTCTCTGATCGGACTGAGGCCTGCCCTAGAGGAGGGAATTCATGTCTGGTACAGAAAACTGAAACAAAAGCATGTGCTTGGGAGGTCATAGCTCTAGGGGAGTAATGACTACTGTTGTCTGGCTAAACAAATGTATTATGCCCACCAGGATGCCTTCTAAGTTTATGCCCCTATATTAATGCTACTCTCACTTTTGGTTAAAGAAGCTTCTATTTACAGATGGTGGTGACCCCTGGGGTGACTCAAAACTCACGAGAGCGCTGAGAAGGAGTGACCGTGGAGTGTTCATCACTAAGTGAGACATTTCTATCACACCCTCCATTGCACAAGAGGTGGTGGAAGTAATGTAAGAGACAAAGGAAGGGGAGGAAGGCTTACAATATTGTCCTCCAGACACAAAGTGGCCTTGATATTCATGACCTCACAGTGGCTGACGCTCCCTACACAAGACCTGCATAATAGGAGAGAATAAAATAATGACATCAAAATGGAACAGACACTAGGTGGGGAAAAAGAAGGGTTTCAATGAAGGGGAAATTTGGGAAAGGGAGAAGGGAGAATGATTGGAGGGGATTATGATCATGGTATATTGTTTATATTGCTGGATGTTGTCAATAAAATGTTTTTTTAAAAAAGAAACTAAAACCATAGCCAAAATGTCACCTGATTAGTAGATTAAAACAGTCAATGAGGGCTGGAAAGATGGCTTAGTGGTTAAGTGCTTGCCTGTGAAGAATAAGGACCCTGGTTCAAGGCTTGATTCCCCAGTACTGACAAAAGCCAGATGCACAAGGTGGTGCATGCATCTGGAGTTCATTTGCAGTGGCTAGAGGACCTGGTGTGTGTGCCCATTCTTTCTCTCTCTATCTCTATCTCTAGCTGCCTCTTTCTCTCTCTATCTCTCATATAAATAAATAAATATTTTTAAAAAGCAGTCAATGAATACAAGGAGCTATCGGATTGGCAAACATTTGAACAGAGAGTGTGAGGGAGAAAAAAAATGTACAGCAATACATCATTTTGTGTGATTCTGAATGGTCTAATGAAGCTGAGGACCATCGACCACACAGTTTGCAGATCCAGTTTACTGGCGACACGCTTGCTCATCTGTACAAGTCAGTAGGAGACATGTCCAAGTGCTCATGATGACAACATTGTAGGGGCCTCGAGAGACAAGAGATTCCATCAAGTGACAGGAGTCCCTGATGCAGGAAAGGGTGGAGCGCACAGTGTCCAGGCACAGCTTCCAATCGACTGTCGGACAGCATTACTGAGCCACGGATCAGACATCAAGTCTGCAAGGGAAGGCATGCAGAGTCCTGTGGGCTACCTTTAGGATGGGAGGCACTGTCACGAAGGGTGCATGAGTTCATGTGACCTACAACAGAAGGATTTAATAATGGTGGAGACTATATGGATGCTTGTTCTTTCTTCTTCTTTTCGGAGCACTTCAAATAGTGTGCAATTATAAAAAGTGTGTTTTCATAAAGACTAAGGATTTTATTGAGGGAATGTCTGTCTGTCTAGCTGGGAGCATCTGCAGTGGCTTCCCACCCCCACTCCCGTGTATTCACACAGGGGCCTTGTAAACACAAGAACAGAACCTGCCCCGGAGAGTGGACCTGATTTCTTCATAAGGCATCAGCTTGCTTTATACCACAACCTGGACAGACAAGAAGGCAGAGGGCTGGAAGTTTTCCTCTATAACCAGAAAGAAATGTGGCTTATGAAACAGACCACATGCAATGAATATGTATATGTCATGAAATTCAGGCTGCTGAAGCAGTCTGATTAATAACAGAGTGGGGAAGGAAACCGGTAACCTTTTATGATAAATTATGGGCTGTGTGTCCATGGACTGCGGATGGAAGAGGCCGAGTTGCTGTCCTGTCCCCTCCTTGTAAACTGCTTCGTGTCCAGAATGGCAGACTCAGAGAGGTACAGAGAAGGGGGCACCACCTGAACCCTTGCCTCTACCTGAGTGCACGAGCTTGCAAAGCTCCGGGGCAAGCCCTCCACTGCTGCCTGCTGGTGCAGTGGCCAGATTCAGGGGTGTCTGGCCTGGGATGAAACCACCATAGCCATCAGGGGACCTGCAGTGAAACCAGCTCAGTTTTGATGGACAGATTCTGACAGCGAGGAACCCTCGTCCCTGTGTCCCATCTGCCTTCCGCAGCACAGGCCCTGCATCAGACATCAGACCAGGTGCCCAGTCTTGAAAATAAATGGGCTGTTGTTGATATGGATGTTTTAGCCCTTGTGAACATTAATGGGAGTTTTGTGTTTGTATTGATTGCCAAAGGGACCTAAAGTTTAAGGCATTAATTCTGAATTCCAAGATGTCTGTCAATTCCTTCCAGACCCTCTGTCCTCAGTACTTGGTATTTTGAACTCTTCTCTCTGCATATTTTAAGAGAAGAAATTTAAGGGCTTCTCTAATCTGACCCTATGACTCAGAAGCCTGAATCGTTTAGCGGGTACATCGATTCGCATCCATATTTAGGCGACGTGAATGGACACAGCCGGACTTTCCCTTGGCAGCAGGCTGGGCCATCAATCGTGGAGACGCCGCTCATAGACACACCAGCCATTTGGCAACCTTGTCCCCAGCCCCCACCAGCTATGGCTGAGGACACTTCCAATATATCAGCCATGATCTGAGTCCAGAAACCTTCTCAGGGGAGGCCTCAAGCAAGGAGGGGGTGTATTCACTCACCCAGCTGCCTGAGCTCCCAGGAACCCCTCAGATGACCTCTCGAGCTTTCTGAAATATGGACAGGTTTAGCCCGTGTCTTTAAAGGTCATTTTTCAGTCTCTCTTGGGGCAAAATTGAAGCCACGCTGGAGAGTCAGGGCTGCAAGGCACTGCCCTGCACAGCTCAGGTTTGGGGCTGTGAGAAGGTGCTCACTCAAACACCATTGTCCTTTCTCACTATTTCAACCCAGAATGCCCCAGAAAGACTCCACCCATACTGTCTATCTCTTGGCTCAGAGTAGCCAGGCTACTCTTTCCATCCAGGTGCCTAGGCAACTAAGGGACCCTCTCAAAGGCTCGATTTTTTTCTGTGTGCTCAAGTGAGGTTCTACCTACCTAGGGCCGCTGCAGAGCAGATGCTAGGGTAGAAGATGGCTGAGCTTCTGAGAGAAAGACCTCATGCAAATTCCCTGGGCATGCTGTGTGGTACTTCAACCATCTTTCCAGAGCCTTCCCAGGTGCAGTTGAGGAGGTAGAAGCTGAGAACTTGGGGGGGGGGGGTGGCACAGATCCAATGCAAGAGCTGTGAGCCAGAATGGACACAACGTGTGGTTTGGGCATGACCCTTTCCATGTGTGACCACACACAGCAGGCAGTGTGGTGAAAATCAGGGACCCACTGAGGTGTTAGTGTCAGGTGAGCAAGGAATATTTTTAGTATTAAAAGCTAATTTAGGGGCTTTACCAACTGAGACAGCTCAGTGGATAAAGTATGTACCTTCCAAGCATGAGTTTGATGCCCAGAGCCCACATAAAAATTCAAGTATGGTTGTGTGAGCCTGCAGCTCTAAGTAACGGGGGGACGGCAGAGGCAGGAGGGTCTCGGGGGTTTATTGGTCAGCCAGTCTAGGTAATTTCCAGAGCAATGGGAGACTGTCTCAGAAAGATGTGAATGATGTTCTTGAGGAAAGTACCTGTGGTTGCCCTCAGACCTGCAAACACACACACACACACACACACACACACACACCCAATGTACCCACACATACACAAACATGCACACAGACATACATATATACATGTAGACATAAAAACTTTCAATATATTTCGGTGGTTTAAATGTGAAATGTCCCTGCAAAGTCTCATGTACTTGTGATTAAGCCTCATACTCAGTCCCCAGCTGGTGGGGTCTTTGGGAGGTGGCACCTTGCTAGAGGAGGTATGTCACTGGGGGCCCAGTGGCCGTGAGTTAATACTTAGATCCTGATTTGAGGATAAAGAGAAATAGAAATCTATGACTCCAGCCCTACTGGGTACTCAGAAATACCTCACCCTTGTGGCTACCTCCCAGCTGATGTGACACATGTGACACAGTCTCTGCTCTGCCGTTCTGGCCCTGCTGCAACGAAGCTTCCCTGAGGGACTGTGAGCAGAAACAAGCCTGCCCGTTCCTCCCGTCAGCTACTGTGGGGAGGGTGTTTTGTCCCAGCAATGAGACAGAAACGGCAACAGTGCTGGTTACTCAAAAGAGATTCAAGTCGGGGGTTCAACTGTAACCCTGGCAGGGAGCTTGGCACAGAAAAGCCATAGGCATCTCTATAAACAGGGGACATGTTCCTGGGAATACAGGGTCAGTGGACAAGTTCATCAGGCCCCACATCCTCAGGTGTGGCCAGCTGACTTTGGCATGAGGCTCCCTAGGGAGTAGGACGGCTCTGTGCCCTCAGCTCACAGCAAGCAGCAGTGCCAGTCCTCAGGAAGACAGAGAAGACTTCCGGTAGGGCAGTTCACTGGCCCGCCTGCTGAGGGCTTTGGTTTAATCCTTGGTTAAAGAACAAGGCAGAACAACTGGAATTTCATTCCGCATGTGTTTCTGTGGGGTATTTAGAGGGTAAAGCGAGTTTAGTTTCCTCCAGATGAAAATGTCTGAACTTAATTACTCGGGGCCCCATTAATAGTGGAGGAGCGGCTCCCGTTCCCCGAGGACACCATGTCTTCCATTGTGCGATGCATCATCACCCTCCCTTGGGGAAATCCCCAGCATAAGACCAGAAGAAAATTTAACTTAACATCTTAAAGGAATTCTACCACTGGGACATCTTAGGAATAATGATATGCAAGCTAATGCAAGTCTCACACGCTCACTCAAAAACAAAATGCAGGACATAGAACAAGAAAGGGAACAGGATCCCAATATGGCCCAGCCCCTCTCCTGTCCACCTCCAGCCCACTGTTTCATGTGACCTGGGAGCCAGGAGATTTTTTTTTTTTTTTTAATTTCAAGAGGAAAAAAAACCCCGATGCAATACTTTGTTTGATGTGAAAATTTGATGAAGCTCAGGTTCAGTGTTGTTCACTGAGTTCCATAGGAGCACAGGCAGACACACATGCATATTGCCTGTGACTGCTTTCCCAGTGCAGGCTGAGCTGAGTGCTGCTCGGCCACAGAACCTGCTAGAATCAGGAAACCTGTTCCATCTGGCCCTTTCCAGGAACCTTGCCTACAGGAACACAAAACTGTAGCACATTAAGTAGCCAGCCCTCAGCAGGGGCATCACCAAGCTGCAGAAGGTAGGATGGCAGGACGCTGGGAAGGCTTGGAAGGCAGGGTGGCACTGTGAGTGGGACTGTATTGACGTGGATCAGCAAGGACAGAAGTGGAGGGGCACGGGCAGCCCAATGAGGCACATGCTTGATGGCTTGTCAGGACAGAGTGGAGGGCACGGGCAGCCCAATGAGGCACACGCTTGATGGCTTGTCAGGACAGAGTGGAGGGCACGGGCAGCCCAATGAGGCACACCCTGATGGCTTGTCAGGACAGAGTGGAGGGCACGGGCAGCCCAATGAGGCACACCCTGGACTTGCCAGGACAGAGTGGCTTCTCCCACAGATACACCATGTCACAACCAAAGCCTCTCTCGTGCATTCTTGTGGAATGGCAATGTGGGCCAACTGCGAGTAAAGGCATGTTTTCAACACAGTAAGATGAAAGTCCCCCGCTTGACATCATCCGTCAGGATGTCTAAGGCTTCCTGCTCTAAAAGCCATAGCATTGTGATGTGGTTTGGATAGGAGGTACTGACCCCAAAAGCTCATATGGTCAAGGATTGGTCCCCAGCTGGTGACCCTATTAAGAGGTGACTAGATACTAAGCGTGCCGGCTCATCAGTGGAGAGTGGGCTGTTAAGAGATGGAACCTGGTTGAAGGAAACCTTTGACGGGTACACAGTGTCCATGTCCTCCCATTTTTCTCTCTCTGCTTCCTGGTCGCCATGAGGTAAGGAGCTACTACACCACACCCTTCTGCATCATGTTCTCACCCTTCTGCATCATGTTCTCAGCACAAGCCCAGGAGCAATGGAGCCGGCTGATCTTGGCTGGGCAGAAAGCTCTGCCACCATGCCATGAATCCTCCCTCAAGGACTCCGCCAAGGTGACAGAAACTAACATGCAAATGTATAAAGAAATTTAAATTTCAATAACAAAACACTGCTGTGGATACTACATCCCTTCAGTTCACTTCTCCACCAGTTCTCCCAAAGCCGTCTGCACTCCAGCCTGGGCCTACCTCGGGTTTTTACCTGACAACACTGCCAATGATCTCCCAACCTATGCCGCTGATTTCTACTGACACAGTACGATGACCCTCACTTTTCTCCTTCCAGCACTGAAATGTCTTCAAGACCTGTCCATTTCTCACCTGCCTCTCTCCTCGCAGGTGACTTTGCCTCTGCCTTTGGCTTCGTATCACCTGTATGGCTGCATCACCTTATGGAAGAATCAGTTCATGAGAAAGGAGCATTCCTTGTTCAGAGAACACAGCCAGACTCCCCTCCCCTGCAGCTCTGGAGGAACTGAACTTTGACCATCCCCCCCCCGTCTCTGTCTCTGCCGTGGATGTAACACCCTGACCTCCTGTGCTGTCTCCCTGACTTCCCCCCATGGAGGTTAGATGTCACCCTGACCTCCCATGACTGTCTCCCTGCCCCTTCTTCCTGAAGGGTCAGATCATCTTCACATTGACAACAACAAGGCTCCACATCTGGTCAATATGATGCTGAACTCAAGAAACCATCTTAATGAGAAAGTGCTTGTACGTGGGTAAGAAGCATGAGGCAGTCTATCTAAATTTAGATGGACTCTCGTTTTTTAAGACCTCAAACTATTTTTGGTTCATGAAAAGCAATAATGATGATGTTTAAGATCTTGGACACTAAGATGCTTCTGTTGGAAGCCTGGATTCCCACAGCTGTGGGATCTGGAACCAGAACAGTGTCTGAACTTCAAGCTCTCCAGCAACAGGGTGAGTCGAAGGTAGCTTCCTCTCTGAGTTGCTGAAAACCCAATCACACATTTCACATTCAGTGCTACGAGAAGCACGCAGCTCATAAAAGTCAGTGAGCAAGGCCTGGGGCGGCACTCAGTTGGTGAAGTGCTTGTCACACAGGCATGAAACCTGGCTGCAGATCCCCAGCACCCATATAAAAGTCATCAAGCTGAAGGAGCTTCAAGTTCACTAAGAGATCCTGTCTCTTACTGAAGAGCACAGAGAAGAGCAGCAGAGACACTCTGTCTCCACACACACACACACACACACACACACCCCTACTTGCATGTACTGTGCCCACACACATGAGCACACACACACACACACACCTACTTTCATGTACATGCACCCACACACATGAGCACACACATGCATTCCCGCATATACATGTACATGCCCCCGCACACATGAACATACATATACGAGCATACACACACCCCTACTTGCATGTACATATGCCCACACACATGAGCACACACATGCATCCCCACATATACATATACATGTACATGCCCCACACACATATACAAGCACACACACACATACACTGCACACATACACACATAAAATAAAGTAAGCAATGAATCAATGACAGTGAAATTTCTAGGAAAATAAAGAAACAGGAAGAGGATGATGGGGGGAGGGTCAACACAGGCTTTGCTCTACATAAGAAAAGGACAAAATAGTGCCTTAAAATGTAGGAAATGCCAAAAGGCATTGCTAATTCCCACTAAGTAGAGATGTGTCAGCCCACCTTTATGCTAATCCAGCCATAAAACCAGGAGACAGATTCTGCGTTATAAGTAACCCTACTTATATCAGGCTCTCGTTATATGTAGTTGTTTCAGGGGACACATGGCTTAACCTGTGGTAAATTTAAATCTGTTTAATGATTTGTATTATAACATTCTCCTACTATAAATAACCATTCCCAAGAGAGGAAGTGGTCTCTTGTCCCATTACTCTGTCATTCACACTGATAACTCAAATGGATAGCGCAAATGGAATGAACTCGGTCACTAGAGAGGATTTATCAAACACAATGTGTATGTTATGGGATGCTGGACACGGACCAGAGGGAGGTGTAGCTGGATCCCACTGTTCAAGCCAGGCCAAGGCCGCCCACCTGCCTTACAAACACGACATGACAGAAAACCAGTCTCCGTGTCATTCAAGGGCTACGGGGCTACCCAAACTTGAAGCCAGGACTGCAGGAGGCACACCCTGCTCATAGGCGTAGCAGGACAGGGTGGGAGCACAGGAGTGGAGACCCCTGCGGCACTGAGAAATTTAAACATAAATCTGAGGGAGTACATGACAGACAGGCCCTGCGACAGCCGTGCAATTACTGTTGATGGCCGACCTTCCAACCGGATTCTTTTGAATTATAGGAATCTTATTAGAAGCCTCTGACCTCTTGAATTTGCGAGGCAGAAATTGCCAGAAAATCCAATACTCTTATTTATGCTATCTCTGCAAAAATAAAGTAAAATAAAATAAAATAAAATAAAATAAAATAAAATAAAATAAAATAAAATAAAGAGAAATCTGTGCACACACTTCCATGTCAAGACCTAAGACTTAGACTCGGTCTACGGGCTGTCCAGGAGCGAACTGAGCAGATCGAAAGGGCCATAGCCCCCTATCCTAGGGGCAGTCTTCTTGAGGAAATGTCGAAGCCTCTAACTTCAAGAACAGGGCAAGAAGAGGGATTGGGAGAAGCTCCCTGAGGGGAAGGTGCCTGGAATGCAGCCCGAGACTGCAGGTAGGCAGGCAGGCAGGCAGAAGGAGGGGCAGGTGTTGAAGAGGGTGGGCCCTGACCTTCAGAGTTGGAGCTAGAAAATTCTTTGGGATATGTATAAGCCACCTGTGGAAGAGAAAGGGCGTGGTCTCTGCAATGGGTGTGGCTAGCAGTGAAAGGCAGGGCCAAGAAAAGAGCAGACCATTACAATTCTGAGGGCTTGACAGAGGGGGCGGGGCTATACAAGGGGTGGGGCTGGAATAGGGGCAAGGTTGCACCCTGGACCAGAAGTGGGGCTGCATGAAGGTTTGGCTGGACCAGGGGCAGGGCTTGATGAAGGCCAGGGCTAAGGACAGATGCACAGATGAAGTTGGAAGGAGGGGTGGGGCAGAGGCGACCTTACAATTTATCCTGTAATTAGAGCATCTCATTTGTTTTCTAATAAAAAAAAATTAATAAGCTCAGTAGTAAAGTGCTTGCCTAGAACACACAAAGCCTTGGGTTCAACCCCCAGCACTGAAAAAATTTAATTAAAAATTGTAAAAGCCCTGGGGAAGGTCACCAGGCCACCTGGTGCCAGAGCTTTGTGTGGTGCCTTTAATTCTCTTCTCTCTCTCTCTCTCTTCTGTCTCTCTGTTTCTCTCTGTCTCCCTCTGTCTCTTGGAGGAGCCCCAGCAGACCCATCCAGAATTGCAGGAATGCTGCTTCCAGTGAGCAGTGTCTGCAGGGAGGTTCTGACCACACGGGCTGTCCGTGAACTTGTGAGCTGCTGTGAGCTAGTCACCCCTGTGTCCTGAGAGCAGTTTCCCACTGCAGGGTGTTTCCCTAGCACAGCTTACTGGGGACCGCGTGTTCTCTGGGGTGCACCACAGCCCTACAACAAAGCCTGATTGAGCAGAAAATATGTGCTAATGTTCACAGCAGTACTCTATTATGGTATAAGTGAGCCTGTAAATATTCAATACATGTTATTACGCCATTTGAACCAAGAATATTGGAAGGTGAAAGGTCGCCGTAATGCTCTCTCCGGAGGCAGCAGTTTTGAATATAACCAAATGGGATAATGGTCAGGAATACTCAGAGGGGGCAATGTAACACGTCGTAAAGAACTGTGCTGTGAGTTTTAAGTTTTCAGGACAACAAAGATGCCAGGAGATGGCTCGTAAGCAGTCATTATTAATGGAATGACAAGGCTAATGTTGAGCAGGATGTCTCTGTGACAATAAATCTTGTCCCTGCGCCATTAGTACTCCTTACAACTGCAAATAGCCGCTAGGTGATAACCTAACACGGCTGAGCCTTATCCTGGCAATCTCTAATGTGTTTTATAATGCTGTTAACGTCAGGAACTGCAACTGTTTAAGCTCACTTAATCTAGGAGAAGTTTAAGCACGAATTTTAAATGCAAAAAACTGCTTTGATATTAGTTTTTCTTAATTAAAAAGGAGATCTTTGTAAGAGGCCGATCTTTTTAAGCACGCATCACACGATAACAGATGAGTAGGTGTTGGATTTTAAATGCCACGTTTTATTCAGGTTCAGATCTGACTGCCTGATCCGATGTCATTTTCTTAAAGAAGGCGGGGGATAATTACCTTCACAGGAGGGCCTGGTCGCATGTTTATCTCTTGAACTTTGAACCTATGTTGCATTCAGGCTCTGATGGGAATCTAATTAATTTTTTAACACACATTTATATGCATTTGCAATACAGTTTGAATTTGAGATTTTGTCAACCTTCCCCATCTTCTGATTTGATATCCTATAAGAAGCTTAGCTAAATATTTTTGAACACAAGATGAGCATTGTCACACCTTTCAAATTTTTTTCTAAATACAAGGCTACTGAGACCAGAGTCGGTTCTGAAGCAAGAGCGCCCCTCGTGGGAGCAGCAGGTACTGCGGGGACCAGCAACCACCTTCCTCATGGGTTGGCGGCTGATAGGCCCAGAAACAACCAATGCCTGCTCAGGATGGCTGTGGGTGTGAAGTGTGTACAAGGGTTCTGCTTGGGGTACCACACCTGCAAAGGAAGCAGAGGAAAGCTGCTAGCTCTTAAGCCCTTTCCCCACTCCCAATCTGCATGGAAGGCTGAGGACACCAGGGGCCTGACCTGGCCAGGTTATCATATGAAGCCTGTCCACCTTTACTGCACAGGGGCTCCAGACACCTGGCAACCCTGTAGGAGGTTTCACTCATGTTCCCGTATCACCTGTGAAATGTGAGCGCTGGAGGCTCACCACTGGGCCCTGTCCTGGGGAGTGAAGTGGCACTGTGAGAACAGCCCCTGGCCCTAGTCCTGGGTCTTGACTTTCTGTGCAGCAGTATGAGCAGGTTTTACAGAAACTAGAAGTGCCTTGAACATGTTCCTGCAGCAGCTGTGGAGGGATTTGGGGTTTCTGGTTAATTTCAGCTCCACCTCCCTGCTGTCTTTGAACTTGCTGCCCTCTCTTACCATGGTAATTACAGTAATTGTCATCTTTGGTATCATAGCACGATCTCCAGTCACACTTGCACATGCCTTCTGATCTCACAACTACATGACACCTCCCCCGTGAAGAGGGTGAGGAGACTGATTGAGGGAGAGAGGAGTGACTATATCCACTGAGGTGGCCAACAGGATAGATGGGCTCCACCCTGGTCCTCCAGGTCTGCCTCCAGCCTCTGAGCTCAGCGGCTTCCCACTGTGTGTGGCATGAGATGTCACTGAGTCAACTGTTAGATGCCCACAATATTACGTAATCAACGTTAACCAAATGGCTCATTGTGGCTGATACCTCCTAGCTTTTAAATAACAAGCCAAAAATGCAGGTGATGCTCAGTGTATACACTCATGGCAGTGGGGTTCCGTCCCAATAAGCCCATCACAAAATGAAAATATCATAAGTCAACTTGCATATAATATATACAACCCACAAAACGTCATAGCTGCGTTTAGCCTGTTGGAAAAGTCTCAGAGCATTAGGTTAGAAATAGCTTGGCAAAGCCTCTCCTGAAGTATTGAATGGCTCACAAATATTATCCAAAACTGGATTAAAGGGGGGCTTCCTGATAAAGCTCTCTAACATCTTGAGTCTTTCATCACATGACTGTTTTCAACTTTGACTCACAGAGCTGGACGATGCCTTGGACTCTTTACAGAAATGGGAAAATAAAGCCACTAAGGGAAGAGAGAGCCTTTGATCAGAATCCAGGGTCCGGGTTCAGCATTTTCATTCTAACCTCACTCGGCTGCCTCATTCCCACAGCAGCCACTGTGAGGCAAGGTGGGACTATAAGTGCTGAAGTGTGGATAAAGTGCACGCGTGTATTTGGGCTTATACACACATGTGTATCTGAGCATGTGTGCACGTGCATGCATCTGGTGTGCATACACTCAGTTGCATGCTGACATAGTATGCACCCACCCCAAGTTTGCATACATGCACACACATGCCCACACATTTACACACACCCTTGTGTACATGAGTGTACATGAAAATGGCTGTATCTTCACAGGAGAGCACAACATAACAGCTAGAAGGATACAAAGAACCGATTCCAGCAGTTTCCTCACAGAACATCCTGGGATTGGGGGAGAGGGGAAGGGCTCCAGGAGGATTTGACTTTTAATGATTAAAATGGACTTAGTGGTGGTGTTGTTTGTTTTGTTTTGCTTTGCTTTGCTTTTCTGAGACAGTCTCCTAAATTCCAGACTAGCATTGAACTCCCTATGCAGCCAAGAATGACCTTGAACTTCTAATCTTCCTGCCTCCACCTCCCAAGTGCTGGGATTCCAGGGGTACAGCACTATTCCTGGCTTAGGCAGTGCTGGGATTGGAACCCAGGGCTTTGTGTATGCTAGGCAAGCACTCTGCCAACTAAGCTACATCCCCAGCCCCGATCATTGGAAGTTTTAACTTTATAAAAGTTCTTACACAAGAGCATCTATCCCTCAGATTCACTGCTGCTGAAAGAAAAGGCCTGGCCTGGCCTGAGTGGTATGAGACTGAGATGTGCCCCCCAGTACCCCGCAGGCCTTGGATCTTTTCCTGGAAGGTGATATTTTCAAGTAACCTCTGAACCTCATGCTGAGCTGAGCTGAGCTGATTCTAGCTGTGAGGTTGGGAGGAGTGAGCTCGGCCCAGGTTTTCAAAGGTTCCGTCTCGGCTCTGAGCAGTAGGCATCGCGGCTGGGCTGTGGGCCTTTCTGCCCAGGCCAAGGCTCACAGCAGCCACTGAGTCCCTACCCCTGGGAGTCTGAAGAGACATTCCTTGCCAGCAGCAGCTGGGCACTGAGCCGCCCCAGCAAGGCTCTGCCCAGCTGGGGTGGGGACACAGTACACCCCCAAGAGAGCTGTGCTTTAATTCCAAGTCTATGTTTAATTGAAGAGTCACCTGTTTTATGTGAGATCAGAGAGCAGGCTCCCCTCAGGTTTGTAATGGGGACAAGAACTATATCATCACATGTTTACTTGGAGAGGGAAGGAAGTTTCATATTTAATTCATAGGAGGATTCCTTGGCTGGAAAAGAAAGGGTTCTAAAAGCCAGTTTCGCATGGATATTTAAAAGCCCAGCATCTTTATTCAGGGGTCCCTGCCTTGTTGGCTTATGTCCTTTTCAACTTGGTGTTTGATGGAATGGAAGAGACCAGGCAGGCCGCATTGTCTCCAAATCATTTAACAATTGATGTTGAGAGCCCAGTCGGAAATCAATGCCACGAGAAAAATAAAAAGGATATGCAGAAATATGACTAAGGGTTAATAACTTTATTATATAAATAGCTTAAACAAACAGACAACAAAAAGATCCACATCCCAGTAGATTAATGGAAAACAAGCAGAAACAAGCTATTCCAATGGAGGAACTACAAATTTTAATAGGAAGAAAAATATTTAACTATAGGATTAATCAAAAGATGAATATTAAATATGGCACAATGCTAAACCCATTCAAGTAGCAGAAATTTGTAATGATACTGTCCAAAGCCGAGACAAGGCAGTAAAATGAGAAATCACAGCTACTGCATGGGCCAGACGCAGGTGAACCCACCCTGTGCTTTTGTATGACAATTTGGCAGTGAGGAATGTGAGCCTTGAAATATTCGTGTGCCTTGACCTCATAATTTTGTCCTGGGAATCTAACCAAAAAAGGGGGTGATTCAAATATATGAATAGCTTTATAAATATCTCCACAGAAGTACTATTTATAATAATAAAAAATTTAAACAACCTCAATGTCAACATCACAAAGGAAGGCCAGGTAACTATGGTGGTTGCATTTGATGAGATCTTCTGTGACCGTTTAAACCCGTATTCATGCTGCAAACTGTCAGAGAGCAGATTACACAATCTTCTCAGCTGTAATGTCGCCTAAGGGAAAACAAAGCAAGGTGAGGTTTTGTATTCTGGGTTTTTAAATTTTATTTTAATTTAATTTATTTATTTGAGAGAGAAAGAGGCAGATAGAGAGAGAATGGGTGCACCAGGGACTCTAGCTACTGCAAACAAACTCCGGACCCATATGCTACCTTGTGCATCTGGCTTATGGGGGTCCTGGGGAATTGAACCTGGATCCTTCAGCTTCACAGGCAAGCACCTTAACCACTAAGCCATCTTTTCAGCTCTGATTGTTTTTTTGTTTTGCTTTGGTTTTTTTGCAACTAAAAGCTAGACTGATGGAGAAAAAGAGATCTAAAGGAAAATGTCTGACTATTTAATCACATTTGTAATCATTAGATGCTTATAGTGCCTTGCTGTCCATTTAAATCTCAAAACACTCTTCATGACAGTATATTACACTTCATTATTATTTATTATGTACTTTACTACATGAACAAATGGCATGTTGATTTGATTCCCTTGGCAGTATCCTCTGATATCTCTTCTTCCAAAGTATGAAAATACTTATTTTTATTTTTTAAATTATATTTTATTTACTTATTTATTTATTTGAGAGAAAGAGGCAGAGAGAGAGAAAAAAAAAATGGGCATGCCAGTGCCTCTAGCCACTGCAAATGAATTCCATATTCATGCACCCCCTTGTGCATCTGGCTTTCATGGATACTGGGGAATCAAACCAGGATCCTTTGGCTTTGCAGGGAAACACCTTAACCACTAACCCGTCTCTCCAGCCCCTTATTTTTATTTTATTTATTTTTATTTTTAAAATGTATTTATTTTCAAGCAGAGTGAGACAGGCAGAGAGAGAGAGAAAGAAATGAACTCCAGACACATGTGTCACCATGTACATTTGGCTTATGTGGGTACTGGGGAATCGAACCCAGCCCTCAAAACATATTTTAAGGTTCTGTTGTAACAGCTCTCATCCTCCTGGTGGGGAAAGGGAGGCTGGGGTTGCTGGGGATTGGGTAGGACTGGCACTCATTAGAACAGCCCCTCTGTGACATCTGCCCCTCGTTGTTTTTTGATTGTGTGGAAAACCATTGATTAGCTAATTCTGGAGGGATCATGCCCCCTGACTGTGAGCGTGTCCGAGAGCAAAACATCTCCTGTCTTTCACCCAACAAACATGCTTTGAGCCCCAGACATACAGGTTCCCACAAGCAACGTGTGAGCAAAGCGGGTAAGCACCGAGCAACCCACACTTCGCTCAGGAGCCTGCTGAGGCTCATTTTGTTTTGTGTTTTGTCGTGTTCTGTTTGGATGTAGGGTCTCATGGAGCTCAAGCTGGACTTGAACCTGCTATGTATATAGCTAAAGATAACCTTGAACACCAGGGGCCCATGACTCTGAGTCTTGTACCCTCAGAAGCTGGATGGAGCCAAAGTCTGAGGTCTAAGAGTTCCGTCCCTCCACTGACCAAGAGAAGGATGGAACCCCAACAGACTCGGGTTTTGTTCAGCCTCTGAAGGGCTGGGGCTGACTTCAGATCCCTGGCCCCAGAGCAAGGTCCACTAGCACCCTGCTGGAGGCTGGGGTGGCCATAACCCCAAGGCCTGCTTTCTTGTCTGGGGGGACAGTTGATTATAATGTGGATTTATCCAGGCCTAGGTCCAGAGGAGCTTTGTCTGTATTTTGGATGACTCTGAGGATGTGCCTGGGTTTTGTTGTTGCTGTGTGTTTGTTTGTTTGTTTTGTGTCATGTCAGAGTGGTAGAGATGCCATGCGTGTGCATAGACACACATGCCTCAAGTGTCTGGAGGTCCATCCTCCCCATGACCAGGCGGCTGGTTCTGGATGAGCACCGTGGTGTTGCCGTGCCTCTATTTCCCCACCTATAACACAGGGGCAGGTCACCGAGCAGGTACCCTGCACTTCTCCACGTCAGTGGCTTTTGTTAAAGCCTAACACGCGAGAATAATTCCACTAGATCCTATCAACTCAACCTAAATCACTTGCTAGTATGAAGATAAATTGGAGTTGCTAATGCCTAGTGAACACATGACTCTAGACTTCTTTTACTTAGTGAAACATTTAATTAGTATTTACTAGAAAATTACTATCAATTACTAAAAATGACTACAAATTACTAACAAAATGGATAAATTTTCTCTCTACCACTAAAATAAATTCAATTACTAACTTTAAGTAATTGCGGGTAATTTATTTCTCGGAGGGCAGGAGCTGCAGACAAATGGAAGGCGATGATTAAGATGCTCAGCGAGGCTGATTTACGAGGAACTTAAATAGCCGAATCTGGGTGGCTGAGAAAGCAGGGGAAGCCCAAGACAACACCCACAAACAGCCACCAGCTTTGCCCAGGATTGGGAGGCAGGGGCTTTGTGCTCAAACAGGGGCTTCCATAGTGGTGAAATCCGAGACCCTAAGAGGAAGCAGGCAACACTCCAGTCTTGGGATGAAGGAAAAGGGCCAGGCAAGAATGACTCCCGAGGCTTTCCTGAGAAGGAAAAGGGGAGAGCCCCGTATCACGTCTGCTACAGCCCTCCCTGCTCAGGTTCCCACAAGCGAAAGCAGTCCCCTGCCTCCACACGTCACATGGGAGCAGACAGCTGCCCTCAGGTGAGTTATTTGTCCCTCCAAGGTACCAGGCCCAGGAGGGTGGCACAGACACTGAGGAGATCAGCAAGATTCGTCGTGCCCTGCACACGGCCCTTCACCCTTGTCCGGCAGAAGTGTTCAACAGGGTGCGGTATATGTGTCCGGCAGAAGTGTTCAACAGGGTGCGGTATGTGTCCCATCTTACAAGGAAAAGTGGTGTCGTGAGGAAATGCTGGCCACTAAATGACGCTCACCATAGTTGCTGAAAATAAATGGGAAATGACAAGTCTCACTTCCTCAGGCCAGGACACAGTGACAGATAACAGTGGATTTAGAGTCCAGAGACAGGAATTGGGTTCAAATGCCATTTCTATGTCTCCAGTAATCTGTCTGACTTCTCACCTTCAGAATAAAAGTTAAACTAGCTACTTCAGAAAAACAAACCAGGGTACGTCCCCACAACGGAACAGTCAGCAATAAAAATGAAATGAGCAATGGTACCACTGGAGCCTTAAATCCATATGACTCAATGAAGGACACCAGTCCAAACAGGTTCTATACAGTTCAGACCACCCCATTATGCAAAAGGCATAGCTATGGAGACAGGATGAGATCAATGGTGGCCAGGGCTAGGAAAGATGAGATGACTGGGTAGTGCATAAGGGATCCTTAAGGCCATAAAATCATTGTGTGTGATACTGTAACGTTGAATATACATTACACAATTGCCCAGAACCATAGGTTAGACACCAATATGAAGCCCACATGTAAACCACTTAGGGGCTGGCTAACATTTGCCTCTGAACTACAAAGAATGCACCACAGCTGGCAAGATGTTACTTACTTACAGGAAAGACTTTGAGAAGGAAAGAAAACTTGCATGGAATGCCCTGTTCTTTCTCTCAAACTTTTTGTAAACCAAAAACAAAAAATCTTAAAAAGTAAAACCTGGGCAGGAAAGTAGATAAAATGCCTTCTAAGCAAGCCTAAGTCACTGAGTGTGGATCCCTAGACTCCATTTAAAAGCTGGGAAATTTGGCAGCCTTCTGGAATCTCAGACAAAGACAATGAGATAAGAGGTGGAGACAGAAGACTTTCCCAGAAGCTCAAAACCAGCTGGCCTGGCTAAGGCGGCAGGGATTCGTGACAAGGACAGGCCCTCCTTCAAAACAGTGGAAGACAAGGACCAACCTAGAAAGTTGTCTTCTGAACTCCACATATGTGCCATGGCATGCACACACCCACATGCAATCGCATGTGCAGACAGTCACACACACACACCAAAAAAGTAAAATCTAAAAGTCCAGTAGCTAGTTAGAAAGGCTGTGATGTGGACGGGTGAACAGACCCTCCCACAGATATGGCCAGCGTTGGCTGGGAGCAGGCAAGATCCCAGCTGAATGAGCTATGCATGGAGTTCAGGCCACACCAGTGCCAGTTTCTCACACCTGTCCTCACACCCTCACAGGTGCCCCTGATAATAAGGCACATTTGGAGCAGGGAGCATGCACTGAGGCGAGAACGGGCACCCTGAATCCTGCATGCAGGTAGCACGAACTAGCCAGGACAAGAGCTGCAGAGGTAGCGATTGACAACCAGCGACAGGGACTGGTAAACGGGCCTCCATTTCCATACAGCCTGGTTGTTGTTGTTGTTGTTGTTGAGGTTTTTCTTAGGGGGGCGCGCGGGAAGGAGTTGCAACAAGACTTCACCCTGGGACACTTGTGAGAAGCTCCTCCAAATTCATCTCCTTCCTCTTCTCACCAACTTGGCCATTCAATTATAATGTCATTGAATCCAGAGGGGAACGCTGCTGCCGGGCCCCCACATGTGGGAAGTACCTTGAGACATGATAGCCCCAGTCAGAGGCATCTCCGTCCTCTTCGCGGTTTTGGAGGAGTGGGGATGCACAGTAATTTATCCCTGAGAGCCACATTTACCATCCTGAGTGGGACAGGTGGGGATGGGAACAGCAACCTGTGTTTCCGGGCAGCAGAAGGATGTTTTCTCTGCAGCGTGCAGGGTGCTGCCAGCCTGAGCCTCACAGATAACAAACGTAGGCCAGGAGGTGATGCAAGAGCGGGACATCTCAGTGACCCTTGGATGGACCACGGACGTCAGGGAGTCGTGCGGGATGAAGCCTGGGTTCATTTTCTTAGATTCATGCCTGGAGCAGAGCCAGCACAGTGCATTCCTTCACCAGTGGCGAGAGCAGCTCTGTCTATGGAGCCTGAGAGACTCATATGAACACGGTGGCCGCCGGCTCGCCGGTGCTGTGGGCTGATTCAAGTCCCCACGGCGAGCTGAGTTTGTGTAACTCCAGTGAAGACATCCTGCAGTTTTGTACCATGTCATACAGTATCAATTTAACACTAGTGCTTCTGAAAAGTGCTGCTACCATCTGGAAAAATCAACCCAGACTAGTTGCATGTAACTTGCAAAGGCATTTAAATTGGCTCAGAGGACAGCCTTAAAACAGGCTGACAGACACCCTCTGCTGAGGGGTGAGTTTCAACGTAACATAGCAATTACATTCTGCACCAGAGAGGAGAATGCCCAGGTGCAGTCATCTCTGGCTCTCAGCTGACAATACCGGCTGTGCAGAACAGGGGACGGGGAAACCCACATACTGAAGGAGCTGAGCAGAGGCCTCATCGAAGTGGGTCTGGCATTGCTGCGCGCCGATGAAGCGCCCAGTGCGCAGGTGTTCCTGGAGGAAGGGACAGCAACGGGGCCCCTGGGCCTCTGCTCACCAACTCCAGCCTGGGTTCTCCATGCTTCCTGTGAGGCACAGCCCAGTCCCCAACATGCCCAGAACGCACAGTGAAGCTGGAGCTGAGACAAGTCTTCCACCCGTCCTGCACGTGTGCCCCCCACACACTCCCAGAATTGGCCACGCTAACAATGCAGGTGAATCTTCTCGAGTCCAGGCCCTGAGCCAGCAGGCTGGCACACCTGAGTGTCCTCCATGCAGGTGGAGTAAGTGATCCTCTGCCCAGCTCATGCCTGGAGACGAGCAAGCTTGGGGGAGACCCCGAGTGGGATCTTTGGCTACCTCACTGCCATCTGCACGGCTGAACTCCTTCACGGGTGCCACCTTCTCTCCTCCCCAATTTAGGGAAAGGTCAAAGGCTTGACCTTCTCCTCCAACTCCTCTCAGCCCAGAATGACCAGATAAACAAGAAACATCTAGTAAGTTTGAATCTCAAATACAATATGAATTATTTTGATTGTAAGCATATCCCAGTCTTTATTTATGTATTCAGGACCTAGGACATACTTATACTAAAAACAAAATTCTCATTGATCTGACACTCAAATGAACCACCCTATATGGTGTTTTACTGAGTCTGGGAAGCCCACTCCAGACTCTCATCCTAGAAGCAGCTCCACTTCTGGGGTGCATCCATCACCTGAGCTGTCTTCTTAAGCCTCTCATCTCCTGGGGTGGAACCTCTTGAGCTCAAATGCTGATCACTGTTGAATTGCCTCAGCCATGACCCTTGACAGTGCCTGGCTCATTCCCACTGAGACCCTTTTCCGGAGGACGGGCCACCCCCATCACTACAAATTGGTCAGGCACGTGCTATGAGTCAGTGGTATGTACCTGCTGCATGCTGCAAACCCTGTCCCATGCTCAGGATAGGCAAGGCTATCATCCAGCAAGTGCTGGACACTGTGTCCATAGTCAGGAAACAAGAGAGAGAGATGCTAGTGTCCAGCTGGCTTTCCTCTTTCATTCAGTTTGGTACCCCAGCCCATGGATTGGTGCCACCTGCATTCAGGGTGGGTCTTCCCTCCTTAGTTAAACCTCTCTGGACACACCACCCTCAACCTAGCTGTGGCTCCTAGATGATTCCAAGTCTCAGCAAGTTGGTAATTGAGACGAACCATGACACACCCCCTTTGCATGTTGAGCCCTCAATGCTCCCTGTGTCCTCTGGAGCTACATAGAGCAGTCAGCTTCCCTGGGTGATAGCCTGTCCTGTCCCGTATTCTAAAACCAAAGGTTGTTTTGGTTTGTTTTGGTTTGGTTTGGTTTGGTTTTGGAGGTAGAGGCTCAGTCTATCCCAGGCTGACCTGGAATTCACCATGTAGTCTCAGGGTGGCCTCAAACTCACGGTGATCCTCCTACCTCTGTCTCTCAAGAGCTGGGATTGAAGACATGTGCCACCATGCCCAGCCTAAAACTAGAGGATTTTTTTTTTTGAGAGAGAGAGACAAAGAAAGAGAGAGAGGGAGAGGAAGACAGAGAATGTACATGCCAGCAGCCTCTCAGCCACTGTGAACGAGCTCCAGATGCATCCGCCCCCTTGTGGGCAAGTGTGGCATTGTGCCCTTGCATCACTTTGCATCTGGCTAAATGTGGGACCTGGAGATTGGAACCAGCGTTCTTAGACTTAGCAGGCAAGCACCTTAACCACTAAGCCATCTCTCCATCCTGAAACCAGAGGTTTTAAACACTGCCTGTGCTTAAGTAGTTTTGATTTCAGGGAAGAAAATACTTACAGAAATTTGAGGGGCGAGGGTGATAAATCCTAAACTATATATGTCCTATATGTGAAACCAGATGTAGCATACCATTATGAACACAGATGGGTTTCCATGTGGGACCCCAGCATATAGGAGACTTGAGCAAATGCTATGTGGCTTCCAAAGGGGCTTCATCATTTATATAAGAGACTTTATTTTTGTTTCCATTGGGGCCTTGGAGCAACCAATCACCATGGAGAACCAGAGACTGGCAGAGAATTTTTAATAGCAGAGGAATGGTCTTCACTTCACTTGTTAAATGGGGAGGGAGTAAAAGACAAAATGTAAAATACATTTAAAGGAAAGTGGCAACGACATGGCAAGGGTAATCTGAACTGAGTTCCTCATGTCAGTACTTAAAAAGTACTTTCTAGCATCAACTTTGGTCCAGACCAGAAGTTTTCATTCTTCATGGCCACAAATATCATTTTGGAATCTTGAAATTTATTGAGAACAGCCAAGAGCTTTTGTGTACATGGGTCATGTCTACTGATGTTTACCCTATTAGAAACTAGGATTTTTAATTTATATATTTCCTCATTAATTCCTTTTTCTATAAGCAACCATGGAGCCACATGTTAATAAGGAGAACATTGTAGAGAGCAGAGTTGGTTCACGTGTTCGTCGATCTCTAACGCGGAGCTTAATGAAGACAGCTGGCTCCTCGTCCCTGCTTCTGCATGCAGTGTCTTATGAGACCACATGTGTGGAATCTGGAAAAGTCTGCTCTGTGTATTCATGACAAAGGGAGGGTGGGAAATGAAAATGAGGTCAAAATTGTTTCAAAATTAGCTTGGCTTAGTGTGAAGAAAATAGAACTGACCTCATAGATGGATCTCTGAAAGGGACCTGAGGACCCCGGGGACCCCAGGACCGTGCTTTAGAGTCACTGCTCAAGGTACTTTTCTAGGCTCTAAGCACATAATAATAAGGAAAACAAAGCAGAACCAACATTTTCTCTTGCATTTCATCTTCTGCTGAGAGAGGAGAGAGCCAGTCCATCACCTGCTGTAACAAGTCGCAGGAGGGGAAGAAGGCTGTGGGGCCTAGAGTCACAGAAGACCTTACTGTTAGGTGATGTCTGGGGGAGGCAGGCTGATAAATCTTTGTTTTCCTGCATTTTTCAAGTTTCATTCAAAGTTGAAATGGGGGGGGGGCTGGAGAGATGGCTTAGTGGTTAAGGTGCTTGCCTGCAAAGCCTAAGGAACCAGGTTTGATTCCCTAATACCCATGTAAGCCAGATGCACAAGGTGGCACATGCATTTGGAGTTCGTTGGCAGTGGCTAGATGCCTTGGCATGCCCATTCTCTCCCTCCCTCTCTCTCTTGCTCTCTCTCTCTCTTTCTCCATATATATATACATACATACATGTATATATATATATATATATATATATATATATATATATATATATATGTCTCTCTTTGTCTCTCTCTCACTCTCTCTAATAAATAAATAAAATATTTTTTATCATTGAGATGCAGGGCTGGAGAGATGGCTTAGTGGTTAAGTGCTTGCCTGTGAAGCCCAAGGACTCGGGTTTGAGGCCGATTCCCCAGGACCCACATAAGCCAGATGCACAAAGTGGGTGCAAGCATCTGGAGTTCGTTTGCAGTGGCTGGAGGCCCTGGCATGCCCATTCTCTCTTTCTCTCTCTTTCTCTCTCTGTCTCTCTCTCTGTCTCTCTCTCCAATAAATAAATAAATAAATAAATAAATAAATAAATAAATAAATAAATAAAGGTTTTAAAAAAGGAAGTGAAACATTGAGATGCAACCAGCCATGGTGATGAATGTCTGTAATTCCATCACTTAGGATATGGAGACAGGATGTTCAGGAGTTCAACGACATCACCCTCAGCTACATAGGGTATTTAAAGCAACCCTAAGCTATATGAGATCTTGTCTTAAAAACAAAATATTGAAAATATTGGAATGGGGCTGGAGTGGTTGAGGCATTTGCCTGTGAAGCCTATTGACCCAGGATTGATTCCCCAGGACCCATGTAAGTCAGATGTACAAGGTAGCGCATGCATCTGGAGTTTGTTTGCAGTGTCTAAAGGCCCTGGCACCCCCCTCTCCATATATATATATATATAATAAAGAAATAAAAATAACCTTTCTTTCCACGTTCACAGGGACAGGGGTCAGGACTTGTAGGGAGGACAACTGAACTAACAAAAGACACCAAACCAGGGCACAGGGTGAGTACAGTCACCCAGGCCAAGAGGACAGAGTGAGTGATGGAGGTTGGGGATGGGACAACCTAGAGGCCTCTGCTGCCAGCAAGAGCGACAAAACCCAGGCTGAGGTGAGGCTACTTAGCCAGAAGCTGCCAAGGGGCAGGTGGGAGGCATGCTCCACTGAGAAACTCGGCATAAAGTGAAGGAGGAAAATTATTCAAGAGCTGGAAACTAATTCAAGGGCTTGGGGCTGAGGGGACACTGGGGGTTGTAGTCTCATGCTGTTGTTCCATACAGGGGAGGAGGTGACACTTCTCACTGTGGCTGTCCCAGCTCAGCCCCTGTAGCCGGTCAACTCGGTTGGCTTGCTGACAGTGGGCCATCTGGACAATTCAGGACTTAGTCTTGTTATTCATACAATTAACAGGTTGTCTTAATAGAAAGGACATAAAATCTATATAGGAAAATCTGTGAACAGGTAATCAAAATTGATATTTCTTACATATCTGTCCAGATGTAATGAGCATGGCTGCCTACAACTGATATGGACTTTAGATAAATGATCATCCCGCTCGTAATGTTTCATAACTTGCTATTTAACAGTATGTTGCAATCATTTCCTGTATTAATATTTGTCGATATGCATGCAGATTGTAGATTACACATATAACAACAGTGTATACATGTACTTACGTGCTTGTTCCCATGGTGACTCTAAATCCTGTCAGGCTGATAACCGAGGTTAACCACACAAGGGCTTGTCCTGTATGGTGATGTAATGAGCCGCTCCTCTGTCACTGGGTCTGAGTCTTCACCAAGCATCCTTTCATGGAACATATTACTCTGATTTTTAATTTGAATGGCTCAATCAAAAGGTATACATTTGTCTAAAGTTAAAATCTTGGGCTGGGGAGATGGCTTAGCAGTTGAAGGCCCTTGCTTGCAAAGCCTGACAGCCTGAGTTCAATTCCCCAGTACCCACGTGAAGCCAGATACACAAGGTGATTCATGCTTCTGGAGTTGGTTTGAAGTGTCAAAAGGCTCTAGCATGGGCCCATTCATTCATTCTTTCTCTCTCTCTCTTCCCCCCTTGCAAATTAATAAATGAAATTATTTTTTCTTAAAAAATGTTTTAGGGCTGGAGGGGTTGCTTAGTTGTTAAGGTGCTTGCTTGCAAAGCCAATGGACCCAGGTTTGATTCCCCAGGACCCACATAAGCCAGATGCACAAGGTGGTGCATGCGTCTGGAGTTCCTTTGCAGCAGCTGGAGGCCCTGGCACGCCCATTCCCTCTCCCTCTTTCTTTCTCTCTCTCTCTCTCCCTCTTTCTCTGTCAAATAAATAAAATAAAAATAAAATATATAAAAAATTAATTAAATTAAATTTTAAAAAAAGAAGAAAAAACCTACTTATAATTTTAAAAAAATGTTTTATCCAAAGCCTAAAAGGTTTGTTTCAAATCTGGGAAACCCTGAAGAAGAGAAGACGTGAGGCTCATAGTTGGCCTGGGGGCAGCTCCCACATACCTTCCTCCATGCAGCGTGCACAGTCTGTGGGAGTGGAGTGCAGTGTGCACAGTCTGTGGGAGTGGAGTGCAGCGTGCACAGTCTGTGGAGTGGGGTGCAGCGTGCACAGTCTGTGGGAATGGAGTGCAGTGTGCACAGTCTGTGGAGTGGGGTGCAGTGTGCACAGTCTGTGGGAGTGGAGTGCAGTGTGCACAGTCTGTGGGAGTGGAGTGCAGTGTGCACAGTCTGTGGAGTGGGGTTCAGTATGCACAGTCTGTGGGAGTGGAGTGCAGTGTGCACACAGTCTGTGGAGTCTGGGGTTCAGTGCAGTGTGCACAGTCTGTGGAGTGGGGTGCAGTGTGCACAGTCTGTGGGAGTGGAGTGCAGTGTGCACAGTCTGTGGAGTGGGGTTCAGTATGCACAGTCTGTGGGAGTGGAGTGCAGTGTGCACAGTCTGTGGAGTGGGGTGCAGTGTGCACAGTCTGTGGAGTGGGGTTCAGTATGCACAGTCTGTGGGAGTGGAGTGCAGTGTGCACAGTCTGTGGGAGTGGGGTGCAGTGTGCACAGTCTGTGGAGTGGGGTTCAGTATGCACAGTCTGTGGGAGTGGAGTGCGGTGTGCACAGTCTGTGGAGTGGGGTTCAGTATGCACAGTCTGTGGGAGTGGAGTGCAGTGTGCACAGTCTGTGGAGTGGGGTTCAGCGTGCACAGTCTGTGGGAGTGGAGTACAGTGTGCACAGTCTGTGGGAGTGGAGTGCAGTGTGCACAGTCTGTGGAGTGGGGTGCAGCGTGCACAGTCTGTGGAGTGGGGTTCAGTATGCACAGTCTGTGGGAGTGGAGTGCAGTGTGCACAGTCTGTGGAGTGGGGTGCAGCGTGCACAGTCTGTGGAGTGGGGTTCAGTATGCACAGTCTGTGGGAGTGGAGTACAGTGTGCACAGTCTGTGGGAGTGGAGTGCAGTGTGCACAGTCTGTGGAGTGGGGTGCAGTGTGCACAGTCTGTGGAGTGGGGTTCAGTATGCACAGTCTGTGGGAGTGGAGTGCAGTGTGCACAGTCTGTGGAGTGGGGTGCAGCGTGCACAGTCTGTGGAGTGGGGTTCAGTATGCACAGTCTGTGGGAGTGGAGTGCAGTGTGCACAGTCTGTGGAGTGGGGTGCAGCGTGCACAGTCTGTGGAGTGGGGTTCAGTATGCACAGTCTGTGGGAGTGGAGTGTGGTGTGCACAGTCTGTGGAGTGGGGTGCAGCGTGCACAGTCTGTGGAGTGGGGTTCAGTATGCACAGTCTGTGGGAGTGGAGTGCAGTGTGCACAGTCTGTGGAGTGGGGTGCAGGGTGCACAGTCTGGAGTGGCACAGTCTGTGGAGGGGTTCAGTATGCACAGTCTGTGGGAGTGGAGTGCAGTGTGCACAGTCTGTGGAGTGGGGTGCAGCGTGCACAGTCTGTGGAGTGGGGTTCAGTATGCACAGTCTGTGGGAGTGGAGTGCGGTGTGCACAGTCTGTGGAGTGGGGTTCAGTATGCACAGTCTGTGGGAGTGGAGTGCGGTGTGCACAGTCTGTGGAGTGGGGTTCAGCGTGCACAGTCTGTGGGAGTGGGGTGCAGTGTGCACAGTCTGTGGGAGTGGAGTGCAGTGTGCACAGTCTGTGGGAGTGGGGTGCAGTGTGCACAGTCTGTGGGAGTGGAGTGCAGCGTGCACAGTCTGTGGGAGTGGAGTGCAGTGTGCACAGTCTGTGGAGTGGAGTGCAGTGTGCACAGTCTGTGGGAGTGGGGTGCAGCGTGCACAGTCTGTGGAGTGGGGTTCAGTATGCACAGTCTGTGGGAGTGGAGTGCAGTGTGCACAGTCTGTGGAGTGGGGTGCAGTGTGCACAGTCTGTGGGAGTGGAGTGCAGTGTGCACAGTCTGTGGAGTGAGGTGCAGCGTGCACAGTCTGTGGGAGTGGGGTGCAGTGTGCACAGTCTGTGGAGTGGAGTGCAGCGTGCACAGTCTGTGGGGGCAGTGTGCAGTGTGCACAGTCTGTGGGAGTGGAGTGCAGCGTGCACAGTCTGTGGAGTGGGGTGCAGCGTGCACAGTCTGTGGGAATGGAGTGCAGTGTGCACAGTCTGTGGGAGTGGAGTGCAGTGTGCACAGTCTGTGGGAGTGGAGTGCAGTGTGCACAGGCTGTGGGAGCGGAGTGCAGTGTGCACAGTCTGTGGAGTGGGGTGCAGTATGCACAGTCTGTGGGAGTGGAGTGCAGTGTGCACAGGCTGTGGGAGCGGAGTGCAGTGTGCACAGTCTGTGGAGTGGAGTGCAGTGTGCACAGTCTGTGGGAGTGGAGTGCAGTGTGCACAGTCTGTGGAGTGGGGTGCAGTGTGCACAGTCTGTGGGAGTGGAGTGCAGTGTGCACAGTCTGTGGAGTGCAGCGTGCACAGTCTGTGGAGTGGAATGCAGCGTGCTCAGTCTGTGGAGTGGGGTGCAGGGTGCACAGTATGTGGAGTGGAGTGCAGTGTGCACAGTCTGGAAGCAACACATATTTCCCCTTTGATGTCAACTTTATTAGCACATAGTTCATGTCCAAAAAGTGAATTAAGTGAACAATATTTTTGTTGGTTGGATTTGTTTCCAAAGGCTAAATTGACATGGGGGAGTTTCAATGTGAGGGCTGCTTGTAGAGTGATGCTCTGCACCAAGCCCGTTTGGGTCCAAATGAGGAAAGGAAGTAGAAGAGGGTGCCGGGTTTTGCATCATGCAGCATGTCCAGCAGCAGGTGGACTTGTAATTTAAACACGTTCTTCTGTGTCCTGATCCATGTGCATTCATGCCCATCACAGTCAACAAGTACTTACTGGGTGCCAACGTCTAATCATGTAGCAAACGTGATCACCTGCAAGGCCAGAGCAGACACTGAGCTAAAGCTTCCTGACTGATGCAGAGAAGCAGAGGGTGAGGCAGAGCCTCCAAAGTGAAGCAGAGCCAGGGGTCACCAGGGCTCTCGCATGGACTTGGGTGTCTGGGCAGAGAAGAGAGCTGTATCATGAAAACAAAGACCCTGTATCCGTGTGTGAACAGACAACCACATATGACCACACCAGGGCCCACGGAGACAGAAGAAGCTGCCGGAGTCACAGGCCACACTTGGTGTGTGAAGGCTGCCAGGGGTTTCAAGGATGGATCAAGAGCTAGTCTGGAGGACAAAGTGCTTTTGCCAAGCAAGCATGACTACCAGAGTTTGGATTCCTGGAACGCACGTAAAACCTGGCTGCTGGAGCAGATGTCCATATTCCCATTGCGCTCCCAGTAAGAAGGGAGCAGAGACGAGAGAATCTCCCAGAAGTGGATGGGTCAGTGAGCCTGGTGAATGTGGGGTGAATAACTAGAGTGGGGAACCCTTCCTCAAATAAGGTGAAAGATGAGGATGGCACTCGACGTTGTCCTTTGACCTCGACACCATGCATGCCATGGCATTTACATGTCTGCTCTCACACACATGAATTCACATTACATACACACAAAAAGAATAAAAAATTAATAAAAATAAAGGTCTGGAAAATGGCTCAGTGATTAAGGCATTTGCCTGCAAAGCCTAACAACCCAGGTTCAATTCCCCAGTACCCACATAAAGCCAGGTACACAATGTGGCACATTAATCTGGAGTTTATTTGTAGTAGCTAAAAGTCCTGATACGCCCATTCTCTCTCTCTCTCTCTCTCTCTCTCTCTCTCTCTCTCTCTCTCTCCATCTCTCTTCTCTCTGTCTCTCTGCTTGCAAATAAATAAATAAAAATAAATACTTTTAAAAAATTAATAAAAATAAAAGTTAATCAAATTCATTGTTGACAAATGTTTAAAAGAGAAGCTGAGAAGATGGCTCAGCATTTTTAAAAAAAAAAAAAAAGCCTGCCAGCCCAGGTTCAATTCCGAAGCCACCCATGTAAGGTGGATGTAAAAAGTGACACAAATCTCTGGCTTTTATCTGCAGTGGCAACAGACCCTGGGGCATTCATGCGCACACAAGTGCAATTCAATTTAAAAACATGTAAATGTCTGGAGGACCCAGAATTGTCACTGGATTCCATGGAGAAGGAAGGAAGCCATGTTGGAGAACACTGCACCGTCCAGTGAAATGCTGTATGGTCACTCTGTGCTGGTGCAATTCCACACTAGCCAACAGGACTCCCACAAAAGCCTCGAGCATGTGAACGTATGTGGACATTAGTTTTGGTCCACGGTACTGAAAGGTCATAAACCTTGTCCACGCGGGTCCATTGGAGGGTTCCTCAGCCATGAACACCATCTGAGTGGACTATGTTCTGCAGAGCAGACACACCAGACAAGCTCAGAGGACCCCATTCAGGCAAACAGAAGTAGATAGGAGCACTATTGATAGACGCTCGCGTGCCATGTAGGGAGGTGACATCTGCACAGACATATTGAACTATTCAGGACAGGCTCCCAGAGAGACTGCACAGGGCGACAGGCATCCTGCCTTTACTTCACACCGTCTAATGGTTCACAGTGAAAAGTGACTTTATTTTTTTTTTTTTTTTTTAATTTTTTATTTTTATTGATTTTTAATCTTACATACCAAAAAAACCCCACCTGATATTTCCCTCCCCTCCCCCATTCCACTTTAGAACTCCATTCTCCATCATATCCCCTCCCTTTCTCCATTAGTCTCTCTCCTAATTTGATGACATCATCTTTCTCTTCTATTTTGAGGGTCTTGCAAAGGTATTGCTAGGCACTGCAAGATCATGGATATCGAGGCCAATTTCTGTCTGGGCAGCTGCATAGTAAGAGGTCATATCCTTCCTTTGGCTCTTCCATTCTATCCGCCCCCTCTTCCGCAATGGTCCCTGAGCCACTGGAGGATGTGACAGAGGTGTTTCAGTGCTGGGCACTCCTCCATCCCTTCTTCTCAGCACTATGTTGCCTTTTGTGTCATCCCAGTGGTCATCACCATCTGAAAAGAGAAGCTTCTCTAGCCAGAAGTGAGAATAGCGTTAATATGTGGACATGAACATTTAGTGTAGTGTCCCCAGGGCAGCTTGGTGGGAATAATATATACATTTAGTCAGACATGAGCAGGCTTATACCCCCAAGGCTCATGACCTCACCTACCATAGACTTTTACTTAGGTTTTTCAGTACCGGGTATGTATTCCCTCCCAGAGAGGGCCTTCAGTCCAATTATGGAGCAGTTGGTTACCCCAAGAGTAGACACGCCACTATTGCACCCGTTCAGTCATTGGGCCTGTCTGGCCAAGCTTGAATATTCAGCATCCACTATTTTCACTGTTGATGGCTTCTGTCTCCCATACGCTGCGTGCAGTGCAGCTTTTTCCAGCTTTCAGTTGGCTGGTCTACAGGGAGAAGGTTTTCTGCTCAGCACCAGCTTGCTTTCTCAGTGTCCTTGCCTCTCAGGCATGAGATGTCTTCAGCAATAAAATTAAAACCCAGAGATAAAGGACTGAGGAGCTCAAGAGTAAAGCAATTCTGACACTTGGGGGTGGGGCCGAAACAGGAAGAAAATGAGTTCAAGGTGTGGTGGTTTGATTCAGGTGTCCCCCATAAACTTAGGTGTTCTGAATGCTAGCTTCCCAGCTGATGGAGATTTGGGAATTAACGCCTCCTGGAGGCAGTGTATTGTTGGTGGGCAGGTTTATGGGTATTATAGCCAGTGTCCCCTTGTCAGTATTTGGCACACTCTCCTGTTGTATACCTGGTGTTGGCCAGGAGGTGGTGTCCACCCTCTGCTCATGCCATCATTTTCTCCTGCCATCATGGAGCTTCCTCTAGAGCCTGTAAGCCAAAATAAGCCCTTTTATCCCCCAAACCTGCTCTTGGTCAGGTGATTTCTGCCAGCAATGCAAACCTGACTGCAACACAAGGCCAGCCTGGGGATGGACACCGAGAACGGGTGCTCAGATGTCACAGTGAGTCTGCTCTGAGATTGTTGTGCTGTCTCCTCCTCAAACACTGTGAAGTTACTGGATTGGCCATTCTGAATACCGTGAGTCCTTGACCCTACAGATCACAGACACACCTATGCCTGAGGGGGCACCTCCCGCCCGCAGGCACAGAGCTACCCCAATCATGGTCCACTTCCTGTGCCTGGCAGCACTTCACAGAGCTCAACTGAACAGAGAAGCGAGCGTACCAGCAGTGTTGATCAGCGTCTTCAAGCAGCGTCCATTGAGCCACCCTAGAGCTCTTGCAGCCTGCAGCTTTCTGTGCATTTTAATGTAGCACGGCGACCTAGAGAGTGTGTGCAAACTGCTACTGTCTCTCTGCCTTCTCTCATCTTGTCTCAGAACACGTGTGTCCCTGATGAGCACACCGACTCATCTGTCCCTGCACATACGCACACTCACACAGGTACACATGCAGGTGGCATTTGTTTTGCTCTATTTCTATAGCCCAGCTCTGTATAGCAACCGGCCTCCCACCCATCCCTCCCCTGCAGTTTGCACAGGCATGTGAAAGTGCAAACATTTGGGAAAATAGTCTCAACACCTACATGATATTTGTTTCATACTTGGCCAGGTTTATTACTCCATACGTGGTGTTTCCTTCCACTTTAAATCCCTTCATATGAGCCGCAGAGTTTGTAGTTATGACTACATGGAGGTCGCCACTGCTCTGGATAAAGGTCAAGTTCAGCACGTGTAAATATTACCCATGCTCCACTCGACTGTTCCGGGGACTCGGCGCTGGCATGGCAGACTCGGCACCATCCCCCATGCTCCCTGCTCCGCAGGTTGGATCAGCAAGCCTGCCGGCCAAGTCACAGGGAATTTACCAATAACAGCATCAGGCCGCCTCCGACATCACATGGCAAAGAGGTCACCCTGGTAATAATGGCTTAAAGATGTTGTTATCCTTGCAGGAGGTCACGCTAGGGAGAGGAAGTCACCAAGTGGATGAGCATTTTCTCTTCTGATCATGCTTTATTTAAGCCCACAGCCACATGACAGGAACGTCCTTCCGAGACCATCACTCCAATCTTAAAAAGTCATTATGGTGTCTAATTTAGAGACATCTCCCTGCAGTTCTCAAAGTTTCTTATATATAAAAAAAAAAAAAGCCATGCCCTTGTTACTGAAATTAAGTCCCCACTGTGTGTGTAAAATTTCTTTCTCAATTATGTCTGCTTTTATGGGCAAAAATAATCAGAAAAAAAAAGCCACTGGCTACAAAAATTGCAAGCAAAAGGAACCTCTAAATAGCTAATGACTTCAGGGTGGCTGTGCAGACGTAACGTATGTTGGGGGTTCTCACTATCTGTCATTAATGCGTACTCTGAGAGCCCGGCTAATATAACGTGACACAAAATTAGTCAAACACAATTCATGCAATATTGTTTAATTTTACTCCTCATTTAACTTGGTTTTAAGCAAAATCATTATGTCACATGATAACGTTCACTTGAACAAGAAATATTTCATAATGGTCACTGACTTTAGAAATGAGTTATTAGAGGCCTGTGCTGAACACATTCTTAACTATGGAAGCTATAAAGCTAATAGCTTAATCATATTTTGACACCATCTACATACTTTATGCATTATTTACAAGAAAGATATAAAAATGAAACCACTGAATATCTAACAATACTTCACAGTCATAGTTAACTGGTTAAAATATAACACATTTATCTTCCAGGGACTTTGTATTTGCATAGAGATATTTGCATACCATGTTGCAATGCACTGTTAATGTAAAATTTAACCTTTGTTCTTTCCCTCTGATGTGTAAGGTACACTCATTAAGTTAAAAATAATGGCCAAAAAAAAGTCTTCTGGTGATATACATTTCATAAATTATTCCCCAGAGCAGCGAGGAAAGGTAAAATGTGGGTGGGAAAATGTTTAATTGAATTAATTTCTCATTTTCTCTATTTTTATTTTACAACTCAGAGACAGAGCAATTTGACTAGTATATGTCAGCCCTATGAATTACAAAGGGCCTCCTCACAACCATTCAACGTGTCAGGCCTCTTCATCCTACATTAAAACAATTCCACGTTTCAGGAAGGAGATGAATGTGGGCCACCATCTGCACACCTGTGCAGTGGGTAGCTAGGATCAGGCAGAGGGGATGCGCAGCCACAGGCACGGAAGTACTGCTCCTGCTCCAGCCTTCTTCATCTGAAAAAGAGCGAAAGGTCCTAAGCATGCGCTGGTTATAATTTCAAGGTCAGTTTCTAATTAAGGCCCGGCATGAACGTTTACAGAAATGAGATAAGGATCTTTTAAATCTTGTGAGCGACTACGGTGCTTGAATATGTCATCTCCAGATTCCCCTTTTCCTTGTCCCTATATCCTAAATCTAAAGTGTCTGTAGCCACGATGCTGCTCTTAGAAGAAAGGAGAACCAACAGACACCAGGTCCAGGCCGAGGGGGCACATGCCCAGGAATCAATGTCTCTTGACCCAAAGTTACTTCAGTACAAGGACGTGGTGCCAAGGGGGCACATGCCCAGACACTTCAAATAAATGTTACTCCAGTTCAGGGATGTGGTGGCATGCACTAAGGTTCACGCTGCCCACTCTCTGTCTGCACACAGCCTGCTGAGGGACATGAACTATGGATGGATGAGCACAGCTGGACCACAGGCAGCTGCATCAGGGAAGTGCCCAGAGACCAGGCCAGACAGCACCAGGTTAGGATGCTTGAAGAAGAAATGGGGGGTCAGTGTGTTCAGTGTGGAAGAGGTCTCCAAGGTATGCATGTCGTTGTCCCAAGGCCCTGGAGCTCCCAGAAAAAAAACTTGCACTGTCCCCACCCACTCTTTACTGCTGTGACACCATGGAGCTGTACACAGAGGAACTGAGATCTGCTGGAGGCTCTGGGCCTGACGTCATGGAGGCCTGGACCTGGCCTCAGCCCTGCGTGCCTTCTTCACGGATGGCTTGGTGATAGCTGTGGGGCTGTTTTGGATTTTCTGGAATCTGAGAGCTATGGTCTACCTCTACATTATAACATTGGCATCACTAAGATGTGGACCCACCACATAAACTTTGACCCCTATCTAGACCACCTGTTTGGGGGAAGAGGGGACTCAGGCCTGAGTGTTAATCTCCTGGATATAGTCAAACTTCTGTCCCAACTCAAGGACACTCGCCACCGTCTTGGCAGCTGCAGTGATGCCACCTCACCATATCCACTGGGCTCAGCCTCTCAAACAGCCTCCCTCAGCCCCAGATGGTCCAGCGCCTTCCACTCCCTCCCATTCTCCCAGTGGAATCTTTTTTTTTCTCTTTTAATGAACATGCTATTTATAAGTAGACCTGAGACATACAGAAACTATGGGGACATATTTATTTAGTGCATTTAGTCTCATCTTTTAGAATATTTTGCTTCCCCGTTTTGGCACCACTGAGGAGAAATGTGCATGGTGATTTTACCCTCTTTTCTGTAAGAAAGGAAAGAACACAAAACACAAAATGCTCTCTTGCAACAAACAGCCCTGCTAGTTCTTTAAGAGCGCTGAGCCTCTTGCAGGAGAGGCAGGCACATTAGCAGAAACACCTCCTTGTTCAACTTGAACTTGGGTGCTGTGTCTGCTGGATGCGGCTGCGTATGTGATTGCTCTTGCAGAGGGTCTCGCCAAGGTAAATAAAATTGTAGAACCTTGGAAACATGCTATTATTACAGCCAGGGCTAAGGTGTGCAGAACGGGAAATACCTCTCTGAGGGATAAATTACATGTGGTGAGGGCTAAAAGACTACAGATACTACTCAGGAAGTCTTCCAGGCAAAGATTTGGCAGTTTTAGCATTCTTTTCTAGACAACGCACGTACACCAAAAACATTATTCTTCACAGAGCGCCCCAGAGGCCATGGCTGTCACGTGGGTGCTGTGGTTCCTCCAGTCCCTCAAATTCAACACGGATCTTCTTTATTAATTTTAATTTGTCATCAATAGCCTGACAGGCACTCTTTCGGCAAGAAATACTATAGTAGCTGTTTCACCCACTGTGGCAGCTATTAAAACCGGGAGGGTGATTAGCAGAAATGAGGTCAAACAGAATAATGTGAGTAGAAGTCGCTACCAGCAAAATGTGTAACACGAGAGGATTGATTGTGCTCACTTGCTGAACTGTAATTTACAAACAGGGTATCCACACCTGCCCTGCCGGCTCGAAAGGCTACTCAAAGCGTTTAAACAAATATGTTTACTTGCTTGTGGTATATATTATCATTTACTGTATTTCCAATTGCCACAGTGAAAGTAAACATAGGTGCTGCTGTCTGCTTTGTGTAAACATCGCAGGTAAATAAATCATCCCATGATCGGCCCAGACAATGCAAAGCGGGGTGATGTAATCACCAATATCGGCTACAGAAAAATGAGCTTTTATAAATGAATCGCAAAGACCTCAATGCTAGTGAGAAAGGACATGCTAAAAAAAAAAAATGGGTATCGCTGGGACGTAGAGAGACTCCGTTCAGTTAGAACTAGCCGGCATGCCAATAAGTATGCTGGAAAAAATAGTGAAATTTGTGCAGATGTTAGGCTTGTAAACCTCACCAGTGCTCTTCTGGAAAAAGCAGAAATGCAGGCATGTTGCTGGCATGCTGGCTGACCCAGAGATCCCAATGGATAGTCTCTGGCTGCATTTTTTTTTAAGACATTCGGATCAACAGGGTTATCTCCTATCATTTAAAACTCTTCATTGGGAGGAAATTTAAATTCAGAGCTAAAAATAGAGAGGATGTGTTTGCAATATGCAGCCTACGTTCAAACACGGGTTACTTTCAACGTGACAGGCCGAGAGGCAGAAGAGCCAGCTACCAGCACTCTCGGAAGGCACCGGGCAGCTGGTCCTCATGTTAGTCTAAATGTTACTCTGAACACTTGGTCTAGGTCACTGCTCATATAATGGGTTGCAGGTCATCTGGAGCACTGGCGAGGAGGTGGGCAGTGGGCAGTGGGCAGCGGGCTCATTATCAGTCAGCACAGGGGTGACTCAGGCCAGCTTCAGGCCTGCAGGATGCCAGCCTAGGTACCGGAAGACACTGGTACCTAGGTTCAAGGGCAAGTCTGTGTACCCTATTTTCCCTACATCTTCAGCATCTGCCCATAGTGCTTATTTAAAAAAAAAAATAAGCTTAGGCATTCTGAAGTTGGTATTCAACAAATCACAGATTGGCATGAAATTTCAGAAGCATAGCAGGTATATCTGTATTTTTAGAAATAATATGTGTTGGAGTCTTTTTTTTTTTTTTTTTTTTTTTTAAGGAGCTCTGTGGCAGCCCAGGAGAAGAATGAACTCCGCCAAGGACACCTGCCGGTAATCGTGGGATTTGCTCCATCACAAGGTACAAGTGTTAACCAGCACCCAGTCAGTGCCTCTGGACCTCACAACAATGCCGGCAATAAATAGCATCCTATCCCCACAACTGCCATCTTCTAAGTGGGGGCTCCATCTCGAGGCAAAGGGCATACGTGAAGAAAACGACACCACAGGACACATGCCTCCGACTCTTTGCCTCCCCAGAACTGCCTCCCCCTGGAGTCAAGCAAAGCAGTGTCTCCAGCATTAGAGCCTGCCTGTCACATCTCAGGATCAGAGAACTTCCATAAGAAAACCAATGAATGCTAAAGATTGCTGTCCTGTTTGCAGAGCCCAGCTCCCATCTCACCGTGGAAAACGAACACAAGCAGCCTGGTAGCAGGAGGTACTTTGTTCCTTCCAGCCCCACCCCACCGGGTGCGAGAGCCCCCTCCATCTGAGGCAGCGGTTTACACATCTGCTCCATTTGAATCCATGATGGCGCAATGTTTGTAATTCGACATCAAGCAGCCGCGGTGTCTGGCGTTTATTTGTGCTGTTGTTGTGGCAGGTGATCCAAGGGGCCCTGCTCATCTGACATGTCAGGTCGACAATCAAACAAAGAGCACGAGTGAATTCACTTTTACAGTTAGGCAAGCTGAATGCTATTACCCGTGTATTTGTCACCGACCTGCAGATCCTAGCCTCTCATCTGCCATCCGGATGGATGCTACAAAGGGAAGAGCCGGGGACATGCGTTTCTCAGTAACTACCTGCTGCCAGCTATTATTTTAAGGATCCTGTGATTTTCTTTTATTTTGAGTAGAAAAGGCAAGGCAGCTGCAGTAATAAAAAGGCATATCAACTAGTCACTTCCTGGCAGATTTGTCACTGGTGTGGATCCAGTAGAGAAGAGGGTTTGGTTGTTGTTGTTGTTGTTGTTGTTGCTAGAAAATGTATACACTCGAATATAATATTGTAAATCTGGAGTGTGCCTGAAATAAAACCCTTTTTAGTACCTTGCATACTGGTAAACCAAATAAAAATGTACGCATCTTATAAAGAACTGCCCAAGCCCACATACGCACGCAGGATGCCACCTACAAATCATACCCTGACAGGAGATATTTTACGTTATATGATTTTGAGGTGAAAGTTATTATTTTTTATTCCTAAATCACATTAACATAGCCACAAAACCATACATTATCACAGCTCTCCAATAACGTTTCCAAATATCTCCTAATGATGGATTGTATTGTAGGCCTCTGAGGACCCGAGTTTAACTCTATAATTCCAAGTTGTGAATTAAATTGCAAAAATCAAGTGCTCCTGGTAATTCTTTTATTTTTACACATCGCATCATTAGATCGATCCCCCTTATTCAGTACATAGATAAATCTTCAGAAATACTCAGTCCCCAATAAAACACTCCTTGTTCGGCTGTGATATATGTTTTAAAATTAATTAGGCAGTGCTCCTAAGAGGTGATCATTCCTATGGTCATGTCTCAGAATCTGAATTCACAAGGAGGGATTTGTCAAGATGCATCACTGTAGGCAATTTGCTTACTTTTTTTTTTTTTTTTTTTTTTTGCCTTTCATATTCTGAAAGGTGTACGTGACTTCTGAATTAGGATCCAGCACCCGACAGGCACCATACAACCTGCCCTCTACACAAACCAAACCCGGGGCCTCCAGGTGTGTCCATGGGACCAGTGCAAGGAACAAAGAAGTCAGTGCTTTGGTGCTCTCCCATCCCAACCAGGACTTGGACAATTCCAAACAATAAAACTCGGCCCAAACAAAGCGTGATTAATGACTTGGGGGCTACAGTGCCATGTCGACCGGAGTGGCTCTTTGAAGGAGAAATGAAAAGAGTTTCGGGCTTTAAATATTTACTATTTCATTCATCAATGGAGCATGTAAACGCAGGAACAAATATTCAAACACAATTTTCCCCAGACTCCATCTCCCCCATCACACTCACACGTAATGCCTCTTTATGGCAATCAGCGTCATGGAAGTCACAGGAGGAAAACAGGTTACGGAGACAGCGATGATTACTCAATGGGAGCCCACGTCCAGCTCCTGAATTTTGTTTGTCATAGCCGTTTCCCATGGGCTCTACAGTGCGCATAACCTGCCCCATGCTGGGACCCAAAGTTCTAGTCATATGTTACCGAGTATTTACCATATATTATTGAAAATGTGGTCCACCACCACGTGAGCATGCCCACAGTGTTATCACTCATAGGGGAAACAAGCAGGAAGTGCTCCTATGATCAGAACATCCTGCATGTCCCAATATGTCACAAGATATTGTTACTGCTAAGATAATTGTGAGATGTGTTTCCAGTTTCCATTGGTTAAGTTTATTTTTGCTATTTATCTGTGTGGAAAGAGAATTCTTTGACTGTTAAAGCTGCTTATAATATTATTTTTTCTAAATAATAGGAAATCAGTGTATGACATTGTAGCATGCAATGCTCATGAACATTTTTTACATTTTTGTGTATTCAGCATTATTTCCTGTATTCAGCTAACAAACTTCTGAAATCAAGTCCATTGTTATTTCTACTTTACGCCTGAAAAAAATTGCAGCTCTGAAAATTAAGTTGTGCAAGGTTGCACAACTGGAGAATGGTGAGTCGGGGTTCGTATCATCTGTGGGTTAGGAAGCGCACCCTTGTAGGGAAGATGTACACCGTCGCAGGGAAGACGCAAACCTCCCAGGCTTCCTTGGCCTCAGGTGCATCACAGAGAGGCTAGGGCAGGTGAAGGAAGGAGTCGTGGGGAGGGAGGGGAAAGGGCAAAATGCAAAGAGAGCCTGTTATACCCCAGCTCAGCAGAGGACCATGGTGGGGAGAGGCTGAAAGGACAGGGGTGCTGGGCCCAGGTTTCCAGAGAGAGAGAGCTAGAGGCTCACCAAAGACCTCCCACCTGGCATCTCTTAGATGTGGAGTTTCTGCACGTCTTTGTTGCTCCTGTATCTGCCCCATTGTTGGCAGACTCTGAATGCACCCCACAGGCCTTGCACAACTACCACCACAGCTTCTTGCCAGACTGCCTCAGGTGCCCCACACTTGGTTCCAAGTACTGTTTTCTGTGCACCAAACTTGTCCTGCCCCCGCCCCCCCCCGCCAGCTGGGCCTCTTACCAAGCTTGACATCTGTCCTCTCAGTTCTGAGTGGGAGTGCCACTTCCTCCAGGAAGCCTTCTCAGCATCCCAGAGTAGCTGGTCCCTACCTCTGCCTGCTCCCAAGCCTCCTTTCATGGTGCTCCTGGATTCTCCCCTCACCAGGGGTGAGTTCCCACAAATCAAGGCCAGGCAGGTTCTCTCTCAGCCTACCAGGTAGCCTGGAATATGGCAAGGGCCCCAGAATAGCTTGTTCAGCGAAGGAAAGCATGTGATTTCCTGTCGTCACAGACACAAACAGATCGTATTACCTAAAAATTTACTAGTATTTTGTTTTCTTATTTCTCCAGCCTTCCAGAGATATAATTGACAAGTAAAACACGTATATACTTACAATATCCACTGGGATGTTTTATATGCATACATCATGAAATGATGACTACCATGAAGCTAATTCTTTTATCCATCATCACACATGCTCACACGTGTGTGCATGAGAACAGTTCAGTCCACTCTTAGCGAATTTCAAGTTCATCTGCCTCATCCAAACTGCTTGTTTACTCTGTCCAAACTCACAGCACTTAGGGCTCCATGAATTTAGTGCTGACATCTAGAAAAATCACTCCTGCCCATGTTTGCATGTACACACACATCTGCATACACACGCTCACAGCTTGGTACACTTAGAAAAGAAATCGGGATCCTGGAACCTCTGACCACTTGGAGACATTTCAACCCTGAACTTGGAAATCCTGGACTCAGCTTTACAGTAACTTAAGAAATTCTGCTAAACTGAACTTCTAGGACAGAGGGAGACATGGGGAAATGGAGGGAGGGAGGGGGAGAGAGAGAGAGAGAGAATACTTTCCTACTGTTGAACATTCCACAGTAAAGTGTGTGTGTGTGTGAGAGAGAGAAAGGGAGAAAGAGAGAGAGGGAGAGAAAGGGAGGTATGCATGTGTGTATGTGGTGTGTCTTTGTGGTGTGAGTTTGTGTCTACAGGAAAAGAGGGAGAAAGAAGGAGGGAGTTGGTCGCTCTGCTTGTTGTTATTTTATATATGTATGTTTAAACAGATCTGCCAATTTTTCCCAGCATTGCCTTTCTGGGAGAAAGGCCAATTTTCTTCATTTTAAAAATATCATAACAGTTGTGTTAGCAGACACTACTATAAATGCCATCAGCTTCAGAATTCCAGTTTAATTTCTATTTTGACTTTATCAAAATTTGAGAAAACTATCTTTGGGGAATACAATTATCTATGCTTAGCCTCAGCCTGCAAATAAATAGAAACCAAGTGTTGCTGTGGTGGGGAGCCCCTCTAAATACAGGCACATGGCCAGGGACAGAGTAGGACCCCACAGCATGGCAGTTATGATCCATGGACCGCACCATGTGGTAGCATGTTGAGTGTGTAACAATCCCATCATGAGGACACACAATCTTTATAGGATGCAACCACTAATTTGCCACCACGATCCTCTGCCTGAGTGTGGGTCAAAGTCTGCATGAATTCCTTTTAGCAGCACAATTAAACAAGTAAGAGTTTTTCGGCTGTGTGAGCACAGGCATGAGAATGCTTGACATTTTAATATTTTAATATTTCAGGCCACCTAGTGTCTCAGTAATGGCTAAACCTACTGCAATCTCCTTGATGGTGCCAGCGATGGCAGGATCTAATTTTCTCCTCTGGCTTCATTTAAGATCATTTTTCTCAACAGCTATCCTTTACTGCTTTTAGAATCTCACTTCTTGGATATTAATGAATCTCTGGAGCTCCAAAAACTACATTTGAGTGTTTTAGCAACTCATCCCAAAAATATATTTGGTAAACTAATTAAACTCGGGCACACTTCGGATAACTCATCTGGACTATTCACAGATACCCTCAGAAGCACAGCCGACTCGGGCACACAGATCCCAGCACTGGCATTGGGACAGCAGGATGTGTCAGCAGCTCCCTGGCCCTCTCGAATGACAGCAGAAGAGAAATGGGCACTCACACAATTTACCAATGAACTCTCTTAATTTTGCCTTTAGTAAAATAAATCAATAGAAGACTAACTCTAAAATTGCATTAAACTCGATCATGCAAGCCCCATCTAAGCTCCTTGATGGGCTGGACGCGTCTCAGATGGGTGGCATGGAAGCCCTCGTCAGCGCCTGCGTGGGTGGGATTCTCTGCAGTAGACAGCGCATCCTGAACCATTTCGTCTCCTTCCTCGTGTCAGTGCCAGCTTTGGATGTGACAAATTCCCCTCATTCCCTTTCCTTCGCCTTCCCTTGAACTTAATGTGGTTGAGTGTCTTCTCCCACCTGGTTTGATTCCTCAAATTCAATCAAAACCTTTTTACTGTCCCCCATTTTATTTGTCTTTGCACTGGGCTCTGCCCTGTGACTTCAGCACTTTGTCCCCTTCCAATCTCCCAAGCTCCCCGCCTCCTCACTCCTTATATCACCCCCTAGCCTCTCCACTCAAGGCCAAAGGCCAGCATAACTCTTTGAAGATGCTTTGAAATACACATCTGATTCTGAAAGTCCTGGGCATGACACAGAGAGACAGTCAATGTAAAAACCTGTGTTTCAATATTTAGAGCCAAAAGACACTGCAGAGCTCATCTGTTCCCTGCTCCAATCTGCAGAGGCTCCGAGGCGTGGTAACACTCCCTTAGAGTCACATGGGCTGTGCGTGGTATCAACGGGCTGATGCGCAATGCCAGGGCTCTCGCCCCACCACCTCTGAGAGGCAGTCACTAGAAACACTTCTGCGCAGGGCCACCTGGCCTCTGCAGATGGAGTGGCCCTTTCTAGGCACATCGTTCCACAAAGCACCATGTAATGGCAGAAAAGAGAGAAACTCGTTGTGCCTGAAGTTTGACAAGGGAAATACTCAAAGCCCTTACAAGAGGAACTCAGAATGAGAAGCACCAGTTGCCCGGCCTCAGTTCTTAGTCCGTCTCTAGTCACACCCTTGACAGTTAGAACTGTCCTCGTCCCCTATTAACAGCACTGACAGCACTCATAACCCATGTCTGATGTGTGCCAACTGCTGTGGGTGGTAGATACACTGTCAGTGAAGTGTCCCCATAGCTTAGGAGTGGTAGACATTGAAGATCAAGTATCCCCATGGCTCAGGAACAGCAGACATGGAGGCCAAGTGTCCCCATCAGTCAGGAATTCCTCCAGCCCATCTACTTGGGTGCTATGTGCTCTCATGCTGCAAATAACGGAAGCGAGCGTCAAAGAGCTGTGAGCTCCTTAATAAGGAGGAGGGTTCAAACCCAAACTTGGCCCCATCTCTGGCACTACACCATCCCATGTCCTGACTCGGCATGAGCTTCCTAGACTACAGCCCATAACTGGAGGCATCATTCCTAAGAAAAAGGCTCTTGTTCATCCCTCCATCCATCCAGCTACTTGTCATCTGCCCACTCATTTGTCTCCCCAGTCTTCTGTCCCTTCATCCCTTCCTCCCTCCTTTCCTCTATCCCTCTTTAAATCTATCCACTGATCTCTCTATCCTTCTATCCCTCCATCTGTCCTCCCTTCCTTTATTCTACCTTCCTCTCTCCATCCATCTATCCACCCATTCAATTGTCTCTCTAATACTTCTATCTTTTTGTCCTCCCATCTATCCTTCCTTCCCTTCCTCCCTTTCTCCATTGATCTATCCTTCTCTCCATCCATTATCCACTTATCCATCTCTCTATCCCTATGTTTGTCCCTCCATCCATCCATTCCCTCCCCTCTCTCCTACAATTCTTTAACCATGCAACTGTAATCCATCCATCCATCTGTTTTTCCATCCATTCTCCTTCCCTCCGTCCCTTGTCCCTCCACTCACCCAACAGGCTTTCTGGACTATCCCACATTCCAACTACCCACCCTGGTCAACGGGCCCACTCCTCAGCCCCAAAAGCTCTAGCTTTGGAGAATCGTGAACTTGGTGTTTTGCTGCCTCAGCTCCCTCCCCACGGTCCGCTCGCTTCCTGTCTTTACTGCTCTCCACACACTAGCTTAAGGCATAGCTAAGTGGATACAGGGCAAGGATGGCAAAAGTTTTTGAAAGAGAAAGCATGTCTCACTTTCCACGAAGAAAGTCTATTAGCACATTGAAGCATGTTCCCTTGGCTTCCGAAGATATCTGTTAGTAATTTCAAGAAATTAGGAGAGCAAAAAGGACCGTTGTGTTCAGAATTCAGAGCTCAGCCAGTGGCCTCCAACAGCTGCTGCTCTGAGCCAGGCTCTCAGGGAATTCCCATCCAGCTCGGGTTAGACTTCACGTAATGACAGACAGTTGGACACTGATGAGCTGCTGTATCAGCTTTGTAATAAAGGCGGCATAAGCCCTAGTTTATCATTCACTTTTCTCAAGTCATTTTGAATAATATCACAAGATTGTAATGTAATCATGATGCCACCCAGCAGGCCAGGGCCTGTACGTGGGCTGCAGGGTCAGGGCCCCGCAGGCTTCACACTGGTTAATTTACTCACTTCATCCACATTTATAAGATTACAGTCAACAGGGTACTGGTGAAGTTGAAGCCACAAGCAGATGCTCACACAAATTGCTAATAAGATGTCCAACAGAAGTACAGGAATCCTACCACTGGTTAGAAACAGTGTACTCTCTGAGCCATTCCACGCTCAGCGAGGAGTGCGCATTGCCTGACGCCCAGGCTCTGCTAGACCTGAAGGCTTTATTGACAACCGCTTTACTGCTCTGAAACACTCTATTAGGAAAACCTTGTCTTTAGGCCAGGAGGAGGGTGACAGTGGACAGGTCGATTCTTCCACAAGAGGGCAGAGGAGGTGGCGCTACAGACCCAGCCATGACAGAAAGGGAAACAGAGACCGCAAAACTCAGCCTCCAGAGGCTGGATGGAGGAGGGAGGAAAGGGGATAGATGAGGGTCACAGGCCTCCTCCACCAGCCAGGGCCAGAAAGAGGGCACTGAGACACCAAAGGCACTGGCTTCTCTGCTATGGCAACTGCTGCCTTCACCTCGTCTTGTCTCCAGCACCCCCAGCCTCTTGTGCAGGTCTCCTTCGGTATCGCCAGGGCATTGACGCCAGGACTCTTGAGGCCACCCAAACTCAGGGAAACTCCAGTCTCTTGTAGAAAATGGCACAGTTAGAGGTTGGAGAAATGGCTCAATAGGTAAGAGCACCTGCTGAGCATCAATCCCCAGCACTCATGTAAAAAGCCAGATCTGACCGTGCATACCTGTAACCCCTGCCCGAGAGGAGCAGACAATAGGTTCACTGGGGTTGGAGGGTGAGCCAGTCTACTCCTAAACTATTGCAAGCTACGGTTTCAAGCAAAGAGACCCTGCCTCGAGGAAGCCAGGCAGAAGAGTGATAGGGGAGGACACCATTGTCCTCCTCTGGCTCCACATGTATGTGTACGGAGTATGTGAATCTGCCCAGACACACGTGTATGTACACACACACACACCAAAACAAGAACAGGGCAGAGTGTTTGCATGTAAGCTATGCACATCTTCCTGCATGCTTCCAGCCCTCTCCATGGGGCTGATAACCCCTAACGCAATGTGCAGGCTCTTTCAGGGGGTGTGACACTTATCATTGAGGGAACAAGGACAAGAAGCCTGCACACATTTACCCCCAGCATACCCTGGCCTGGTAGGTGCCCAGCCCTTGCTCTTAGGGTTCTATCTTGATGCCCAGAAAGCCTCGGAATGTTGGCTCATCCTCCGGGGCAGACAGCTGCAGGGCTCTGGGAAGGTCCCACCCTGTTCGGATCACGTCCTCTAGAAGGACACAGATTTGATGTCTGCAGGCACGACATTGGAGCTGGCTTTGGATACACCTGCCGTTCTGGGCTTCAGGGCGTCCCAGAGTCGTGGGAGCCCTGAGGCTTTTCTGTGTGTGGTGAGGACAACAGCCAGCAGGGGAAAGCTGTGTCAGCTGTGGTGGAGGGGTCTATGGTAAGGGCGCCTGCTCCTCCTCAGAGAGGCAGCAGCTGTGGTGATGTGCAGCCTGGTGGGATAGTCAGGCTGTTCAAGGTGGGTCCGAAGTCAGCGTCCTCCATGTCATATGAGCAGGGCAGTTGTGGAGGCCAGTGGTGGGAGGGCTGAGCAAATATACCAAACTTTAGGACAAGAGTCCTCCATAGCCCTCTGTCCATTTAACAAGGATCCATGGAGAATTCCTTAGAGAGGACTTGGTGGACTCTCCTCTGTGGAAGTCACAGAAAGAACGGGAAAAGGCAAGAACACGGGAGCATGGGAACAACTTCCTCAAAGCATCCAGAAGGATCTGGAGGCATCGGAACAGGGAGCAGCAAGAAAGGATCCACATGCTTCATCTGATACCTCATGTCACGCGTGGTCAGAAGACCTCACTCCTCATGCCACATGTGATCAGAAGACCCTCACTCCTCATGTCACATGTGCTCACAAGACCCTCACTCCTCATGTTATGTGTGGTCAGAAGACCCTCACTCCTCACGCCACGTGTGCTCACAAGACCCTCATGTCACATGTGCTCACAAGACCCTCACTCCTCATGTCACATGTGGTCAGAAGACCCTCACTTCTCATGTCAGTGTGCTCACAAGACCCTCACTCCTCATGTTATGTGTGGTCAGAAGACCCTCACTCCTCATGCCACGTGTGCTCAGAAGACACCCCTCACTCCTCATTCATGTGTGCTCAGAAGACTCCCCTCATTCCTCATGTCACATGTGATCACATATGGCCCTCACTTATTCTGGTGGCTCTAAGGCTTAGTAATGACAAAGGTTCACTGATCCAAGAAGAGACCCCAGGAAGAGCCCAGGCTCCAGGTAGAACCCAGCGTCCCTCATATCTTAGAAGGTTTTTGTCTTCCTGGTATCTGGTCCATCTTGGTAATATTTAAATCCTTCTAACTACTTGGTTTTTGGCTTTAGTGTTGGTTTTCTTGATTCATTTATAGGAGAGAAATGGAGGTGAAATTATAAGGATTTTTTTTAAAGAGACTGATTGGCTGGTTGCATTTAACCTTACACAATATTTAGGAAAGTTTTTGTTGTTGTTGTTGCTATAAATATATCTAAGAAACACACAGCAGAACCTCCCCCAGCCCTGGCCAGGGAGGATCTCAGGCTCCTTAGCCATCTCGAAGATCCTGGTGACCTCTCTCTCAGGGTCACAAGATAGGTGCTTCATCTCAGCCCTCAAATCTGCTGCAAAAAGTGAGGTTTGCGATAGACATGTCATCTACTTGTAACTGACAAGCAAACACCTGCTGTGTCTCTTTCACTGAAACTTGGTCCCCTGGCCATCCTAGCTGTAAGAGAAGCTGGGAGGGACAATGTGCCAGCTCATCTCAGCAGCCCCGCAGAAGAAACAGCAGCTAACCAGACATGAGGGAGCACTTGCCCCAACAGTTCCTTCTGTTAGAGGCACCGGTTCCTCCTCCCCAGGCGCAGCCTCAGAAACATGAGTAAAGGTGCTGGTTTCCTAAGAGCACCCCGCTCTCCCCAGAACTGACTGAAAGGTGAATACCAGCCATGAATTAGCATATGAACTGAGTGGACTTGCTCAGCCGTGCTCAGATTCACATCAAAAAGATGTCTAGAAGGTCACTCACCACAAAAGGAATTTCAAGGGGCTGAGAGATGGCTCCCCGGAAAAAGAATTGCTATGCAGGCTTCAGGACAAGAGGGCAGCTCGCCAGCGCCCACACCAAATCCCTGCAGCGTCTGGAATCTGGTGTGGCTCTGGTGAGCTGGGAGGTACAGACAGGAGTGAGAAGAAGTGGGCAGTCACCGAAGTCATTCCTAGAACTTTGCAGTGAGGGAGAAGAACGCAGCCGCAGGACATCACAATCCAGCGGGTGTCCACAGGGCAGGTCTGGAAGAGAAACAACAAATGATGCTCTAGCAAAGCCAGAAGCGGCAAAGCCAAGCCGCCCAAAGCACTGCTGTGACTCTGCGTGCCACGTCCATCAGGCCTGCTCTGCCAGGGCAGACTGCTGGGGTGCTGCCAAAGCCCCTGCTCCACCAGAAATGGACTGAAAAGACCCGGATATCCAAGACAGCTGCAGGAATGCCCCAAAAGAACAACTCTACAAAGGGTGACACATCCCAGCGGGGCTGGCAGGTCAGGCTGGTGGGGGGGGCAGACATGGGATCAGAGGATTAAGGCAGGACAAGGCAGACCTGGTCCCCTCCTGCCATTGACCTTGGACAAGCGCCTTTAGCCTTAAGAATGTTTCAGGCTGGAAGGTAGGATCCTACCAGCACACTGAGGAGAATTCTGGAAGGGAGGTTGCATAGAAAATTCTTACCAGGGTGCCTGGAGCTTGCTCTCATAAGAGTAGCAGTTCAGGGGCTGGAGGGATGGCTTAGCTGTTAAGGCATTCGCCTGCAAAGCCAAAGGACCAAGGTTCGATTCCCCAGGACCCACGTTAGCCAGATGCACAAGGGGGCGCATGCATCTGGAGTTCATTTGCCGTGGCCAGAGGCCCTGGCACGCCCATTCTCTCTCCCTCTCCCTCTCTCCTCTTTATATGTCAAATAAATAAATAACTAAATAAATATATATATATATATATATTTTTTTTTTAAATAAACAGTAGCAGTTCAGTGACTGAGCTGAAGCCCCCTCACGTCTGGGTCTTGGCAGAAGATGCATCCTGGTTTTCATTTAACACAATTCACATACACACGCAAGTCTGGCCCTCCATGGTGATGGCTGTGTAACTGCAGATTCAACAAGCCACAGAATGAAAATCTTTGGGAAATTGTGTCTTTTCTAAGGATGTTCTGGGTTACTGTCCCTCAAGACCTACAGTACAGCAACTACTTACATGGTGCTACACTGAGTTAAGCAGTCGAAGTCATCTGGAGACAGCTGCGCGTACGGGAGGACAGGTACTAGTTGCAGTAAAAACTATAGCTTTATATCCAGGGACTTGAGCATCCATGGACATAGGGCCTGGGGAGTCCTGGTATCCATCACATATGCTCATTCACGTATTTTCCTGGTGGAAGGCCCCTGTGGTGGTTTGAAGGTATGCCCATTGACTCTGGTGTTAAAATTAAATGTTTAACTGGGATCTCTAGCCACGCGGTGTCTCTGGGGGTGGATCCCGAGTACAGCTCTAAGGTGTCACTGGGGGCAGGTCAGAATCCACACCAAAGGTGTGGAGAGCTGTGTGAGCTCTGGCTGGTCCCTAAGGCTCGCTGATTTGGGGGGGGCGGTGCTGGTGGTTGCTCTCTTTCTGCTTGGATTTATGAATGGGAGCCAGCTTCTGCCACCATTGGTGAAATTTCCCTAGATCCGCAAGCTTGAAATAAATCCCTTCCTCCCCTACACGGCGTCTGGTTGGGATGTTCATCCCAGCAACATGAGTCTGACTACGATAGCACTCCAGATTCCCCAGACGCACAGCAGGGTCTGCGAAATCTACAGAGGAGCAGAGCGCAGGCCCGGGAGTTGCTCTGTGCACATGGAAACAGGTGTGCAGTTGTCTCAAACACAACCACCTCGTTTTTTCCCTCCATGCAGTTGAAACCCGGAGATTTTCCATCAGTCAGCTTGTCTACTGAAGAGGGGAAGGACAGCACTGGACAGGAAGAAACAGGCGGGCTGCTTCCTCCCCACCACAGTCCTGAGGAGGAATTCCATGTCAGCCGCCTTGAAGCCTAAGTCGTCTGTGAGTTCATCAGCAAATCTTGGAAGGACCCAGCACCTGTTACAGTTACCTGCTTTTTAGTGCTACAAAACACCTGAGCAAGAGCAGCTTATGGAAGGAAAGGGGGACTTGTGGCTTATAGTTTCGAGGGCAAGCTTCATCATGGTAGGGCAGAACAGAGGCTGGGCATCACATCTTGCCATAGTAGCTAGGAGGTAGCAGCAGACGTGAGCTAACTTTGGCAAGGGGGGGGTGCTTGAGCTATCACACCCCAAGGTCCACCCCCAACTGCACACCTTCTCCAGCCAGACTCCACCTTCCAAATTGCCACTAGCTGAGGACTGAATATGAGACTTAAACAAAAACAGATGAGGCTATGGGGAACGTTTCATATTCAAATTACTATAGCACCCAAGGGAAATCCATAAGAAAAACTTTGCCACAGGACAAGAATGGAAGCCCAGAGGTGCAGAGGTGTCCATCCGAGAGGCCAGCAGTGATGGGGCTGACGTGAGAGAACCAGAGAAATGGGGGGATGTGAATGTGGCTCAGAAGAAATGGTAGGTTACTCCCTAGGCATAGTCTCAAGGGGAGGAGGGACCACACCCCGATCCTCAGTGGAAATCACACCTCGAGTCTGAAGGAATCAATGTCATGGTAGAAATTATCAGATTTTCTTTTCCCTCTCATTTCCTGCCCAAACAGCCACCTGATTTTCTTGTCTTTGCCACATAACTATACAAAGTGAATAATAATTTACCACTTCCTATTTTCATGGTAACAAAATGACCCAATAACCAAAGCAATATAAACCTGATTCCATGCAGATGAGGTAAGAGGAAAGCTTGGTCCTTAATCTTATTTGGATAAGAATTAGACTAGGCAGGCTGGAGAGATGGCTTAGCAGTTAAGGTGTTTGCCTGCAAAGCCAATGGATCCTGGTTGGATTCTCCAGGACCCACGTAAGCCAGTTGCACAAGGGGGTGCATACATCTGGAGTTCATTTGCAATGGCTGGAGGTCCTGGTTCAGCCATTCTCTCTCTCTTCCTCTTTCTCAAATAGATAAATAATATATATTTAAAAAAAGAATTAGGGTTGGAGAGATGGCTTGGCGGTTAAGGCGCCTGCCTGCCAAGCCTAAGAACACCAGTTCCATTCTCCAGGTCCCACTTTTATCCAGACACAAAGGCGCAATGCCACACTTGTCCACAAGGGGGCGTATGTGTCTGAAGTTCATTCACAACAGCCGAGAGGCTGCTGGCCCGCCCATTCTCTCTCTCTCTCTCTCTCTCTCTCTCTCTCTCTCTCTGACTCTCTCCAAAAAAAAAAAAAAAAAAAAAAAAAAAAAAAGAATTAGACTAGGCAGAGCCCAGATAATCATACAGAACGGAAGACCTGTATGATCAGATTTCAAGGTACCTCCAAAAGGCAGTGTTACCATCCCTGGAATCAAACACCTCCACACATGAGAGCTCAGAAATTCATATGGGCTAATTTATACAATATTACAATATGACATTCCCAGACAGTGGAAACATACCATGATGAGTAACAATGCTATTGGGAAAATTGTTGATTCATTTTACCGGAAACATTTAGATATATTCTTTTTTAACAAAACATTTTTATTTGGGCTGGAGAGATGGCTTAGCAGTTAAAGCACTTGCCTGCAAAGCCTAAGGACCCAGGCTCAATTCTCCAGGTCCCATATAAGCCAGATGCATATGGTAGCACATGTGTCTGGAATTTGTTTGAGTGGCGAGGCCCTAAGGTGCCCATTTGCTCACTCTCTCTCTCTATCTCTCTTTCCCTCTCTCTCTGTCTGCCTCTAACGAATAAAGAAGAAAGATAAGATTTTTATTTATTTATTTGAGAGATAGAGAGAGCACCAATGCCTCTAGCCCCTGCAAACAAACTCCAGATGCATGTGCCACTATGTGCATCTGGCTTTTTATGGGTACTGGGAAATCAAACCTGGGTACTTTGGCTTTACAGGCAAGTGGCTTAACCACTAAGCCATCTCTCCAGCCCTAGATACATTCTTAAAACCCTTCATTAAATGCAACTTCTAATGTTTGAAAGCTTTAAATGTTTTAGAGTATAACCATACTTAGATTTTTATTTTTTTGATATATCATTTTATTAGTCATGTATATAGTATATATACAACCATGATGGTACCATCGTTAGTCTTCTCTCCGTCCTCCCTCCATGGGTAATGTGGGTCTTGCCTTAGGGGGTAGCCATCAGTTATGCCGGAGAGGCAAGACTCTGTGCATAATGACCCAACTCATGGCTCTAACAATCTTTCCGCCCCCTCTTCCGTGAGTTTCCCTGAGCCATGTTGGGTTCATTTTAGGTCTATTTCAGTGATGAGATTTTGTGAGTCTCAGTGTCTCTGGATGTCTGATTGGTAGGGGTTGAGTGTTCTTTGTGTCTATCTCCTTCGCCCTTGTGCTGGTACCAGGTTCACCGATAAAGCAGCACTCTTGCTCATTTCCCCTATAACTCAGTGTCTTCATCTGGTGCCCTGGTGAGGTGCGATGGGCTGATGCTCTCCTCAGGATATGCGTCCATCTGAAAGAGAGAAGCAGATTCTCCAATGAAGAGTGAAGTCAGTGCAAGATACATGTATAACCATTATTATTTGAGAAAGAATTTAATAGGTGTAGGCCCTCTTGTATCACACTATTGGTGGGAGCTTGATATGGGGAGCGAGATTGTTTTTGGATATGATTCTGACTTGTTTCCCAGTTCCAGGTATGGGTTCCATTCCACTGAGCAGATCTGTTAGCCAAATCTAGAGCAGTTGGTAACCCACCATGGCTGTGTGCCACTACTGCACTTGTGTGAGCATCACGGCAGGTTGTTTGCTGCTGAGAAGCTTAGACCATGAGTTGCTTAGACAGGTGTTGGTCATTTTCCCCCAGTCACTTATTTCAAGCTTTCTGGAACTAGACAAGCTAACTGTCTGGGAACTGACTCTCTTCCAGATTCCATCCAGGTCTCTCCATGTTCTGTCCAAACAGCAAGGTTTCCCAAAAGAAGACAGATTTCTGTTAGAGTACTTGATGACTCACCAAAGGTTATTGGTAAGATTTTTATTTATTTATTTTTTAATTTGGGAGAGAGAGAAAGGAAGGGAGAGGCAAAAAAGAAAATTGGCATGCCATGGCCTCAGCCACTGCATTCAAACTCCAGATGCTTGTGCCACCTAGTGGGCATGTACAACCTTGCTGTTGCCTCACCTTTGTGCATCTGGCTTATGTGGGATCTGGAGAGTTGAACATGAGTCCTTAGGCTTTGCAGACAAGCACCTTAACCGCTAAGCCATCTCTCCAGTCCCATACTTAGATATTTTATGCTGTGGTATGTCAGGGTTGAGGACGCCTTATAAAGCCAGAAGACAGTAGGACCAGTGTTGCTAGATGTAACGCACAGAGCGATTAGGAGCCTCTCTATGTAAAGAAGACGTACGAATCAATAAGACCAAAACAGACAAGCAATAGGCAGTGTGTAACGCATTTCACCAGCTTCACAATGAAGAAAGTCAAGAAGTCAATTAGACACCAATACTCGGTGGTTGCAATCCCACAGGAAATGAAAAATTAAACCAAAACAAGAAACGACACACTTCTGCCCTAGCAACAATGTTTGTATGACAATTTCAAGTGCTGCCAGGGACTTGAGGAGCAGGCATCACACAGTTCCCTGGCCCACATATAACTGGTCCTGTCTGGAAAACAACTGGCAGTGTCCAGAAGAGCCTAGAGCACCTTATCCTTCCATGTGGACATTCCATGTGAACGTGTGTGTGGAAAAGCACGTGTGAGCCAAAATTCTTCTTGTCTCTGTGTACAATGGCCACAACTGGGAAATGCTTGAAGTGTCCAAAACACATGATTTATAAGTAAATTGGGGGACTGGAGGTGATTGCTCAGTGGTTAAGGCACTTGCCTGAGAAGTCTTACTGCCCAGGCCATTCCCATGGACTCACATAAAGCCAGATGCACAAAATGGCTCTTGCATTTGGAGTTCATTTGCAGCCTGTCTCTCCTTGCAAATAAATAAATAAATTTTAAAAAGTAAGTTGAACGTGTGTGTACGCATCAGCATAAAGATGTATGTTTATGTGGGTTACTGAATCAGCTGGGAAGTCATCTCCACATTGTTACCTACATGCTTTCTACAGCCACGTTCCTAAGAGACCCCCTAGGGTCTTACACAGTTCACTGCGAGTGATTGTCGCTGTTGAGGGCAGTGCACCTGCCTGAATGTGGGTGACCGTCAAACCCACCACAGCTCTTCTTGTTCAAGTTTCGGCAAGATGGCCACAGAAGTCCAGGCTTCTCATCTTCACTGTCCCTGTCTATGTCCCAGAATGTCCAGCAGATATTTTCAGTGTCCCTCTGGTGAGACTGGGTAGGTCATGTGACCTCTATTCCAGTGGTAGCAGCTCCAAAATGAATCTAAGGCTGCTGGGATTGTACCTCCTAAAGCCAGGGTTAGAGGTCCCTTTCTCATGATGTGGGGATCCCTCTCACGAAGGGAAGAGGAGGGAGTGGTCTGAAAACACATAGAAGTGCTAAGAGTTCACTGAGAAGTAAAGGCGAGGTGGAGCTTCAATGGCTTCAATCCTAACCAAGATCTCACAGAAAAGCCAGCCCCTTTCTGACCGCAGCATGTGGCAAGTGGGGATGAACAGTGAGTTCAGCAAGGAGCAGGGAGAAGCCAGAATCCAGTGTGCACTTAGCCTGGGCCTCAAGTCTAGGCCCAGTGGGTGTCCCAGGCTTGGGTCTCTAATGACAGAGCCAGTGAAGAGTCCGTGTGGCCTGGCTAGGATGGAAACACGTCACTTTCAGCTCAAGGACTCCAACTGCAGGGTCAAAACAGAAAGGGCAAGTATGACACCCAGCAAGTGTCACTCTTTATGTGACAGTGAGTGGGAATCTGTTCAACTTGCAAAGTATGTGTAATAAGCAAAACTTCAAACACATCAGAGCCTAACCCTGGAAGCCCACTGCAATTACTACACATCTTAGAAAAAGAACCCAAAAAAATTATGCTTTCTGGCCTATGGGGAAAAAAATAGGCAGAGTTGCTTAAAAGTATAAGAATGTGACCCTTGGGCAAGTCTGTCATATTATGGGTTCTGGCCCTCACCAACATCTCTGCACAGCCTAGGCATGAATAAAATGTTATTTATTTTTAGTTAAAAAAGAGCTAAAAATAAATTTCCTGGAAGACTAAGGCAAAGGTGACCAGAACAGCATATCCTAGTGAAATGTAGGCGAGGTACACAGAGTCGAGGGAACGGAGGGCTGACCATGGGCAGCTGGAGGAAGCTGTCAGTCCCTGGGCACAAGGATGGGCAGGCAACAATGCTTGCTGTGGCCTTGGACGCAACTCGAGGTGGAAACTTCCTTCTGGCACACTTGGCAGGCCTGGTCCCGCTATTTCCTGTGCTTACAAATAAATTAATTAGCTATATGACTGCCATGCCTGCCTTCAAAGACAAAGGACGGCTTTCGCTCCCCAACGGCTGCTGGCCTCTCCAGGAGAAGATCTGCTAGGAACTCCGCTTCTGCATGTGCAGGACTGATCTATTTTGGGACTACCTGGTGCACAGTCCCCAGCTTGTCTTTGAGCTCAGTCTCCATCCCCCGTGTCGGCCTGTCAGCCGTCACTTCTGTTGTCATCTGCCATCTTCGCTGAGTCCTCTCAGGCTCCTTCCAGCCCGATGCTGCTCACAGACCAGGAGCTGGAAACCGGGATCATTATGAATTGAAAGTGAAAGCGAAAGCTGGCTTGGGGCTGGTGCCCTTGATCCTGATGGCCTCTGGTGCAATTGTCCCGGGCCTCAGAAGTGACCCCTTTCTGAGAGGTGGTGTCCACCATGCAGCCTCACTCTCAGCTCTCCCACTTGCTTGCTGGGCCATCTTGGCTCAGATCCCTGTTAATCTCTCTGGGCCTTGGTTTTCCCATGTGTAGCATGAGGAAAACAAAAGACTAACCCCATGCCCTGTGCAACAGCACCACATGGGAAGGATTTAGGTGGGTTTCTGGTGTTGAGACCCCAGTTGTGGTTATAGTGATGAGGGAGTGGCTTCACCAAACCAGTGTCAGCATGCTTCAATGTGTTATGTGTTCTCTTTGAAAAACACACACACACACACACACACACACACACACACACACACACCTGCCTGAGGGCTGGCATGGTGGCACAAACCTTTTTTTTTTTTTTTTTTTGGCTTTCAATGTAGGGGCTCACTCTAGCTCAGGCTGACCTGGAATTCACTATGTAGTCTCAGGGTGGCCTTGAACTCTTGGCGATCCTCTTACCTCTGCCTCCCAAGTGCTGGGATTAAAGGTGTGCGCCACAATGCCCGGCTTTTGTGGCACACACCTTTAATCCCAGCACTCTTGAGGCAGAGGTACAAGGGTCAGCCTGGACTGCAGAGTGAGTGTCAGATCAGCCTGGGCTAAAGTGAGACCTTACCTCCAAAACAAAAAAGAAAAAAACAAAAACAGAAAAAAGAAACAAAGAAACAAAAAAGCCTCCTAAAAGAGTCAGTGCACGTTTGTGTGAATGTATGCGCGTGTGTGTAAATGTATGCACGTGTGTATACATGTATGTGGAGGCCAGAGGACAGGCTCAGTGTAGCCTCAGGATTGTCATCCACCTTGGGTGTTACAGCGTCTCCCACTGGCTGGAAACCAGCAAGTAGGCTAGACAGGCTGGCCGGTGAGCTCCAGAGATCCACCTGTCTCTGTTACCCCAGTGCCAGGGTTACAAGCATGTACCACCGTGACTGGAATTTTCACATGGATTCTGGGGATTGTACACACTGTGCCCATGGAGCTATCTCCCCAGACCCCACAAAAAGATTTTGGATGTTCTCCTCAGCATATGAGGAGGTTCGGAGGCGAGTGGGAACATGGGAAGATGCATGAGGGGGAAGGACAGGGTGACCTTGGGGAGGGGGTAGATCTCAGAATGCCCAGGGCACCAGAGGCCAACCAGCAACTCAGTGTTTTATTCTAAACTTCTTTGGAAAGTGTGACAAATTAAAATACATCCGCTTGATATTTTGCCCGGTTTTATTCATTTACCTAAGACTTTGGAAAAACCAGACATGTTTGCTTTACCCAGGTGAAGGCAAGGCAATTTCCAAGAAAAGAATGCAGAATAAAAGCTGGTGAGTAATTTATCTCCTTGGACATCTGGAAATCTGTCTGGTGTCATTTTCCTAAGCTCATTTTTCTGTCTTAAAAGATAACAATTCAGAAGCCGGACCGGGCTGCACTCCTGGTTCAGGGCCCTTTAAGCCCATTGACACGGGGCAGATATTGAAATCTTTCCAAAAGCACGAGTGCATAAATTACGGCTGCAGAGAATGTGGCTCTCCTTGTAATGAGCGGGAGGACAAGAGCCCCTCCACCGCTCCTCGGCTCTCCATGCCTTCTACCTCTTCTTCCTCAAACGCCTTCTTTTGCTTCTGTTTTCTTCCCACCCTCTTGTCATTTGACTATAATTACCTCTCTGCACTTGTGTGCAGTTGAACAAGGGCAGCTCGCCTTGTGCTACAACCCAAAACCCACATTCTCCACCAGGAATCCCCGAGTGCCTGCGTGCGGGTCCTGCCCCAGCCTGGGCCCCCACCCAGCCACCAGCTCTCAAAAGCCTCTCCACCCCTGGAAAGCACTAAGTTCACCTGATTTCCTGAGAGTGGTTTTCTTTTGCAAAGTAAGAAAGGATAAGGACACAAAAGCTGCGTAATACTCCTCATGGACAAAAAGATGGGAAATTGATCCCTGGGTTTATGGAGCCCTCCTCCAGCACCTGCCTCCTGCCTCCCACTAGAGGCCCCACGAAGCCACAGAGTGGGCTGTGCTATCCCCCGGCTTATGCTGATACTCCTCAACTTAAAGCAAAAATAAAGTGATTTAAAGATGTCCTACTTTCCAAGATCTACAGACTGTCTGCAGAACATTAAGGGAAATTGGCTATCTGCCCAAAGTGTTTTTCCAAGCCTCCTCTTAAATATTTTCTGGCCTGAACAATGTATAAAGCCCACACTGTCATCTCGGAAGAGGGAAGACGGATGCTCTCCTGTTGCTCAGCGCCTCCGCTTGGCCCCAAAGCCCCCAGGTACTGTTAAGTTTCATTGTGATCCAATACCCATCTGCCAGGCTAGAGCCTTGGGGTACTTTCAATGCCAAATTTATACAGGCTGATATTTGCATGCAAATATGTAGCTAGAAACAAATGCTATAATTAGCATCACAAAATGTGCAGGTCTGTTCCTTCAGCCCCCTGCACAGTTTGGGAAGATAGGGAAGTTGTGGACCTAAGTGCAGAGTTTCCTTATTTATGTAAACTCTTTCACAGTCTAGGTTGAAACACAATTATAGCTAATTTTGATCCTAAGTGTGAAGCCTGCTCATTTAGAATGTGTGTTTATCTGATGGGGAACCTTTGTCTCCTCAGACAGCCAGAAGGGCAGAGCCACAAATCGTAGGAGCAAAGAAAAGGACTATTCTGATCCCAAGTCTCTGGAGGCGATAACTGAATATAATCCAAGGAAACCCATCATCATTTCCCATCACCTGTGTCAGGGCTTAAATCTGGGTCGCCGTCCAGTAATTAGGTGAAACAATTAAAACCTGGGTGTTTTGTAAAGGAAGCCAGCAAGAATTAATTCAAACTTAATTGAAGTGAAGCCGCCCCTCTCCTGGATGAGCTGGCTAGAGACGACCTGCAGCTTTGCTGGGGTTTGTGAGACTGAGGGTCAGGTGTTCAGCAATTCCAGAGAGAGCCCCACCCTCTCAGGCTTCTGTGGGCGGCCTTCCTTTTCTGGTATGGAAGGATGAATGAATGAAGGAATATCTCCCTGTTTCTCTCTGGCTTTGTACATCCATCCATTGTTGAAGTGCACAGGTACTGACTTATGGCCCCAAGCACACTTACCAGGTAGGAGAGGGAAAGCCAGGCAGTCTTGGTGCCGGTCATAGGCAGGCTAAAGGACACAGTGAGCTGGAGCTGAGGTCCCGGATCCTTGTCCTTGGTGCTGCCTGTGCTCTGGGCACAGGACCAGGAGCAGAACCAGAAACCTAAGCTGATCCTTTTTAAAAAAATTTTTAATTTAATTTATTTTAATTTATTTGTAAGCAGAGAGAGAGAGAGAGAGAAGAGAGGCAGACAGAGAGAGAATGGGCATGCGAGGGCCTCCAGCCACTGCAAATGAACTCCAGATGCATGTGCCCCTTGTGCATCTGGCTTACATGGGTCCTGGAGAATCAAACTGGGATCCTTTGGCTTTGCAGGCAAACACCTGAACCGCTAAGCCATTTCTCCAGCCCCTAAGCTGATTCTTGAAGAAATGAACCCCACAGTCTTCATTTTCCAAGTTTTTCCTCAAATCCAATGATGTGTTCTTTCTAAGATGATGCACTGGGGCTGGGTATGTAGCTCAAGTGGTGGGGTGCTTGCCCAGTGTGCACAAAGCCCTGGGTTCAGTCCCAGCACTGCATAAACTGGGCATGGCGGGCATGGCTGTCATCCCAGAACTCAGGGGGTAGAGGCAGGTGGATCAAAAGCCATCCTCAGCAACATGGCAAGCCCTAGGATACGCAAGACCCTGTCTCTAAAACAATAATAAGTAAATGAATAAAATCATCGGTACCTCCTTTTGAACTGGTCAGAGCAATGAAGTAAAAGGAGCTCTATGATTCTGTATAAGGAGGAAAGAGAAATGAAGTAAATGGAGCTCTATGATTCTGTATAAGGAGGAAAGAGAAATGAAGTAAATGGAGCTCTATGGTTCTGTATAAGGAGGAAAGAGAAATGAATTAAATGGAGCTCTATGGTTCTGTATAAGGAGGAAAGAGAAAGCCCATGCAAACCAAGCTGAAATCTGAAAAAAGCCATGGCCAAGACAGCCCACTTGTCATTCCAGCTCACTGGCCTCCCCTAAGCACGAGGCCCATAGGTCTGGCCAATGGCTGTGTTATGGAGAGCCCCAGTTGGGAATGAGTTGTGTTGCCAGGCACACACTGGTCTTGACCAACTTGCCTGGGAAACCTAAGTCATCCCAAAGTCTCAGGTTCAGCTCAAAAGCTCACCCTAAGACCCAAGAGGCGCGGCACTTCCCAGGGAAGGACACACTCCTTGCAGAACAGAACAGGGAACACTTCATCCATCCTCAGGTTTGCTTTGAACACAGACACCTTTTCTATGGGAAAACCAGTATGAGCAGCCCCCATTAGACAGTAGGAAGACATATTCTGGAGGGAAATAAGGGATTTTCCAAGGTTAGCCCATCAGTGGACATGCCTGGAAAGGTCCGGGCCCCTGAACTCCATCCCAGCACTCTTCAGTCACCAGGCCATTTGCCTTGTCAAATGTGTGGCTGAGTTTCATCTGTGCCCTGATGACAATGAAGGCCATGGCATCTATTAATCTTCACGACAGTCCCCAGGAACTAGTTAAGCATGAAGGGTGACAGCCCAGAGCCCTGGGGGCCTTGACAACTGCAGGTCCTCGGGGCATTGCGATCCGGGAATCTGGAGAGAGAGAATCTCTTTCAGTTTCTCTGCCTCGTGGTCACTAGAGGCAGAGGAGCCTGTCTCAGCCGTGAGGACTGGTCGTTAACTGTCAAGTGTCTTTGTCAACAACCCTAAGCAGGGCAGAGGGCACGACTGGAAAGGCAAGAGGGGCTTGGCACTCTTGCCTGTCGTCAGAACCTGGCTGGTCCTGCCAGGTCCAGTGTGGCTTAGTGGTCCCACTAACAGGCCCATCTTCCATCCATCTGTTGAATGAAGGCTTGATTGCGTTCATTCTACGGTCACAGCCCATTGTCCTACACGTCTTAGGTACCATGCCGCTGTGGTGACAACCATAGTGTGGCCGTCGCATGCCCTTCTTCCCAGTAGGGCAGCATCTGACCCTGCCTGGTCACTAAACATCCTCACCAACCCACGGAATTTCTAAGCAAGTGCGTGAGGAGTTGATTAATACCGAGCAAGGTTCCTTACCTTTAAGAGAGAAATTTACGAGTCCAGCCTAGGGATTTATTTCCCCCCTCCTTGGTCTCCACCCTCCTTAAGTGATAAGAAACAAGTGGAACAAGACTCTGGGGTGTCATGCTGTCAAAAAAAATCCTTAATGAAATTAAAGGCCTCACTCTCTCACTGATGCTATTTCGGGCGGCAGCTGAGTGAGAATCTCCACTTGTCTGCTGGCCCAGCGGCTTCCGTCTGAAGACTTGCTGCTTGTCAGCTTTCGGCCCCAGGGAATATGGGCGGCATATTTTATACCTGAAGTGGCCTTATTTCCAGGCACAAGCATACCATGAAATGGGACTCTGCTGAGTGTGTGCACAGACATGCCACCTGGAATGCAAGGCAGGGGAATGGCAGGATGGAACTGGGGACGACGCCCTTAAATAGAAGAGCCATCCTCTGATCTATAGTTCTAATGCTGAAAATCTGGAGAAGTTTTCTCCCACAGCCATAGTTCTTTCTTTTCTTAAAAAAAAAAAAAAAAAAAAAAACCCTGTGTGGCTTTGACATGGTGAAGACCTGCCCCCAGTAAGTTCATGCCATCATTTCAGAAACTGAATCAGACAAGAGAAAGGCTCAACTTCATCAGCATTCATTAGCAGTTTGAACTTAGCCCTCAGCTTGTCGTCCCTTCCCTTCCCCCCTCCTTTCTTTATTTCTTCTTTCTTTCTGTACAGTTTATTTAAAAGAAAAATTCTCTTTTCTTTCCTTTCTCTGTCTCTCTCTTCAAAAAAATATTTTTAAAAGAAAAATTGGTGAAATGGTGCTTTCTATGAATTGTTATACATTTATTTCTAAACACACATACTATTGTGTGTTGAAGTTTGTCTTTTAGGTAAGGGTTTTCTCTATGTCCATGACAATTCTTTTAGGGTGAATTCCACATCCAAACATAAGCCTTCTTTCTATGCAAGAATCATCAAATTCCTACCCCACCCATGTCACAAATGGCTTGGCTATCTTCATTTAAAAAGAAAAGTCTGAGAGAGGAACTCTGGCACTGCTGCCTCCGTCCTTCTACAGTCCCCACATGGTAGCGAAGCACCTATGCAGCGAGGCATAAGGGCTTTGAGAGCCATCCCTTTTCTTTTTTGCTCAAATGTGTCTGTTAAATGTCACCGTGGTGAGAGCATTCGATGCCGCAGCTCAAAACCACGCTGAAACGTCTTGTTAATTCTTCACAGCATTGACAGGCAAGGCTCCAAAAACAAAGCCTGAGACGAGGCTGTGACCACCCCACCTTGTCTCACATCCCAAAGGGGCAGGGAGGTATTTCCAACCCTGTGATGCTTTTCTGGGGTTCAACTCTCCGAGTACTATTCCTGGCACTTGACTCTTTGTTTTAATTGAACACATACTATGAAACCCAGACTAAGGTGGTGAGTTTCTCAATTACCTGCAATTTTTAAAGGTGTGTGTGCGGAGGGGGGAGCCAGGGAGTCACCACTGCCCGTATTTATTGGGAACCATCTGTTAAGCCTCTAATTAAAACCCACCAGGAATGAGGCCGTTAGTGCACAAGGGCATCAGGTAGCAGACACCATTCATGGAGCCGCTGTTCTGGTGTCTGGATGATACCTCACGATCCTATTAGTTTGACAAAGTAATGTATTAGTGTTTTGACCCGGTATACAAGAGACTTCAGAATAATCTGGCACTCGGCTCTTCTAGTATTTTTTTTTCTCAAATATGTTGCTATTCCAACCTAATATATAGTCAGCTGGCCTCTTATAATTGCAGTATCAAGTCTTTGCCTCAATTTTCAACTGCAGGTGATTTCAAATGATTAAAGACGCACAACAGGGAATAAACAAAAATGCTTACATGCAATTATTTTTAATTAGTATTTGGCTATAAAGTGTATGCCTTCATAAAAAAGTCTGTTATTCACATAAACATCTGTTACCATACACACAAGGAAACACACTGTAAGCCTGTCATCACAGCTCCAAAACAGAAACACGGAGGGAGGCTGCCAGGAAAGCCAGCACTTTGAGTTTTCAAACAAAAGATAGAAGTCTAACTGCCAAAACAGATGCATGCCACACCTTTCAATTAACAACGCTCACAATCAAAGGAAGAGCCTTGCCGTGGAATTGCACTTGAAAATGTTAAAATAGATGGAATTATTTTTTGGAGACAATAGCACCTCCAAGCACCAGACAGTTTCAAATTCTTTTGCTAATTTTGCACCGTGCACATAATCGGCTGGTTTCCTGTTTGCATGCTCTCTGCCGCCTGCTAATTTCCCAGTTTCTCTGCACTCTTGTTTTTTTGTTCATTAATACATCCAAACTTTGTGAGATGCTGCGGCTTAAATCCCAAGTGCCAAATATTAGCCGTGTTTCATGAAAGCCTCCAGCAAGGGGAAAAATATATTTTAAGTGAGCATGCCCCCACCAAGCACAGGGAGAGAGATAGAGGGAAATAAATTAATACCGCCGTAATTGATAGGTGGAGATAAGTCTGCTCTGTGGAATACAGAGAGGAAAATGAAGGGGAGGCATGAGAATACCTTGCCCATGAATTACTGAGTCAGTGGGAATTGTCAGGCTCCAGTCGGTGGAAGCTCTTGGAAGCAAAAGGCTCCAGGACCACCCCCAGCAATCCAAGTTAACACGTTCTGCTCACAGCCCAGAAGCTGCGGCTTTTATTAAATGTGCAATTCATGTGCCCAGAGAACTTATCTTCATTTGCATGGAAATGCAAACAATCATTTAATTGACACACAAATCAGCATCTATCCTGAAGCCGCCTTTGGCTGCCAGTGCTCAAATTAGGCAGAAATTGTGACCCCTTGCCTGTGCCCCTCAGGGACCTGGAAGCAGTTGTTAGGGAACCACCCCTTGCTCCAGGCACCTGTTTGCCCCTTGCAAGGTGATGCTGCCAGGCCTCCCCTGGTCACACGAACCTGTGCATAGATACAGCATCGGAGACTGCCAAGAATCCATCCTGAAAATGCCAGGATGGCCAATAGACCGATGAACTCCACCCCGCCCTCAGGAACCCTAACGACCTAGACTGTCCTGCCTGACAAGACAGGGTCTGAGGACCCAAGAGGACCCTATCCTAGTGCCACTGCCACTCCACTCTGGCCCACACATAAACTCACCCACAAAGTAGTGCATCTGGGGCCACACGGCCTTTAAAAAACCCTGGCCTCCTAGCAGCCAAAGTTCAGGTTCGCTCAAGGGCAAGCAACACAGTCATTAGCAACCCCATGTAATTTAAAAATATAACCAAGAAAAAGGGAAAGGAAGAAATATACTATGGGACTAAATCTAGTGATCAAGAGCCCCCCAAAGACCGGCCATAAATTTGGCAGCACAATGACCAGGAAAGGCAGGCTTTACCTTAACAAGCAGCTAATTCATGGCTGGGGTGAACCAGGGAGCCAGGTGTGGGCACTTCTAGCACCCTCTCGGGCATAAAGGTAAAAGATGGCCCTGTTCCTCATGAGGGAGACACACTGGGCAAGCCCCAGGCTGTCCTTTGCTCATGTGGGACTCTTTGCTTTTCAATCACACCCACTGTGTGGGCACCTGGTTTACCTTGATTTCCTACCTTAGAATCACCTCCCTGTGGGACACACTTTGAACCACTTGCAGCCTTGCTCATGGCCACCTTCCTAGCCATGTGTCCTAAGTTGCAGGACGACCATCTAAGGCTGAGGGATGCTCAAGGTCACAGTCAAAGCCCAGGATCACCTCCCACCAGCATCTGCTGATGGAGTGAAGGTAGCTCCATAGGTCTACTGATAAACACAGGCTATGTGTCCCATGGTCAGCCATGCCACCTGCAAGCTCTGCCTCTTGGTTGCCTTGGCGATGATATCATGAAGCCTTTACCTGGGAACAGCTATTAGTGAACAATATTTTGAAGAGCAAAGTTTCTAGTCACACATAGAACTTATTCAAAATGATGAAATTAGGGGCTGGGAGATGGCTGTGTTGGTAAAGTGGTTGAGAAGTGAGCATAAGGGGCACCCGCATCCCAGCTAAGCGCAGCGATGCACACCTGTAATCCCAGCACTGGGGAGGTGGAGGTGGGATCCCTGGGGCATGCTGGCCAGCCTGTCTAGCCAAAACAGTGAGATCCAGGTCCCTTCAGAGGCCCTGTTTCACAAAGAAGGTAGATGGGATGGCGTGTCCGAGAATGACACCCGAGGTTGTCCTCTGGCCTCCACACAGATGCACACACACAGGCATGCACACCTGCGCAGCCACGCACGCATGCACCATGCACATACCAACATACATATCCACACTCACACATAGGACACACACACACCCATGCCAAAGAGAGAGAAAACATGGTGAAATCACAACTGACATGCATACCAAGATGGATCCCAGACAAACCTATAAGATGGTCTCCAGGGACCGAGCATCCATAAATGCTCTAGAAATTTCCTGGTGACCTTCCCAGCTGGGCTGGAAAGAAGTAGGGGAGGTGGATGATTTGCTTTGGGCCAAAAAACAGTAATCAACACACAATAATCAATGCATATCCATCAACAAGCCTGCCCATTAGATCCCACCAGAGCCCGAGGCAGCAGGAAACATCAGCGATCCTGTCTGTATGAAAACGTGCATATTTGATTCTTCGTGAACTTTCACATCAACTTGGATTTTTAAAACCCTGATTGTTGAGTTCTTTGGAGGCCCCTTGAATTTTGCATATAGGCAAGTGTCTGGCTCCCTGAGGGCTAGTCTGAGCTCCTTCTGCAAGAAGGACATTTGTTTGGTGCAGACAGGGATGTTCTCACACCTAGGGTGCCCAGGAACTTCTCAATGGCTGCTTTTAATTTGCTTCTCCCACATGAAATCATCATTTTAAAGATCAGGCAGTTTTCCCAACTCCCCAGCTACCAGTAGGAGTTTTCCAAGTTACAGTAAGAGATGGCTTAGTGGTTAAGGTGCTTGCCTATGAAGCCTAAGGACCCAGGTTCAATTCTCCAGGACCCACATAAGCCAGATGCACAAGGTGGCGCACGTGTCTGGAGTTTGTTTGCAGTGGCTGGGGGCTCTGGCGTATCCATTCATATTCTCTCTCTCTCTCATCTCTCAAAATAAATAAATAATAACATATTTTTTTTCTAAAAAGAAGACAAGGAATGTCCGTTTCTTTGCCTAGGACTAGAGTCCTTGCTTGTTTGTATTTCCTATGCTAATTTCTTCCATGCACTTATCACTGAAGAGAGGCTGGCCAGCGTAAAATCAAGCAGCACTGAGATACTTGTTGGCGTGTACAGCGCTCAGACAGGGAGCTTCTCTGGCCCTATGGCATTTCTGTTCTTGTCAGTACAGACAACACAGTGAAGCAAGAAGGCAAGACCCCCGGATCCTTCTGGGGCCCTCTGCACATTCTCTCGGCCACTGCTGCACCATCCAGGCTGTGACAGCTACAACCCAGTCTGTCGTTAGGGATGGCATCGCCTCTCAGCCACACTGAGCACTTCCCACTAAGTGTCCTGAGGAACTTTACATAAAAGACACCCCCAAATCCTGGCGATACTGAGCCCCTGTTGCCACAGGAGTGGACAATGGCGTTGTGCACCCCTGTGCTGGGTGATGGTTTTCCTCGTGAGCTTTCTCTGACGTCACTCCCACATGCTCCATGGAACACTCCTGGACAATTCCTTCCTGAGTTTCTAAGGCTACGGCCCGGGTCCCAGGCACTAATTTTCTTAATTATTGCTCCTCGTTCTTATAAAACACACTTGTTTCTGCCAGTCAAACATTCCATTACATTATTCCAAGAACTGTTGGCAATCCCCTGAGCAAAATGACTTGCCTCACCACACAGTTTGCCTTGTGGACAGTGAAAGTCTTCTAGAGTGTGTGTCATCTTGCCTAAACCAAAGGTGCCTAGAGGAGTTCTTTCAGCTGTGTCCCTCCGTGTGAAGGTTCTATTTCTGCTTTCCCTTTCCCTTGCATTTTGTTCGTTTGGGTTTATTGAGTCAGGGTCTCATGGAGCCCAGGCTGGTCTCAAACTCACCATGTATCCAAGGATGCCCTTGAACTCCTGATCCTCCTGTCTCTACTCCTCAAGTGCTGGGAGCACAAGCATATGCCACCACACCACTTTGAGTTCATTTGGGACTCCAAAAATAATGCCTAATAATAGTTACCACTCAATGACTATTGATTGATGATTCATTGAATAAAAATTAACTAAAAATTGTAAAGACAAATTGAGAGGCAAGAAAAGACTAGAGTCACAAAGCTAGGTTTCTTTAAAAAATTGATTTATTTGCAAGCAGAGAGAGGGAGGGAGGGAGGCAGAGAGAGACAGAATGGTGTGCCAGGGCCTCTTGCCACTGCAAACAAACTCCAGATGCATGTGCCACTTTGCGTGGGTACTGAAGAACTGAACCCTGGGTTGTTAGGTTTTGCAAGCAAGCACCCTAACTGCTGAACCATCTCTCCAGCCCCACAAAGCTAGGTTTTAATAAATGGTTATAGAAGACCCAAACTAACTGAAATATAACATTTGATAGGTAATTTAGGAGTAGGAGTATATAATAAAATAAATCATCAAGGTATTTTCAAAGTTTAGGGAACAAAATAAATTTGTGTCCAAGTTATTTGAATAATGTTTAAAAGATGTAATAAAATCTTGGCATGCATATTCAAATCCCTGTTTTAGGGTGTGCTTTCTCCCCTGCTTTGCAGGGTTGGCATTGTATGTTGTTGCCCTGTCCCGTGCTCTCTTCTCTTCTCCTCAGTTGGTGATGTGGCAATGGCTTACTCTATGGGCTGGACATCTCTGCAGAGGAGTCCCCTTTGGCCATCCACTGGCCCTGTGCACAGGGGTGCAACCCTAGGCTCAGTTACTGCTCCAGACTTGCTCACAAACAGCTCAATGAAAGCCTTTCAAAGGATCTGGCCCACTGTGGAAGGCACCTTCTCCATCTTCCTTCTCTGTCCTCTTGGCTTGAGCTCTGAGCACACGCTGAGAGTCGGGAGTTGCCTACGCACCTAAGTCCCATGGCAGCTGCTATATGCAGAAAGGGGCTGGGCCAGGCTGTAGCCTGGGAGGAAAGGAGAGAGACAGAGAGAAAGAGAGACAGAGAGGGAATGTAACTCTTGGATCTTGATTCTAGTTGTGCAGAGCGAGAACTTTCCATTTCACAAACCAGCTAACGTCCTTGAACTTCCACTGGGTTTCTACACTTGCCGTGAGCAAGTCCACCTCGATCACTTGAGTCTAGAGAGAATGCATAGCAAGGTCACAGGGCCCACAGAAGACACAATAAGGCATTGACCTCATGACTACTTAGACTAACACACCAGCTCTTCAAAGCCTCCTCATGCTAAATGCTGTCCCTCTTCTCATGACCCTACCCCATCAAGAGTTCCTTTCTTCTGCTTCACTAAACAAGTTCATGCAACTATGTTCTGCTTAGTAATTATGGGTGGGGAGAGGGGCTTAGACTTCGCTGGTAGCATGCATTTGTTTTCATTTCATTGAAATCACTCATGCCTTACAACTAATACACACTAAAACTTGGTGCCAACTCTTTGGTATTGGAATAATCTGAAGAACTATGAATGAATTTTAAAAATTAAAATTCATCTAGTCCGTTAGGACTAGACAGCATGGATGGCGCTGACTAGTCAGCTCTTCAGGAGCAATGCCTCATCAGCTTTGAGGGGTCAAGGCATCTGCCTTTATTCTTCCAGCCATATGAGAAGATGGATACAGGAAGTGTGATCAATGTGTCTTTTAGACTAATTCATGGACCCCTCAAACAGCATCACATACAATCATGTATGCACAAGCTGCACTACTACAGGCCAGAGAGGCAGACTGGAAGTAGAGCAGACAGGCTCCCTGTCTTCCTGGGACCTGCAGCCTGGTGTGCAGCGGAGAAAGGAACACACCAGCAAGGAGATGCCACTTGTACACTGAGAGAAAATCACGGCGGGCGGGGGAGCCAGAGCATCTTACAAGACTAAAGGGGCCACCTTCCTTACACAGGGTGCCTTTGGATGGGACCTGTCACTGTGCTCCCAAGAATAGCATTTTCTGTCATAGTATTTTGTCTTTCCAAGAGTGCACTTATCTAAAAACCAAACTGTAACCACAGCCAGATTTAAATACAAAGAGACACTCGGTGGACTATTGTAACTCCTCATGGCCCATCACGGATTCATGTTAGAGGCTGCGCACAAGACATCCTCCCTAGTGGAGCAGATCTTTGAAACCAACACAGGACTGAGCCGAAGCCTTCTTCAAATCCCAGGTCCGTATTTTACTGTTTGTGTGACCTTCAACAGGTGACCTTTCCTGACAGTGTTCTGTAAACAAGGGTGTTTAGAATCACGGTGCCTGTTCATGGTGGTGGCGACTTCTGCAAGAATGCAGTAAGCTTACAAGGAGCCCGGAGTAACCCTGCTTTGCAAGAAGGGACAGTCCCTGGAGGTGCCGGGCTGCAGCAGGCATGTCCCCGCCTAACCAGAGCTGCAGGGAGAGGAGAACTGGTTGTGATGGCTGGAGGGCAAGGTGGAAAGTGGGAATTCTTTCTCACAAAGGGAATCATTGGGTTGCTCCTCCAGTCTTGGGCTTCTGGAAAGCTCCATCTTCTCCAATACCTGGTAGGGGAAGTGTGACTCTCTTCAAGGTCATCGAACACTGGCTGCCACTTATCACACTCATCCTTGCAAAGGATGAGTAACTTGACCTACCAACACTCCATCATGGATGGGGAAAGCTCATGAGGCCCCACCCCTCCTGGGTAGTCATAAGCTACTGGGGGAGGGGCAGGCATTGTCTTCAGTGCTGCAGCCTCTGGTAAGTTGTCCATGCTCCTGGAAATGAACTCCCACTCATGGCAATACAAGCAACCCTAACTAAACTCAGTGGGTCCTGCTCAAAAGAGACATCAGAGTAGGAGGACTTGACTGGTTGGAAATTAGAAGGTGTTTGGTGGCAGTAGAAGGTAATGGGGATGAATATGACAAAAACACATTATATTCATGTAAAGATTATAAAAAATAAAGAGTTGTTGTAGTCAGGTTCACATTGCTGGCAGAAAACAGCCAACCAAGAGCAGCTTGTGGGAAAAAAAAGGGGGGGGATTGTTTTGGCTTACAGACTCAAGGGGAAGCTCCATGAGCAGAGGGGTGGACATCATCTCCTGGCCAACATCAGGTGGACAACATCAGCAGGAGAGTGTGCCAAACACTGGCAAGAGGAAGCTGGTTACAATGCCCCTAAGCCTGCCCCCAACAGTACACTACCTCCAGGAGGTGTTAATTCCCACATCACCATCGGCTAGGAACTAGCATTCCTAAGTTTATGGGGGACACCTGAATCAAAACACCACAAGAGTGTAAGTAAATAAGTAATAAATAAATAAAAAGCACAATGGGCTGGGATGATGGCTTGTGTTGCTAAACACGGGCTGGGACTGTGAGGAAGCTGACCTGAGCTGTTGGACATGCTGGAGACCTTGGGCTGTGGGGGTTGCAGCTGGCCTTATTGTCAGGAACCCACTCAGGTGACAGAGACTGGCCCTCCCTGCCCTTGGGCAAGGTTGTAGTGTGCCCTATCTTCACCAGAATGGGCAGAAGTGGTGGGCCCTCCTCCCTTGGTCCCAAAAAGCACCTGACCATTCAGTAGTCAGGCTTTGCCCCCCCACCCCACAGTTCCTGACCTTGTGGCTAGCTGCCCACGAGACCCTTATAAACAGTCTCCCTTCAGTTTTAGCCATCTAAAATGTGGCTGAAGTCACGTAACTTTTCCCGCCACTTCTGTTATCTCCTTGCAGCTTCTCCCTTGCGACTTCTGCCTTTTAACCAATTAGATAGCAACCCATAAACTATGTATCCAATTGCCATATAGTTTGTATGTGCCATCTCAACCTTTCTCAAGTGTTTATAATAAATGAGAGCACACGATCCATCAGACAGCCTCCGGGTGGTTCATTGCCCATTGCACTCACCCGCCCCAGGACCTGCTTCCCCCCAACAGGTCCTGCGCCTGGGATGTCGGTGGCCAATGACCCCCAGGGACAGTGAGGATCCATCCACAATGGCTCAGCGGGCAAAGTGCTTGCAAACCTGAGGGCGCCAGTTTGGATCACCAAAACCCAGGGAAAGATGCTGGGTGTAGCAGCATGCACCTGTAGTCCCAGAACTGAGGGGACAGTGATAGAAGCGTCCCTGAGCCACATGGGCCAGCCAGTCCAGTGTACTTGGTGAGCCTCAGGCCAATGAGGGACACTTTCTCAACAGAAAGAAGACAGTACTCCTGAGGGTGACACCCAAGGTTTTCCCCTCGCCTCCGCATGCCCATGCACGCATATTCACACAACCATGTACAAATACATTAAAATAATGAAAAAAAGATGAACACGGGGGGGGGGTCACATTGGTGCACATCTAATCCCAGACCAAGAAGGGTGAAACAGAGGATTACAAATTGGAGGCAGGCCAGCCTAGAGTACATACGTCCCTTCCCCCAAATAAAAACAGGCAAATATGAGCTGCTTTGGAAAAAGCTGTGTCCTCCTACAGCTTCCACGGAGGAGGCAAGCGCAGTAACAGTAGCCTCCCTGAGAGATGTAGTGTCCTCAGGGCCACAGGCCACCAAGGGCCGAGTGCAGACTGTGGGACTTGCTGAGCATACACAGCCCAAGATGCTGGCACAGACTGCTCAAGGGTAGTTCTTTGCCAAGGAACTACACACTCCCAGTGGCCGCTTCCCATCACCCTTTCTCCATATTCTAACTGAATGTAGTGAGAACTCCAGTGTCTGTCACAAAAAACACAGTGGCCCAGCTCCCACACTTTGGGACATGAAAAACTCATTTCTAGGTCAGATCGGCCCACGGGGTGGACAAAGGCATTTGGAGGACTTTGATTGAGAGGGACAAGGCCACAGGTGGTGGTTAGAAACAGAATGAGCACTTCCATCCTGACAACCCAAGTAGAGCAATGGAGGACAGACAATAGCTACAACCCCGGGAACCAGGGGCAGTGCCAGGAGGGAAGAGAACACAGGAAAAGGTCATAGCAAGGCCAAGCCCAAGATGGCAGTAAGTGCCCACTGGCAGCTCAGGTATGAGATGGTCAGACAGATGTCTGAAGGATCCTGAGCAGAATGCTACTCAATGGTTTTTATTTTCTCTTCATTTTTATTTTTTCTTACTCTTGGCTATAGCTGGGTGGGGAGAGATCAGGAGAGATGAAAGAGACAAAGGATCCAGAAGTAGAAGATGAAGGCCTAGGGTAACAGGTTGATTTCTAACCTCAGTGGAGTTAGAACAGGGTGAATAGAGATATAGAAATAATTAGTGAGAAAGTTGGTAGATACAGAGCTTGGGATGGAGATCTGGTCCTCTGACTGTAAATATTAGGATGGGGATCTATTCCTCTGACTATGAATATTAGGATGGAGATCTGGTCCTCTGACTGTATATATTAGGATGGGGATCTGGTCCTCTGACTGTAAATATTAGGATGGGGATCTATTCCTCTGACTGTGAATATTAGGATGGGGATCTGGTCCTCTGACTGTATATTAGGATGGGGATCTGGTCCTCTGACTGTAAATATTAGGATGGGGATCTATTCCTCTGACTATGAATATTAGGATGGAGATCTGGTCCTCTGACTGTATATATTAGGATGGGGATCTGGTCCTCTGACTGTAAATATTAGGATGGGGATCTATTCCTCTGACTGTAAATATTAGGATGGGGATCTGGTCCTCTGACTGTATATTAGGATGGGGATCTGGTCCTCTGACTGTAAATATTAGGATGGGGATCTATTCCTCTGACTATGAATATTAGGATGGAGATCTGGTCCTCTGACTGTATATATTAGGATGGGGATCTGGTCCTCTGACTGTAAATATTAGGATGGGGATCTATTCCTCTGACTGTGAATATTAGGATGGGGATCTGGTCCTCTGACTGTATATTAGGATGGGGATCTGGTCCTCTGACTGTAAATATTAGGATGGGGATCTATTCCTCTGACTGTGAATATTAGGATGGGGATCTGGTCCTCTGACTGAATATTAGGATGGGGATCTGGTCCTCTGACTGTGAATATTAGGGTGGGGATCTGGTCCTCTGACTATATATTAGGATGGGGATCTGGTCCTCTGACTGTGACTATTAGGATGGGGATCTGGTCTTTTGACTGTGAATATTAGGATGGGGATCTGGTCCTCTGACTGAATATTAGGATGGGGATCTGGTCCTCTGACTGTATATTAGGATGGGGATCTGGTCCTCTGACTGTGAATATTAGGATGGGGATCTGGTCCTCTGATTGTATATTAGGATGGGGATCTGGTCCTCTGACTGAATATTAGGATGGGGATCTGGTCCTCTGACTGTGAATATTAGGATGGGGATCTGGTCCTCTGACTGTATATTAGGATGGGCATCTGGTCCTCTGACTGTGAATATTAGGATGGGGATCTGGTCCTCTGACTGTATATTAGGATGGGGATCTGGTCCTCTGACTGTAAATATTAGGATGGGGATCTATTCCTCTGACTGTGAATATTAGGATGGGGATCTGGTCCTCTGACTGTATATTAGGATGGGGATCTGGTCCTCTGACTGTAAATATTAGGATGGGGATCTATTCCTCTGACTATGAATATTAGGATGGGGATCTGGTCCTCTGACTGTATATATTAGGATGGGGATCTGGTCCTCTGACTGTAAATATTAGGATGGGGATCTATTCCTCTGACTGTGAATATTAGGATGGGGATCTGGTCCTCTGACTGTATATTAGGATGGGGATCTGGTCCTCTGACTGTAAATATTAGGATGGGGATCTATTCCTCTGACTGAATATTAGGATGGGGATCTGGTCCTCTGACTGAATATTAGGATGGGGATCTGGTCCTCTGACTGTGAATATTAGGGTGGGGATCTGGTCCTCTGACTATATATTAGGATGGGGATCTGGTCCTCTGACTGTGACTATTAGGATGGGGATCTGGTCTTTTGACTGTGAATATTAGGATGGGGATCTGGTCCTCTGACTGAATATTAGGATGGGGATCTGGTCCTCTGACTGTATATTAGGATGGGGATCTGGTCCTCTGACTGTGAATATTAGGATGGGGATCTGGTCCTCTGACTGTATATTAGGATGGGGATCTGGTCCTCTGACTGAATATTAGGATGGGGATCTGGTCCTCTGACTGTGAATATTAGGATGGAGATCTGGTCCTCTGACTGTATATTAGGATGGGCATCTGGTCCTCTGACTGAATATTAGGATGGGGATCTGGTCCTCTGACTGTATATTAGGATGGGGATGACTGTTAGGATGGGGATCTGGTCCTCTGACTGTGACTATTAGGATGGGGATCTGGTCCTCTGACTGTGAATATTAGGATGGGGATCTGGTCCTCTGACTGTATATTAGGATGGGGATCTGGTCCTCTGACTGTGAATATTAGGATGGGGATCTGGTCCTCTGACTGTGACTATTATGGTGGGGATCTGGTCCTCTGACTGTATATTAGGATGGGGATCTGGTCCTCTGACTGTGAATATTAGGATGGGGATCTAGTCCTCTGACTGTATATTAGGATGGGGATCTGGTCCTCTGACTGTATATTAGGATGGGGATCTGGTCCTCTGACTGAATATTAGGATGGGGATCTGGTCCTCTGACTGTATATTAGGATGGGGATCTGGTCCTCTGACTGAATATCAGGATGGGGATCTGGTCCTCTGACTGTATATTAGGATGGGGATCTGGTTCTCTAACTGTATATTAGGATGGGGATCTGGTCCTCTGACTGTGAATATTAGGATGGGGATCTGGTCCTCTGACTGTGAATATTAGGATGGGGATCTGGTCCTCTGACTGTGACTATTACAGAATAGGCTAATGCAAGAAGCTTGGAATGCTGGAGACACCCTAGTGACTCACGAGTTCTGTGGCATCCACACACACCAGACTTCCTGTCTTCTGACATTCCTGTGATAAAAGGAAGTCCATGCTGTGTGCCTTTCCAGGAGTCAGCAAAGATAAGGAAGTCATTTATAATACTTAGGATGATGAAGAACGTGGAAAATAATGTTCCTCCCCCTGCCTCTGCACAGCTACGGTCAGTGTTGTGTCCCAGGGGCCCTTCTTCTGTGGTGACAGCCCTCCATACAATGGGATCCAGGTGCCCAGGCAGGAGACAGATGACACCTGGGGGTAGCACCCCCTTGTCTTCTGGTGATGAGCAGTGCTGTTTGCAGAAAGGAAGTCTAGGCACAGCTTGACACCCTCTCTGAAGGACAGGCGTACTGGCCACCAGGTTGTCCAAATGAAATTCAGAAGGACGTAAACCCTAGGTCCACCAAGACACCCTGTCCACATCCACGTGGTCCCCACTTTGTGGAAGAACATGGAATGCTTTTCCAACATAGAAAGAAATGGGAATCCCGTGACCCTGTGTGTCTGGAGCCATTCTGGGAACCTTATCAACAAGCTGAGTGCAGGTATGTTTTCTGGGATGTTTCTGAAGTGTCTGCTGGCTCTGGCTGGGCAGGATGGCCCACCCCAGGGAGACACCCTGGCTGTCCCTTGGAGAGGGCCTTTCTTCATCCCTGGCTGACTACCTGAACCTCAGGAGCAGTCTCATGTATTCCAGAGAAATGCTTGTGCAGTCTGCAGCATCTACAAGACTCCCAAATAAAGAGTCATCTGAGCTCCTAAGAGCATTTGGCCCAAGCCCAGTCCTCAAACAGAAGCATGAGGCACAGGTCAGAGGTGCCAGAAAGCAAGCTGCCCTTTCGGGAGCCCATCTTTGCAGCCGCCGGTCATCTGGATACAATGATGGGAGATGAAGCCAGATGAATACAGGTGGAAATGTCACTGTATCGCAGGGACTGAGAAATGCAGGGACATATGTCTGTGGTTTGCCATGCTAGAGTATGAGAGCATCTCTTGGTCACTGAAACTGCATCTCATTTAACTATAGTAAAAAGGAAAAGATAAAGTCAGAATTGAAGCTCAGTATGTCTTGTCTCTGTCAGTTGAATAAAAAAACGAACTTGTTTCTAAAATGATCCCATATGTCTTCATCATTTTTCCCACTAAAAATAATTTCTAAATAAAAATAAAGAATTAAAATTGGGCTTCTGCTTAGCTGTGGAAGAGTGAGCTCACTTGTTTATCTCTGTCCTTTCCTGAAATACCACTAAAATGAGAGTAATGGAATTAGAAAAAAGTCATGAGCTAATAAGGATAAGGCAGCAGGATAGGAAATGACAGAAACAAGAGAAGATATAGTAGTGGTGACAGAAAGCAGATGGATGAGGTTAAGCATTGAGAACAGGACAAAGAGCTGAAACTGGCTGAACTAATAAGTGTGGGTTCATCCTACAGAACACCAGAAATGCTTAGATTCAGAGGCCCCAGGTACCCCCAAAAGCATCTGTACAGGAAATGGTTGGGAAGACAGAGCAACTGGAAGGCTCTAAAAGAACCCTAAAATCATTTGTGCCATGCCCCCACCAAACTGCCCTGAAGATGCCCCTCCCTTACCGTTCAGAGAGGTAGAACACTGGTCCATCTGCACCCAGGACACCAGTCATTTGAAGGTGAAGATGAGGCATGGACTGAGGGTAGGAACTGGAATGAACATCTAATTGCTGAGTACTGAAATGCCCCGTTGACCTCTGCTCAGCTCCATATGGGCATTTGGGGGACTTTTCTCTGAAGACACTGGCCCACCAAAAAGCAGACATGCTCTAAGTCATTCCATGCGTGGCATCAATGTGACCTGACAGCAGGTGGGAAGAAAGGCCACCATGGAGGAGCTTCCTCCCAGACAGCATCCCACTGACCTTGGCAGGGCAGTGCTGCTCAGCAGCCAGCCAACAGTCCCAAGGAGTAAAGGCATTGCTTTGTAAGACTGAGCTGAAATAAATAAACAGGATGAGGCTAAGGACTCAGGATACACCAAAGATGGAGTTAATAGAATCCAATGTGAAACAAGCAATTAAACTTCTCAGAGACAGGGCTGGAGAGATGGTTTAGCGGTTAAAATATTTGCCTACAAAGCCAAAGGATCCTGGTTCAACTCTCCAGGACCCACATAAGCCAGATGCACAAGGGGGCACATGCATCTGGAGTTCTTTTGCAGTGGATGAAGGCCCTGGTGTGCCCATTCTCTCTCTCTCTCCCTCTCCCTCTTTCTCTCTCTCAAATAAATAAATAAAATATATTTTTAAGAACTTCTCAGAGACAAGGCCTGTGCCTACCTGAAATAGTATAAGTCTATTTTTAACACAAGATGCTCAGCAAACAGTAAAAAAAAACTTTTGTAAATGAAAGGCAAGGTTCAAAAAGATTTTAACCACAGCAAATTCAGAAGATAAAATGGAGAGAAAGAGAAAAGGGGGAGAAAAAAATAGCAGTATGGGACACATGTGAAAGAGCCAAAAATAGGAGAGAAAAGATAAGAAGTGTAGAAGGATTAATGGAGGGGACTTGACATTTCAATAGTAATAGCACGAGGAGTAAGTGGATGAGAGCTACTAAGAAGCTGTTTTAGTTATCTTTTTATTGCTGGGACAAAACACTTGAAAAGCAATTCAGTTTAAGGGAAGAAGGGTCTATTTCAGCTAACAGTTCCAGGTCACAGTCCATCACAGCAGGGAAGGTGTGGTGGCAGGAGCTTGAGGCAGCTGCTCACATTCTGTCCACAGTGTGGATACAGAGTGCAGACCCTGACCCACAGAATGTGCCATCCACAGTTAAGGAGCATCTTCCCACCTCAATTAACCTCATAAAGATAATCCCCTTATCTACATAATCCCTCGTCTGTGATTCTAGATCCCATCAAGCTGAGATCAATCTAAACCACCACAAAAGGATTGTTGTTTTGAAAACAGCCCTACACTAAGGTGCATCATCATGCAGTTTTAGAAAACTATGAACAAAGGGAAGATTGTCTAAAGTTTCCTGCCAAGATGAGGAAGAAATAAGCCACTTTTTAAAAGTAACAGGAATTGGGTTTCTCGACAGGAAGACAAGGAGCTAGGTGACAATGGAATGAAGTCTCCAGCGTTCTGAGATCATTTACAACTCTCACTTCCGTGCACAGCCAGGAAGTGAAGCTGCATTAGTCAATAAAGGCCTTTTCTAGTAGATGGTGAGGGGAAACAGCATTTTCAGTGACATGCTCTTTAATAAAGCTTACCTTGCCAGGTGTGGTGGCACACACCTTTCATCCCAGCACTCGGGAGGCAAAGGTAGAAGGATTGCCGTGAGTTCAAGGCCACCCTGAGACTACAGAGTGAATTCCAGGTCAGCATGAGCTAGAGTGAGACCCTACCTTAAAAACCAAAATAAATAAATTAAATAAAATGAAATAAAATAAAATAAACTAGAGCTTACCTTGTGTGTTATCTTTACCTAGAATGTTCCTGGAAGCAGAAGCAGCAGAGCAGACTGTCTGGGCAGAATCACTGAAAACCAGACACAAGAATGACCTAACACACAACTGTGTTCAAAAAGTTCTTGTTTTAAATTAGGAACTTTACAGTCTGAATAGATTGCACATTTGTCATATTCCCATTGGGCTACACTTTTATACCCCTCTCTCCCTAATGGCCCTCCCCAGCAGGGTTACTGGTAATCACCTAAGGTCATGAATGGTGCATTCAAAGACATTCTATACGCTGTACAAAGATCGGGGCCATGAAGATTAAATAATTTCTAATGAAGTTATCAGTAACTGCAGGAGAAACACAAGTTGACAAATAGGTGTCATGAAAGGAAGCAGTTCTAAGCAGCATATGCCACGTTACAGTAATAGGGAATTGCTTAACCTCCCTCACCCCATGGAAGCCACATCGATTCTACCTTGACTTGAAGAAGGGTTTTTTTTCTCTGTAAAACAGAAAACATCTTACCTTCAACATGGAAAAAAAGATAAAAGACAAATTCTGGAGGGGGGGATCTATGTCGCATGCAACTTCCTCTTAAGGAGGCACTGTGTCCTTTCTAAGGAGACCCTGGATTAAGGTGGACTGAAACGTTCCACATGTATCTAGCTGGGAGTCCTGCTTCCAGGCTGGTGTGCAGACCTGCGATGCAAGGACTTCCTTACAGCTGTGGCTTTCTTGCCTTGTTTTAAATGGACATTTAGACCAGATTTTCTTAATTTCCTAAATAACCAAATAACCAAGCCGTGAGGCCTGCCTGTTGTCTTTTCATCTGCGAGGATATTGGTTTGCCTGCCTTCACCAAGAAGTGAAGACCAGTCCTGGCCAGATGGTGCAACCAGATGGTGTGCCTTGATGGCGTGGGGGCTCAGCCCTCTTCTCTCAACTCTCCTTCCTTAATGTGTGGATTCTGACTCTAGGCTACCTGGGAAAAAGTCTCAACTCTCCCATTTACTGGGTACACCATACGTATGTGCCTCAGTTTCTCTGTGATGGGCAATAATGAGACCATGAGAGTAAGGCTAGGGTATGGAGCCCAGGCAGCGGCATCACCGATGTGTCCTGAGGCTGCCCTCTTCCCAAGGTGGCTCCACACAGAACTCAACTAGCAGGGAAGCTAGAGGAGCGAGCCTCTCCCTGGACGGTCCCAGCCAGGGAGCACCCGTATCCACTAGCTGGAACCCAATGATGAGGCCCAGGGAGCTGCCATTTTGTCCTTCTCCTTCCAGGCACCCAGGCCCCAAACATGTCACCACTGGGAAAGAGTGGCAGCAGGTATCGGAGGACAGCCAGCAGCCTTTGTCACCACCTCAAAGTTAAATATATGGCTCCAAGTTATATCCTTTTTTATTTTATTTATTTTTTATTTATTTATTTATTTTTTTTTTTGGTTTTTCGAGGTAGGGTTTCACTCTGGTCCAGGCTGACCTGGAATTAGCTATGTAGTCTCAGGGTGGCCTCGAACTCTGGGCGATCCTCCTACCTCTGCCTCCCGAGTGCTGGGATTAAAGGCGTGCACCACCACACCTGGCCTTTTTTATTTTTTATTGACAACTTTAATTGTAATTCTTTAATTGTAGACAATATCCCATGGTACTTCCCTCCCTCCCCCCACTTTCCCCTTTGAAACTCCACTCTCCATCATATCCCCTCCCCCTCTCAATCAGTCTCTCTTTTATTTTGATGTCATGATCTTTTCCTCCTATTATGATGGTCTTGTGTAGGTAGTGTCAGGCACTGTGAGGTCATGGATATGCAGGCCATTTTGTGTCTGGAGGAGCATGTTGTAAGGAGTCCTACTCTTCCTTTGACTCTTAGATTCTTTCTGCCCCCTCTTCTACAATGGACCCTGAGCCTTGGAAAGTGTGTTAGAGATGTTTCAGTGCTGAGCACTCCTCTGTCACTTCTTCTCAGCACCATGGTGCCTTCTGAGTCATCCCAAGGTCACTGCCATCTGAAAAGAGAAGCTTCTTTAGCTAAATGTGAAAATAGCATTAATATATAGTGTGGACATTAAGAGAAGTGTTTACTGGGCAGTTTGGTGAGCATAATATATACATATAGCATGACAAACAGACATTACACCTCTGCCCCTGTTGTAGGTTTTCAGTATCAGGGATGTGTTCCCTCCCATGGAGCTGGCCTGCAGTCCAACTAGAGAGCTGTTGGTTTTCCCCATAACAGACATGCCACTATTGCACCTGTTGGCTCATTTGGCCTGGCTGGCCAAATTTAAAGCTTGCAGTGTTCACTGTTGAGAACCTTCACTGGAGTTTTCTTTCTCCCATTGAACTGCATACAGTGTAGCTTTTTACAACTTTCTGTCAGCTGGTCCACATGGAGGAGGCTTTCAAGTTCTACAAGTTCTACACTTTGTAATTGTTATTCAAAACATTAAAATGTTAATATATTGACCTATTAGTGCATTCACATTTTCTATAGCAACATGAGTCTCTTTTATTTCATTATGTCTTGGTATCTCTCAATTCTGGGATTAGTTCTTGCTGTGTGTGTGTGTGGGGGTTGTTTGTTTGTTTTTTTATTGTTTTGGTAATTTTCTTATGAGACAGGTTTCATTCTGTAGCCCAAGCTGGCTTGGAGCTCACTATGCAACCGAGATTAACCTTGAGCTCATAGCAATCCTCCTGCCTCAGCCTTCTAAATGCTGAGATTATAGACTTGAAACACCATGATAGTTACTCAATTCTGAGATTAGTTCTCTAAGAATATTTAAAACAAGTCCAGTGACAACTGACCAACAAAACCTTACACAAATATCGTTCATTATTTCTTTAGTTTTAGTATAACAGGCTTGGGCACATTTTTAAAAGGTGGGCATTTGACTCTAGCCAACAAGCAAGCCCAGTGTTGACAACACAGCAATGGGATGTGAGCCATTAAAACAGAAATTTCAGACAGGAATCTTGCACTTTCATTCGCATGACTAGCTCCTCTGTCTCATGGAATTGAAAGTTATAAGAATGGTTTTCTTTAAAGCAATATTGAAACTGTTTTTATTGCAAACAGCTAAATAAAGTCTAGAGAAAACAATAGGTTCATTTTTTACTGCAGATCTTCAAATTATAGAAAACTTGTCTCTTGGCCAATTTGGGCTGGCTTGGAGCCAAAATAGATGTCTCTATTCTCTCCTCACCCTTACACGTACTGTGGGCAAGATAAAAACCTTTAAAAAAAAAAAAAAAAAAAAACTCAAGCCAAGCATTGGATAAGCAGCGGAGTGGCTCCCTTAACTACACTGTTCATGAAAAAAAAGTTTTACTTTGTGCCAGTTATTTATTTATTTATTTATTTATTTATTTATTTATTTATGTCTCTGGAAATCAAGGACAGAGAATAAGAAAGCTTAAAAATGAAAAGCTCAAATATTTTAATAGTCTCTTATAAATCAAGTTTAATAATGAGCAGTATCCATGAGGCCAATCAATAACTGCGAAAACACTCACTGAGTGGAAATTTGCGAGCAAGTGTTCTGCTCCTGGTGGGCTGGCCCTGAGCACATCAGCAGGCAGCTTTCCTTTTCAAAGCACAGAAGACCCCTCCCCAGCGTCTAGCTGTCTCACCCTCCCCACTCCCCTTTTAATTAACAAGATTTGAGATCACTTGGCAACTTGTACCCATAAACGTGGGTATTGTGACTGGGTGATGTTTTATCCTTTCAAAATAAATCTCAGCACTTCTCTCCCCACTACTTCATAAATGTCACTTCCGCTTCATATTTATCTTGCTTCCAAGATCCATTATGCAATTGTCATTTCATTGAAATCAAAAGCTGTCTCTTAATTACGCAGGGATGAGTAATAAATCAGTTACCCATCTCTCTATATGTTCATTCTTTAAATAGTTACAGCTAAATGCCTACTTTTGTACACAAAAGACCAAAGCTGAATTTCACTGGGCTAAAATTAAGACTTGTAAAATTCTACAGTCTGGGAGACAAAACAGAGAGCTACGCATGAGTCTGGTTTACACTCATCATCTCATCATCATCTTATCATAATTGTCTTGGACTGATGAAACCACACAAAACCTGCCAAGTCAAGGGCTTCGGGGAAGCCATGGGAAGCTGAGTTACCTCCCTCAGTCAGGTTAGCTTGTGCAAGCAGTGAAAGCCATGTTTTCAACAGGAAAGAGAAGCGCTGTGGCTGGTGATGTCACAGGGAGAACATGCTGGCAGCTTAACCTGCAGCAAATGGACTTTCAGAGGCTGTGGTCTGTGCATGACGTGGTGATTAATCAGGAGGGGCTTGGGTTCTTTTTTTTTTTTAATATATATTTTTATTTATATTATTTTGATTTTACATTCATAGTAAAGGTTCCATTGTCCTCCTCCCTGTCCTCCCTCTTTCAAAGGGACCCTTGTAAATGGGGAATGTGGGTCAAGCATTGTGAGGTTAGTTAAGAGTTCTGGGGGGTTGGCCCCAGTCTCTGTGCATAATGCCCCAACTATGACTCTAACAATCTTTCCGCCCCCTCTTCCGCAAGTTTCCCTGAGCCACATCGGGGTCATTTTAGTTCTGCTTCAGTGATGCGATTTTGGGAGCCTCTGTGTCTCTGGATATCTGGTTTAGTTGGAGTTGGATGATCTCTGTGTTTATCTCCTTCAGCCTTTTTCTGGTGTCATGATCGCCATGAACGCTGAACTCTTGCCCTTCCCCTGCGTTGTTCTATGGTTTCAGCTGGGGCCCTGGTGAGGTGTGGTTAGCTGATCCTCCCTTCAGGTTCGATGTCCACCTGAAAAAAGATAAGGGCTTGGGTTCTTAGAAGTATCGAACGCCCTCCAAATGGGGGAAATGCTGCATTGTTTGAGCATCAAGACTCAATTCACTTGGCATTAATGCTTAACTTTCATGAAAGTGGCTTTATTTTTATTTGTGTGGTCAGTGTATTTTTGGAAAAGTCAGTTTAAAGTTCTCTGTTTTTCTCAGCTGACCGCACCACACTTTATTCAGATCACAAGCTGCCATTTTGCAGGAAAAAAAAAATCCCCAGTTTTTAGAGCTTATTTTAAACAACAAGCCATTGCATACTAGTACGTTATATTTCACTGCACTGTTAAAACAAATGCCTATGAGGACAGCCTTGTGGACGGCACTGTGGTGAGGACCCACTGAGAACTCAGGTGGCCCACAGTCTAGGTGGGATGCAGGTTGGAGGCTCACGTAGCTGCGATCCAAGGCCACTGAGAGCTGTCCACACTCAGAAGACAGTTTGCTTGACCTGGAGTGATTCAAGTTTGACTTTCTAGAAAAGGTAGCCTTTTGGGTGGGCCTTGAAAGGTGGGCAGAATTGGGGAAGGACAGGGCAGGCTCACCTCCAGCAAAAAGCAAAAGCCATATGGGCCATAGAGTGTACTGAAAAAAGTGTGTGTGGAGTGGAGTGGGCTCTGAGTCCCAACATTTGCCTACTGTGCACAGCCCTGAAAATACCGAAAGAAACCCGAAGGCTGATGTCATGGCCCAGGAGCCCCTCACTCCTCCTGGCTTTCTGCAGCTGCCGCTGTATTTCAAAGTTGTGATCTGGTCATGGGGCATGGCTTGTGGGAGACAGCTCTATTGTCCCATGGGAGGAAGGTGAAGTTGGAGGAGTCAGATCAGTGGGGCACAGACTGGATCCCGAGCCAAATGTGTGCATGTAGACTGTGTGCCCAACCAAGTGACCCGAAGCACGGGGTTCTGGGGGGTCCCTCGTTCCAAATTCCCCTCCTCTCCCATCTCTCCTGTCTTGTCCCATACTCCAGGCCCTCAGGCTAGACCACTGCTCTGCAGGGGTCTTTGGGTTGCTTTGAAGACCAGAACTACGGCCTCCTCATCCACATTGTGTATTCCTGAGAAGGTCAAGTCGGGGCTCCAATCAGCACAGGTGGAAGAGACGGATGAATCAGCCACTCTGTGGGGGAACTGTGCTTGCAGCAACTATCTCTGGGTTCATCCTAAATTCCCACCCTTCTGCCCTGCCCTTCCCTTCCTCCCTGGGTGACCATAAATGTTAAATTGTTATCTATCGACGATTATAACCGTACAAAGTCAGGACAGATGGGCTCCACTCCTCAGCTCACAGCCATAAAGTTTACAAACTCTCCATGGCCGAGGAATAAATTACCATGGTTGATACGTTGCTCATTTACACAGAGCATTTTTCTTCAGGATGGCTATTTTTTCTTTTCAATCATCTGACCAAAGTATATTTTTTTAGATCAAGTTGATTTTTTTTAGGACGTGAGAAATATTTTGAGATGTGAAGAGCAAGTTAGAAGCCATCATAAATGATTAGGCAAAAGTATATTTTGAATCACAGAGAGGCAGACCAATTTCTTCTCCGTTGTACTCCCTGGGGACCACCGAGCAACTGTGTACTCCCGATGGGTCTGCGTGGAGAGAAATGAGCCCCCGATGGTTTATTTAAAAGTGAACTGTTGAAGATAATGGCGTTCAGATGAAGTTCCTAGCCTCCCGATGACTACTGTTGTTCCATAGACTAATTACGTCTACCTTAAGTTCACTAATGTAGGCCAATCAAGCCTGTCACATGGGATGATATTTCTGGCTGTTATTGTCTAGATTTTCCCCACACCATCATGGCACTGGCGGGCATTGTGTGGCATCGCTACAGAGAAAGAAATGATTAATTTGAAGCTCAGGTATAAGACAGGGTCAGAAAAGAAACAGGCGGGATAGAGTGAGCATTTCAAGATGAATCTGTGGCTTGCAACATCATTTTATGATGCGTTTTCCATTTTGTTACCAGGGGAAGTCTGAGGGCTGACACACAGTGCTCGCAGCACACGGTGCCATGTTCTGTGATAGGCTTTTCATAAAAATTAGCTGACATTGTCATGAGCACACAAGTAAATTTATAGCTTTCATACTGGACTGCCATTCCCAGAGCAACTTCCAATCACTTGGGCTTTTTATTAAGTTTATTGTCCTTTTATTGTTCAGTGGAGTGTAAGCAGTGAGATTACAAATAAATGTAAGTTCCTCTGGATATGAAGTGGGGCTTGTAGAATTAGGGGAGAAGCGAGTAGAGGAAGGCAAACATTAATTTGAATCACTGGTGATATGAAACACCAGCACCTGACGTGTCTGTCACCTGCTTCTCTCAAGAACGGAGAAAGCTGCTGTGGCCTCCACACTGCCGCTCTTCCTGATGCCCCAGAAGGAGTCAAGACTGTGAGGCGGAGCTCACACTGCTTTGGGACACCTTGAAGCACACCCTAGTCCTCACGCCTCTGCTTCCTCTCCCTCTCCTGTGTGCTCACAATGGCTTCTGGGCAGTCCCGTCCACCTGCTGATGAGGGCCACTTTCTCAACCCTGACCACCACAGACACTGTTGCCTGCCTCTGCAGCCAAGGGGAGAGCAGTGGCGCCCTCCCTCCTCTGGCTTGGTCCAGGCCTCTAAGGTGACCCATTCAGTTGTCCATGCACTCCCATGCTGCCCAGGAACGGCTTCTCTTAGTCACAAAGTTGTGATTTTCACTACCCAGTTGGAAGTTGTTTCATATGGTCTCCTATGACTGTATTGCCTGGGAAGTCTATACCCTGGGGTTCAGGACAGCAGCACCCTGTGCAGGAGAGAAGGTGAGGGGCAAGCCTCTCCCAAGGCCATGAAACGGAGGGGACCCCAAGACAGCAAGCGGGTGACACTCAATCAGGCAGCAGCAGTGGGATTCAGTGCAAACAACCATGGGAAATCAGAAAAGAACAGGAGGGAGGAGAAACGGCTCAGTGGTTAAGGTGCTTGGCAAAGCCAAAGGACTTGGGTTCGATTCCCCAAGACCCACTTAAGCCAGGTGCACAAGGTGGCATATGCTGCTGGAGTAGCTTTGCAGTGGCTGGAGGCCCTGGTGTGCCCATTCTCTCTCTATCTGCTTCTCTCTCTCTTTCTCTCTCTCCTTCTTTCCCTCTCTCAAATAAATAAATAAAGTAATTTAAAAAAAAAAAAAACAGGCTTCCCACTTATCAGAACTCAGACTGGAGGTTAATTATGTGAACAAGGCCAATACACTTGACTTTCTGTGAAAATGAATGTTTGCTCTCAGAAGAGGTGGAGGAAGGAATGTGAGAGCCTGCCAATACATTACCTATGATGGGGAAGGGCACATGTGACCCCAGACCTCCAGAGTAGCTAATGGCAGCTAATGGTTCCTGAGAGAGGAGGAGTAGGGGTCACCTGTGGTGTAGCCACTGGCAAGGTGCCCATTCCGTCATAAATCACTTCCCACTGATGACCATGCAGGCAACCCTAAGTCGTCAGTGGGTTAGAAATGAAAGCATGAAGCTAAGATGACGACTAATGAGGAAGAAGGCTGTTAAGGGAGGGGATACGAGAAGATAATTAGGAGTAATAAAATTAAAACATATTATATACATGTATGAAAATGTCAAAAGGTTCAGCTTATAAAACAGGAGTGTTCCTGGGACAGATACTAGCAAGCCAATGACAACTTCAATAGGATGTCCCATAAAGACATGGCATTAGTTGGCTTTGCCATCTCTGTGACAAAATACCTGGCAGAAACAACTTAAGGGAGGAGGGGTTTGGTTTTGGCTCACGGTTTCAGGTGTGCTCCATCGTGGTAGGGAAGGTGTCACAGCAGGAGTCGCTCAGCTTTTGTTGGTAGGGACACGAGGCCATGGCTACTCACATCACTGCAGACAAGAAGCAGAAGGCTCCGACCAGAACGGGAGGCAGGTAAGACCTTCAAAGCTCCAGCGCCAGAAATATGCTTCTACCAACTAAGACCCACCTCCTAAAGGTCCACAGCCTCCCCAAGAACGTGCCGCCAGCTAGAGACCACGTGTTAAAACCCGTGAGACTGTGGTGGGCATTTCACATGCAAAACATAACAGATGCCCAGCCAGGGAACCCAACCTGGTCACACTGTTCTGTGTGACTAGGAAGAGACACCGTCACCTGGTACTTAAGAGCTGGCAGACCTTTCCCAGCTTGGAGCCTGAAGCCAGGGCTGAAAGACTTGGGCACAGCAGTGGCATGGTGGTGACCTGCTTCCACAGCCCCCACCCCTGCTCTGCCCTCCAGCCCTACTACAGTGTTCCTGACACCGAGGAAGGGGACACGCCCCCGGTAGAGATAAGGAAGTTCCTAGCTCTCAGCTTGGATTCTCAGGGCATATCACCATGCTCCTTTTAAACATGGGGCATGTTTGCCAAGGTGTATCCCCCACCTGATCATATCCAAATGGGTAGTGAGGCTGATCCAGGGACTAGGTTCAGCCACAGCAGTGTCATAAATTGTACTGGCAAAGTCTCTTTTGAAATAGCTGCTGACAGAAATGAAACCATCGAAGGGCTGGGTATGTAGTGATTGCCTGGCACACACAATGCCTGGTGTTCCTTTCTTGGCACCACACATGCACAAAACAACCCCAGAGATTGGAAAGGGTAGGAGACTCTAGTTGTGCAGAAATACCTAACCCAACCAAACCCACAAGAAACACCATGGAGGGCTTGAGAGGAATCGTGGCCCATGTGGGGATCCGATGTCAATGGGGGGGAGGAGCGATGGTTGGAGGAGGAGCCTGCATGAGTAGGGTTAGAGAAACGGTGCAGGACGAGCCTGATTTAATGGGCTGCTTTATCCACCACAGGACCATGAACTATATTGAGAGGAGGCGGGATTACCCGTGAATGATGGATTTAATGATTATTGATTGGTCTAATGATTACTAATGATTTAGTTATTTGGATTAAGGGTTATTCATGATTGAGCCTTAGGTTAACGTAGGTGAAATATTGTCATAGCTGCATAGTGTTGTATTTCTGACCAAGGAGACATTTCATAACCACTAGTGTGAACGGGGTGAACCCAGGGTCTCATTTTCAACAGTCTCAATGGATAGAGAGACTCAGTGGATCTCTCTAAGCCTTTGTGAAGATGACACCACACGTCTCACCTGCACCTCAAACCTTGAAGGGTTTCCTTTTAGCACCTGAAGCACCTGCACAGATGACAGCCAAGTGCCAGCCTCAGCCAGGCAATCACTTACACAACGCACCAGCCAACAGCTGAGCCAAAGGGTGCAGCATCTTCCCACATATCCAGCTCCACATGCCATCCATGATGGTCAGCCCCTACTTCCCCCTTGCGACACATGGTCCTGGGCCTGTGATCCCCCTGCCCCTGCATCCTCACCCTCCAGGTCCAGAACTTCCACTTTGTCCAGGCGGAAAACTTTTGTAATCCTGCTGCCAGCAAAATAGGAGCACGTGGCCTCATCCACATGCCCAAGATCAGCATGTGGACTGACTCTTCCCAGCCTTTTCTTTCCAGATGATTCTGTCCACATGGACTTGTCCCATCCATACTCTGCATCCTGGCTGTCCCCACACAGACCACGCCATCTGTGGATAAACACCAGCTCCTTCTTGGAAGTCCTCCAGCCACAGCTCCTTTGGGCAGAATTTCCCCAGCCCTCAAAGGCCCTCTGTGACCCACCTTGGCCTTAGTGTCTTTCCTGGTCACCCCAAGCAAAGGGGACACCAGGCTTTCTCTGTCACCCCATCATTACCAAAGTCTTGCCCTGTCTCACACAGCTGTGCACTCAGAGCCTCCACTTGCCACTCTGTACCCTTAAGTCCACTGCATGTTGTCAGTCCCTGGAAGTCAGAGATTGGGACTCACCCCATGTGACACCTCCTGGGACTGTCTCAGTGCCTGCCTAATGGCAGGTTTCCAAAAGTTCTGGATTAAAAATCAAGATGGGGATGGGCTGGAGAAATGGCTTAGCGGCTAAGGCACCTGCCTCCTAAGCCTAAGAACGCTGGTTCCAATCTCCAGGTCCCACGTTTAGTCAGATGCAAAGTGACGCAAGGGCGCAATGCCGCACTTGACCACAAGGCGCACACATCTGGATTTCGTTTGCAGCAGCTGAGACACTGCTGGCGCGCCCATCTCTGTCTTCCTCTCCCCCCCTCTCTCTCTGTCTCTCTCCAAAAAAATAAAAAAAAATAAAATAAAAATCAAGATGGGGCCGGGCATGGTGGCGCACGCCTTTAATCCCAGCACTTGGGAGGTAGAGGTAGGAGGATCGCCATGAGTTCAAGGCCACCCTGAGACTACATAGTAAGTCCAGGTCAGCCTTGGCTAGAGTGAGACCTTACCTCAAAAAAACAAAACAAAACAAAAAATCAGGGTGGGGCTGTAGAGATGGCTCAGCAGTTAAGGCATTTGCCTATAAAGCCTAATGACCCAGGTTCATTTCCCCAGTACTCAGTGGTACATGCATTGGCTGGAGGCCTGGGACACCCATTCTCTCTCTCCTTTCTTTTTCCTTATCAATCAATAAATAATTTTTTAATTAAAAAATAAAAATCAAGGAGGAGGACTGGGGAGGTGGCTCAGTGGGGAAAGTGCTGGCCGTGCAAGCCTGAGGACATGAGTTTGGATCCCCAGCACCCACGTAAAGCTGGACACCTTAGCAGGTGTTTGTAACCCCAGTGCACTGACTGTAAGACCACAGAGAGACAGAGCCTGGAGATGCCCCCAGAAGCTCATGGGATAGCTGACAAGTTCAGGGTCGAAAAGAGGCCCTGCCTCAAATGGTGGTGGAAGGCGAGGACTGACACCTGAGATTGTCCTCTGACCTGCACACATGTGCCATGACATGAGCACATACCTCGCCTCCACACAGGAATATGGATACACATGAAAGGGGGTAGAGTTAGGGTGACTGGGCCCCTGAAGGTAAAAAAGGCAGGAAAATTTTTTATTATTTTATTTTATTATTTTTTTTAAATCTCTTGCCTACTTCCAAAGAACTGTTTTTCCATAAACAGTCAGAACTCCTCCTAGAAGGAAGGTCTTTCAAAGGATTTAAACACTGTGGTTGGTTGTTTAGCCCCTGAACTCCTAATCTCTTTCTAAGACAGCCCACCACCCTAAGGTTATAAATACCTTTGCAAGGGAAGGGCAGGCCATCTCTGATCACTTGGGAACTTCCAGCTGTAGGTGAGTATTTCCCTTGGCTGGGCTGGCTCAGGCCCAGGCTCTGGCCCAGTCGGAAGGGGCTCAGCCTAGCCCAGCCCAGGTCCAACCTGGAGGGCCCCCCCAGCACTTACTCTCCACATGAGTTCTGTATCCCCTCCAGCTCCCCAAATGGCAGCAGCTCCTTGAACTTTCTTTCTCTTTTCTTTCCACACTTTTTTCTCCAGATCCTTATCTGGTCACATGGACTCCTGAGCTACACATGGGCTTTTGGGCTCCACGTGGTGTACTTCTCTTCTCCCCACTTTATCTCCCCTCACCTCTTAGCCTCCCCTTTCAGCACTCCTTTGTAAAATCTGAATAAAATGTGGTATTTAAAAAATCATTCTCTTAAATCTGGAGTTTCCAATTCTCTGGTCAGTTTGCAGATATGAACTCAGGGCCTGGGGTTCCAGGAAGCACCCCAGAACCCCAATTTCCCCATTAAACATACACACACAAAAAAAAAAAGTCAAGGTGGATACTGGATTGTGTTTAGCAAGCCTGCATTTCAACCCTCGTCACTGGTCAACTCAACTCTAGTTACTGTTTCCAGGCTAGAATAAAAGGAGAGGCCTTGTCATGTGGAATGTGTTATTTCCTTTGGAAAAGCCCAGGTTGGGAAGAGTTCTTCCTTTTTCCCTGTTGTCTGCCTCCTGCCCTGGGTGGTCCCAGCCTTTGAGCCCCCAGGGCTACCTTCTTTGCCTCCCCTAGGCAGTCTGTTAGCCCCTGGGCTTGGCAGCTGGGCCAAGGCCAGCCCTGCAGGCAGCAAGGAAAAGCCCACCCACTTTGCATGTGTGCTAGCAGCAATATTCATCTTAATTTTCTCTTCAAACCCTTGAGTTGCATTATAGCTTCCATTGTGCTGGTGACAGACAAATGCCTTCAATAAATCAAAGTTAGGGTGACTGATACACTAAACACCTTTGCTTAATGATGTGATTGTTTCTTATCTGCAAAGTAATGTCACTTATGGCTTTGCTATTTATAGTCAATGTAGTGTTAGACCATTTTATGCCCCTGATGCCTCTGTGGCCAGCCCATTAGCTGCGATTATGGACCAAAGGGGAAACAGCTCCGAAAGCCTGGAGACGGAGCACAGTTAACGCCTTCCCTGCCCATGCGAAGCCCGGCTCCTCCCACATGGTTTGCAGTTGCTTGCAGATGGGTAAACAAGACGGTAGTGGGCACTGCCTGTTGGTGAACCACCTGTACCACTGCTGAGCATCCTCAGGGCAGCAAGGTAGAAATTAAATGTTAAAAAAGGAAAAGGCCATGTCTCCTGTGTGGCTCAGTCCTGGCTCTACAGGCCCCCGGCAGGGGGTACAGTTTGTAGAAGGACAGGCCCTTGTAAGCAGGTACCCTGCCGGGCTGATCCACACTATGCCACTCATTCATTACTTGTCAAGCTATTTCCTCAAACTATTCTCTTTGAACAGAGTGTCCATGGGAAGAGTGGAGTGTGCCCGGCCTCCCTCCTCTGCTCTGTCCCTGTGCTCTGAGAATTGCCAACTTCAAAGGCATCCTTGAGGCTCGGACCAAGAGCTGAGCTCCTGGGTAGCTGTCTGTACATCCCAGACTCAGAGTTGTTGCATCCCTCCCCTCCACTGTATTCCACATGGTCCCCAGAGTGGACTCAGGTTCATGGTCACTCCTAGAGAAGGGACAGGAGCAGCACAGAGCCTGTACGGTGGTCTAGAAATGCCCTGGGCTCAGCTGTGGCCATTCAAAAGCTTGTCCACGGCCTGTGGGCACCTCACTGCCCAGGATCATGCATTTGTTCCACAAGGAATGACTGCAGTGTGTTGAACTGGATGCCCCAAAAGATATGCTCAAGCCCTGTCCCCTGGTAACTGTGAATCGACTTTATTTGAAATTAAGGTCTCTGCGGATGTAATTAAATTAAGATGAGGGTAAGGGAAATGGAAGGCGCTTCATGAGGCCCTGCTATGAAGAGGGAGGGCTGGGCACTTGGACTCAGGCAGAGGGTGGAGCATGTCTCGATCAGGGAGCACAGTCTTGCAAAGACAGGTGCAGGATTGGCACCTCTTACAGGCTGGAGGAGACTGAGAATAGCATCTCTCTTCCCTGGAACCTCAGAAGGCACCCGCCCTGCCACACCTTGACTTCAGAGTCTGTCTTGAGACTGTGAGAAAATATGTTTTTTTTAAATATATATTTATTGATTTATTTTTGAGAAAGAGAGAGAGAGAGCAAGAGAGAAAGAATAGGCATGCAGGACCTCTAGCCACTGCAAATGAATTCCACATGCATGTGCTACCATGTGCATTTCTGGCTCATGTGGGACCTGGGTCCTTAAGCTTTGCAAGCAAGCACTTTAACCTCTAAGCCATCTCTCCAGCCCAGGAAATATGGTGTTTGTTTGTTTGTTTTCTGTTTAAGCCATGCACTTTGTGGTCATTTGCCATGACAGCCACCGAAACCTAATATATGGACTGGGCAAGTGTTTGTGGACTCAGTGCACAGATTTCAGGGTAAGCCCATGGCCAGCAGGAAAGTGGTGAGTCCTGGGTACTGCTTACCTGCCTGTGGGGGAAGGGGTGGGGGGCTTGTTACAGACATAGGATGGTTTCTCAAAAAAAAGATTTTTAATTGTGTACCTTTTTAAAAAAATTTTATTTTTATTTATTAGAGACAGAGAGAGGGCGAGAGAGAGTGAGAATGGGCATGCCAGGGCCCCTAGCCACTGCAAACAACTCCAGACACATGCACCACCATGTGCATCTGGCTTACGTGGGACCTGGAGAAGCGAACTGGGGTCTCTAGGTTTCGCAGGCATGCACCTTAACTGCTAAGCCATCTCTCCAGCCCCCAAATAGGGAAGTGAAAGCAGAGTCTTCATAGAAAAGAGCTCTTATGTACTTCTCAGTGGTGAGTACTTGTTGATGTTGCTTGTGGTTTATTCCTTTACCCCCAAGTCCTGTATACCATGCCATTGATTTTCCTTTGATGACCGGGAGAGGATGAATTCCACGTTTCTCTTCACTGAGAATTGATTATCAACCAATCCATCCAGCCGGGCCATCTCCCTGAGCGCGTGGGGAACTCGCCCTGTCCAGCTCCCTTGGCCTTCCTTCCCTGGGTCACAGTGCACTTTGAGCACCGAATTCGGTAGGTCTAACCACAGGTACTGACCACACCTTTGTTGTCTGTCCCTCTTGTCGGGGAAAGGGCTCACAGTTGCTCCGTAAGGAGGAGGATTCTGCACAGAAAGGACAGAAGGGACAACCCTGGGGAAGGGGGCTCAGCTCAGAAACTTGGGTATCCACTGGACCCCAGGCCCTCCTATCACTCTGCTCAGTGTCCACAGATACCAAGCCCTGGACCTGGCTCCCAGCAACCTTCCACGTTGCTGCAGAGAAGATGGAGATCCTGGTGCGGTGATGTGCTGTGGAGGCTGAGGAAGGAGGCTGGCTGGAGCCCAGCAGTTCCACACCAGCCTGGCAATATAAGTGAGATGAATCAGAGGGAATTGGGGAGTGGGACAGCGGGGGGAGGGTGCAGGGTGGGGAGAAAGGAAAGAGAGAAGGGGAAGTAGGAAGGGAGATGATGAAGGAAGGGAGAAGAATTTAAAAAGTGATGGAACACAAAGGAGGGAGGTAAATGATGCTTTTTAGGAGGTCAGGGAACCATATCTGTTAAACACACATTTTTGCATTATCCTATAAACCACCATGTCACAATAAATAACAAATCACACATTTCTCAATAACATTTGGGGAAACAAAATATGAAATCACTAGCCAGTAGATGGCAGGTGCAGAAATAACTTATCATTATCAAGATCACCTAAAAGCAAAACAAGGCCCACACCCCAGCACTGCGCCAGGTGCAGAGTTCAGGTGTGTGTTTCTGTAGCTGCCACCCCCAGAAGCCAGAGCTGTCCTCTGCTGCTGAGGGCAGTGGATGAACGGGAGCCCAGGACAGAAGCAGGGTGCATGACCATTCAGAGAAATTTGTATCATTTAAAGATCTATAGTACTTTGTATCCTTTCTTACAAAAGAAAAATACACAAACATTAGGAACTGTTATGGCTTTAAACCAAATGTGACATTCTGAGTTCTGACACTAACAGGAATATTTTAATGAAAAAGTAAACTAGTGGGAAGGCTTGTAAAATTCTGTGAAGCCTAAAAGATGCTTTAAACATGTGGAGACCCTTTGGGGGTAGAAAAAAAGGGATTTTTGTGGTAATAATAGCTCTATTCCATTTTAATATTTTTGAATGCAGAGGTGTTTTGGAATTCCATTCCAGAGACAGTGGAACTTATCGCTGACCAGGTGATGGTAAGAAATGCTGAGGAAAGTGCTGTAAACACGACTCCGACCTGCTGCTGCTGCTGCTGCTGCCTCCCCTCCTCCTCCTTCTCCTCCTCCTCCTTATCACCATTGTCATCATCATTTTAGTGATATCATTCCACTTCTGGTTGAAAATAGGAATAAATTAAATATCTGCACAGGACCACTTTATGTTTGCGTGAGAGGACCTGTGGGTGATGTCTGATCTGTAAGGAACCCTACCTTTCAAGAGTGGACTCCAGGGCTCCTGCCCCTCTTTATACAACCCTGAGCGCTGACTTTATCGTTAGGGTGCCTTTCCACTGTACATGGAAATTAACACACTTTATTAGTACCCGTTCCATGGCTGAGAAGTGGCTCCCTTTGGATTGAATGCTCTTTATTCAAACTTCCAATGTCAGTTGCCATTTTTAAAGCAGCTTGACCTGGAAGCTTGCAGCTAAAACTGTGGGGACTGTTAATGGCAGCCTCATTGGGCTCCATGCTTAGGGTTCACATTTTGAGGTCTGTATGTAATTGATCTTTCTCCCCGACATGAGAAAAACAGCAATAAGCTGTCGCAGCACCACGTTATAGATATAGAGAAGTAATAATGATGTCACCTTGAGATTCAAGGATCGTGGAATAGCAATCGTCTCCTAGCTCATTTCTCCCAACTGCAATGACCTCTCCCATACGGAATCCTAACAGCCTCAGCATTATTTGTGAATTATTCATGCTAGCCCTTTCCTTCGCTACAGAAATCAAGGAAAATGAATGCACCATGCTCTGTCAGCTCCACAGGTATTTTGGTAAAAATATAAGATGGTTTTTGGTATTGCAAAAAAGGAGGGATATGGGAGCAACAGAGTGGTGTAAATGGTATGCTTGGACAGAAACACACACAGCAACGAAAAGAAATCCCCTTTGAAGATGAATGCGTGGTTCTCTTTGATTCTGAACTGATTACTGGCCAACCACATTTGGGTTGGCTGGACCACAAGAGGTCCCTGGCTAAAATAAAAGCCGCATAACGAGATTAGGTATTCTTGTGACCTCAACCCTCTTCTGTAGTCTCAATAAATCTGTGTGGTTTCTATAGTGGCCAGCCTTAGCCCACGTGAAACCTGAAGGTTTCTTTTGAAATATCAAATCAGCATCTATTTCTCATTTTAATTCAAATTATGTAGAGAGCGCAGCTTGACAACTCTCTAGTCTAAACCAGAGAATACAGAAGGGTTACAGTTTTATCCCAGCCATGGATCTCATAAAAAGCGCACATGGGAATAAAATAAAATGCATGTAAATGTAAACTTAGGCAGGTACCTGATCCATCCATAGCTCGTGACCTTTAAGTTCAAGATGAAAGACAAATGCCAGGCTTTCAGAAGACACGAGTAACCCTGGCTTTGCAGGGGCCGTGTGTGCTGCACACTCTGGATTAATTTAGTATGGCATCAATAACCTTGAAATCAGGATTTTGCACTAAAAACCCAAGGTGATGTTTATTCACAAACCAAAGGGAAAAAAAGGCAACTTTATTTAAACGGGGCCCTCCAGCAGCGAGTGGGCAACTGTCTATTAACACTCCAGAATTTTGGAGCTGTTCACCAGCTTCCATGGCAACAGATGCTTAAGACTATGAGGACCCAGGGTTGTTCCTTAAAGAGTCTTTTCATTTTGCATATAATTCTAATTATAGTTGTGCTTGGCTCATTCTGCTAAGTAGGCCACACCTTGACAGGAAGCATGAGCAGTCAAGGGTGCCCCAACCAGGATGCAGCAGATCCCAAGGGGCAGGGCGAAGCCTACAACACCAGCTTGTTTCTGATTAGCAAAATGTGCTTGTTCTGTCCCCCACCAGGGTGAGCAACAGTCACAGGGAAACCACTTGTATCCGTTGCTGGACTCTATACACACAAGCTGTCTGACCCTAAGGTGTTCCTGGCAGAGGATTCTGAGGACAGAAGCTACTCACCTGCGAGTAGATTACTAATCGGTTTCTTGACTCACACGTGGTTCAGGGTCAGCCAGGACTGAAAGATGCCTGGCACAGCCTGCATCAGTTTAGTGCAGTCTTTTATATATAATGTCACAGGGTCAACCATTGGTGAAATAACTGGTACTTGGCCTTTTCCACTGCTGTGGGGTGTGGGGGCGGGGAGAGACAGAGATAGACAGAGAGAGAGACCATCCCAGTTTCCCGCTTTTCCCTGGACGAGCAGCCAGACCGCCTTTGACCTGGGAAAAGTTTCCAACTCTTTGCAGTTTTTCTAAAATCCTCCTCAAATCCAGCCACACCACCACCATTACCACAGGGCCAGAGCGCAGCATCTGGGGAGAGAGGCTGGTTCTGAGAGGAGAGGGGAAGGCATGTTTTGCCTCCCTGGGGCTGAAGAAAGGGGGTGGCTGGGCCTCACACCTTCTGCACCCCAAGTTGGAGAAAGGAGATGGTTTGGGAGCTGAGAAGCCCTGCCCCTCCCGGTCATCAGAAGTAGGAGGTCCAGACACAGTACAGGGAGCCCAGGGAGTTGAATTTCATGTGAACAATGCATGTACTATTTGGAGCATACTCCAATCTTACTTAGCTGAAATTAAAATTTTGCTGGATATTCTAGATTTTTCTTCTTCTTTCTAAATCTAGCAATGGTGGGAATCCTTATAAGAGTAGAGGAGGTCTGACTTCTAAGATCCCTGGGCCTAAGCCTGGGCAAGCCCCAGCAAGGTCAACCCTGGGGGTTCCTGAGGGAGGCTTTGTATAGCAGTTACCTTCTCATGGCTGGGACAAAGCACCTGGCCAGAAGCAGTTGATGGAAGGAATGGGTCTACTTCCTGCTTATAGTTTCAAAGGGAAGTTTTGTCACGACAAGAAAGGCATGGCAGGAGCTGACAGCCAGGCATTAATTCTTCACATCACTCAAGAGGAAGTAGCAAGTTAAAAGGTCCCAAGAGGGTCTGAACTATAACACACCAAGGCCCACCCCAGTGACTTACTTCCTCCAGAAAGGTTCCACCTCTTCAGATTCCACAAACTTCCCAAACAGCACCACCAACTGGGGATCAGGTATTCAAACAAACACCTGAGTGAGGGAGGGAAGCCATTTTATATTCAAGCCACTGTGTCTTGCCCCACTTCTACTCACTCTCCACATCCAATCCTACGGTGACTCCTCAGCCTCTCTGCTGCTCAAGACCAGTGGCTGGCAGGCACTGAGTGGCTCCACTCCAGGGTGTCGTGTGGGAGCCTCCACAGAGGAGGTGGGAAAGGACAGCTCTTACAGTGATCCAGGCACCTGCAGGGCTCTTTCCCAGCAGCCTGCCCATCACTGTTGGGCTTCCAGGCCCCACGGGAGTCTACACTGCCTGGGCTCTGCATGCCTCACCCTCCCCTCACCCCCCAGGTCAGCCCACAGGTGGACTTGCACTGAGACCCGCAGCACTCAGCAGTTGGCATTCTGAGGCCCCTTCCATCGCTATGATCTACTCAGCTGAAGTTGTCTACTTCACCTCATGTTTAGTCAGCACCACATTGTGCCAGGATGCCCCAACCAAGAAAGCAGGTAAAAATCCTTTCCTCTGAACGCTCAGATATAAACTGGAATGCTCAGGAAACAGCTGACTAAGTCACTTAGAACATTAGGTGACATGGGCTGTGGGATGAATGGATAAGGGTTCAGGGAGAGACGCAGGTGTCATGTGCATTTTGGAGGCCAACCCTGAGGTAGACTTGTGCCTGGCAGCTGAGGAAAGAAGTGGAAAGGAGAAGGAAGGGTAGGAGAGAGAGGAGAGGCACCCAGGGTTGGTGTGACCTGAGTTGTGGGTGGGGATATAGAATGGTGTCACCACCATGGAAACAGTATGACGGTTTCTCAACAATTAAGCAAATAATAATCGTAAGATTCAGCAACATGACTCAGGTAGATCCAAAAGAATTAAAAGGAGTGAGCTGATTTTATACAGCCACACTTAGAGCATTAATTACAATAGTCAAAGGGTCCAAACAGCCCAGGCGTCCCCTGAGATATGACCAGATAAACAAACCTATGACGTATCCACACACTGAAGTATTGTGCATCATTGAAAGGGGATTTCTCTGGACATGGTGTGCTCAGCAAATTGCCTTCTAAACATTTACATGTGTGCCCATAGAGTAGTGCTGCTGTCAGCTCTGATCAGACAAGCTTGTTTTTAGAGTGGGCAGAGGCTAGTCCAGAGACAGACATCTGGCCAAAAGGGCTGAGAATAACTAACTATCATATGTCCAGCCTAATGGAGGCACTCTTTCCAAGGCTCAGGGAACATCACAGAAGGGGCAGAAAGAAGGTACAACTCGAGGAAAGGAATGCTGTCTTCCAGGCATGGCATGGCCATTGCCTCACAGCAGCTGTGGTTACCTACACAAGACCTACGTAAGATTAGAGCTGCCGACCTTCCACCATGGATGGCTCATGAGGCCCCGCCCCTCCCCGAGGGTTATTGGCATTAATGGTTGGTGAGGAATGAGGGGTTCAGTGGTGTAGACATTGGCAAGTTGCCCGTGCTCCTGTAAATAGCCACCCCTCCCCCACAACCATGCTCATGCAACCCCGATTGGACTCACCAGGTCACCAGAGGACTGCATGAAAAGAAGAGGACTAGCTGGGAACAGGAAGGGGACTGGGGGGAGTGAGAGGGGGACAAGCAGGGCTAATATGAGCAAATACTTTACATATGATGTATGAATTGTCATATGAAATCAATTATCGTGTGTAATATATACTAATAAAAAAGGGGGGTCTGGGAAGTGGCTCAGTGGTTAAAAGCACTTGCTTGTAAATCCTGCCAGCCTGGGTTCAAGTCCCTAGTACCCAAGTAAAGCCAGATGCACAAAGTGGCGCATGTGTCTGGAGTTCATCTGCAGAGGCAAGAGGCTCTGGCATACCCATTCTCTTTCTCTCTCTCTCATAAATAAATAAATAAAGGGATTTTTTTTTTTAAAAAGGTAAAATTAGAAATCACAAAATTATACACCAAATGGGGTATTAAGTATTAAGCACTTACTAACCTTTTAAGTTTTATATGCAATAAATGGTATTTTGGTGATTTTTTTTTACGCACTACATCATGCAAGAACTTTGAGGACATTGTGCTCACTGAACTAAGCAAGCTGCAAAAAGACCAAATCTCTGTGATTCATGGATGTGGTGGCCCTAGAGCATTGAGTCACAGGGACAGAACACAGAGTGGAGGTGACCAGGTAGGGCGTGGGCAAGCTCACACGCTTCATAGGCTCAGAGTTTTAGTCTGGCACGATAAAAAATCCTGGCGATGGTGGAAGAGGTCCCATAGTCACGTGACTTGCCTAATGCCCCTGGGCTACATGCTGAAATTGTTAATGTGCAAGCTGTCTGCCATGTAAGCTTCACCACAGGTTTTGAAAACCGAAGAGGGCTGGAGAGATGGCTTAGCAGTTAAGCCTGAAAAGCCAAAGGCAAAGGGCCCAGGTTCTATTCCCCAGTACTCACATAAAGCCAGATACACAAGGTGGCACATGTGCTAGAGTTTGTTTGCAGTGGCTAGAGGCCCTAGTGCACCCATTCTCTCTCTTTCTCTCTCTTTCTCACACACACACATAAGAAAAGGCAGTCTGTTGGGTTTGCCTCAAAAAATATTTAAATAACTGAAGAGATGTAAAGATAAGCTTTGAAAGGGCCAAGATGGAAGGGCATTCCTGAGCTGGTGAGGCTCCACCTGTATGGTGGCTGGGCCACATCAGTTCCCAGTTTATGTCAGGCCAATGCCTCATGGTTCCTTGAGGTTCCGTTCTGTAATGAGCCTGTTACTTCTGGCCATGGTCCTTCCTTGTGCCACTCCCCACCTGAGACCTTGGTCACGGTCACTGTCCATTGCGTCTACTGCTTCCTCCCCAGCCAACAAGTCCTTCCTTATCCACTCTCCTCAGTACAACACTGGAACAAGTGACTCTCAAAGCCCACTTTCTTGCACACCCTGAAACATCTGCCTAGATTTGTCAGCAGAACAGACGACTCTTCCCTGGGTAAAGGAGGCTGTGGGACTAACGACGACGCATGAAGGAGTCATGGAGGCGGGCAGTACATTGGGAAGAATCTTCTTGCTCCACTCAAATAAGCCTTAGTGTTGCCATAAGATGCTGACTGGGGGCATCCTAGAAAGAGAGAATGGAGACATGAGAAACATGGGTGTGACTGGCAGATCCGAGGCTCTGACTTAGTAACACAGAGGTTAGTGGTGGCCTTTAAGGACTCTTCGGAGCTGAGCCCCAGCCCAGTGGCGAGGTATAGGTGGTGGCCCATGAGCTAACATACTCAAAACTGCTGTTAAATGATCCTTTGTACCTTGTACATGCAAGACTTACTTCCTGTGCCAACCTGAGCGGCACGGGTGGCTCTGCTGGTGTTGTTTAAGCAGGACTGTGACTGTGTGTGGGTGGGTGTGGGTGTTTCTAGAGCAGATGGACATGTATGTGCAGACTGGGTTTAGCAGAAGGCCCCGCCCCCATGACATGGATGTAACTCCACTCCACTGAAGAACACACACAGAGCCTGAGTAACACGCATGTCCCTCCAGTCCACTGAAGCGCACAGAGGAACATGAATTCCTTTTTTTTTTTTTTTTTCGAGGTAGGGTCTCACTCTAGTCCAGGCTGACCTGGAATTCACTATGTAGTCTCAGGGTGGTCTCCAACTCATGGCGATCCTCCTACCTCTGCCTCCCAAGTGCTGGGATTAAAGGCATGTGCCACCATTCCCGGCTTGAATTCCTTCTTTTTGAGATAGGGTCTCCCCATGTAGCTCACGGTAGCCCTGAACTCACTGTGTAGCCCATCATGTCCTCCAGCTCACCCCTCCTCTGCCTCAAGTATGTATGACTACAGGTGTGTTGGTTTGGATCGGATGTCCCCCATAAACTCATGTGTTTTCAATGATCAGTCCCCAGCTGGGCCAGTTTGGGAGGCAGCTCCTTGCTGGTGGAGGTGTGTTGCTGGGAGCAGGCTCTGGGCTGTTACAAACCGGGAGGAGCTCAGCTCACTTTCTTGCTGCTTTCTACCAGCTGTTGTGACAAGAAGTGACGCCCATCCTCTGCTCTCCCATCCTGGGAGGGTTTTGTCCCAGCACTCAAAGGTAACTATGGCAACAGGCCTGCACCACAGCTGGGTAGCTGCCTCTAGACTGGAACTACAGTGTCAACTCTCCTGGGTCTCTGGGTGCCCACTGCAGATCCTGGGACTTCTCAGCCTTCATGATTGCATGAGCCAACTCCTTCTAATATGTTACATGTCTTATTAATATATAGCACACACTCATGTGCATCATGTGTCTGTATGAATATCGTGTATATTTCTTGTAGCAGGATAGTCATTGGCTCTGTGTCTCTAGGGAACACAGCACACTTGGTGGGGGGTGTGGTGGTGTTTAATTCTCCAGTTTCCATAATGCATGGAATTTTGATGGAGAAGAAGTGCTTGGCCGCCCTTGGTGACCGTGTCCTAATATATCTCCGCTGCAGAGCTGCCTGCGCCCATACTGCGCCTCTGCAGCCCAGGGACACTTTTCCACTTGGTCAAGGTGGTGTCGGGCTGGCAAAGCAAAATCATTGCTATTTGACTTTCAACTGTGAAATTTTGCAGTAATATTATGAGTTGCCCCCCTTAGCAATTGTCTGGCTTACAAACTCCCGGGAAGGTGAGAATGACTTGGAGTTTGTGGGGAGCAGAGCAGGTTAATCACAAGACTGGGCTGCTGGGAAGGCTGGTGGGGCATCGGCAGATGGGCTCCCTTCTCTCTCTTTGATTTTCCTTATTTTCAGCCTGACATTAAAAAAAATAGATTTGCTTTGAGTTTTTGCACATTTACAAAATCCATTTGAAAGCGTGGTGGCTGGGAATGGAACTGACTTGGTGGGGAACTGCCCACAGGTTTCCTTAAAAAGCAGGGCTTGCTAATTCTGAGTCAAGGAGAAGTCAAAAAGCCCTCTAATTAATAAGCTTACCTAGCTAAGAAGAATCAAACGGAGCCAAGACATAGGGCCCAGGGGTGGAAAGTGGCTGTTTGTTTCTTTGAAATCGCCAGCAGCTTTGGGACACCTTCCCAAGAGTCTTTGCCTTTAGTTGGCCCTGGAATCTGGGCAGGGAATGAGAGGAGAGGCCAGTTCCATGGAAATCCTCCAGTGCAAGGCACAACAGTCTCTGTCACATGGAGTCCTGATTCTCAAAAATAAGGAAAGGCCAATGACCACTGTGTTGTAACAGCTTTGTTATATACACACATATATACATATACAAATATATATGTATACACATGCACGCACATATGCAAAGACAAATGCATATATACACATACATATTTAAATAAATATATATACACACATATATAGCTATATGCATGCATATGTGCAAGCATTTATAAACACATATATACATGCCTATCTACAAATCTATGCACACATATATTTGCGTGCACACACACACACACACACACACACATTGTTAGTCCATATATAAACAGTCCTCATTCATCACAGCCTTTCCGGGAAGGTTTTCCTTGCTAACTGGAATGAACTGGCCATTGTCCCATCCTGTCCTAGGCTTAATATGCCAGTGGCCAACCTTCACTATCCGCAATTGTAGACTTATCTCCCATACCCTTCCCTGGTTCACCAGTGACTCCTGCCTGGAACCCAGACCCTTGCCTGGCTTCCCTAACCCTGTGGACCTGCGCCCCCAGCAAGCCCACTGTCCTTCTAGATGGACTTTGCCCTCCTCTGCTCCCACCTCCCTTCCATCCTATTCTAAGCTGAGCCTGGTTCCTCCAGGAAGCCTCTGAGCATCTCAGCCTTGGGACCCAGTGCTGGGCTCTGAATGGCTTCATGGGTGCCTTGGTTGGTCTGTTTGCCTGTCAGAAGTTTATTCAGCACCTTCCATGTGTCAGAGGAGGCTGAAGGACTCACACACTACAACTGTGAGAAGCCACAGACCCATGTGCATCCAGCTTGGGTCTGGGCAGGGAACACACTGTGAGCTATAGATTCTCTTGATTCAGAGCCAGGATGCTTTGGGCACACTTTGGGGGCAACCTGCACAGGAAACTCTGGGCAGTCCAAGCTTTGTCAAATTGACCTTGGGCATGACCTTGGGCTGGTGTGAGTTGGTCAAGGAAATGAAAACCTGGCAGAGACCATGAGTCCTTCTGCAGCTCTCCAGATAAGCTCTGGCTCAGGCTGAAAGGAAGCCCTGGAGGCAGGAGCGGAGCAAAGAGCATATCCAAGCTGCCTCATTGCAGCAGCATCAGGTCAGGAGCAAAGAGGGCTTCTACCAGGAGCGCGGCTCAGTGAGCCTGTGTTCTAGGCAAGGAATAACCCAGTGCAAGGTAGAGTCTGCAGTGGCGGCCAGGGGATGGATAGGGCAGAGCAACCAGGATGCTGGAGGAAGCAGGTTCAGGGAGATGCAAGCTAAGCCACTGGACACCAGGCCTGCAGAGCAGTAGAGAGGCACCCAGCTTTGAGGCTGCTGGGAGTCATCAATGAGAGTAGCTGCATCACACAAGTCCTGCAGTCTCTACAGCTCACACTGTGGAGTCCTTTCCAAAAGAAAGACAATAGTTTGAGACCCAAGGTGGCTCCGGTGAGGGTTGTGGCAGGTTCCATCCCCATTTTCACACTTAATCACTGATCTGGTGAATGGTGCAGGGTGTAGTTATTAACCCCATTTCATAGATGATAAAACTGAGGCTTTGGAAATCACAGGAGACCACAGTTAGGAATCTTTGGCTACCTGGGGCTTCAGATTCATCTCTGAGGACACCCTCAGATACTACACCACTGGGTTTGTCTTCCCACCAAAATAAGCTGAGGAATTTACCTGAAGTTGTTTTTGGCTCAGTAACAAATACATATTGAAGACTACTGGCAGAGTTTGGCTAAGAGGAAACAACAGGCCATCAGTTCCGATCACTGGACGACGACTTTGTATACTGCCTGAAAACACTGGCTGTAGCCATGGGCCTTGGGTGGGGAGGGTGGAAGACACAGGGCTAGAGAGAATGACATTTGGTTGCTTGCTAAAGTATTAAAAAAAAAACTTAACTAGCAAAATATTTTTAAATTAGACAAATGATTTTACTCACTGCTTAAGAGTCACTTTGGCTATACAACTGAGAGCTGGAAAAAGCTGCACTGCATGCAGCCATATGGGAGACAGAAGTCATCAGTGGTGAAAACAGTGGACACTGAATATTCAAGTTTGGCCATACAGGCCCAATGACTGAACGGGTGCAATAGTGGTATGTCTGCTCTTGGGGTAACCAACTGCTCCATAATTGGACTTAAGGCCCTCTCTATGGAGGGAATACATACCTGGTACTGAAAAACCTAAGCAAAAGCCTATGGCAGGGGATGTCATGAGCCTTAGGGGTATAAAGCTGCACTTGTCTGGTTAAATGTATATATTATTCTCACCAAGCTACCCTGAAAGCACTACGCTTAATGTTCAAATTCACATATTAATGCTACTCTCACTTCTGGTTAGAGAAGCTTCTCTTTTCAGATGATGATGACCACTGGGATGACCCAAAAGGCAACATAGTGCTAAGAAGAAGGGATGGAGGAGTGTCCAGCACTGAAACATCTCTGTCACACCCTCCAAGGCTCAGGGCCCATTGCGGAAGCGGGGGCGGATAGAATGGAAGAGCCAAAGGAAGGGTATGACTCCTTACAATGCAACTGTCCAGACAGAAATTGGCCTCGATATCCATGACCTTGCTGTGCCTAGCAATACCTTCGCAAGACCCTCATAATAGAAGAAAAAGATGATGACATCAAATTAAAAGAGAGACTAATGGAGAGAGGGAAGGGATATGACAGAGAATAGAGTTCTGAAGGGGAATGGGGGGAGGGGAGGGAAATATCATATGTTTTTTTGTATGTAAGTATAGAAGTTGTCAATAAAAAATTTTTTCTTTGCAAAAACAAAGTCACTTTGGCTATAGAAGAAAACACAAGGTGGATTCACAGACATGTGATGGGAGGGGCCACTGAGCTGCCATGGGTGAGGTGCCAATTATTTTCATGTCTGTGTTATTAAAAGTTTAGGGATAAAATTTTTAAAAATTTAAAATAAACTCCCAACCCTTTCATTTGCAACATGAGGTTTGTAATTTTTATGTTGGAAAATATCAGCTGGAGTGCCTTGATTTCTGGGGACATCATTCAGAGGCATCATTGTGGAAACTCTGAGTTTAACACCTCTGTGGGTTGAGGGTCCCCTCACGGTTCTTCATTTGAGCTCATCTCTGGGCTAATTTTTCATCAAACCCAGCGGTACGGGGTCCAGAGCTTACAAGACCATTCTCTGGGTAGTTCCACATTTTGCTCAGCACCCGCTTTTTTCATCTGTGTATCATGATGTCATCCATCAAACTTCTCCCAGCTCCTCACGCTGCCTCCCAGGGCTGAGCACTGGTGCTTTAGTTTTTTCTCAGCAATGCCAGCACCGTGGAACAACAATGTTGTCAGCTTCCTGGCATCGCTTATGAAATATTTTCTGTTACTGAGAGTCTTGGAGGTGGAACTACAAAAGGGTGCACACGTGCCTTTTCTCAATATGCTACGGAAACAGAGCTGGCCTTGTGATAAATATTTTCCGGTCGTTGTCTTTAAGGGGCTAATTTTTCAATCTTAAAGAGAGTGAGAAAAAAAGAGAGAGAGAGTCCTTCAGTTTTCCAGGTAACTAATAACTGAAATGGAAGAAAGGAAATAAGTTGATGGATAGAGTTGAGCAGATATGAAGCCATATATATCTGATTCTGGTAAAAGCCCAGGCCCTCCCCAATGAGCAGCAGAGGTATTTTCTTTAGGAAGATTAGACTATTTTTGAATTCTACTTATTAAACTAAATTGAATGTCATATCATGAAATCCATTTCAACTTTTATGGACATGCCTGCCTCCCCTAGGGGCTTCTTTAGGCATTTGGTTTATTGGGGAAGAGTCATTTACTCCCTACAACGATGCCCACGGTGCTGACACATGACAGCAAGGAAAATAAGCCGCAAAGCCCAACTTCCTATTGCAGGGCAGTATCGACTCACTTGATCTTCTGAAAGTAATGGAAAATGTTACAAGATGGCGTCCTGGGGAAGGCTAGCAGATTCTTGCATAGCTAATCAAAATGTTAGCATCCTGGAAACTCACCCTAAAACGACCTCTGTGGGCTGCTTCAGAGTGAAGAAATCTCCTCAAAAAAGCAAGTGTTTCTGGAAGAAATGGGGGGCTGCAATGGAAAAGAAGCTAAAACCCCATGGCTGCACTGGGGAGGTCACTGTCACCCCCCTGTTGTCCTGAACTGTCAAAAGTTGGACTCCTTTATAGATTTCTGAGTAATTCAAGATCCTTTCATAAATAGTGTCATAAACTTCAGCATGCCTAATTCCTTGGCATTGAACTCTGAGCTGAGTATAGCAAAGAAATTCTATCCAGAGTTCCTCCCAAAGTCATAAAGCGATCCAGGTGCTAAGTGACCTCACTGTGGACACAGGAACAGAGATGGAAATTCTCTAGCTGGTGTCCCATCCCTCACTCTGCTTTGTGCGATGTGTGTGGATGGCTGCAGTGTATCTTGATGCTAGTATCCCGTTTCAGAAACGCTCAGACATTATCTTGTGGAAGTGAAGTATGGTCTAAAATTCCCAGTGCATTTAAAAAAAAAAAAAAACAGACAATTACAATACCATTTTCACTGATGCAAGATGCAGGTTTGAACCAAATTCCAACAGCTTCATTACTAAGTCTAAAGGAATCTGAAAATCTTTTGGAGGCTAACAAGGTTAGGAGAGGCGACCGACCTCCTTTTCCCTCCACCATCACCTGGCCCCGGTTATCACTTCTCCCTTGTGCTCAACTTTGGCCGCCGAATATGTATGAAGCAACAAACAATCAGGAAAAAATGAGGTGGAAAAAAATTCTAGATAGCAGAACTGAAAGGAAATGAAACAATGAGGATTTGAAAAATGCAATTTAACACAGGCTTAACCATTCAAAATGACTGTGCGTGTCTGAAAGAGAGCAGAAAGGGAATGGTTGGAATATGTTTACTTCTTAGAAAATTCAGGCTTCGTTCACGAAAGGCAAGGCATGCTGAATCTAGACTGCCCTTCTCATTCCTGGGATCTAGAGATTCCACTCATCCAGGAACTAGTACAGAGTCCCAGGCGGGGGGAGACCAGAAAAACCACGTCTCATGATTGCAGAATCACCTCTAAATTCATGTTTAGACTGTTTCCAATTTATTTTTATCTCCCAATCATGTGTGGATGTGAACACTCTGTTACTATTTCTAGCTTGTTAATAACTAAGCAATATTTTCCCAATCATTGACAGTCTCACGCATTGCAAATGAAAATCAAATCTGCAAGATGCAACACCTTCCGGGAAACCAGATCCATTCTTCCCTGCCTGGCCAAGAAAGACAAGTTTTTAATCAGCAGTCAACTCCGCAGCCTGTGGAGTTGGTTTAAACTAAGTCAGCAACTCTGATTCTTTTATTTGAAGAACAAATAGCAGGATAACAGTTAAGCCTTGGAAACACACCGTCAAGGCTTGCACCCAAAGATTTTAGATTCTTCAATTCAAAAATGTTAACATGGAGTCTTTTATCTCTCTCTCTTTCTTTTCCTTCCTTCTCTCCCTCCCCGCCCCTCTTTTCTTCTCTCTTTTCCTTTCTTATTCTTCCTCTCCCTGATCCAGTATTTTTGGGAATTGGGAATATTTTTAGGAATACTGATGTTTGAAGAGTAACAATTCTTTGCAAATCCTGGCTCTGCTGTTTTATAGGTGAGCCATCTTGGGCAAATACCATGAACTCTTTTTCCTCACTTTTCTCAACTGTAAAATGGGTGTCACCTCACAGACTTTAATCATATAAAGATATGAAGAACATTGTCTGTTCATGAGGAACCCTGTACTTAATACTTTTGATGGCAAATGACAAAATCCCAACTCAAAGTTGTGTATTCAAACAAGGGATAGAGCAAAACAGCTGAGGCCACATAGTGGACCCCCTGAATTCGGCCAGACCTATCTCTGTGGGGCTCCCCTTCCTACAAAGACGGTCACTGACAAGGCGAGGATGTAGCTCAGTGGTAGAGTGCATAGAGGCTCTGGGTTCCATCCCAGCAATACAACAGACAGACAGTCAGAGATGACAGATAACAGACAGAGGGATAGAGAGCTGGTAGATGGACGAATGGAGAGGTCTAAATGGATGGACAGTAAAAGATTGATAGGTGGGTGGATACATTGATAGGTAGGCACATGAGTGGATGATAGATGATTTACTGGTGAGTGGATGGGTGGATGGTGATATGATAGATAGGGAAGAAGGGAAAAAGATGATAGATGGATAGATAAATAGACAAAATAGATGTCACAGGCAGCCCCAGATCTATTCTGTAGCACTGGTATATCCATTTAGGTGAAAACTTATTCAACCACTGTGCCTGGTGGGAGATTTGCCTTGTACAAGGCCATAGTGTTTGCAGAGTGGGAAAGCCAAACATGTCCCCGAGAGGCCCAGTGAATGCCAGTTCTCATTCTCCTGCAGCTCTTCCTGCACACTGAAAAGGCAATAGCTGGGGCACCGGCAATTCTAAGATCGCAGCATGTTACTCAAGCACCGATTTCTCATCAGAAGACCACAGCGATGCAGTGTCTACCATATGGTGGTCACTGCGAGGATGCAAAACGACCATGAGCACAAAGTCCAGGCCAGGGAATGCCACCTGATAAGCCTTCCGTAATTTCCAACTATGGTTAATTCCCAGTCCTGTCTTTCTATTTCCTTAGCAACATAATGAACCTCCAATACATGTCTTAATTGAGAGTAACTTTGGGGGTGCAGCAGGCCACCCTAGGGAATGGTGTTGGGCTAACATTAGGTGGTGTCCCTGTCTAGCCTCAGGACAGGTTCCTTCTCAACAGACTAGGAGACTCCCTGCTGTGACATCCATCCAGATACCTACTGGCCAGGCAACCTTTACTGCATGGGGAAGACAGAGCTGCAAGAATCAGTGTCCCTACCCCCCACTGTCACCTGCTCCTACCTGACCCCCACACAGCTGGTAGATCAATGGTTGTGAAGACAGTGTGTGAGTTGGAGGTGCTTGGCACACAAGTGCTCAGGAAGTGGACACAGTGAGCAAGGAGGATTCAACTGTGGAGGGACCTACTCATTCTTATTCGGCCCCGGCCATCCTACCCCTTTCTTATCAGACCCATTCTCCTGGCCACTCATAGGCTGGGATCACCTCATGCCCTGGCCACTGCGATTGGCCCAGGTTTTGCCACAACTATCCATGAAGAACCAGAAAGCACTGGGGACAGAGAACAGATCTCACAGAACCCTGGGGTCATGAGTCATGAAGCCAGCCAGGAGCTGGAGAAGGCCAGCAGAGGTGCAGACAGGAAGACACCTGCCTTCGCCCTCGTCCCTTTCTTGGTGCTCCATCCTTCATGATCCTCTGGGACCTGTCCTCAGCTGCTTTCTTACCACAGCCTTGGGGCTGGCCTGACTTCCTTCCCTTCGTCGGGAAGAGCACCTCAGAGTAAGCTGCCTCTCTCTTCCATGCGCGCACTTGCGTTTCACAACCCCTGGACAAAGAGGGCTTTGTTTCCAGGGGCTGTCAGCTAGATCATTCAAGAGACTGTCCTTGCGCCTCACCGTCTGCCATTCCTGACTCTCCAGGTGGAATGGGGCTTGTTAATAGCCAATCGGACAGACAGCACCATGCTCACCAATTCTGCCTGTCCCATATTGTGTTTACCCATGTTATTTTACACCAGCAGCCAGATGTTCCAGGGCTAGATTGAAGAAGCTCCCCTTGGAGGGGGCACAACCGTTCTTCAGCTTATATGTTGTTGGCTCGCTCACACAGGGCCCTTGGCGTGGCGATCGGTCCTGTCTTATCCTCATTTATAGTCTCCCTATCAGAAGTGAATGCAGGCGAATCACAATCCCAGCATCCAAATCCCCATGTCTCCGGCTTTAATTTCCAAGTCACAAAATAATAGGCGCTTCTGGCTCATCCCAGAAGGCAGAGGAGGGGATGGGGGAGACCCACTTCCTCCGGGCACCCAGGTGTACACCCCTAGCATTTCACACCACTTAAAAGATTCTGCCCAAACTGCCAACAACGTGTTACCAACAAAGCCCTTCCCGAAAATGGATCAAAAACACTTTGTAATGAGTGTAGGAGCTGGTTTCAAAAGGGCCAGCACTAACAAAATTCCCAGTTCTGGCTGTTTGACACTCAAAGAGCCCAACACAGGATGGGAAAATGCCCCCCAAATAGTTCCACTGGCAGAGACAGTCATGCAAGCTGACTACCCAAAGGGGCATTTCTAAGGAGTTGGCTTTTATTTTCCTGTTTACATGGAGTGTGCACACGTTGGGATGTTCGTTTCTTTGTGTGCGTGTGTGTACATGTATGTGTGTAGATGCAGTGCAGATGTGGGCATGCATGTCGGTAGGCCCGAGGACAACCTCAGATGTTGTCCCTCAAGCACTGTTTTCCTGCTTTCAAGTCAGGGTCTCTCACTGGCCTGGAGCTCACCAATTAGGCTAGACTGTCAGTCAGGAAAGCTTCTGAGATGCCCTCGTATCTGCTTCCCCAGCGCCGAGATTACAAGCATCTGCCACCATGCCCAGCCATTGTCCGTGGATTCTGGGGATCGCCTTTGGGTCCTTCTGCTGACAAGGCAAGCACTTTATTGACTGAACTATCTCCTTGGATGTTCAGTTTTTGACCATTGGTACAGCTTGCAAGGAAGAGTTATATAAGGTTTGGAGTGACGGTCTGACAGTTACTAGATGCAAATTCCACGTGTAACAAGAATCCTGAATGCAGGACACGCCTCCTTGCACAGGAGCCTCTTAGTGTGACATCAGCCCCCAAGTCCAGTGGGTATCGTGTCTGCTCTGAGGTGGGAGGGGGGGATGGTTAGGGATATACCCACTGCACAGAGCTTGGCCCACAGGACCTGGGGAAAGGGTTTCTAGAAGGATCTCTGCCAGCCCTAGCATGTCTCTGGGGAGATGCTCACTATTCCTTATGGAGAACCCCACATCCTTATTGTACACCACTTCATCACGAGCTCCACAGACCCACAAGAGGTCTTTCTAAATGTACACCATCCCTTACCCCAGCCAGACCACTGACCGAGCCATCTTAAAGGGTCTTTGGACTACATCCTTGATGTTGACAACCAGCTGCTCCACCCTCTTCCCAAATCAGCATGTGATTACAAGGCTTCCAGGTCGCAGCAGAAGTTCCCATGGGCCAGAACAGCCAGAAGTAAGGAGTCCTCATCCTCACCCTGGGCAGCATAGAGGTCCAAGCCCTCCCTTTCCTGCCCTTCCTCTCACCTCACTACTGCAATGGCATCTTGATGTCTTCAGACTTTGCAAGAACCAACAAGGGACAGGAGTATGATCAGAGGCAGGTAGGGCCCACGCCGGGCCTGGAGGCCCTGTCTCTATTTCAGGCATCACTCCAGTAACTGTGGGCTCCAAGCTTCACCGGGGCCAGCAGCGTTAACCCAGTGCTTGGCTCCGGGGACACAGGAACTGAGAGAATCAATTGCATTAATTGGGATCTCTCTCTCCTCTGGAGATACTTGTCTAAAAGCAAGCCCTATGTAAAACACTTACAGTGGTGAGCCGGCTAGCATGTTTCTTTTGTTACACGACCACCTCACGTTTGTCCAGAGTTCGGGGCTTTCAAACCACATAAGGTTTTATGTGATCGTTATAAAATCCCTTCATTTCCCAAAGGCAGGGTAGTAAGGATTAAGTTTGACTGCCGAAGACAGCTTTGTTGTAAATGGTCTCTAATGTCACAAAGTAGCTTGGGAAGAGAGGCTTATTAAACAAATTTCGTGGGCTACAAATCATTAGAAGTGATCACATGTCGTGCTCATTTGCTTAACCTGAAAGGTATCCATGAGGGTGTGGAAAGAAACTATGCAAATTAGTGTTGCTCCCAGTGCCTACAGGAAGGCCAGCACAGGGTAGAGAAAAGCCAGGAAGCCTCAGGAAAAACACAGTAGACCTGAACATCACTTCTTGAGGTTTTTCTCATATCTTGTAAATACACACACACACACACACACACACACACACACACACACACACTCAAGAATCTGGGCCTGCATTTGTTAATCTGAAGATTTAGGTCTAATGCCATTCTGTGACAGAGAAGACAGGGGTGGCTCAGGCTCAGTGAGGGGCAGGATGGGAACCTCATTGCGGATTTCCTGATCAATACTCTGTTCCTCGCTGCCAGGCCACCTCCTGCACCCCTTTCATCATCAGAAGGGTATGTTGATGAAGCCAAATGGGTAATGGGAAGTTTGGGGTGGCATGGACTCTTGGTGGAAAGCTTTTTTTTTTTTTTTTTTTTTTTTTTTTTTTTTTTTGGTTTTTCGAGGTAGGGTCTTACTCTGGCCCAGGTTGACCTGGAATTAACTATGTAGACTCAGGGTGGCCTTGAACTCACGGCGATCCTCCTACCTCTGCCTCCCGAGTGCTGGGATTAAAGGTGTGTGCCACCACGCCCGGCTGATTTGGGTTTTTGACATTGAATTCATCCCCAAGGAAGGACCACTTGTGGCCATACAGGCAGGGAGGCTGGGTTTTAGCTCTGCTAAGGCTGAGCCCTGAAGTCACATGCCAGAGTCCTTGACTTTGGTGGGCCCAGTCCTTGGTCAGGAGTGGTGGCCTTCATCTCCATGCCTCTCTTGGCTCCTGACCTTGAACCTCTCACACAAGCAACACAGACTGAGTCTCACCAGGAGAGTTATGGCCATGTACCTGCCCAGATAGCAGAACCGTCCTCTCACCTCTCTCAGTCCTGCACTAGTAACTTTAAGGGCCGTGAGCCCTGTGGAGACCTTTCTTTCCCAGGAAGATGTACCAGTTAAATAATGTTGCTAACTTGATCAGATCAGGAGTCAAGTAACAGCCATGTCCCTTGAGTGGGTCTGAGGGGAGGCAGCCTTCCCACAGAGTGGACGGCCCTTCTGGTAGTGGATTACATGCAAAGATGCTCTGAGAGAACACAGAGCCTTTTGCTTGGCTGCCCGTGGAACTTGCTGGTGAGTACCTCTACCCCGTTGCTGCCGTCCTTCACGGGCACTGGGACCCAACTTCCTCAGTCTTCCAATGTGGACTGAAGAGCAGCAGTTCTCCAGGACGCCTCCAGGCCTTCAGTGCCAGGTCAGGACTGCCGAGACATCCAGCCTTGTGGATGGGTCAGCTATGAGGTTCTCCAACTCGCCAGCCTGCAGACATCCATTGTTGGACTGCCAGCCCATCTCCTGTAAGTAACCTAACCCATCCCCTTTACCATACCCATTCATTCAGTTGGTTTTGCTCTTCTAGAGAGCTGAGTCATACAAGTGGGACTCAGGTGTCCATACTAGCTAGCCTCTTGTGTGTGCGTGTGGGGGGTTTGGGGGGGTGGGTGAAAAGGCCAGGGAAAAACCTCACACATAGCTCCTCAGACGCTGCTTTAAAGACAGGTTCTTTCATTGGTCTGGGACTCACCAAGCAGTACAGACTGATGAGGCAGAAAGCCCCAGGGATTCTTCTTCTTCTTTTAAAATGTATTTTATTTATTTATTTGAGAGAAAGAGGCAGACAATGAGAGAGAGAGAATGGGTACACCAGGGCTTCTAGCCACAGCAAACAAACTCCAGATGCATGTGCCCCCTTGTGCATCTGGCTTACATTGGTCCTGGATCCTTTGGCTTTGCAGGCAAACGACTTAACTGCTAAAGCCATCTCTCCAGGGATCCTTCTATCTCTGCCTACCCAGTGTGGGGATGACAAGCCATGCCACCATGCCCAGATTTATTTTTTCCTTTGGATGAGTTCTGGGGATTGAGCACACAGCTTCTCATGCTTGCAAGGTTTACCAACAGAACTATCTCCACAACCCTAGTCTCTCTTTCTCTCTTTCACACACGGCTCAGAGATAAGGTTTGGATATACGTCCCGCACAGGTTCGTGTACTGGAGCATGGTTTCCAGCAGATGTGCTTTTGGGGAAATGATTGAGTCCTGAGAGTTCTGGCCCAAGCACTGGAGTCAGCCTTTGGTGGTTTCATAATGTGGTGGCGTTATTGGAACGTGGCGGCAGGTAAGAGGGGGCCAGGTTGGGAGAAGCTGAGTCCGTGGGGGTGAACCCTGTAACATGTGTCTTGTCCTCTGCCCTTTTCTTTCTCTCCTGTCCAACACAAGGCGAGCTGTGGCCTGCTCCATATGTTCTTTGCCATGTTGTTGATCATTATCACGGCTCAGAAACACCAAGCCAGCTTGCAATGCGCGGACACTATGAAACTTTGAGCCAGAAAAATGTTCCTGGTAGTTTGTCACAGCGATGGAATGTCTAACACACCCAGGAATTCCCATTATAATGCCATCCAGCATTTTTTAAGAGTGAGATTCTTGTATTAATTGTAACTGCTTCAGAGTGCACTTGTTAGGGTCCCAGTAAGAGTTCTGATTTAATCCTGGCATTTCCCATTTTCTGTTCTGTTAGGATTCCGTTTCTAATTGGTAGTGATGAGGTATGAAGAGAGCTCTGAGAAGGTTCTTGATCCTGAAGCACATCCTACTGTGCACGGTGGTCTCTGTGTGTAAACGGCAGATTCTCTTTATTGTGAGTCAGTGTGTGTGTCGTCATATGTGCGTGTTGTACATGTGTGAGTAGATGTGCACACCTATGCAGAGGCCAGAGGAAGTCATCAGATACCGTCCTCTGTTGCTCTTCCACTTAACTCCCAGAGAGTCTCTCACTGAACCTGGAGCTCACTATTCTCGGTTAGTCTGGCTGACCAGGGAGCACCCGTATTTCTCCCCCGCCCCGCAGGCCCAGAGTCAATCCTGGGATTACATGCACGTGCATCTATGCCTGGCTTCTTACATGGGTGCTAGTCTCATGCTTGCACAGTACGTGCTATAATCATTTAGCCGTCTCTCCAGTTTCTTTTAACTCCACAGATGATGAAATTGAGGATTGGAGATGTCAGAGTTTCTTCGTGATCCAATACGAAAGACCAGAAACAAAAGGTTTCATCTCTCCTGCCACTGAACTTCAATGCTTACAGCTGACCGGCACACAATCTTGACATGGTTTATTAGGTACTTTTCTCCTCGTTGTGTCCAGATATCAGAAGAGAACAAATTTAAGGGAGCAAGGTTGTCCATCAGCAGGGGGAGCAGCTTGGTCGGTGACTGAGTTTTTCTTCAGTCCACTGGGCCAATCCCATGAGCATGTTACCACTCACATTCAGGGTTCTCAGTCCTATCTGGAAATCTAGGGAAGGAGTGTCTCACCTGGGGCCAGCTCCTGGTGTGCCTGGCTAGTAGGTGCGTCCATCTCTTGAGGGTCTTCATTAGTCCTGCCTGATACGGGTCTTTCTAACTCATCTTCAACCATCACTTCTATCCCATCTGCAACTAAGGTCACTCTGAGATGCTGAGGGAGGACGTGAGCGTGGCTTTTCTGATGGACAAAGCAGGACGTGCCTGGCCCCTGTGCTCACTGGGCAAAGACTGAGTCCTCCCGGCCCGGGCCCAGGCCTCAGGTGCAGGCCTAGGTGGGCAGTGTCTTGGGCTTCAGGCTCAGCACACGCCGCAGACAGGTTGGCACCCAGGTTCAGCCTATCCGAGTGGGTGCAGTAGACGCCTCCGGCACTTCTCTTGGTCACGCGCCGACAGGCACACAGGGTAAACCGAGGCACGGAGCGAAGAGGCTGGGTGGGAAGGTGCATCCCAGCTCCTGCAGCCAAAGGACCTAGAAGGCAGGGAGCGGGGCGGGGAGGACACTAGCGTCAGGCCCCGAGGCAGGCCTGGAAGCCGGCGCCCAGCGAGGCTGCGCAGAGCTACGGCCGCGGCGCCGCGCACTGGGCATGCTCCGACCCCGGAGAGCCCGCCCCGCGCTCTCCGCCTCGCTTCCGGCCCCGCCCAGGCCCCGCCCCTCGCGCCAAGGCCACGCCCCGGCCCCGCGGTCGGCTAGGCGGCTTTACTCCCGCCCCTCGCAGGCTCCTCCCTTCAGGCCCCGCCCCTCGCGCTAAGGCCACGCCCCGGCCGCGCTCGGCCACGCCCCCAGCTCAGGCGTGCCCTGGCGTCCCGCGCTTTGAGCAGAGTTAGGCGCCTGCTGGTCTCAGCCCGTCTGCTCCGTTTGCAGGTTGGTGAGTGTCTCTGTGGTTTTCCACTGGCCCAGTGCGGGTCTGTGCCCGGGGAGAGCGGGAGTCCCGAGTCCAGGGGACAGTCGCAGCTCCTGGCTTATCCTCAAGTGGCTTCCTGCACCGGCCCCATGGTATACCCGACCTTTCCTGGGCCTGGGGCTCGTGGGTCAAGTTGCAAGGTGATGTGACCTGGTGTGGAGGTCGTGGCTTCCCTTGCCACACCTTCGAGACTGCTGGACCTAGACCTGGGCCCTACTTCGTTTTGGCCTTCCTGCCCCTCTCTGCAGACCAGAATGTGGGTCACTAAGCCCACATTTCTGGAAGCTTCCGGTGCCTGCTTGCATCCAGTCTTCTCATGCTGGATCCCATAGCTCCTCTTGCTTGAGACAATGACGAGGCTCCAGAGCGTTTGTGCACATTTCCCTGAAATCCCGTCCTTAAACACTTGGGTAAATACGTGCTGCCGGAGAGCCGGTTAGCCCTGGCACCATAACTCCCAAATTGGTGAGAGCGCTCTGCTCACTGGCTCCGTCTGGATTCCTCTCTCACATGGATTTGCTTCCGCTTGCCTCAGCCCAGAGCCAGCTTTCTGTCCTGGGACACGAGGTTGTGTGTGTACAGCTTGGGTTTGGCCGGGTCATCCTCAGATACAGGGAAGCTGCTGAGCAGAGAAGGAAGAATTAGATTGGTATTTGCATATACAAATATGTAGATAAGTATAAACCAGTGGAGTGTCTGCTGGACAGGTCGTCCTCTTCATCTCCCAGTCCTGACATGATCTGATAGGATTTTGTATCTCCATGGGTCTCTCCATGGCTGGAACGCTCATGGCAGTGCCATGACTTGCAGCACTGGCTGTGGAGGTGTCAGGAGCCTGTCTGAACTCTTGACTCATTATCAGGCTGTCTGCCAGGACCCAGAGTCCAAGAGTGGCAGGCAGAGTGGGCCTGAGCTGGCCTGGCTGAGGTGGCATCCCTTTCTGAATAAGTCTGACGATAGAGAATGGAGGACTGCCTTACCTTCTGGGGCCCAGTATTTGGGAGGCTGAGGCAGGAGGATTGTCAGGAATTAAAGGCCAACGTGGACTACATAGAGAATTCCAAGTGAGCCTGAGCCACAGTGTGAAAAAGCCCTGCCGCAAACAAACCCAAAATGGACTAAATTATCCGTTTTATTTTGCAGAATATAGATATTCATGAGGTAGTAGTCCAAACCATTGAGACCAGCTCTCCCTTTCTTTGGTACTAATGCTGTGTGTGTGTGTGTGTGTTCCACCTGGTCTGCTGAGTAGGAAGACAGTAGATGCAACACTGCTGTTTGTGATAATCTGAGTACCTCATATGCACCTTCACTTGGGATAGGGCTATACCTCCAGTCAGCCCATTGTGAGGTGAAAATAACTGCAAGTCAAAAATACATTTCAAGGCCTGGAGAGGTGGCTCAGTGGTTAAAGGCTCTTCCTTGCAAAACCTGCTAGCACCCACAGAAAGCTGGATGCACAATGTGGCCCATGCATTTGGTATGCATTTTCAGAGACAAGAGACCCCGGTGCAAATATATATATATATATATATATATACACACACACAAACACACACACATGCAAGTAAATAAATAAATACATAAAAAATGCAGCTAAGATGCCTAGCCCCTGAATAACTCCACTGAGCAACACAGCATGCTGAGTGTCCAAGACTTCTGACTGGGAGCTGGTATGTTATCTGCAGGATCATAGCACCCTGTCCCATGTCATTAGCTTAGGAAAAGATGCAAATTCAAAATTCACAGTGCAGTGCCCACTGAATGCATGGTACTTAATGCATATGACAAAGTAGAAGACTCTAGTTGGGCCATGTAAGTTGTGAACTTTATATTATTAATTATTATTATATTCCTTTGGTGTGTGAGTTTGTGTGTGCCAGCCACGGCACACATGTGGAGATCAGAGACAACCTTCAGGCTAGTTCTTTCCTTCTGCCTCTTGAGGCAGGGTGTCTAACCGCTCAGGGCTCCTTTTGCAAGCTTCCATGGGCTTTCCTTGTCTCCATCCCTCCTCTTGCTGTAGGTACACTGGGGTTACAGAAGTCCCCCACAGCCTCTGGTTTCTTAGAGTTTCACAGCAAGTGCTGACCACTGAGCCCTTCCTACCAGCCTCAGATTGTGAACTTCTGTTTTCTTTTTACATTTCACGCTGATCCTGTCCAACGCTCCACCCTAGTGTGAAGTCCCTGTGTAGATCTACTTTCCCTCTGGCCTTTGGCTTCTGGTTAGGTCTCTGTCACTCCAGACTGATACACTGACTATTTCAGGCTTTGAAGGACCCCAAGCCTAGCTGTTACCACAGTTGTCCTTGGCCCTGTTTGCTGGGTGGATGGCTTTTCTAGTCCTTTCTGATAGAGCTAGCATCTGACTGTAGGCTATTATTTAAATAAAAGCTATAGACTTATAAACCATACATTTCACTGGGAGAATATGGGCTCCGTCCGTCTGTCTGTTCCCCGGGCGCAGATAAGCTGGTCCAAAGCTCCTCCTGGTCTGAAGTGAAAGTGAAAGGGTTTGTCTGGGAGGGGAACTTTCCTGCCTGGGGGAGGTTGGCTCTCCCTTGGTTGACAGGATGGATTTTCCCATTCTGTTTGCTCTAGAGGCTGTGCTGGGCACAGATAAGAGCTGGAGGCCCAGTAGTATAGCCTAAATACTGTGATGTGTGTTCTCGTCCTTTGAGCTGCTGTAGACTGGCCTATGGAAGTAGTCGAGTTTTCTGGCTTAAAAAAAAAAAAAAGAATTTGTAGTAATGAAGAGCTTAAAGAAGAGGACTGTGTGCTGTGTGGTTTATGTAATGGAACATGGTGAATGACAAGAGGAATAACTCCTTTTGTGACCCTGGTGATCTTTGAAGGACTCACTGGCTTTGGCAGGTGTGGTTCACTCATAAAGGGTTCACAACCACGTCCAGCAGACATGGTCCACTTGTGCTAAGGTTTCACGTATACTGATTGTTGGGCCAGCCTACTGCGCCATGCTCCAGAGTCCATCGGAGATAAGTAACCAAATAACCAGATGTCCCCAGCGGCCACAGATGCAGTGGTGACAGATGTTGAATGTAGAGACTCGTTTCCTCAGGAGTGAACTCACTCAGCCTGTGATGTAGATATGTAAAAGTAGTTAAAAATTCTACACACACACACACACACACACACACACACACACACACACAGCTGGTGTTCGTTGTCACGTAGAGCCAGGAAAGGAATGGTGAGAGCAATAAATGCCGAGTGTGTCCACTCTACTACTAAAAGTTTCTTGTTAGAATAATTTCTTGCTCATAATGCCTGTGAAGTCAGCCCAGAGACCTGCTCCAGCTCTGGGGCCTGCTCCCAGAAGTCCAGGGGTGACACTGAATGCACAGTCCACCAATGGTGTGGCTCGTAAAAGCAGGCACTTGTTAAATCTATTTGTTTTTATTATGGACATCGATCTGCCCATTGCAATAACGTATTTGTGGACATTTTTCTGCCAGCGCAGGGCTGGTGGCAGTTTTCACTGACAAAGTGAGTCATATGGATGGTAGTGTGGAGAACTCTCGCCTTGTGGGTGATGGGGCAATCCCAGCCTCGGGTTTCAGAGGTGCCTGCATGGCTGAGGAGACAGTGACTCTCAGGCAGAAGAAAGCTTGGGACTTTACACGGGAAGATGAGATGCATCCCAGTTGCTTCTCATTTGTCAATTTTCAGTCCCATCAAAGGGATGACAGGAAGGGAGCCAGGAATGACGCCTTCAGGTTACAGGCTCCATCGGGGCCAAATGCATCAGCTGGTGGACCTGCTACCCTCCATGAGGTGGGCTGAGCAGTGGAACAGAGTGCCCCCAAGGTGACTTGAGCAGACAACTTTCTAATCCAGACCAGCTCCAGGTCCCTTCCTAGCCGGATGCTTTCTTGGACAGCATTGCTTGAAGGTACCCATATGTATGGATCTGTGTATGTTTTGTAACTCCATAGAGACACATGAATCTCCTCAAAATGCAAACCCAACATGTTGTCAGAGCATGCTAGCTTTAGTTGTGTGGTTATGACAAAGGATGCAGATGTCACTCCAAAGCTTTGGTGTGAGTTTCATAAACAAGTGTGAAGTGTGGGCAGCCACTGCTGACTTCCCCCTCCTCCTGCTCCTCCTCCTGAGTGGGTTATGGGGCTTTTCTCTCTCTAGAATCTCAGTCTACTTGAAAAAAATACTTTATTTACTTACTTGAGAGAGAGAGAGAGACAGAGAAAGAGAGAGAGAGAGAAGGAAGCACATAGAGAGAGAGAGAGAGAGGGAGGAAAAAAATGTACATGCCAAGGTCTCTAGCCACTGCAAATGAACTCCAGACATATGCGCCACATGTGCATCTGGCTTATGTGGATACTGGGGAATTGAACCCGAGTTCTTAGGCTTCATGGCAAGCACCCTAACCACTAAGGATTCTCTCTAGCCCTGATGGTTCACTGTTGAATTCACACCCAAATACATCTCCATGGAGCAGAGCGGGTTACACAGCTCGTGTTAGAGTTGTGTGTGGGGAGGGCAATGAGCATGACCTTGACAGCATCACTCTGTAGGTGGGTGACTAGGCCACAGTTAACCACCCACATCAGGTGTTGGAAGGGAAGGGTTGGCTTATTCTATTTGGGTAAGTAGAAGCACATGGCAATAATACTGGAAAAATCAAAAGCACTGTGTAGGGGCTGGGAGGATAGCTTCATAAAGTGCTTGCCTTGCAAGCCTGAAGACCTGAGTTCAATCCCTGGTACCTACGTAAATGCTGCGTGTGGGTGGGGTGCTCACCCACAATCCCTGATCTGGAGAGGTGGAAACAGGAAGCTCCCTAGGGCTTCACCATCCGGCCATTTTTGTCGAATTGGCAAGCTCCAGGCCAGTGAGAGATACTGTCTCGACAAGAGAAGGATGGCATTTCTGACCCTCTTCACATGCCCATTCTAGTGTTCTGCCATCGACAGTTGCCGAGGCTGAATGCTGGGGTTAGGATCTGCAAAATGCTAAGTAAGCCTATGCCTCCACTGTGAGCGGGCAGCCTGGCTTCCTGTGAGCTCTGTGGTTGCTAGTCCCAGCCAGCCCCAGGCTTGACATCACCAGTCTACAAAGTACAAGAACGTCCTGTAGAACCAGACCCATGCTTCCACATGATGGCAGTGGCCAGAAGCAGCAGTGACACCAGCGTAAGGCAGTGGTATCTGTTGTGTGACTGCTTACAGCAAGGGTGCCCCAGGCCCACTGGATAAATGTTGTCGAGAAGCAGTGATCTGACTGGATGTGGCAGTGCGCCTGTCACCCTAGCACTTGGGAGGGCGCAGGCAAGAGGATCAGGAGCTCAGAGTCCTCCTTGGCTATATAGCAAGTTTGAGGCTAGCCTGAGCTTCATGAGATCCTGCTTCCTCCTGCCTCCCCCAGTGATCTGTACACTGATCTGTACAGTGATCTGTGGGAGTTTCTGGGGAGGGGGTGGGTTTGTTTGGGGTGTCTGTTTGCCTTATATGGTAGCGTTGCTGAAGGTTTACCTAGCTGTGGCTTTTCCTAGAGCCCTAGACCATCTCATTAAATCCTCAGGATCCCCTAGGAGGGGTGAACCTTTAGAGGTTTTGCTTTGCTGGTGAAGAAACTATATTTCAGAGAGGGAGTGCCTTGCCTGAGGTGCTGGGAGGATTTCATTTGACAACAAAGGCTGGCTTTTTCCCTTATGAAATGTTATCTTTGCAATGGTGAGGCTGAGAAGTTGGGAAGTCCTTTTGCAGGCAATAGAGGCCATCAATAAACATACTGGTGTATTTAGTGAAGGTTTCCTGACCAATGTCACGAAGCATTGTCCTTAGCACTAAGGAGAAACATTTCATCCAAGTCTGTCCCCGCTGGAGGTGCTCAGGACTCCATTGAGGAACACACACAGCATTGCTGTGGCTGGATGAAGTTCAGACCTGGTGCCCGTGGGCGCTTTGCTCTTTGCTGGTCATGTTTGCCCCACATCCCATTGGAGTGCAGCCATCATCTGCTGCCACACTAAGCCATCCACCTGCCTAGACAGGAATCCTTGTGTGATCCGAGCATTCCCTAGGTGGCCCAAGGGCAGAACCCAGGGAACATGCCCTCTAGGATGCATTTGGGGACTTGTCAGCAATAGTTCAGTTTGACTGGGGTAGCAGGTGGCCAGCTGAAACATTGCATAGTGCAAACCTTGCAGGGCCTGGTATTTTGCTGAGGGTTTTTCCTGTGATCTTTGTGTGGGGAACACTGCGGTGCCATCAGTGCTCCCTAGAGATCACTTGGCCAGCATGTGAACCACACTGGGGAAAAAAGGGTCATGGATGAACGTTTGGCAGTACAGGGAGAGTGCTGTGGTAAGTTATAGGACCATGGGAGGTCATAGGGGTGTGGGAGGTCACAGGACTGTGGGAGGTCACAGGGCTGTGAGAGGTCACAGGGTCATGGGTGGTCACAGGTCTGTGGGAGGTCACAGGGCTGTGGGGGTCACAGGACTGTGGGAGGTCACAGGGTCATGGGGGTCACAGGACTGTGGGAGGTCACAGGGTCGTGGGGGTCACAGGACTGTGGGAGGTCACAGGGTCGTGGGGGTCACAGGACTGTGGGAGGTCACAGGACTGTGGGAGGTCACAGGGTCATGGGGGTCACAGGGTCATGGGGGTCACAGGGTCATGGGGGTCACAGGACTGTGAGAGGTCACAGGGCTGTGGGAGGTCACAGGACTGTGGGAGGTCACAGGGTCATGGGGGTCACAGGACTGTGGGAGGTCACAGGGTCATGGGGGTCACAGGGTCATGGGGGTCACAGGACTGTGGGAGGTCACAGGGCTGTGGGAGGTCACAGGACTGTGGGAGGTTATAGGACTATGGAAAGCCATAGGATTGTGGGAGGTCACAGGGTCATGGGAGGTCACAGGGCTGTGGGAGGTCACAGGGTCATGGGAGGTCACAGGGTCATGGGAGGTCACAGGGTCGTGGGAGGTCACAGGGCTGTGGGAGGTCACAGGCTGTAGGAGGTCACAGGGTCATGGGGGATCACAGGGTCATGGGAGTTCACGGAGTTGGAGTCGTGGGAGGTCCCAGGGTTGTGGGAGGTCACGTGCAGCCCTGCCAGCTTGTCATTGAGAAGTAGGTGTGGGTGGGAAGAGAGTCTCCTTAGGAAAGATGATCTCATTTAAGGCCATTTTTCTCCTCCTGTCTACCTACCTTCCTCCCTCTCTTCCTCCTTACCTCCCTCCCTTGTCCTTCTATTTCTTCTTTCTCTCTCTCAGCCTCTCTCTCTTTTCTTGAAACGGACTCTCATGTAGTCCAGGTTAGCCTCAAACTCACTCACTCGAATGCCTGATCCACGGCCTCATCTCCCAAGTGCTTGCATTATGCACATATACCACTAGGCCAGCTAGGGACATTTTCTTAGGGGGAAGAACAAAATGTTTGGCACATGGGGTTTTAAATTTATTTAATTAATTTTTTTTTTGTTTTGTTTTTTCAGGGTAGGTTCTCACTCTAGCCCAGACTGACCTGGAATTCACTAGAAAGTCTCAGGCTGACCTTGAACTCACAGTGATCTTCCTACCTCAGCCTCCCAAGTGCTGGGATTAAAGACGTATGCCACCATGCCCTGGCAGGGAAGGGGGTAGGGAAGGAGGGAGAGAAAGAGAATGGGCACACAAAGGCCACTAGCCACCATAGATGAATTCTAGATGCATGCACCACTTTGTGGCTCTGGCTTTTTGTGGGTACGGGGGAATTGAACCTTTGGGTCATTCCCTTTATAGGCAAGCACCTGAGCCATCTCTCCAGCCCAGTTTTATTTTTTGCCATTTTCATATGTGTACATAGCATATCTTAATTGTATTCTTGTCCCCTTCTCACTCCTGCTGAACACTTCGTCTCCCCCCCAGTTGCCTTACTACTTTCAGGTCTTTTTTTTTGATGTGGATTTTAAAAGCACATTTTGAAGAGATGGGCGCACATTGCCATGCTGGCAATAGGTTCTGAGGCAGGGAAGTTGTCTGTTATAACCGTTTATCAGGCCAAGATGTCAGAGGGGAGGAAGTCGTCTCATTAACGGGCACCTCTGCCTCCAGCCTGTGTTAATGGGGTGCAACCTGCATTTCTCACAGAGAGCAGTGGAATCCTTAAAATCACACCACCAAGTTTTAGGTGTACAGTCACAGCAAAATGCATATTAAAAAATAAAGTGTGTGCTTGGTTTTATTAGATAAAGACCATCATGAAAAGTTCTAGCTGGCTGGTGGGGGTTCCTCTGAGGGCCACTGGAGTCAGGGATCAGTCTTCCTTTGGCCTCAGACTCGGGCTTGGTCTGGAATAGAAGACCTGAGGTTTAGTGATCCCAAAGGAAAAGGGAGGCCAGGTGTGCTGGCACACGCCTTTAATCCCAGCTCTCGGGAGGTAGAGGTAGGAGGATCACTGTGAGTTCAAGGCCACTCTGAGACTACATAGTTAATTCCTGGTCAGCCTGGGCTAGAGAGAAACCCTACCTTGAAAAACAAACAAAAAGGATCCTTGGGCCTACAGTGTCAGAGCTAGGGGAGACTAATCAGGAATGGATCTGGTGAGGCCCTGGTCTTGCTCCCACCCACGCTGGAGGCCAAGAGAGAAAAAGGGGGCTTCATCCTATGATAGTTGACCTGCTCCTCTGAGAAAGACTGTATCCTGTTCTACTAAGGCTTCATCCCCACAGCCCCAAACCCCTCCACTCGGCCCTGTCCCCTAGCATCACCACACCATGTAAAAGTCTAACATATGAATTTCCAGAAGAAAACTTGAGCCGAAGCAGGTTCAAGCTAGTCTTATCTTCAGGATCTCCCCTCATGGGAGATGAGGCTGTCCATCCACTGGTGTGTTTCATGCTGGTGAGGGTTTCTAGAAGACATGAAGTAGGTGATTTGACTTTCATGGTGGGAGACTAACCACTGATGGGAGGTATTTAAATCAGACTTTCATCTTTAACACCGGAGAAAACAGCTTAAGTGGGAAGGATTTCTCCTGGCTTCTGGTCTCAGAGGGTTCAGTCCATGGGCTCCACTGCTAGGGCCTGTGGCGAGGCCGAGTGTCATGGTGGAAGGGTGTGTGGAGGAGTAGAGCTGCTCACCTCAAGGTAGCCAGGAAGTGAGAGAGGGAGATATGATGGTGGGGAGGAGAGGAGGAGAAGATAGCAGAGAGATAGGACAGTCAAGGACCCAGTATGTCTTTACCAGTGTCTGTCCCTGTGACCTAGTTCTGACTAGGCTCCTCCTTCCAATATTGCCATCATATTATGGATCCATGAGTGTTTAATCTGGAATTAATTAATTTAATAAGTGATTTCAGGATCTAGTCACTTCCCAATGATTGGGCCCACGCCTGAGGATCAAGCCTTGAACATGCAAATCTTTGGGGACCATCAATACAAAGCACAGCCCTTAGAACAAGCCTTTCTGCTGGACGGCTTTCGAGAGAAGGTTTCAGAATGGGAGAGATCTGGGGGATGTCTCAGCTGTGGAATCTCAGAGGGTCACAGGTGGATGTGTAGGAAGAACACCTGGGGGGACCAAATGGTGTGGTGGAGTTGGTGCGTCCAAGGATTGCAGGTGGTTCCAGCCAGAGCTCAGTGAAGCTCCTCAGAATCCGGCATTGGCGTCTCCGTGTTCCGAGTGTCATCTAGTTAGAGCAGAGCCTGCACTGCATGACAGGAACCCAAATGAGTGATTGTGTCATGGCCTGGGTACAGCAGTGATAGGAGCTCTGCTCAGTGTACTCTGCTGCTCTTGTTAGTAAGGCTTCTGGCACTCAGGGGAAGTTTCTAGAATAATGGGCAAATAGAAGAAATGATATATATCCAAAAGTTACTGAATTTAGCCAGCTATCCCAAGAAAACCCATGTGTACTATTCTTTATTTTACAGAAAAATTTGTTCCTGTCACCATTGTGTTAGCATCAGATTAAGCTGTCGAGTCAGATGGATGCAGGGTGTTGTTGGGCACACCATCTGATTAACACACGCTTCCTCCAGGCCATCAGTCTCCTGGCTGAGCAGGGCTCTGCGAGCTAACTGGTGGGTGCGGCTGGGAACCGAGGCCCCTTGGGTTGAAGTAGAGAGGCCAGATAAGGCTGCCTGGGACTCTGATTCTGCTGTGTTATCAGAACAGCTTCTTAGAATGAATGTGCTGCCATCAAATATGGTTGACCTTCTTCAAGTTCAAGTTTATCCAGCCTGGTAAAGTTGCCACCAGTTTGATCTTATACCAGTTAAGAGGACAGGCTGTGGGAGACAGCATGTTCCTTCCACCACAGAGGACCAGCCATGCAAGGGGAAGTGGACTTGCAGTCCTCCGTGGGCATCCTGACACTGTCACTCCAAGGTGGTTCTGCACATCACTGTTGTCATTCTGCCACTGGCTTGAATTCCCTTGGTCTTGAGCTTGAATCAACAGTTTACTTTTGTTTTTCTGCAAAAGCATAGGGTTTAAAGATTTCCTGTTTGCTTTCTTAAAAGGAATTAATTTTTCACCCAAAGAGTAATTGGAACATTTCTCAGAGCTTCTATCTTTCCTCTTTAGATGGAGATGACTGAGGTTGGCCGGGGTTATTTGTCACTCTAGAAAAACCTTCAAAAGTCCAGGTTCCAGTTCGCTCAGTGGTTGATCTCCTCTGTGTGGACATTTCTTTCCAGACCTCACTTCTTAGGGCCTGCCATGCCAACAGGGTCATGATGTTGGAGACAGGGTGGATACTGGCGCAGGATCATAGCTACTCCTTGGTGTTGGCCAGAAACCATGTCAGGCAGGCATGTGGTGTGCCCAGAGAGGGCTGGCATCATGTCAAATCTTTCAGCTGCTTGTTGAGAATCTGTTCTCAGGCCACATCGCACCAGGTAGGCTGGCTTAACTATTAAGGAAGATCATGGCTGGGAATGCATGGGTGATGTCAGAGGCCTCATGGGCCTGGGGTCTGATGAGTGCGAGTTCTGTGGACATAGAAACTCTGTGGGTCTGGGGAACACATAGGGCAGAGTGGGCCTGGAGCTATGTGGGAGTGCAGGTTGGGTGGGTGGGATTCGGTAGGGAGATCTGATCCTTTCTTGCTGTCCCTCCCTAAGGTGAAGAACCACCAGGTTCAACCCCAGCCTCTCTTGCCTCCAAGCCCCTTCTTGGAGATTCTGGAAATGCCAAAGCCCACACATGAAAGATGAGGATGGAGCCTGGCTACCTACAGGAAGTTGCTTAGCAAGGACCCTGTTTTGGGGGCACAGGCAAAATTGTTAGTCCCCTTATTCAAGTCACAGGCCTATGGATAGATAGATTCCAGCCCATCCTTCCACCTGCCTCAATGCCAGGCAGAGTGCATCTGCACAGCTCATGTGCATGCCCGTCTGCCCCAGGCACACATCTAGTGGCTACATTGTCTAGGCAGAACCTGCTCATGGAGCCTGGCACTGAGGGAGTCCTAGAGCCCTTCTCTTCCTGCTCCTTGATGACCACCTCCAACCCTGATTCAGATACGCACACCACCCTGCTGGAGCCCTTCTCTTCCTGCGCCTGGATGACCACCTCCAACCCTGATTCAAATACGCACACCACCCTGCTGGAGCCCTTCTCTTCCTGCGCCTGATGATCACCTCCAACCCTGATTCAAATACGCCACCACCCCACTTCCTGCCTGGATGCCCACCTCCAACCCTCTACCTGCTCTCTTTGCCTGATCACCTCCAACCCTCATTCAAATACGGCACCACCCACCAGCCCTTCTCTTCCTGCGCCTGGAGCCCTCATTCAAATCTACTTGAGCTGCGCCTTGATGACCACCTCCAACCCTCATTCAAATATGCACACCACCCTGCTTGAGCCCTTCTCTTCCTGCGCCTTGATGACCACCTCCAACCCTCATTCAAATATGCACACCACCCTGCTTGAGCCCTTCTCTTCCTGCGCCTTGATGACCACCTCCAACCCTGCTTGCTGCTCCCACCCTTGAACTTCCTGGTCTCTGAGATGCACTTGGCTTCCTCGGTCCTCCTCACGGTGCTGTTTTCATCCTACAGTGACAGCATGCTGGCTGGCGTAGAAGCCTCTGCTTGGGCACCTGGCTGTGGCTGCTGTGTGACTGAAGGCCACATGTTGCTGAGTGCAGTTTCAGAGGTTGTAGCCCTCCCCTCATGTGGCCATATTTGGAGACAGAGCCTCCAGAAGTTAGTTCATTAGGATAAAATGAGTTCCGAGGAGTGAACTAGGTTCCTATTTAAAGGGCGTGGTGCCTCCTAGGAGGGATACAGTGCTCTGTCCACCTTCAAGCCAGGAAGGGAGCCCTCGCTGGAACCAAGACAGCAGAGCTTTTGTTTGAACTTTGCAAAGGTAAATAAATGTCTGCAGTGTGAGCCACCTGGGGAGGGGGGATTGTGTTCTGGCAGCCAGAGCGGACCCACACACAGACACACACACTGAAATTACCCCCTAAGCAAAACTCACTGGGATTGTGCATGGAGCTGGAGTTGGGGGACGAGGATATGCTAATTAGATGGTACTCAAAGTCTCCGTTTTCATCCTAGTCCCTGGCATTTCCGAGCTGTGGATGTGTATGGGAGGAATGAAAGAAAGAACCCAGCCTGATCACTAGGGGCCCCAGTGGCTGCAGAAACAGATACAGCAAGCAGGGCAAGGGGCACTGGCAAGGAGAGGGCTGGAAAGGCCTCATGTTGGGTTTCCCAGAACCTCAAGTAAAGCAGAGGGAAGGAGCAGAGATGAGCTGAAGTGCTTAACGGCTGGATTCCTGGAGACAAGGAGGGCCGGGAAGGTGGGCAGTATACACAGAGTGGCCAGTGTCCCCTCCATGGGGCCCATGCAGCATGGCACATGGCCATGCTGTTGGACCATGCTTTTAGCACTGCAGTGGGCCACCTTCGGGTTGAACTGCTCTGAGAATACCTGCAGATCTCTGTTGAGAGGGAGATATGGGACGATGTTTCCCCCTGAAGGTCTGCTAGCCATGCCTGCAGCACCAGCTTATTTTGTTGCCTCCAGGTTGCTGGGGGGGGGGGCTGTGAACGGACAGAGATGGTTACATTTACTCCTGTGTAGCTCATGAGTTTGTGCTGTGAGTTATAAACCGGTGCAGATTGTTAGAACTGCAAAGAAAACTCAGATTGTCAGCTTTACCTGGTAGACTGTGCCATCTCTGAGTACCCCAGCCATCTACCCCAAAGCGAAGACTAGTCCCATATTCTTTGGACCCTATGTTGGATTGGAGCCCAGTGCGGTTTAGAAAAGGACTGTTGTGAACTAGAGTCCTGGGTTGGGGGAATTGGCTGTTCGTGTTTAAGATGTGGATTTGAATTCCTCACTGTTTACTTTCATTCAGTCATTCATCCATCCATTCAGTTAGTTATTAGCAGCTATGTTTGTTGTTTAATTTCACAGCGAGAGTCTCTAAGAATATGCTTAACCTCAGGAGTCATCTTATAATGTAATTATTAATGATCGATTCTGCTGATCCTCAGAGTCAATAAGGGAGGTTTAATAGTGTGCTGTTTGGTCCTGACTTTGTACATTTCATAAACATCCCATGACAACATGGCTATAGGTTTATTACCCAGGCATGTTTGATGGCTCAGAAATGTGTGTGATTAGTTCTGTATAATTATTGGTGACGTGTAGTGTTCCTTGTGTGACTTATGTTAATGTGGCGAGTAGTGCTAAAGTTTCCTGCCACTCTCAGTTAGGGTGGGGATGTACAGTAATTGATCTTCCTGGGAGTGCTGTAATGCAAAAACAATCTGGGCTGTTGGAAGTATATTTTACAAGTGGGCATTGGGCCTTTGGGACATTATATTGAAAAATTCAATTGTATAGTTACCATGGGAACCCAATTAGAATAGATTGCTTGATTTTTTTTCTTTTGTCTTTCATCTTGACCAAAAATCTAATGTATTTTAAATGTTTTCATATGGAACTGTATTCCCATACTGACATGGTATGTCAAAGGATTCTTTTTTTTTTTTTTTTACCCCAGCTTTAGCCTTGTGTAGTGATGTTGTCTCCTAGAGAGATTTAATCAAATTTTTGTGGAAAAAGTCTGTGCACGTGATGGTGGTGGAGGTTGAGGAAAGGGTTTTTGAAAATCGAGCAGTGGCATTTTCCTGTGCCAGCAGACAAGAGCCCCCAAATGCCTCTCATGGGACAGTTATAGAGTGTCCCTCTGGGCTCCTATGTGTAGTTTGGAGTTAGGTCCCTGAGCGGTCAGCAGGTTAGAGAGAGCTAGAGGTAGTGAGTGAACACAGAGGTCAGCAGGTTACAGGGAGCTACAGGTAGTGAGTGAACACTCCCCAAGCTGGGGATCCTGGAAGGTCTCAGAACTTGCTCACATTCTTAAAACTTAGGGAATCACAAGAGCTTTTGTGAGTGATATATGGTGGCCCCTTGGTTTTCCTGGCATGATTGGTTCCAGAACTCTCTTTGATGCCAAAATCCAGGGGCACTCAAGTCCTTTCATAAAGAGGCTGCTTTTGTACATGATCTCCTCCCTCCCTCATGCTGTCACTCCTCTCTAGATGTCTTGAAATACCCGATTCAACGTCAACACCATCTAGACCATTGTGGAGGAACAATGACAAGAGAAGGATTGGTTTGTACTCAGCACATACAGTTTTTCAGTGCATGTGGCTGAATCCTTGGCTGCAAGCAAATGGTTAACTTTCCCTACTTACTGCATTAGAAGTTAAGAATGAGAAACTTAAAAAATATTTATCAATTCACATCAACAACCATAATCAATTATATTCTTCTTTTCAATAGAAAGCAGTTTTATTTATTTATTTATTTATTTATTTATTTATTTATTTATTTGAGAGTGACAGAGAAAGAGAGGGAAAGAATGGGTATACCAGGGCTTCCAGCTGCTGCAAACTCCAGACGCATGTGCCATCTTGTGCATCTGGCTTACGTGGGTGCCTTAACTGCTAAGCCAGCTCTGCAGCCCCAGATCATCTTTTATCTCTTGAAGAACTTTTAGTATTTTGTGTTTTTCAAAAAAAAAAAAAATTACCGTTTCACATAAATTGTTGAATTTATTGGCCTAGTGTTTTAAAACATATTCCTTTACTGTATTTTATTTTTTAAATGTTTATTTATTTATTTACTTGGGATGGAGGGAGAAAGGTAGGAAGGGAAAGAGGGAGTGAGAATGAATATGTGGCTGTACCATGGTCTCCTGCTGATGCAAACTAATTCCAGATGCATGCTTTCTGTGGCTTTCTGGGGAATCAAACCCAGGCTGTCAGGCTTTGCAAGCAAGTGCCTTTAACTGCTAAGCCATCTCTCCAGCTCTGCTCTGTCTTTAATATCTATAGGATTTTCAGTCTCACCCTTGTTTTTATTCCTGGTATCTATTATGTCCTTTGGCTTGGTCTACTTTTGTGTTTATTTTTACTATGTAGTTTAGGGCACCTAGGCCATGAAGTCCAGTTTCTTCTTTCCTGAGATAAACATTTAATGTTAAAATTCTCTGCTAAGGGCCAGCTAGCCAACACCCCACAGACGTCCTACGTTTACAGTGTCACTCTGTGGTGTCTTCTCCACTCTCCCTGGCGATTGCTTCTTGGGTGTGTTATTCAGAAGAGTGATGCCTTGTTTCCAAATGTGTGTCATTTATTCAGAAGTGTGAGGGACGCTGTCTTATTTCCAAGTGTGATGCCTTGTTTCCAAATGTGTGTATCGTTCATTCAGAAGTGTGATGTCTTATTTCCAAACATGTGTCATTCAGAAGTGTGATGATTTGTTGCCAAAAAGTGTGTGACGTGTGATGCCTTGTTTCCACATATATGTAAGTTATTTATAAGTATGAGGTGTTGTTTCCAGACACATGGGTTCTTCCCGATGTAACATAGCTTTCTGCTTCTTGATCTCCTGTTGAGCTACCTGTGGTCAGAGGCTAGCCCTCTTGGGAGTTGAACTATTTATGGTCAGAGGCTAGCCCTCCTGTGCGTTGTCTTCCTAAGCTTGCTGAGAGCTGCTCCATGGCCCAGAACACGATGTAACTTGGTGACTCTTTCTGGATGTAAGCTCTGTGGTTGTTGGGATGAGTGTTGTTTAAGTATAAGCAGGATTGGGTTTGGGTGATTCTGTTCAGGTCTTCTGTGTCTGACTGGCTCTGGCTGCTGTTGCGTGGCTTGTCATGGCTGTTGGAATGTGCAGTGACCCCTGGACTGTGTATCTGCTCTCAGCTCTGTGAGTTTTCGTGTATTTCAGGTTTGTGATGGTCTTTGTGGATTGTCAGCTTCCTAGAATCACCTGTGAGAGACTGTCTTGATGAGGTTATCTGAGGTGGGAAGACTCACTCAGCTGTGGGCGGCACCATTCCATAGACCATGGTCCTAGAAGGTCCTGGAAGGCTGGCTGTGCAGTCTGCTTCTTACCTGTGGACTAGATGTGGTCATTTGCCTCTAACACCCGCTACTAACACCTTCTCCGCCATGATGGAGCTTTAAGCTGAAATGAACCTTTGTTTTTCTTTTTGGTCAGGTATTTTGTCCCAGCAACTAGAAGGCAAATAGTATGAAAAGCTTGTTAGATGTACAGATTTAGCATTCTTGACAAGTCAGCAGCTTTCTTTAGTCCTGGTGTTATGGTTAGACTATGAACTGTCCCCATACACTCCTGCACGGGGCTTGGCCGCCAGCTGGTGGGACTCTGGGAAAAGAATGGATCTTGAGGGCTCTGGCCTAATGAATGGATTAATTAATTAGTCCCTAACGTATTCATGATATCATTTCGAGGTGGTGAAGAGTAGGAGGTGGGGCCTTTGAGGAAGTAGGGCACTGGTGACTGTCCTTGGGAACTGCATCTGGTTTTTTTGAGATAGGGTCTCGCTGTAGCCAGGCTGACCTGGAATTCACTATGTAGTCTGAGGAAGACCTCAACTCACCATGATCTGCCTACCTCTGCTTTCCAAGTGCTGGGATTAAAGGCATACGCCACCACACCTGGCTGATTAAATATATTTGCAATGACTAATAGCTTGTAGTGTTGGAGGTTTTAGCTACTTTGGAAGGCCTGGAGTCACCTGTGAGGGATCCTGTAGGTTAGGTTAGCCTTGTTCTTGTCTGTGAGGAGTCGTCTTGACTGGGTTAATTAAGGTGGGAAGACCCCCCCCCTTAACTGTGGGCAGCACCACTTCTTGGGCTGGGGTCCTGGACTGTACAAAAAGAAGCCTTGGCCTCTCTCTACTTCCTTCCTGCTGATGTGCTCTGTGGGCCTCATGATGGACTGATCCTCCAACTACACGCGGAAGTAAACTGTGTCCTTCTCGGAGCTGCCCCTCGTCTGCTTTTGTTTTTCCTCTAACAACTGCGAAGTATAACTAACACGAGATTCTGTCCTCATTTCTCTCTCTTCTTCTATTTTATCTTCTCATATCCCACTTTGGTCATCTTACATTATTATTATTGCTATCTATTGTGACAAGCTACAGTATATGTTATTGTTTTTGCTGAAGGTAGCCAGTCATATCTTAAGGAAATTCAAACTAGGAAAATGTACTTTTTAAAATTTTCCACTACTTGAGTTCTTTGTTCCTCTATGTAAGTCTTAACTCTAATCTTTTTTTAAAGTTTTATCTTTTTTATCCACCTGGTTTTATGATACATGAATTGTCTTACTTTTGCTTTTTGTTAAAAGCCTTTATTTCATTTGCATTCTATTTTATTTTATTTTATTTTATTTTATTTTATTTTATTTTATTTTATTTATTTGATAGAAAGAGAGAGACAGAGAGAGAGAGAGAGAGAGAGAGAGAGGAAGAGAATGGGCGTGCCAGGGCCTGTAGCCACTGCAAACGAACTCCAGATGATGCATGCGCCCCCCTGGACATCTGGCTAACGTGGGTCCTGGGGAATCGAACCTGGGTCCTTTGGCTTTGCAGGCAAGTGCCTTAACCGCTAAGTCATCCCTCCAGCCCTCATTTGCATTCTTTTAAACAATTTTTAAAGACTTTTTATTGACAACTTCCATAATTATAGACAATAAACCATGATCATTCCCTCTCCACTTCCCCCACTTCTCCCTCACAAATCCGGCCTCTATCATATCTCTTTCATCTCTCATTTAGTTTCTCTTTTATTTTGATATCTTCATCTTTTTCCCCATTATGGGGGTCTTGTGTAGGTAGTGTCAGGCACCGCAAGGTCATGGACATCCAGGCCATTCTGTGTCTGGAGGAGCACGTTGTAAGGAGTCCTTAACCTTCCTTTGGCTCTTACATTCTTTCCACCACCTCTTCCACAATGGCCCTGAGCCTGGGAAGGTGTGATAGAGATGTATCAGTTTTGAGCACTCCTCTGTCCCTTCTTCTCAGCATTGTGGTGCCTTTTGAGTCTTCCCAGTGATCACTACCATCTGAAGAGAGAAGCTTCTCTTACCAAAAATGAGAGTAACGTTAATATATGGGTATGAACGTTAAGAGAAGTGCGTACAGGGCCATTTGGTGAGCATAATATATACATTTAGCCAGACACCAGCGGACGTTACACTCCTAGGGCTGATGACTTTCCCCACCATAGGCTTTTGAGTAGGTAAAAGTACCAGGCATGAATTCCTACCTGTGGATTGGGCCTCCAGTCCAGCTAGAGAGCTGTTGATTTCCCCCATAACAGACATGGCACTATTACACCAGTTGACACATTGGGCCTGACTGGCCAATGATAAGGCTTGCAGTGTCCACTGCTGTTTACCACTGTTGATGACTTCTCTCTCCCATAGGGCTGAATGCAGTGCAGCTTTTTCCAGCTTTCTGTCAGCTGGTCTACTGGGAGAAGGTTTTCAGCTCAGCCCCAGTTTGATTTCTTTTTTTTTTTAAAATTAATTTATTTTTATTAGATATGGACATATTTCATACGTAAACAGCACATATTGGTACCATCATTTCCCTCCTGACCCTTTTCTGAAGAGGCCCTCCTCACTGGGGAATGCAGGTCAACCCCATGGGGATTGTGGGTCATGCATTATGGGGGCAACAGTCAGTTATGGGGGAGAGGCAATGGCTCTGTGTAAAATGTCCCAGCTTGTGGCTCTAACAATCTTAATGAACCCCTCTTCACAAAATCCCCTGAGCCATGCAGGGAGCATTTTAAGTCTACTTCAGTGATGGAGGCTCTTACGAGCCTCTGGATCTCTGGTTTGGTAGGTGTTGAGTGTCCTCAGTGTCTATCTCCTTCACCCTTGTACTAATATCAGATTCACCGAGAAAGCAGCACTCTTGCTCATTTCCCCAGTTCCTCTGTGGTTTCAGCTGGGACTGTAGTGGAGTGCACTGGGTCATTTGTCTCCACAGGTCCAGCTCCCATCTGGAAAAGAGAAGCAGATTCTCCAACGGAGAGTGAAGTCAGCACTGTTAAATAGGATAACCAATATTAATTACAATGAATTTCAAGGATGTAGACCCTCTTATATTATATATATATATATATATATATATATATATATATATATATGTCCCAATATTAGTGGGAGCTTGACAATGGAAAGCAAACTCATTATCGGGATGTGATTCTGACTTGTTTCCCATTTCCAGATATGGTTTCCTTTCCACTGAGCAGATCTCTTAGCCAATCCAAGAGCAGTTGGTTGCCCACCATGGCTGTGTGCCACCATCATACTTGTGTGAGCATCATGTCAGGTTGTTTGCTTCTGAGATGCTTAAACTTTGAGTGGATTGGACAGATGTTGGCTACTCCCACCGACCCCAGCTCATGTAGCGCCTTCCAGCACTAAATGGGCTAATTCTCTGGGGACTGTCTCTCTTCTGGACTCCAACCAGGTCTCTCCATGGTCCATCCTGACAGCATATGGTGTCTTCAACAGTAGGGTCTTACCATTAACCTCTGGTGGGTAATCAAGTGCTCTGACAGAAGTCTGTTTTGTTTTGGGAGATCTAGTAGATCTCTCTGATCAACAGCTCATTGTGAATGTAAATCATATTCTGGTACAGGGAATTACAGGCCAGCACCAAGGGAAAAGAAAAAAGAAAAAGACAGAGAAGAAAGAGAACCTGGAGAAATTTAAGGTTAGCCTTTGTCTCATCCTCTCCAGGTACTCCCCCTAAGGTCCTCTTGAGGGTTCCACCTTCTAGTCTAACTTCCCGGATATAGGATTCTATGGTACCAGTTCAACTTGGGTTCATTTCTCTGTTTCCTGCCCCCCACTCTTTCCCTACCCCCAGGTTCTACCCTCCCTATTGTCCAAGCCTCAAGATGCCATTCAGGTATGTCAGGATCTTGGGCTGATCCAGGTTAGGAACTGCAGATGACTGAGACAATGTGATGATTGTCTTTCTGTGATTGTGTGAGTTCACTTAGTATGATCTGTTCCAAGTTTGACCATTTTTTCTGCAAATTTCATCATGTCATTTTTTCTTACTGCTGAGTAGAATTCCATCATGTAGATATACCACATCTTGATTATCCATTCGTCCAGTGATGGGTACCTGGGTTGATTGTAATTCTTAGCTACGATGAATTGAGCAGCTATAAACATGGTTGAGCAAATATCTCTGAACTGAGATGTGGAACTTTTTTTTTTTTTTTCTGAGGTAGGGTCCTGCTCTAGCCTAGGTATGTAGTCTCAGGGGTAGCCTTGAACTCTCGGCGATCCTCCTACCTCTGCCTCCCGTGTGCTGGGATTAAAGGTGTGCACCACCATGCCTGGCTTGGTTGTGGATCTTTTAGGATAAATGCCCAATAAGGGAATAACAGAGTCTGTTGTTAAGTCTATATTCATCCTTTTCAGGAATCTCCATATTGATTTCCATAGTGGTTGTACCAGCTCACATTCCCACCGACAGTGAATGAGGGTTCCTGTTTCTCCACATCCTCACCAACATTTGTTTTCATTTGACTTTTTAATGTTTGCTATCCTTACTGGGGTAAGGTAGAATGTCATAGTTGTTTTAATTTGCGTTTCCCTAATGGTGAGGGATTTTGAACATTTTCCTAAGTGTGTTAAGCATTTGTATTTCTTCCTCTGAGAACTCCCTTTTCAGTTCTCTGCCCCACTTTTGGAGTGGGTTGTTTGATTGTTTAGATTTTTGAGTTCTTTGTAGATTCTAGATATTAGGCTTCTGTCAGTGGTATAGCTGTTGAAGATTTTCTCCCATTCAGTGGGTGATCTATTAGCTCTTCTTATGGTATGTCTGTCTGTGCAAAAGCTTTTCAGTTTCATGAGATCCCATTGGTTGAGTGCTTGTTAAATTTCTTGGGCTACTGGGTTTTGTTCAGGAAGTCTTTTCCTAGTCCTATATCATGGAGAGTGCCTCCTATTTTTCTTCCAGTATTTGAAGAGTTTCAGGTCTTATATTGAGGTCTTTAATCCATTTGGACTTTATATTTGTGTATGAAGAGATGAGTGGGTCTAATTTCATTTTTCTACATGTGGTCATCCAATTTGCCCAGCACCATTTGTTGAAGATTCTGTCTTTTCTCCATTCTACATTATTGGCACCTTTGTCAAAGATCAAGTAGCTGTAGTTACTTGACCTAAGGTCTGGGTCTTCAATTCTGTTCCATTGGTCTGTGTTTCTGTTTTTATTCCAGTACCATCAGTATCATGCTGTTTTTGTCACAATGGCTTTGTAATATAGCTTTAGATCAGGTATGGGGATACTGCCAGAAGTGGGGTTTTTGTTTGTTTGTTTGTTGTTTGTTTGTTTGTTTTGCTGAGGATATGTTTGGATATCCAAGGCCTACTCCCATTCCATATGAATCTTGAGATTGTTTTTTCAATGTCTGTGACGAATGATGCGGGAATTTTAATTGGTATTGTGTTAAATCTGTATATTGCTTTTTGTAGACTTACCATTTTCACAATAGTAATTCTACCTATCCAGGAGTATGGGAGGTCTTTCCATCTTCTCAAGTCCTCCTCAATTTCTTTCTTGAGATTTTTATGTTTTCATTATATAGGTCTTTCACATCCTTGGTTAGGGTTATTCCAAGGTATTTAATTTTTTTGTTGCTATTGAAAATAGGACAGCCTCACTGATTTCTTTCTCTGTGTATTTGTCCTTTGTATATAGAAAAGTTACTGATTAAGGCGGGCATGGTGGCACACACCTTTAATCTCAGCACTTGAGAGGCATAGGTAGGAGGATCACCGTGAGTTTGAGGCCACCTGAGATTTCATAGTGAATTCCAGGTCAGCCTGAGCTAGTGAGACCCTGCCTCGAAACAAAAAGAAAAGTTACTAATTTTTGTGCATTGATTTTGTATCCTGCCACTTTGCTGAAGGAATTTATCACTTTAGAAGTTTTGAGATGGCGACTTCCAGGTCACTTATATATGGGATCATGTCATCTGCAAATAGTGCTAACTTGACTTCTTCCTTTCCAACTTGAATCCCTTTTATTTCTTTCTCCTGTCTTATTATTTGGGCTAGTATTTCTAGTACTGTGTTGAAGAGCAGTGGTGAGAGTGGGCATCCCCGTCTTGTTCCTGATCTCAGTGGGAACTCCTTGAGTTTTTCCCCATTAAGTATTATTTGGGCTTTGGGAGCTTTATATATAGACTTTATTCTGTTGAGATACAAACCCTCCATGCCTATTCTTTCCACTGTTTTGATCATGAAGTGGTGTTGTATTTTGTCTAAGGCCTTCTCTGCATCAATTGAGATGATCATGTGTTTCTTATGGTTCAGTTTATTTATGTGGTGTATTACATTGACCAAATTCCATATGTTAAACCATCCCTGCATCCTTGGGATGAAGCCTACTTGATCAAGGTGGAGAATGCTTTTGATGTGTTGTTGAATTCAGTTTGTAAGGATTTTGTTCAGCATCTTTGCATCTAAGTTCATTAGGGATCTAGGCCTATAATTTTGTTTCCTTGTTGAATCTCTGTTTGGTTTTGGTATTAGGGAGATGCTAGCTTCATAAAAGGAGTCAGGGAGGATTCCCTGGCTTCTGATTATGTGAAACTTTTTGAGAAAAATTGGTTTCAGTTCTTCAATGATGGTTTGATAGAATTTAGCTGAGAAGCCATCTGATCCTAGACTTTTCTTTTTGGGGAGGTTTTTGATTAACTTTTCAGCCTCCATGGATGTGATAGTTTATTTAGGAGATTAATCTGTTCTGAGTTTAGTTTTGGTAGGTGGTATGTGTCTTGGAATTCATCCATTTCTTCCAGATTATTCAATTTTGTGGAGTAGAGGTTTGGAAGTATGCCCTGATGATTCTTCCAATATCATTGTCTGTTGTGACCTCTCCCTTTTCATTTCTGATTTTGTTAATTTTAGGCTTCTTCTTTTTTTTTTTGCCAGGGTTTGCCAATCTTGTTTATTTTTTCAAAGAACCAGCTCTTCGTTTCATTGATTTTTAAAATTGTTTTCTTAGTTTCCAATTAATTAATTTCTGCTCTAGATTCTTTCTGTCTGGAGTTCTTTGGGTTGGATTCTTCTTGTTTATCCAGTGCCTTTAGGTGGACAGTCAAGTTATTAATTTGGGTTCTCTTTGTCTTTGTAATGAAGGCACTTAGGGCTATGAATTTTCCCCTTATGACTTCCTTCAGTGTATCCCATAAGTTTTGGTAGCTTGTGTTTTCATTATCATTAAATTCTAGGAATTTTACACTTTCTTTTTTGATGTCTTCCACAACCCACTCATTGTTTAAAAGTGTGTTATTTAGTCTCCAGGAGATGGTGGGGTTATTGATGTGTCTCTTGTTCATTTCTAGCTGTAAAGCATTGTGCTCTGACACGATGCAGGAAGTTACTTAATTTTCTTGACTTTATAGTGGTACGATTTATGGCCTACTATATGGTCAATTATGGAGAAGGTTCCATGGGCTGCTGAGAAAAATGTGTATTCTGTAGAGTTTGGGGTGGAAAGTTCTGTAGATGTCCGTTAGGTCTAGTTGATCTATGAGGTTGTTGAGCTCGGTTATTTCCCTGTTGATTTTCTGCTTGGATGATCTGTCTGTTGATGATAGTGAAGTACTGAAGTCTCTGACTATGATGGTATTGGTGTTTATTTCTGTTTTATTGATGAGTAGATTTTGTTTTATAAACTGTGGTGCACCTGTGTTTGGTGCATATAGATTTATGTTTGTGATGTGTTCATGTTGAACCATTCCCTTGATGAGTAAGAAGTGGCCTTCTTTGTCCTTTTTGATTACTTTTGGTTTTTAGTCTATTTTATCAGATATTAATATAGCAACAAAGACCAAGCTAAGCTGGGAGGAGCCAGGACACAGGGGTCTGGCCTACTCACTCCACACTGCTGTGGCCACCAGCACTCAGACTGGTGCAGGGAACCCAGACCAGGGAGCTGTCAGGAGCTGGGAAACAAGGGTCTGGCCTACTCACTCCATACTGCTGTGCCTGCCTGCCCATAAATAGGTGCCCCCAGTTTGATTTCTCAGTGACCTTGCAGCCCAGGCATGTGGAGTCTTCAGCAATAGGGTCTTATCATCTATTCCTGGTGGGAAACCAAGAACCTTGGCAATAGCCTGTAATGTTTTGGGGGCATCAGGAACCTCCCTGACCAACAATTCACAGGAAGGTGTCCCACTGGCACTGAAAATTTTCAAATAATAATATATGGCTTCTGGATGCACCATTATCCAAAGAAGTAAGTTTTTATGTGGCTTGTTCACAGCATCTTAAATTTTAATTAACCCTCCACCCACACTTCCTTTATTCAGTTCCTTCCTCTGAATCACTTAGGCCATTCCATCCCCAGTAATCTGTTCATCTAGTTACACATATACAATACCCTCCCCTTAAGTCCTCTCCTCTCCTCCCTCCCTTATAATTTCTTTCTATCTTGCTGGCCTCTGCTACTGACCTACTCCAACTCAGATACAAATCTAAACATTAGTAGCTAGAATCCACATATAAGAGAGAACATGCAGCATTAGTTTTTTTGGACCTGGGTTATCTCACTTAGCATAATCCTTTCCAGATCCATCCATTTCCCTGCAAATTTGTTAATTTCATTTTTATCATTGAATAGAACTCCATTGTATAAATGTACCATAGCATTATCTCTTCCTCAGTTGAGGGACATCTAGGCTAGTTCCAGTTCCTAGCTATTGTGAATAGAGCTGCAATAAACATGGATGAGCAAGTAAGATGCATGTTTATTGCAACAGTGAATAGAGTTCTTAGGATGCATGCCAAGCTGGGTCATATGGTAAATATATTTTTAGCTGTTTCAGAAGCCTCCACACTGATTTCCACAATGGGTCTAGCAGTTTACATTCCAACCAACAGTGTAAAAGGGTTACTCTTTTTCTACATCCTCACTAGCATTTATTGTAACTTTTTTTTCTTGATGATAGCCATTCTGACAGGAGTGAGATGGAATCTCAGAGTAGTTTTAATTTGCATTTCCTTGATGGATAAGGATGTAGAACATGTTTTTAGATGTTTATATCCCATCTGTATTTCTTTTTTTTTGAGAACTCTCTATTTATTCCATAGTCTATTTTTAAAATGTTTTGTTTAATTTATTTAATTTATTTATTTATTTATTTATTTATTTATTTATTTATTTGAGACAGAGAAAAATGAGTGTGTCAAAGCCTCTTGTCACTGCCAATGAACACCAGGTGCATGTGGCACCATGTGCATCTGGCTTATGTGGCTCTGGGGAATCAAATCTGGGTCCTTAGGCTTTTTGGGCAAGCACCTTAACTACTAATCCATCTCTCCAGCCTTCATAGCCCATTTTTTGATTGAGTTGTTTGATTTATTATTTAGTTTTTTGAGATCTGAGTATATGCTGGATAGTAATCCTCTATCAGATAAATAGCTAGCAAAGATTTTCTCCTATTCTGAAGGTTGCCACTTTGCTCTATTCACAGTATCCTTTGCTATACAAAAACTTTTTAATTTCATGAGATCCCAGCAATACTTCAGTGATTTTATTTCCTGAGCAACTGGGGTTATATTCAGAAAGTTGTTGCCAAGACCAATATATTGAAGTGTTTCTCTTACTTTTTCCTCTATCAGTTTTAGAGTTTCAGGTCTGAAATTAAGGTGTTTGTTCCATTTGGATTTGATTTTTATGTATGGAGAGATAAGGATCTATTTTCATTCATCTGCATACAGATATCCAGTTTTCCCAGCACCATTAGTTAAGAGGCTGTCTTTTCTCCAGTGAATATTTTTGGCATGTTTGTCAAAAATCAGATGGCTGTAGCTGTCTGGGTGTACATCGGGGTCCTCTATTCTGTTCCATGGTTCTCCATTCTGTCTTTGTGCCAGTACCATGCTGTTTTTGTTACTATGGCTCTGTAATGTATCTTAAAATTAGGTATGGTAATACCACCAGCCTTATTATTTTTGCTCAGAATTGTTTTAGCTCTTCATGGTTTTTTTGTGCTTTCAAATGAATTTTAAGATTTTTTTCTATTTCAGTGAAGAATGTCATTGAAATTTTGATTGGGATTGCTTTAAATCTGTAGCTTGCTTTTGGTAAGATTGACATTTCATAATATTGATTGTTCCAGTCCAAGAACATGGGATGTCTTTCCATTTCCTAGTGTCTTCTGCAATTTCTCTCTTAAGTGTTATAAATTTTTCATTGAAGAGATCCTTCACTTCCTTGGTTAGGTTTATTCCAAGGTACTTTATTATTTTATTTTTTGAAGCAATTATGAATGGGAGAGTTCCCTGATTTCATCCGCAGCATGTTTGTTGTTAGTATATAGGAAAGCTATTGATTTCTCTGTGTTTATTTTGTATCCTACTATGGTGCTAAAAGTGTTTATCAGCTCTAACAGTTTGCTGGTAGAGTCATTAGGGTCCTTTATGGATAGAATCATATCATCTGCAAATAAAGATAATTTGATCTCTTCCTTTCCAATTTGCATCCCTTTTTAATTTTTAGTTTTTATTTATTTGAGAGAGAGAGAGAGAGAGAGAATATGGCTTTTAGCTGCTGTAAATGATCGAGGTGTATGCACTTCCTCATGGATCTGGCTTATTACATTGGTCCTGGGGAATTGAGCCTGGGTTACTTTGGCTTTGCAGGCAAGTGCCTTAAAAGCTAAGCCACCTCTCTGTTGGGCCCTGCCCGGTGTGAAGCCAAGTGGTTAGCCCAGCCAATCTTGGCCTACTCCCGGTAAGGCCTAGTCGAGCCTGAGTAGAGTTTCGTGACCTGCCCTTGACTCAGCACCTAAGCTGAAACTGCCTCCACCCAGCTGCTGCTGACGTGATGAAATACTATTGGCCCTTATACCTTTCTCTCATCCCCTCTTCCCGCCCCCTTCCTCAAAGTATATAAATACCTCCCCTGACAATAAACGGAGAGTTCTGCCTTAGAAGTTTCTCCCGGCTCAATGTGGTTTTCTTTTCCCCGGTGGTTTGGGGAGGTTTTTTGAGTCGTCGACACCCGCCTTCTCGCTCAGCCTCAAGAGAAGCAGCTGGCCCGGTTCTCTCTCTCTTCTGCTCTACCTGCCGGTGGTGGAGGGAAAAAAGCCCCGGCACCTCTCCAGTCCCTGTACTCCTTTTATTTGTGTCTCTTGCCTTATTACTATCACTAAGACTTCTAGTACTATATTAAATAAAAGTGGGACAGTAGAAACACTTGTCTTGTTTCTGAGTTTAGTGGAAAAGCTTCAAGTTTTTCTCTATTTAGTATTATGTTGGCTGTAGTTTTGTCATAAATAGCCTTTGTTATGTTGAGATATGTTCCTTCTATTCTCAGTTTCTTTAGGACTTTTACCATGAAGGAATGTTGGATTTTGTCAAATGCCTTTTCTGCATCTATTGAAATGATCATGTGGTTTTTGTTCTTCAGTCCATTTATATGGTGTATTACATTTATCAGTTTGCGTATGTTGAACCATCCCTGCATCTCTGGGATAAAGCCTACTTGGTCAGGGTGAATGATCTTTCTGATATATTCTTATATTCTGTTTGCCAATATTTTGTTGAGAATTTTTGCATCTATGTTCATGAGGGAGATTGGTCTGTACTTTTTTCTCTTTTTTTTTTTGTTCTGTCTTTATCTGGTTTTGTTATCAGGGTGATGCTGGCTTTGTAGGAGTTTGGTAGTATTCCTTCCTGTTTTATTTTATAGAAAAGTTTGAGAATCACTGGTGTCCTTCTGTGAAAGTCTGGTAGAATTCACCAATGAATCCATTTGGGCCTGTACTTTTTTCAGTTGGGAGATTTTTTTTTTAATAACTGCTCTGATCTCAGTGCTTGCTATAGGTCTGTTTAGATAGTTTATCTCATCTTGATTTAATTTTGGTAGGTCAAATAAATTTAGGAAATCATTCGTTTCTTTCAGATTTTCAAACAATGGGGTATATGTTCTTAAAGTATGTCCTTTGGATTTTCTGAATTTCATTGTTATCTGTTGTAATGGTGTCTTTTTCATCTCTAATTTAATTAAATTGTGTCTCTTCTCTTTTTCTTTTGGTCAGATTTGCTAAGGGTTTGTCAATCTTGCTTATCATTTCAAAGATCCACCTCTCATTCATTATTTCTTTGTATTTTTTTTTTGGTTTATATTTCATTAATTTTGCCCTAATCTTTATTATTTCTTTCCCTTTACTGATTTTTGGTTTACCATGTTCTTTTTTTCAAGGCCATAAGGCGAAGCATTAAGTTGTTTACTTGTGACATTTCTAATGTCTTAATATAGGCTCTTAAAGCTATAAATTTCTCTCAGGACTGCCTTCATGGTGTCCCAAAGGCTTTGATATGTTGTGTTCTCATTATCATTTGAGTCTATGAATTTTTTGATTTACTTCTTTTTTAAAAAAAAATTGAGAGAGAGAAAGAGACAGAGAGAGAATGGGCATGCCAGGGCTTCTCAACCGCTGTGAATGAACTCCAGATGCATGTGCCCCTTTGTGTGCATGTACGATATTATGCGCTTGCATCAGTTTTTGCATCTGGCTAAACACGGGACCTGGAGATTCGTATGGCATTCTTAGGCTTTGCAGGCAGGCGCCTTAACCACTAAGCCATCTCTCCAGTCCTTGATTTCCTTTTTTATTTCTTCAATGACCCATTCATCATTCAGTAGCTTCCTGTTTAGTTCCCATGATTCTGTGTATGCCCCATAGTTTTTCTTGCTGTTGATTTGTAGTTTAATCCCATGTGATCAGTTAGAGTGTATGGAATTATTTTAATTTTCCTATATTTGTTAAGGTTTGCTTTGTGTCTTAATATATGGTTTATTTTAAAGACTGTTCCATGTGCTGCTGAAAAGAATGTATAAATGTTCTGTAGATATCTGTTAGGTCCAATTGTTCTATGATGTCATTTAATCCAGATGCTTCTCTGTTTATTTTATTTTTTTTTTTGCTGTAATGACCTCTCAATTGATGAAAGTGGGGTACTGAAGTCACCAACTACAATTGTGCTTAGTGTTATCTGTAACCTTAAGTCTAGTAGTGTTTGTTTAATGAAATTGGGAGCACCCATATTAGGTGTGTATATTTTTAGAATTATAATGTCCTCCTGTTGAATTGTTTCTTTTAATCAATATAAAGTGACCGTCTTTATCTTTGCTAACTAATGTTGGTTTGAATTCTATCCCGTGAGATATTAGGATAACACACCTTCTTGTTTTCTTGGCCCATTTGCTTGAAATACCATTTTTCATCCTTCCACACAAAGATTGTCTTTTACAGAAAGGTAAATTTCTTGGAGGCAACTAACAAAAGGAGCCTGCCTTTAAATCCAGCCTCCAAGTCTTTGTCTTTTGGTTGAGGTATTGAGGCCATTGATATTTAGAGTTATTATTCAAAGGTGTGTACTAATTCTTGTCTTTTTTTCCCTTTTTAGTGCTTCCTGTTTTTCCTTTACTCCCCTGTATTAATTATTATTTGAATATAGTTTATTTTTCCTGCTTTCTCATGTGTATGCTTTTCATTCTCTTCATCATGAAGGATCCCTTCAAGTATTTTCTGTACAGTTATCTTAATAGTCATATATTCCTTTAGCCTGTTTTTTGTTGTGTGAAGTCCTTATTTTTCTGTCCATTATGATGGAGAGCTTTGATGGATAAAGTAATCTTGGTTGACAGTTGTTACCTTTCAGAACTTAGAATACATCATTCTAAGCTCTTCTGGCTTTTAACGTTTGTGTTGAGTGATCTGCTGTGATCCCTGTGGACTTTCCATTATGGGTGACTTGATGCCTCTCTTAATGTTTTCAATGTATTTCCTTTGGTTTGTGTCTTTAGCAGTTTAATTATAATATTGCAAGGAGAGGTTCTTTTCTAGTTTTGTCCATTTAGTGTTCTAAAGGCTTCCTATATTTGCATTGGCATCTCTTTCCCTATTTAGGGGAAATTTCCTTTTATGATTTTGTGGAAAAAAACTACTATACTGTTGGAGTGAAATTCTTCCACTTTTACTAACCCTGAACTCTTATGTTTCGTCTCTCCATAGTGTCCCAAATGTCTTGAAATTCCCATTAGCACCTTCCTATTAGTCTTTCTCTTCTTTGGACTGTTCTAGATCTGCCACCTTGTCTTCTAGGTCAGATATTCTGTCCTCTCCCTGATCCTTTCTGTTGGTGAGACTTTCTACAGTTTTTTTTTTTATTATTTGTGTTATTCATTTCTAGTATTTATGATTGGTATTTATTCAGTATTTCTATTTCCTTACTCATGTCATGTATTGAGCTTCTCATTTCATTAAGTTGTTTTCCTGTGTTCTCCTATAGGAGTTTGTTGTCTGATTCCTTTGAATTCTTCTTTGATTTTTCCGAACATAGTTATAGTCATTCTTTTGAATTCTTTGTTAGGAATTTCATCTTAGTCAGTCTCACTGGAGGTCATTTTTGATGGAATTTTATTGTCTTGATTTTTTATATTTCTTGCATTATAATGTAGAGATTTTTGCATCTTGAGTTAATTTGGCACTTAGATTTTCTCATTATGTGCTGTATTCTTAGATGTGCATATCAGAAGTTATATATCTCCAAGTAAGGATCCTAAGGTGCCAGGTACTCCCAGAATAACAGCAGCATTCACCATAGGTGTTGGGTTAAGTGCTATGCAAATATTTTAGTAGGCTGGGTAAAGCAAAATACAGGCAAATTGTAAAATTCAACTGAGCAATATACAAACTCAATCAAACCCAGCATGTAGTATTTTGTAAGAGTGGGCATTAAAACAAATGGATAATCTAACAAAACCAAAGTTCCTAAGGGTGTGTGTTGCCCCACACCCTTACTCCTGTTAACTGGTCTGTAAAGGGTTACAGGTCAGCCAAGTTGAGACCCTGCCCCCAAGAATGATAGAAGAACACAAAGACACTATAAATCAGGAAGCAACAAAGGACAACCCCAAGTACAGCTTATTTAACAATGGCAAAGCTGATCATCAATCAAATCTAACACATATTCTGCCCTGACATGGAAGGTGCAGTTAGCACTTCCAATGCAGCCTGTGCACAGGGCTTTTGGGAAGGTACTGACCCAGTGTACATAGGCCCTGTTACCCTTTGGGGTGGTTTCAGTCTCACCTATACTCTGTGCCTGCTTGTGTCCCCCTTTACTGCACTGTGGGCTCAGCTAGGCTGGCTGGGTCAGTGGGTCTGCTGCTCTGATCACCTGTGCTGGGTGGCGCTGTGTAGCTGAGTTCCCTTCCCCAGGTCTCCAGTGGTCGCCAGCACTGACAACTCGGGGTAGAGGATGCTGTGGATGGTGCCCGAAGTTGTACTGGAGCTGCTCAGCTGGGCACTGCTGCCTTCTCCCTCAGGTTTTTAACTTAGCAAGGAGGCTGGTGTGAGTAGAGACCCCCTCCACCCCCACACACACCTGGGTTCTGTTACTGTGGCTCAGGTATGTAGCTCTTCCCAGAGATCAGACTGGGAACAGGACAGTGGCGGGAGCCGGTGCTGGCTGGTTGCCTGCTTGCTAGAAGCTCTTGCTCTCTCCTGATTCTACACATACACCTTCACTTTTTGGTAGAAGAGTGCACTGTGGTGTTTTTCTGCTTATCTCTCCCCCTAGGTTGCTTTTGGTACAGCTACTATGCTGCCATCTTAAGCGGGAGGCACATTTCTCTTTTTATCTTGATAGTTTCCTATATCCTCATCTAAAAACTGATCAAATGAAGCAATGGCTCTGAATCCTGGAGAGCTCTGCCATTTAGACAGCACTACTTATTTTATTTTTTCTGGTGCCAGGGATAGAACCCAAACCCTATGCTTGCTAGAAGGAACACCACTTTTCTGCTGTGATCTCTGAGGGGAGGCCTTTTCACTTTACAAATGAGGACCTTCCGTGATGCTTAACACCACTTGAGAGCTTGTTGGCTTTGCCTGCTATGCAGATATTTTAGTAGCTTAGTAGAACAAAACATAGGTAAATTCTAAAACCTAACTGAGCAATATACACACTCAGTCATAATCAGCACAGAGTATTTATACAAAAGTGTACATTAAAACAAACCAATTATCTAACAAAGCCAAAGTCCTTAATGGTATTTGTTAACATCCTTTATTCTCTTGACTATGAGGCTAAGATTCCTGGCCTGTAAGGGGTTCCAGGTCAGCCTGGACCTGAGTGAGACTCTGACCCCAAGAAAGACAGAAGAAAAAGAAAAAAAAGCATGATAAATCAGGAAATATTAAAAGCAACAAAAGTATTCCCAAAACACAGTTTATTTCACAATGGCAATGCCAACTAAAGGTACATCCATCATATCAAACACATAGCCTGCCCTGACATGGAAGGTGCATTTAGCACTTCCAGAGCAGGCCTGTATATCCCTGGCTTTGGGTAAGTAGGCCCTGTTTCCTTTTGTGATGGCCCCCGATCTCATCTATGCTAAGTGCCCTCATGGTTTCCTGTTTGTTGCTCTGTGGGCTCAGCTAGGCTGATTGGTTCGGTGAATTTGCTGTTCCGATTGGCTATGCTGGATGCTTTGTGGGCTGAAGGGTGGCTGAGATACCTTGGAGTCCTAAGTTCTCCAATGGTACCCTTTGCTGGCAGTTTGGGAAGGGGAGGTCGTGGAGAGTGCCTGAAGCTCTTCCAGAGCTGCTAAGCTGTTCCTGTTGTCTTTTCCTTCAGGATCTGCTCAGCTGGTCTCTGTTGTCTTCTCCTTCAGGATCTGCTCAGCTGTTCCCTGTTGTCTTCTACTTCAGGAACTTCTCAGCTAGTCCCTGTTTTCTTCTCCTTCAGGTTTTGTTGGCTTTGTAAGGCTGGTGAGTGGAGAATCCCCTTGTCATAGTTCTGCTCCTGCTGGCTCAGGCAGAGATGGGTGAGTAGCTCTTTCCAGCCAGTTCCTGAGCCAATTCTGGCTGCGCATGTGGTTGCTAGAAGCTTTGGGTCTCTCCTTAATTTGCATTTTTTGTTTGTTTTTTGAGATAGGGTCTCACACTCTAGCTCAGGTTGACCTGGAATTCACTACGTAGTCTCAGGCACTACATAGTCTCAGGGTGGCCTCGAACTCATGGCAATTCTCCTACTTCGGCCTCCTGAGTGCTCGGATTAAAGGTGTGCACCACCATTTTCATTCTTTTTTTTTTTTTTTTTTTTAATTTTTATTGATTTTTAATCTTACATACCAAAAAAAACCCCACCTGATATTTCCCTCCCCTCCCCCATTCCACTTTAGAACTCCAGTCTCCATCATATCCCCTCCCTTTCTCCATTAGTCTCTCTCCTAATTTGATGACATCATCTTTCTCTTCTATTTTGAGGGTCTTGCAAAGGTATTGCTAGGCTCTGCAAGATCATGGATATCGAGGCCAATTTCTGTCTGGGCAGCTGCATAGTAAGAGGTCATATCCTTCCTTTGGCTCTTCCATTCTATCCGCCCCTCTTCCGCAATGGTCCCTGAGCCACTGGAGGATGTGACAGAGGTGTTTCAGTGCTAGGCACTCCTCCATCCCTTCTTCTCAGCACTATGTTGCCTTTTGTGTCATCCCAGTGGTCATCACCATCTGAAAAGAGAAGCTTCTCTAGCCAGAAGTGAGAATAGCATTAATATGTGGACATGAACATTTAGTGTAGTGTCCCCAGGGCAGCTTGGTGGGAATAATATATACATTTAGTCAGACATGAGCAGGCTTATACCCCCAAGGCTCATGACCTCACCTACCATAGACTTTTACTTAGGTTTTTCAGTACCTGGTATGTATTCCCTTCCGTAGAGAGGGCCTTCAGTCCAATTATGGAGCAGTTGGTTACCCCAAGAGTAGACACGCCACTATTGCACCTGTTCAGTCATTGGGCCTGTCTGGCCAAGCTTGAATATTCAGCATCCACTATTTTCACTGTTGATGGCTTCTGTCTCCCATACGCTGATGTGCAGTGCAGCTTTTTCCAGCTTTCAGTTGGCTGGTCTACAGGGAGAAGGTTTTCTGCTCAGCACCAGCTTGCTTTCTCAGTGTCCTTGCCTCTCAGGCATGAGATGTCTTCAGCAATAGGGTCTTACTATCTATTTCTCTAGGGAAACCAAGGGCTTTGGCAAAAGCCTTAATGTTTTGGAGGCTACGGGACCTCCTTGGCCAACATCTCACTGGAAGGAGTTCCATCCCAGGTACTGAAAATTTTCTAGTAACAGTCTACATCTTCTAGACGTGACCTTAATCAAAAAAAAGTAGTTTTACATATGTCTTATTGATAATATCTTGAGTTTAGATTGTCCCTCCCTCTGCCCTTTTTGTATGCATTCTCTTCCCATGGCCTAATCCCCAATATATCCAGTATTTTATTAGTTTATAGTTTGCATCTACAATCACCTTGCTAGAGACAAGGTCACTGGGGGCCCGGTCTTAAGGTGTGGTGATGGGTTTGAGATTCCATTGTAAAGATATGCAAATGTGTCTAGCAGGAGTTCCTGAAGTCTGCTGTGTGACCTTTTGGCTGTAGTTTGTTTTGCTCTGTGTGCTGTGGTGGCTGGTTGGCTTTTTCTCTCTCTGCTTGGTCCTGTGGAGAGCAGGCCACTTCTCTTGCCATTATGGAACTTCCCCTGGATCTGTAAGCTTCAATAAATAATATCCCTTCCTCCATAACTGTGCCTGGTCTGGAAGTTCATCTCAGCGAACCTGAAGCTGTCTGCTACAGTAAAGTGGTACCAGGAGTGGGGTGAGATGAACCAGATCGTGTGGATGTTCATCTTTTGGAACCTTTGTTTTGGAGGAATGGGCATGGACTTGGTGCTTGCAACTGAAGGTGCCTTCTGGAGTGGTAAGCCAAGTTTTATGGACTATTCTGATGAGAGTTTGAGAATGCTAAGTGCAGATAGTACTGAATTTGAGGCTTGGCTTATGAGGTTTCTAAGGGGAAGGAAAGACTGCAGAGGACTTTATTGGAACTGGGCTACTGACATAAGGGATGGCTACGTTCTGCTATCCAGACCCAAAAAGTTTGATCAAAGTTAAATTTGTAATGGACTGATGTGCTTGGCTAAAGATATCGAACTGAGATTTTAAGATTTTTAAGTTGGAAAACCTCAAGCAAGTTAAAAGTAGAGGCACTGAGACTGGTTACTGGAGCTGCTATTGTCAACACATTAACAATCTTAAAAAAGGTGGAAAAAAGGTGGCCTGACTTGATTTACATTAAAACAATGGAGAGGATGCCTAAGAAAAGACTGTTAAAAATGCAAACTCTTGGAAAGAGCTGACTGGAAAAGGAACCTGCTTTTCAAGGCTATGGTTTATTTTGTCCCTGGATTAAGAATATGGCTGTGTCCTGCACACCTGGTATTAGTTTTGGAAGCATGAAAAATGCATGGAGTGGTCATGAGTTGCACATGGTTCCAGGAGCCGCTGCTGAGATGCGGCATGAGGCAGGGCATGAAGACCCTCAGGAATAGGCTGGAAGAGCCTTTGGAAGATGGACCGTGGGTTGCATGGAGACCTGAAGATGTTTGGATATACCAGGACTGTGCAAAGGGCTACCATGGAGTGCAGTGTTGGCATGGGATGAAAGTTTTCCCTGGCGACTCTGCCCAGCTGGGAGGCGGAATTGGAAAACATGGAGACTGTCAGTCTCTGGTTATATTGAACTTGAACTGCAGAAGTTTGATGATGGCTGATGGTGATTGAGTTTACATTGTTTTAGTCTCTCCTTGCTATTCCTTATACAGTTAAAATGTTTACTCTGTGCCTTTACATGTTGAAAGTATTTAACTTGTTTGATTGTACAGAACTCACTATCTTAAGTTGATCAAGACTGTGAGAACCTTTAAAATTGGACTGAGTACAATTTACAATGTGTGATAGTTATAAATCTATTGGGGGCCAGGAGCTAAATATATTGGGGGCCAGGGGCGGAATGTGGTAGTTTGAATATATGTCCCCCAATATATTCAGTGTTTTACTAGTTATAGTTTGTATCTTCAATCACCTTGCTAGAGACAAGGTCACTGGGGGCCCAGTCTTAAGGTGTGGTGATGGGTTTGAGATTCCATTGTAAAGATATACAAATGTGTCTAGCAGGAGTTCCTGAAGTCTGCTGTGTGACCTTTTGGCTGTAGTTAGTTTTGCTCTATGTGCTGTGGTGGCTGGGTGGTTTCTCTCTCTCTGCTTGGCCCTATGGAGAGCAGCTTCTCTTGCCATTATGAAACTTCTCTTGCCATTATGGAACTTCTCAGCGAACCCCTGGATCTGTCAAGCTTCAATAAATAATATCCCTTCCTCCATAATTGTCATTTGTTTTCTTGATGGCAGCCATTCTGTCTGGAAGTACCACCATTTTCATCTCCAGTTTAAATTCTGCAACATAGGTTTTGATGATCTGTATTTGTTCAAGATTTTGTCCTTCTAGGCACTTCTGACCACTCAAGTTTTTTTGGTTTTTTTGGTTTTTTTGGGGGGTTTTTGTTTTTTAAGGTAGGGTCTCACTCTAGCTCAGGCTGACCTGGAATTCACTATGTATTCTCAGGCTGGCCTCTAACTCTTGGCAATCCTCCTACCTCTGCCTCCGGAGTACTGGGATTAAAGGTGTGCGCCACCACACCTGGCTCTTTTTTTGTTGTTGTTGTTTTACTCAAGGTTTTTACTTTGTCACCTGTCTTCATTAAGTTGATTTTTTGCTTTGAGATAGCCATTTTTCTGTTTTTTCTGCTTAGGTTTCATTATGATTCTTGCATTTGTGAGTATAGAGTTTTCATCAATGAAATAGTTAATATTTCTTTATGGGTTTTGTTGCCTTTTCTTCCATTTTCTGCAACATATTACAGTTGTTGAATGGCAGTGTCCTCATGTCACTAACACTGTGCTCCTCTTCCTCACCTTGGCGTCTTGGAGTATGGCTGGTTTCAAAACTGTCTTCATTTACTCCTGTTTTTCCTTCATACTGCTTTTTTTCTGTTCATTACATCAGGTTTCTGTGCTATTTTAGATAGTTACATTTGTGTGTCTTTATATGTGCCCATGCCTTATTTATTTTATCTCTATCTCTATCTTTTTTTTTTTTTTTTTTTGAGGTAGGGTTTCACTCTCTGCAAGCTGACCTGGAATTCATTATGTAATCTCAGGGTGGCCTCGAACTCTTTGATCACTCCTACCTCTGCCTCCTAAGTGTATTGGATTAAAGGTGTGCACCACCATTCCCTGCTCACATTTTCCCCTGGTTGCTGGCCTTATTTTCATGTCTTTATGTGTTAGCTGTTGTTTGGATGCTGGACATGTATAACTGTGTTGTTGAATGTTAGATGTGTTGATTTTGTTTTGTGTGTTCACATATGTGTGAGAGTGGGTGCCTCTGAGCCACCTGTGGAGGACAGAGGACATTCGAGGTGTTTCTGCCTTCTTTGGGAAAGGGTGATTGTTGTTTTATGTTTGCCTGTCTAGCTGGCTTGAGTTTTGGGGTTCTCATAGGGTCATTGCTGTGGATGTACTTGGGTCACAGTCATGTCTACCACTTTGCATCTGGCTTCATGTGAGTGCGGGAGGATTCTCAGGTTGACAGGCTCTAAGAAAGGCCTTTCCTTTAACCATTGAGTCATCTCTCCAGCCCCATGTTGTGGTAAAGTGTGCGCCACCACACCTGGCTCTTTTTGTTGTTGTTGTTTTACTCAAGGTTTTTACTTTGTCACCTGTCTTCATTAAGTTGATTTTTTGCTTTGAGATAGCCATTTTTCTGTTTTTTTCTGCTTAGGTTTCATTATGATTCTTGCATTTGTGAGTATAGAGTTTTCATCAATGAAATAGTTAATATTTCTTTATGGGTTTGTACGCCTTTTCTTCCATTTTCTGCAACATATTACAGTTGTGCTGAATTGCTCGGCAGTGTCCTCATGTCACTAACACTGTGCTCCTCTTCCTCACCTTGTTGCGTCTTGGAGTATGGCTGGTTTCAAAACTGTCTTCATTTACTCCTGTTTTTCCTTCATACTGCTTTTTTTCTGTTCATTTCATCAGGTTTCTGTGCTATTTTAGATAGTTACATTTGTGTGTCTTTATATGTGCCCATGCCTTATTTATTTTATCTCTATCTCTATCTTTTTTTTTTTTTTTTTGAGGTAGGGTTTCACTCTAGCCCAAGCTGACCTGGAATTCATTATGTAATCTCAGGGTGGCCTCGAACTCTCAGCGATACTCCTACCTCTGCCTCCTAAGTGATTGGATTAAAGGTGTGCACCACCATTCCCTGCTCACATTTTCCCCTGGTTGCTGGCCTTATTTTCATGTCTTTATGTGTTAGCTGTTGTTTGGATGCTGGACATGTATAACTGTGTTGTTGAATGTTAGATGTGTTGATTTTGTTTGTGTGTTCACATATGTGTGTGAGAGTGGGTGCCTGTGAGCCACCTGTGGAGGGCAGAGGACATACTCGAGGTGTCCATCATCATCTGCCTTCTTTGGGAAAGGGTGATTGTTGTTTTATGTTTGCCTGTCTAGCTGGCTCATGAGTTTTGGGGTTCTCATGCTGTACTTCGCATTGCTGTGGATGTACTTGGGTCACAGTCATGTCTACCACTTTGCATCTGGCTTCATGTGAGTGCCGGGGAGGATCGAACTTGGGTTGACAGGCTTGCAAGAAAGTCCTTTCCTTTAACCATTGAGTCATCTCTCCAGCCCCATGTTGTCTTTGTTTTGTTTTGTTTCTGTGGTTTTGCAAGGTAGGGTCTCACTCTAGCCCACACTGACCTGGAATTCACTATGTAGTCTCAGGGTGGCCTCAAACTCAAGCAATCCTCCTACCTTTGCCTTCAAGTTCAAAAAATATTTTTGGGGCTGGAGAGATGGCTTAGAGGTTAAACACTTGCCTGTGAAGCCTAAGGACCGTGGTTTGAGGCTTGATTCCCCAGTACCCACTTAAGCCAGATGCACAAGGTGGCACATACATCTGGAATTTGTTTGCAGTGGCTGGAGGCCCTGGTGCACCCATTTTCTCTCTTTCTTGCTTTTTCCCTGCCTCTTTCTCTGTCTGTTGCTCTCAAATAAATAAAAAAAATAAACAAAAATATTTTTTATTTTGTTTTGGAGCAGATAAGTTATGTGAAGTCATTTGTGTTCTTTTGAGGTTTGCTTTTAATTTTTATTTACTGGTGGTTTAGAGACAGACATTTGTCCAGGGTTACTTTAGCTTGATTACTAAGGAAGTGCCTTTATTTTGTGGTTAAGTATACACACACACGTGTGTGTGTGTGTGTGTGTGTGTGTGTGTGCTTTTATATGGTATATGAATTGTTTTATTGGTCCCCAGATAGTGATGGTTTGACATGTGCTGGTCTGATGGAGACCACACTGTAGTTTAGCAGTATGTGCATGTGAAGTGAAGCAGCTGTCAGCTGTTTCTGATGAGTACCGCATTGTAAGGACTCTGAATGCTGGCTGGTGAGGACACAAACTGTCCTTTGGCTCATTGCTTTGCAAGCTCAGTGCATAGGGAGAGACACTCACAGTTAGACCCTGCTGCTGATGCTTGGGGCTCTCTGGGGGTGATCCCTTCCTTCCTGGCACAGTGCCCACATACTCTTGGCAGTTTGTTCTTCTGACCCTCAGCTTGGCAGGGTCATCTCAGTTTTGGTGTGGCCCCACTCGTCCTGGGCAGTTGTCTTGATTGGCTTCCCCTCCCCAGCGGTCATATTCCTTGGATGTGCTATTTGGAAAACAGTATTGAGGCCCTTCATCTCACTTGGGTTTGGTTCCTACTTCTCATCATAGATAAAAGTATATTTCCCCACAATGCATTTTATTTTAGTTTTATTGTACATGTATGTATGTGTTTGTGGGTATATGACTGTTCATATGTCTGTAGGTGCAGGTGTGCATGTGTGTGGAGGGTGATGTATGTGTGTATGTGTGCATGTAGAGGCCATAGGTTGATTAAGGCATCTTAGTGCTTATCTCACCAACTGTGCTAGTCTAGCTAGCCAATAATCCCTGAGTATTCCCCTGTCTCCGCCTCTCCAGTGCTGGGGTGCATGCCCCATTCCTGCCATTTCATGTGCAGGCTGGCGATCCACGCTGCGGTCCTCACGCATGTGCAGCAATTACTTTATGCACTGAGCCAGGACCCTCCCTGCACAGAAGGGTTTGATAGAGCCATAGTAACAACAACAAGAAAACCCTAGCTGCACTTAAGTAGAATGAATCTGCTCACATTACAAGTCCTGTGGCTCAGACTCTGCTTTTGGCTTGTAGGTGACAAACCTTACAACCGCTTTTAAGGGCGTTTCCCTTGCAGATCTCAAAGAACAACGATTTTCAAGAACTCATGGTTGCTCTTCCCTCTTGGGCTTCATGTTCTCTGTAGCATTGGCTTTGTTTTTACTGAAACATAATTAAGAAGAAATGGGATTTGCCTTCTCAGTTTAGGCAGTGTTACTAGGCTCGTTAGCTGCTATTGTATTTTCTGTATACTTTTTTTTTTTTTTTTTTTGAGGTAGGGTCTCACTCTAGCTCAGGCTGACCTGGAATTCACTCTGTAGTCTCAGGGTGGCCTCGAACTCATGGTGATCCTCCCACCTCTGCCTCCCGAGTGCTGGGATTAAAGGTGTGCGCCACCACGCCCGCCCGGCGTTGTTTTTGTTTTTGGAGTTCTTTTCTGTACACTTTGTAGCTCAACTCATAGCCAGCCTTTCTCTGCCCACATCCTTGGATGAACCCCAGATCACAAGTGTGATGCAGCTAGAGAAAATGAGGAGATTTTCTGTTAGTTGAAGGCATTCATTTGTGGCAGTCCATCTTTACTTCAGATCCCTTTCTTTTCATTGGTGAGACTGGAGCCTGCATCACTCTAGAAACATTCTCTGCTATGGCCTGTCATTGCTAGTTGCTGGTCTCATCTCTGTGACAAAACACCTGACAGAACAACTCAGAAGAGGAAAGGTTTATTGTGGCTCACAGTCCCAGAGGGTTCAGTCTGTGGTTTCTTGGGAAGAACATTGTTGTGGGAGGAACAGGTGGTGAAGGAGGTGCGTGATGGGGCACAGGAAGGAACCAGACCACAGTGATCTACTTCCTCCAACTGAGCCCCTCCTTCCACCTTTCACCACACCCCACTAATGCCTTTGTATTTTTGTTTTTTTACTTCTTGATTTTTAGAGTTAGGGTCTTGATCTAGCCCATGCTGACCTGGATTTAGTCAGAGGCTGGCCTAGAACTCACATCCTACTTCAGCCTCCCGAGTGCTGGGATTAAAGGTGTGCACCCTTGATCTCCTAAATCCTCTCGCAGCATGATATGAGCACATTCATTGAGACAGCAACCTCATGATCGAGCCTCCTCTGCAAATTACTAATCTAGATACTTCTTGACCCCAGGTAAGTGGACAATGAGCGTTCACCTCACGCATCCTCCCCTGGCCAACTTGATAGCCAGGGACATAACTTTAAACCATCCCTGCTTTCCATCCCTGATCCCCAGAAGGTTTGCGTCCATCTCATCATACAAAATATGTTCAGTCCATCTGTATGCATCCATCCAGTCGTACCAGTTTCAACATGGTTTCATGGTTCAGAAGTCCAAGTCCAAAGTCTCTATTGTGATTCCAGACAATTTTTTAAGGGTTGTGAGCCCCTATAAAATCAAAAAGACATTGACAACCTTCGAATCTACAATACCACCTAATAAAATGTTGTAAAATGGATGTCATCGGGGTGGGGACAGAAAAGAATGGTCCAAGCAGTGCAAGACTAGTACCCGGCAGGGAAGACCCTCCATCCTGTGGTTCCATGATCAGCATCTGAGCAGGAGGAGTCATGATGAGAACATGCACGGCCCCACTCCCACCCTTTCATCTTGCCATTAGCACAAGGTCCAGTGTAGTTCCTTGGGCCCGTGTGCTTGTGTGAATATCCGGGCAGTGGGAATGTATGGTGCAGGGGAAAAAGAAAAGGAAGGGGCTGTAGTAAGACACTGGTATGAGATAAAGGTCCACAAGAACATGCCCCCCAGTGACTTATGTCCTGAATTAGGCCCCATCTCATCCTTTTCACCCCCTCCCAATAATGTCATTATGTAGAAGCCCTCAAGAGATGAACCCATTCATTAGGGCAGGGTCCTCAGGAACCAACCATGTCTAGAAACACCACCGCAGACATTTAGAGGTTTCTTTTTAACCTAGGTATTTTCTAAATCCCAGTAAATGGGGTAGTGAACATTAATCTCACGGTCATTTTGACCTTTCCACACTGTCCAAGAGGAGACAGGTAGAAGAAGGGTCACCCTTCCCTGTGAGAACTCACATGCTATTGTGGTTCTGTGGCCAGCGGCCCAGACTTCAGCCTCACTGAATAGTGGGGGTGAGTCCTGTGCAGGGCTGCCTCAGGTTCTGGTCCTTGAGTGCTTTCATGAACCATTAGCTTCCGTGGGAGAGAGTATGAACAATTGTGTGTTCTGTGTGTGTGTGCAGGGGCACATCAATCATGGATTCGCTGTCCATGTGAACTTCAGGAAAGTAGGCAGCACTCGATCTTCGGTGGCTGCAGATGGCTTCCTAGTAGCCAGCTGTTTCTCTCCCTTCTTCCTCTCTATTCCCTCTTCTCTCCATCCTCTTCCTCTTGTCCTCTCCCCCACCCTCTCTCCAGTTTCTCATCATGTAGCCTAGACCAGCCTGGAACTCGCTGTATAGCTCAGGCAGGCCTTGAATATTTGCTCTTCCTGCCTCAGGTTCAGGTGTCCTTGGAGTTCAGGTTTGTGCCATGGTGTTCTGCTGAGCAGCTGGCTGTCTAAGCACAACCCTGATTGCATGTGAAGGCCAGAATTGTTTTAGTAATGCTTGTCAGTGGTTGGTATGGAAATAAAGGCGGAGATGTGTCACTTACAAGGTTCTGATTATGTATAAATTTAAAATGGTAGATATGGTAATAATATATACATGTCTTCAAGTGCACATATTATCTATAGAAGTTTGCAATGGGACGAGCCCTGAGTCAGGCTCCCGATTGCATGTTGAATGTACCTGGGCCTTGTACATGGCCTCTGAACACATGTGTACTGCTCCTCGTGGATTTCACTCATCGCCAGTTAACATTCAGGACATGTTCCTGGGATTTTGACTTTAGTGACCTTTACATGTTTGGTCTTCTTTATATTTTTCCCCATTTTTTTTCTTATTTCTCTTTTATTTCCTCTCTATTTTTAACATTTTAAATTTACATGTTGTTTCAGGCAAACTCAAGAGTGCGTGAGGCACATGAAAACTCTGAAGTCAAAGCAACAGGACACTTGGCCTGCCTCTGCTGGGGACTGTCATGTTTTGGTCCTGAGGCGCAGACTCTGCTTCCCCTCCTGTCCTGCCAACCCCAGTCCCACACTCTTTTTTAAAAATTTATTTTTATTAGATATGGACATACTTAGTATGTAAACAGCACATGTTGGTACCATCCTTTCCCTCCTCCCTGCCCCTTTTCCGAAGAGGCCCTCCTCATTGGGGATGTAGGTCAATCCCATGGGGATTGTGGGCCATGCATTGTGGGGGCAGCCGTCAGTTGTGTGGGAGAGGCAGTATCTCTGTGCAAAATGTCCCAACTTGTGGCTCTAACACTCTTTCCACCCCATCTTCCACAAAGTTCCCTGAGCCATGTTGGAAGCACTTTAAGTCTCCTTCAGTGATGGGCTCTTGGGATCCTCTGGATCTCTGCTTTGGTAGGTGTTGAGTGTCCTCAGTGTCCATCTCCTTCACCCCTGTGCTGATACCAAGTTCACTAAGACAGCAGCACTCTTGCTCATTTCCCTAGTTCCTCTGTAGTTTCAGCTGGGGCTGGGGTGAAGTGTGCAAGGTCGTTTATCTCCTCAGGTTCTTTTCTGATCTGAGGAGAAGCAGATTCTCCAACAGAGAGTGAAGTCAGCACCAGTTAAATGGGATAACCATGATTAATTTAGTGAGAATTTAAAAGGTGCAGACCCTCTTATAGTCTAAGGTTAGTGGGAGCTTGACAATGGAAAGCAGAGTCATTATCTGGATATGATTCTGACTTGTTTCCCAGTTCCAGATATGGTTTCCTTTGCACCGAGCGGATCTGTTAGCCAATCCAAGAGCAGCCAATGTTGAGAGCGCTGATGAGGTGTCCCCTCACTTCCGCATCAGCAGGCCTTGCCATCGTTGCCAGGCATTCTGGGATCTGTGGCTACAATGGCTGTTGTATGTGGCTCCTGTGCACACGTGTAGCTGTTTTTCCTCAGTGTATACTCCGGGCAGAACTGCTGGACTGTCAGTGTTCTTTGGTGCAGGACAATAACTGCTTTGTAAAACTGGTGGGGCAGATGAGAGCCCCAGGTGCGCACTGGTGGCCTTACTAAGTCCTGGAGTTCCCCCACTGGGAATGGCTGCTGGCATCTGCGTGGGAGGGGTAGCTTCTTGTCATCTCCTTCATGACCCTCTGTTCATCGTGAAGCTGCGCATCTTTCCACAGTGCCACTCCTCTGCCTCCTGTGTGAAATGCTCAGTCATACCATTTGTATCCACAGTGTATTGGCTTATCTCTTTTTTATGCATTTGTAAGGGATTCTAAGTCTTTGTCAGTGAAATAGGCTGTAGTCATCTCCCAGTTTGTGGCTGGCCCAACTTTGCATTTTCAGATGGTGCCTTCTGATGGGTAAGAGCTGCTAAGTTTTTATACACATGCATGTATGTGTGTGTGTGTGTACCTGTGTTTGTATGTATATGAGTACGAGTGTATGTGTGTACTCATGAGGATGCCAGAGGTTGATGTGGGTGTCTTCCTCGATCACCCTCCACCTTACTGAGATGGGGCTCTCATCTAGCCTAGAGCTCAGTGCTTCAGCTAGCCAGCCAGACTGTTCCCAGGATCCTCTGTCTTTGCCTCCACAGAGCTGGGGTTACAGGAAATCTACCGTAGCTGCCTGAGATGGGTGTTGGGGGTCTGAATTCTGATCCTCACATTTGCACGGGAAACACTAACCTTGTAATATGTCTACCTGTTGGGGATGGGGAGATGAGTCGGTGGCTAAAGTGCTTGCTCTACGACTCAGAGTTCCTGCATTTGGACTCCCAGATTCCACATAAAAAGCCAGAAGCTATGGCAAGCTACTGTAATCCCAGTGTAAGGGTGAGACAGGCGACCCAATCTCCAAATGAGGTGGGAGCAAGAGCTGACCTGAAAATTGTCCTCTGACCTCCACACATGTACTGTGGTACACGCATGCCTGTACACACACACACACGCACACACACGCACACACACACACAGACCAAATAAATAAACACACACACACACACACACACACACACACAGACAACACATGTATCTTTATGCATTAGTAACTTTCCTCATTGCTGTGGCCGATCCCTGACAAGAAGAGAACAGAGGAGGGTTGACTTTGACTTGTGTTCAAGAGGAGACAGTTCATCATGGCAGGAAAGACATGGCGGCAGCAGGTCGGCCTGTGGCCCAGAGCAAACGGGCAGCGAGGCCAGGCTCTACCCCTCAGTGCCCGTCCCCAGTGCCCCTCTTCCTCTAGCAAGGCTGCACCTTCTAAAGGTTCCCCAATCTTCCCAGACACCACCACCAGCTGAGGACCGTGTTCAAACACACGAATGGGATTCTGGGAACAGTCTGGCTGGCTAGCTGAAGCACTGAGCTCTAAGCTAGATGAGAGCCCCTATCTCAGTACGGTGGAGGGTGATCGAGGAAGACACCTGGCATCAACCTCTGGCATCCTCATGAATACACACATGCACATGTACTCATATACATACAAACACAGGTACACACATACCACATACATGCACCTGTGGGGGCACATCACAATAATGTAGCTGCATGTAAGTAGACATGACTCTTCTCCTTCATATTTTCATATTTAGTGCCTTATTCCCAAATGCTCTTGCTTTTCTCCATAAAAGTAATGCTCTATATTGCCTTGTAGAAATAGCAGTTTTCCTTTTTTGTATTCAATCACATAGACCCTTTGGAATTCATTTTTATCCATGTTGTGTCCAATCTGTGTGATCCCTGAGGGCTTTGGGCAGGCGTGCTGTCTCTGTCCCTCTCGGGCATTTGGGTACCTTTCTCTGGATGCTTGGGTGTCACCAATAGGGACTCAGCCTTGTCCTTTCCCAGGCTGGCACCTGGTCAGGGGTCCTGGGCTGCCTTTCTGGCATTGCTAGGGGAGGCCCATGGCTTGTGAGCAGGGTGGTGAACCTGCAGTTTCACCCATCAGTGCCGCCCTGTGCCGCCAGCAGCTCAGTTTCGACTTGCTCTCCTTGTTCCTTTACCGGTTATCCCTGCTTGCTTAAGGTCAGCATGAATCTAAAAATCCCCCTTTGTTCAATATCTGGTATAATAGAGTCCCTTAATTCAGTTTTCTCTAAAGAACTGGGTTGATAATGCTTTGGCCTAAAGCTAACAGAAGTTAAATATATAGACAAAATCTTGAAGATTGAGAAACGTAATATTAAAATCAATTCCTAGGTCGCTTCTTGCCAGTGTCGTCAAATGCTGATGTGAATTCTGTCACATTTTTCCCAGGGTCCCGGGCTGCGTCTACAGTGGGTTGTCACGGTCATCGTTAACCAGCACAACTTGCTTGTTGGTTAGTGTGTTTCTGCCTTCAATGTGGGAAGTAGCCCTTTATGGAGAGATTTACCAGGCTCGCCTGTGGACAAAGCTAAGCCTGACTACAGGGCCTGCACGTGACACAGGCAAGCTCATACATTCTGGTTCTTACTGTACCTGGAATAATTACAGCTTGGGTTGACGTTCTCACTTGACCTCATGTGAGAAGAGCTCATTTGTGTTACTGAACTCCCTTGTTGGATAGATAGCGAAGTGTCCTACTGTAAAGATGGAATGTTCCGGGCCTGGGGAGAGGCTGAGCAGTTGAGAGCGCTTGCTGTGCAAGCATGAGGACCTGAGTTTGATTCCCAGCACCCATGTGAAAAACCAGGCCTGTGCATGGCTATGTGTCCTTGCAACTCCAGCTTTGAGATATGTGGAGGCAGGAGGATTACTGAGGGTAGCAGTCACTTTCTTTTCCTGATACAAAACGCCCAGCTAGCTAGAAGCTGCTTCTAGAAGGAAGGGGTTTATTTCCAGCTTACAGTTTCAAGGGGAAGCCTATCATGGCAGGAGCAGACAGCTGGCATCCCATCTTCACATCAACGGAGAGGAAGCAGCCAGAGCAAGCAGGGCTGGGCGATAACACCCCAAGGCCCACTCCCACTTCCTCCATTAAGGCTCCATCTTCTAAAGGTTCCAGAAACCTTCTCAAATAGCACCACCAGCTAAAGATTAAGCCTTAGAACACACGAGGCTATGGGCTTGCTGGTCAGCCAGTCTAATCCAAAACAGGAGAGGGCTGAGAGATGGCTCAGCATTTAAAGTGCTTGCCTGCAAAACCTGATAACCCAGGTTCGATTCCCCAGTTCCCACAGAAAGAAAGATGCCCAAAGTGGCACGTGAATCTGTAGTTCACTTGGAGTGGCTGGGAGGCTCTGGTGTGCTTATTGCCTCTGGCCATCTCTCTTCCCTCTATCTCTCTTTGCTTGTAAATAAATAAATATTAAAAAAAAAAAAACAGGAGAGCTCCAGGTTTAGCAAGAAACTCTATCTCAGAGAAATGAGGTGGAAAAGCAAAAACGGTGGATACCAGCTATCTTCCTTTGGCCTCTGCACACACATGCACCGGACATGCATGTCTGCAAACACTTTAGCCATCTTCCTGTCTGTGGTTGGCCCAACTTTGCATATTCTGCATGGTTCCTTCTGGTGGATAAGAATTGCTAAGTTTTTATACATGTGCATGTATGTGGTGTGTGTGTACCTGTGTTTGTATGTGTATGAGTATGTGTGTGTGTGTGAGAGAGAGAGAGAGAGAGAGAGAGAACTCACAGCAGTCCTCTTTAATCCCAAGTGCTGGGATTGTGATTAAAGGAGTACGCCACCACGCCCAATCTCCAAGGAAGGAGCTTTTGACATCACAACAATGAGCTGTAACTTCACTGTCCAGTACAGTAGCCATGGGTCACCTGTGGTGTTTGGACCACATTGGGCATGTGTGACCTGGAAGCTGAGCAGCTGAGCAGCCACATGCAGCTCATAGTTGTTGTGCTGGGCGGCGTATCCTCTCTAGTGGATTCTGGGTTTAATTAGTCTATTTTGTGGTCTTCAGTATCTTCGAATCCTGGCCTCTGGCTGGCTGTGCTTGCTGGGGCTTGTGTACTTACTGGTTTACGTTTCTTCGGAGGACTCGAGCATCGGAAGTCACAGGCCACAAGTTTTTTCCCTGTGCCATCTCAGCAGGGATATACCCCTGGCCCCCATGAGGAGGGGGTTTTCCTGAACAAGGCACTCACGGCCTAAGATCGGCTGAAGGTGAGAAGGGGAAAAAGACTGTTGGCAGTAGCTCGTGTTGCAAACTCATTAAGCACAAGAAGACGTCACAGACCCCATACGCACCCTGGGTGTTCTGTTCACTCGGCCATGTTTCTTTAACCAGGTTTTGAGTTTATGTCAAAATTAATTTAAATTTATGATTCAGCTCTCTGCAATAAGTAATTGTGTTTGTAAATGAGACTAATTTCTATTTGGTACAAGTAATGCAATTTATTCCTGCCGATCCCTTCATCCTTGGGGTTGGAGGCAGACAGTACCTAGGACTTGGCTTGGAATCTTAAAATATCTGCTCTGCAGAACTGGGTTAAGTTATTTTAGAAACTATAAATAGTCACTTGGTAATTAGCTGTTTGGTTTTATTTGTTATAATGGAGTGCTTATTAAAGTGCGCTGTGAGCCGAGCGTATTTCTCCCCTGCGGAGCCCAGGCTTTCACAGGCCAAGTGCTAAGAGGCAGCCTGCTCGCTTCCTTGGCCCACCAAGCCTCACCCAGGTGACAGATGGGCTCTGAACTTTCACTTGTGGGGAAACACAACCCTCAGCTCTCTTGGTAGGCCCTTCTCCAAAATTCTACGTGTCCCTCCTACGTAATCGTCACTGGGCTCTGTCAGGCAGCCCGAGGGAGAGACTACACCATGGCAGGGCATGCTCTCCCTGCCCAGCCCTCAGGGTCTGTCCAGGGCTTGTCTCCTTCCACCTAGCTTCTCCTAACCCATTTCCTTAGCACTGCTAAGATGGCCTCAGAGCATCATCTCCTGTAAGCCCCCCGTCGGGTCAGCAGTAGAGGTGTTCTCCGAGCACTCACAGGCCGGAGCTCCGTGTCCTCCCCAGTGTCCAGCAGGCTGAGGAGACGATGGCACTCAGCTGACAAGATTGATGTGGCCTTGGGCATTTCTGGGGTCCCCTGTAGCTGGGAGCAGGCATTGCTGCCCTCCCCAAGCATCCGCTGTCTTTGGAGAACACAGTGGTGGGGGAATGGGGGCAGATTTTCATTCCATTGTTGGCCATTTGGAATCTTATCTTTAATTCATCCTCACTCTTATACAAACAGATAGACGAAAATGCCTTTCTCTGGGATCAAACATTGCTACTATAAATGCTGAAGGAATCCTGGATGCCTGGGACTTTTGTGTAGCCAGCCCTCCCAAAGTGCTTGCCTGCTGCCTCAGTGCCCCACATTTCCCACTTGCCTACAACCCAATAACAATAAGTACATCTTAAGATTTATGAAACTTTAATGAATGGCCAGCGAGAGGAGGACTACTTTTATAACAAGATTAATACCGTGGCTCAAGGGACATAACATTTTAGTAAAATCAAAATTTGTATAGCCATCTTTGTGGTGCTTGAAACCTCTGGCTTCCTTATAAAAATGTCTAAATAAAATACTGGCTGCTGTCTCTGCCCAGGATTTCCAACTGCTCTACAAGGTCTGCCCCAGAGTCTGATCAGGGTGGGCATGTCTGGGCCAGGGTCTCCCTGAGTCCTGTCACTTAAGCGTGTGCAGCCACAGAGTCTGTGATGAGTTCTAGTGGCCAGGCATCTCCTGCCCACATGCACCTCACAGGGCAGGCAGGGTTGGCTCTTCTCTTCAGTACACCCCTGCGTAGCTGTGGCGTTAAAGGAGTCCTGGGCTTAGGGCTAAGAGCACTTGCCACACAAGCGTGGGGGTCTGATTGCTGGAGACCTTCTTGGTCTCATCCCCCAACGCCCATGTAAACAGCTGGACATGACCATGCATGCCTGAACCCCTAGTCCCGTGGGGAGTAGAGACCAGAGTGTCACTGCAGCTCAGGTGGGGGGGGGAGGAGAGAGAGTGTCAGTGCATCCAAGATTCACCTCTGACCTCCACACACTCACACATAGGGTAGATACATCTGTGTGCATGTGCACGCACACACTCACCACACAGTACATGCACACAAGACACGTTTAAAAACAGTCTTGATGTATTCAGCATCTTATTCTTGTTAATTAATTATCATTATTATTTTGGCAAGAGAAGCCCATCAGGGTAGATGCTCTGGAGTAGATAATGGGATTGGTTTCTGATGGTATCAGGGAGCCTCATTTCTTGATGTAATTTATAATAAGGTATAAAGCTGCTTGGCCAGCTGACACTAATCTTAATTTATGGTCTGTTTAACCTTTTTATGTCTCAGCCTTGGCTCACACCCCCAGTTCTGCATTGGCCTGTATCAGAAGCAATGGGGCAAGGGGATGCATAGCCGCAGGGGTCCTCCTAGGGGTTGATGACCAGTTCATCCTGTCCATCAGATGTGCTGGGCTGGCCCACAGTGAAGGGACAAGATGAGCCTTGCAAATTCTTCATACTGCCCCAAGCCTCTCACCCTCTTACTCTAATCCTGCTTATTTTTAAATATGTATTTATTTATTTATTTATTTATTTATTTATTTATTTATTTATATCAGAGAGAGTGAGGGAGAGAAAGAGGCAGATGGAAAGAGAACAAGAGAGCGTGTGCACATGAGAGAGAGAAAGAGAGAGAATGGGCTCATCAGGGCCTCCAGCTTTTGCAAGTGAATTCCAGATGCATGTGCCACTTTGAGCATCTGGCTTAACAGGGGTCCTGGGGAACTGAACTGGGGTTGTTTGGCTTTGCAAGCAAGCGCCTTAGCTGCAGAGTCAGTGCTCCAACCCCGTCTAGTCTGATGTCTTTTGTTCACCGTCATCCAGGATGGCGTCGATGGCCCGATATTGATGCCCGATAAGAGCTGCTGTGGGGTCTCGGATGCCACAGCTGCTTCATGTCTGCAAGAGCACATTCCAAAGCACATGAGTGCTCATCCTTCGGCTCCTACATTCTCTTCACCACCTCTTCTGCACTGTTTCTTGTGATAGTGATAGCTCATTTAGTGCTCAACCCTCAACTGTCACTGTGACAAGTCTGGCTCTTCCTAGTTGCACTGCCCTCGACAGAGGGGGACTCTGTGACCAAAGGTGAAGCAGTGCTAACCTATGGCCGTGAGCACAGACGTTTAGAGAGCGGTGTGGTGGGCACAGTATGTCCATTTTGCCAAACAACAGTAATAGCTTCCTTCTTGGGCCGATGACCCTCCGGGCTATAGGCTCTTGACTAGGTTTCCAGTATCACGTGAGTTACCTCCTGTGCAGTGGGCCTCCAATCCAAGCAGAGAGCAGCTGGTTACCCCCATACCAGGCATGCCACTACTGCACCAGTAGGTACTTCTTGGAACTCTTGAAGTTAGATCTTGTGTCTTTGGGCGTGTCTGTCTTTTTGCAATCATTTTTATACTTTCTGGTACCACAGCAGGGTCCAGGCTTATGTTACTTTTCTTGTGCCAGTTCTGGATTCAGCTACTTCTCGGGGGCGGGGAGGCTTTAGTTACTTTGAACCAGAAAGTGGCAGCTATAGTTAAGGCCTGTGCAGGTGCTCCCTGAGTGGACAGGACACACGCATCAGTCTTTGTGCCCGCCTTCTGCTTGCGTGTTCAGTACCACAAGCTCATCCTGATGCCTCCAGTTCGAATGCAGCACAAGGGTTTGTGTCTTTAGCCCTTTCTGTGTTGCTCCGCTCTCCAAGTAAGAAACCTGCACTATGTTCCCAGGTGGAGTGGCTTCTTCCAATGGCTGGTAAAAGCTGCGGCATTGGATTCTGGGCACTAGATGCAGACGGCCAGGCAGGCCAACTCTCCTTATGAAGGCAGGTACTTGCCGTGTTCGCTGGGTGAAAAGGCTTCAGTCTACAGATTGATTCTGTAAACACAGTTAGAAACACAGTTGGCATTTGGACTAGACTAGGCAGAAAATGAAATCATTTGGTTTCAAAATAGATGGCATACTTCCAAGTAGATGTACCAGCTAATTAGCTTATTTTTCAGATATCCCAATGTTGCATGTTGAGAACAAATAAAGCCATGAATGTCCTCTGTAACTCAAAGAGTAATAATGTCTTTCATAACATTCTCTACTAATGTACATTTGTTTTCTTTAACCTGTTTTTCTTCTTATAATTGACTTTATTTTTTTTTAAACCTTCATGGGATTCGTTATGATTCTTCATTCTCATGTCATAAACAAATATGTTGAAAATGCATTAGATGAGCCTAACCCACTAAAAAGACCTGGTTATCACTTGGGAGGCAAGGGTAGGAGGATCACCAAGAGTTCGAGGCCACCCTGAGACGACATAGTTAATTCCAGGTCAGCCTGGACCAGCGTGAGACCCTACCTCGTAAAACCAAAAAAAAAAGACCTGGTTATACTTCAGCTGTCATGAGCCGTGTGGTGGCTGGACTGCGCAGCAGTCACAGTGCAAAGTTTTAGAGTGTCCCGTGTCCCTGGTGACACATGTTAGCAGACCCTCATGAGGGCTTCATGAAGGGTTAATGTGATTGAGTTTGCTGGTGGTAGAGAATTAACAAAAACTTAAGTGACCTTTTTCGTCAGGTTGCAGATTTGTGGGTCTACTTATGAGATGACTAGATCTTGCTTCTGAAAACAGTTGAAAAATAATTTAGAGTTAATTGTCCTGAAAATTCACTTATTGTGCAATAATAGGTTAGGTATTCCTCAGTTCATTCCTTCTCAAGCATAGCTTCACTTTTCTGACACTCTTTTTTTTTGGCACAAGCCTTTACATAAGGGCCAGTTTTGCAAATTTTGAGGTGAGAAAAATGTATAAGGATTGGGCTTTTGCAACCCTTGAAGCTGTGTGGGATACATTTCCTCCTATGCTCATTGGCCTCGCTTCACCCTGATTCCACCCTGGTCTGGCCCCTGGCTCCTTTCTAGTCTGTCTTGCCTTCAGTGGGGGCGGGAGGAGGACCTCTTTCTTTTCTGTAGGATCAAGGTTTGACCATACTTCTGTTGTAGAGTGAGAAAGTATTCCACTGGGGAATTGAGGGTCTGTTTGGGGATGGTTTGGCTCCCATGAGTAATGCCCTAGAGGTTTTCAGTATCACGACTCCCGTCTCTATGGAGCGTTGGTGTGCTCTGTTCTGTGTTTATAGTTGGTCCTGTCTGACGTCATTGGCTGCATGTGTCTATGGATCCACCGTCACTAGGTCCTTTCCCTTTCCGTTGTTTGGGTCTTACATTTCAGTTTACCAGTAAGGTGGGCTATCGGGATCCACTTCCTTTGACTTCTCTGTTGGCAGGTGATGATTTGATGATGTGAGTGCCATGTTTAGTCCATTTTGAGGACATCCAGTGACCATTTGAACTTGAGTAGAAGCTGGATCCTCGCAGGATCCACACAGGGCAGAGCTGAGAGGAGGTGCACCCTGCCTGCGCAGAGCTTCTTGGCTGGCGCGCAGGAGGACCGCTCAGCGTCCCTCCCTGGGGGTGGGGTGGGCGTGCTCACGGCCTTTCTTTGGCTGGGGCACCCAGGATGAACTGGAGCAGCCTGTGACTCAAAGTCACCACAAGAAGACCGTGCTGTGGAGGTTAATCCAGACCCGTGGTGGCTTGCTAGTGGGTTTTGTTACTGCACAGCACCCCAGCCCATCCTTATTAATTCAGTGTGGGCCACGTCTGGGTCTGGGAGAGTCCTGGCCAAAGTCAAGCCTGTGAAGTATGTTGATTTGACTTTGAGAATCCCTCTGAGGTCAAGGGCCAATCCCTTGACCCGTCTGCTTTCTAACCTTCTGATTCTTTGATCTGCATCAGATTAGCCTGAAGGAAGACATGAGGTAATGCATGGAGAGAGTATTGGCTCAGAGCTGGGCACAGGTTGGACCTGCCAGTGGCCCATGGGCATACGATCATCTACCTGTGGGTACAGAGCCTTCTTGTCCTGGGGTGTTTGTTTCTTGACGAAAAGGAGCCAGTGGTCACACAGCTATGCCATCTTGTCTTATGAAAACGAGTTAAGATCAAAGGTGGACAGGGTGTTCCAGCAGTGCCATCTAAGGCCCGCTTTCCGCAGGACAGCTGCAGGTGACTGGGGTGGTCTCCACTCCTTCCTAGCCCTGCTGTATATCATCAGCCGAGAGGAAACCACGAAAGGATTCAGCCATTTCGCCTCTTAGTTTATGTGTTCATCTTTTCACTTGTGCTGCAGGGTCTGTTACACAGCCCTGGTTGGCCTGGAACTCACTTTGTAGACTGGCCTGAACTTGGAGCTCTCCTCTTGCTTCTACCCCCGGGTTGTCTCCCATGCACCCCATGCCTAGCCTGCTCCTTTGCTCCAAATCAAGGTGTATTCTTTTCATAGTAGTAACCTTTAGGACAAAACACAGACCAGAGAACAAGATGTCAGAGCACAGCGTTGCTCAGAGTCAGAAGCCTCCCGCTGTCCCCGCAGACCCGAGAGCCGCAGCTGAGTTTAAAAGCAGCCGAGGTATTTTCCTAAATAAACGAGTTTGCGGAGTCTCGCTTCCGCTTTCACCCCCCCCCAAAAAAAAAAAAGCAGCTGAACCCACACAGAGCGTAAAAATGCATGCAGTCCAGAGATGCGCTCTTTTTTTAATGACTACTCCACATTTCATTTATATTTAAAATGGAGTTGATGAATATGAACGCAGATATTTAGAGTTCCTGTGAAGCTGTGTGGTGTTTGTTTGTGTGTACAGTCCAGTTTCCAGACCCTGTCTGAAGGGGAGAGCAGCTAACGGTTTCCCACACGACTTGGATATTTTTTATTAGCCTCCAGCTTCTGTTCTTCAGGTGTGCAGCTATTTCAGTATTATGAAGAATGATGGATGAGGCAGGAAAGTTTCTTTGGAAGCACTTGTGATATTGCCCAATGCACTTGGGGGTCAGCCGCATGTGGCTGATGCATGATTTATCCAATGTCCCTGCCACTTCCTGAGATAAAGTGACTGCTTTATCAAAAATGCCAGCAACTGTGATTTAGAATTTATAAACCTCCGTTTTCAAATAATTGTTCTGATTACTTTCTGCCTTGGCAATAAAATGATAAAGGTAATTGCACACAAATGTGAGATAGCACCAAAATACAATAAAATTAACCCGAATTAGCGTGCCTTGTGGATGAGAAGTATTTATGAAACGTGGTGTTGCAATAAGGGAGAGTGATATTATGGCTGGAAGGTGAGTTATTGCCTTAATGTAATACTCTGAAATTTAAAAAAGAGACTTTCTGTGGAGGGTGATTGTACTTTGGAAATTAACTTGAAGTGATTCTTATAATTGGCAACAATAACGCATTTTGCAGGTAATATCTTTTATTGTGTTATGCCTAGTTGCATTGCCTCTCATTTAGTGGCTCTGGCTTCAGTCTTCCCAACACACAGGTACACACAGACATGGAATTCTTGCTGAGCCAGGCACCTAGAGGGGGGTCTTCTTCTCTTTGTAGTGGTGCCCCTCGTCTGAATATACTGGGTTTTTTCTTTTCTTTATTTCATAACCAAGTCATTTAAATATCAGCGGATAAATAAATATGTTTAGTAGAAAAGTTTGAGGAAGGATTTCAGAAATCTGTTTTGCTTTCCTGTTTGCATGTGTGGTGGGAATTGCTCATTGTAGACAGGTGGTTTTCAACTGGGTCACACTCAGCATACCTTTTTATAATGTGTGTTTTATAACCTTCCCTTTACATTGGTGGAATGGGACTGATAGAGACTGCCTGAACATACTGCTTAGGAAGGAAGAATGGATGCTGGCTTGTACCTGCTTGGACAATGCAGATTCTTGGGCAGGGCATCGTGGGAGGATCCCGCCAGTCATCAGTCTTGTGTACCTGGGACACAGCTACAAACAGACATGCTTGTTGGACACGTGGTTATTGTGTGAACACTGGCTTGAGTGACAAAGTTTTGCCCAAAGGTTGGATAGACAACTTGGCGTCAGTTTCCCAACAAAATGCTGTCCTTTTTCTCACTGAGTGGAAAGAGCTGCCATCCCAGCAAGCCTTGCGAAGAGTAAAAGCGTGACAAAATGCAAATAATTCTGTGTGTGTGTGTGTGTATGTGTGTGTTAAATGGAGTGAAGCTCGAGGTTCTAATTAACGTTAGACTGGAACATGTTGAGGATGACACTGTCACACATATTCCAGAACATTCCTGATTTCTGCCTTTTAATGTGAAGAGCTCTCACAGTCTTTGTGACCACCAAAAAGTCCATCTAAGATTCCAGTGTCCCCAGTTGAGAAGGGCCACAGGGGACTCTTTGGAGCTGCCACATTGGTAGGTTGTGATGAGATAGGTGCTCTTCTCAGGGGCTTCTGGTGAGGAGCTTGTGATGTCAGGGTCTCATACATGCTAAGCAGACACCCCACCTCTGAGTTCTCCCTACATACTAAGCAGAGTCCCCACCTCTGACTTTATCCCACATTCTAAGCAGATTTCCCACCTCTGAGCTCTCCCTATATGCTAAGCAGAGTCCCCACCTCTGACTTCATCCCACATTCTAAGCAGACTCCCCCACCTCTGAGTTCATCCCACATTCTAAGCAGACTCCCCATCTCTGAGCTCTCCCCACATGCTAAGCAAACACCCCACCTCTGAGTTCATCCCACATGCTAAGCAGACACCCCACCTCTGAGCTCTCCCCACATGCTAAGCAGACACCCCACCTCTGAGCTCTCCCTACATGCTAAGCAGACATCCCACCTCTGACTTCATCCCACATTCTAAGCAGACTCCCCACCTCTGAGCTCTCCCTACATGCTAAGCAGACACCCCACCTCTGACTTCATCCCACATTCTAAGCAGACACCCCACCTCTGAGCTCTCCCTACATGCTAAGCAGACACCCCACCTCTGACTTCATCCCACATTCTAAGCAGACACCCCACCTCTGAGCTCTCCCTACATGCTAAGCAGACACCCCATCTCTGAGCTCTCCCCACATGCTAAGCAAACACCCCACCTCTGAGCTCTCCCCACATGCTAAGCAGACTCCCCACCTCTGAGCTCTCCCCACATGCAGACTCCCCAGACATGCTAAGCAGACATCCCACCTCTGACTCTCCCCACATGCCCCACCTCTGAGCTCTCCCAGACAGACAGCCCACCTCTGACTTCATCCCACATTCTAAGCAGTCACCCCACCTCTGAGCTCTCCCTACATGCTAAGCAGACATCCCACCTCTGACTCCATCCCACATTCTAAGCAGACTCCCCACCTCTGAGCTCTCCCACATGCTAAGCAAACACCCCCTGAGCTCTCCCCCACATGCTAAGCAGACACCCCACCTCTGACTCCATCCCACATTCTAAGCAGACACCCCACCTCTGAGCTCTCCCCTAAGCAGACACATGCTAAGCAGACACCCCACCTCTGAGCTCTTCACATGCAGACACCCCACCTCTGACTTCATCCCACATTCTAAGCAGACACCCCACCTCTGAGCTCTCCCTACATGCTAAGCAGACACCCCATCTCTGAGCAGACACCCCACCTCTGAGCTCTCCCCCACATGCTAAGCAAACACCCCACCTCTTCTAAGCAGTCACCCCAGCTCTCCCCCCACATGCATCCCACCTCTGACTCCATCCCACATTCAGACTCCCCACCTCTGAGCTCTCCCCACATGCTAAGCAGACTCGCCACCTCTGAGCTCTCCCCACATGCTAAGCAGACAGCCCACCTCTGACTTCATCCCACATTCTAAGCAGTCACCCCACCTCTGAGCTCTCCCTACATGCTAAGCAGACATCCCACCTCTCCCACACTCCATCCCACATGCTAAGCAGACTCCCCACCTCTGAGACACCCCACCTCTGAGCTCTCCCCACATGCTAAGCTCCCCACACTTCATCCCCACATTCTAAGCAGTCACCCCACCTCTGAGCTCTCCCTACATGCTAAGCAGACACCCCACCTCTGACTCCATCCCACATTCTAAGCAGACACCCCACCTCTGAGCTCTCCCTACATGCTAAGCAGACACCCCACCTCTGACTTCATCCCACATTCTAAGCAGACACCCCACCTCTGAGCTCTCCCTACATGCTAAGCAGACACCACATCTCTCCATCCCTCTCCCCACATGCTACATGCTAAAGACACCCCACCTCTGAGCTCTCCCCACATGCTAAGCAGACATCCCCACCTCTGAGCTCTCCCCACATGCTAAGCAGACTCGCCACCTCTGAGCTCTCCCCACATGCTAAGCAGACAGCCCACCTCTGACTTCATCCCACATTCTAAGCAGTCACCCCACCTCTGAGCTCTCCCTACATGCTAAGCAGACAGCCCACCTCTGACTTCATCCCACATTCTAAGCAGTCACCCCACCTCTGAGCTCTCCCTACATGCTAAGCAGACAGCCCACCTCTGACTTCATCCCACATTCTAAGCAGTCACCCCACCTCTGAGCTCTCCCTACATGCTAAGCAGACAGCCCACCTCTGAGCTCTCCCCACATGCTAAGCAAACACCCCACCTCTGAGCTCTCCCCACATGCTAAGCAGACACCCCACCTCTGACTTCATCCCACATGCTAAGCAAACACCCCACCTCTGAGCTCTCCCCACATGCTAAACAGACTCCCCACCTCTGAGCTCTCCCCACATGCTAAGCAGACACCCCACCTCTGACTTCATCCCACATTCTAAGCAGTCACCCCACCTCTGAGCTCTCCTACATGCTAAGCAGACAGCCCATGCTAAGCAAACACCCCACCATCTGAGCTCTCTGAGCCTCCCCACATGCTAAACAGACACCCCACCTCTGAGCTCTCCCTACATGCCAGACAGCCCATGAGCTCTCCCCACATGCTAAGCAAACACCCCACCTCTGAGCTCTCCCCACATGCTAAGCAGACACCCCACCTCTGACTTCATCCCACATTCTAAGCAGACACCCCACCTCTGAGCTCTCCCCAGACCTACTTCTACTTCTTTAAGAACTGCTAATAGTTACTTGTATGTGAATCTGATAAAAACCCCCTTGGGGTTTTGTGGACCTGGCTCCACCATGTTCCTGGTGGTACACCTCCTTACATGCTTGGTTCTTTCCATACCCCGGACCTTGCATCTGGGAAGCAAACCTGGGCTGTCTCTGTCTGGGCTGCCTCTGTCTGGGCTGCCTGTCTGGTGCTGAGCGCCGCAACCCGGGGGCGGGGGTCAAGTGCTCAGAGGCTGAGTGCGGCAGGGAAGCTGCTGCTTCGGGCTGTGTTCACTTCCCACGGCTCGCGGCCTGACGTGTCTCTTCCCCGGTTCTCAGATGGAGGCATTTGGAGTCATCTCAGTTGAGGGAGTGCTACTTGCAATTAGCGGGTAGAGGCAACTAGACACCCCAGAATGCACAGGGAAAACCCCCAAACAGAACGGCTGCATGCCGTAGTTGAGGCCATTCTTTGTTCTCTGCATAAACTGTTGAAGTCCGGCTGGTCTGGTCCTTGCCCCATGTCCTCTTTGTCTCCTTATACTCTCCATTTGTCAGTCATAGCCCTCCCTTACTGCCAGGATTTTTGTGGAGTCATTTTTGACCCCGTGTCTTTCACAATCTACTCCTCCAACAAGAATTTTATAAGCTTTCTGAAAATCCTGCCTCCCATTCTCTCTTCAGCTATGTAGGACAGGTGAAATAGCCGTACGGTGGTTTCTGGGCTCCAGGTGTTCTCTTAGCATCCATGTGGCCCTGTGGTCTCCTGCTCAGTGCTGCTGATGGCCTCTGTACTGGACCTTTGACTGTCCTCCAAGTCCTGGTACTTCTGCTTATTGTATCTTGCTGGAGTCTACATGCTGTTTATAGAATGATATATCCTGTTTTGTTATTTGTGTTTTTGCTCTGGTAAAAAAAATACTTTGTTGCCTCTCCTTCTCGAAACCTATTCATCTTTCAAAACTCTTACCACCTTGAGACTTTTCTTGAACGTTGAATTTAGGTATCTTCTGTGGGTGAGCTTCTTGGGACCTATTTCTGTGGACCTTTTGTTACTAGAGATTCAGGGGAAAGGCTTGACCCTGGCAGGCCTAATAAGCTAGGCTCAGTCACCTGTCCTCAACATGCCAAGGAAGGAGAAGAAACAGTGAAGAGCAGACAAGGAGATGCATCAATGTGGCTACGATGGAAGAGGAACAGTTAAAGATAGCCCATGACCCCCACATCCATCTTTGTGGCATTGATAGGAGGTTTGGGTTTAAGGCAAGAGGTATATGTGGGCTGGAGAGATGGCTTGGCCATTAAAGCGCATGCCTGAGAAGCCTAAGGACGCTGGTTCAATTCTCTAGCTCCCACACAAGCCAGATGCATATGGAGGCACATGCGTCTGGAGTTCGTTTGCAGTGGCTAGAGGCCCTGGTGTGCCCACTTTCTCTTTCTCCCTCTCTCTCTGTCTCTAATAAATAAGTAAAAATAAAAGTCTTTATAAAAATAAATGAAATTAATAAATAAAGGCAAGAGGTATATGTAACTAAACCATCCTGGTCAAGGCATGGCCTGCCCATCATTGTCTTGCCTCATTCCGTTCTTCAAGGTGTCTGCTAAGGCAAAGGCCTAGGAGATAAGGTCTTCCTCTAGCTGCACCAGGGCTTCTGACTTTCCCTCTCCTAGAAGAGATTCCTGAGGAAATTCCACTGTTTTGGAGTCCACTTTTTTAGTAGCTTGATATCCAAAGAGTGGCACAAATGTCTTTAAACTATCTTTCCTTCTGTCAGGACAACTACAGGACATAGGATGATGGGGTCTGTGAGGACATGGTGAGATGGGGTCTGTGAGGACATGGTAAGATGGGGTCTGTGAGGACATGGTGAGATGGGGTCTGTGAGGACATGGTGAGGTGGGGTCTGTGAGGACATGGTGAGATGGGGTCTGTGAGGACATGGTGAGGTGGGGTCTGTGTAAGATGGAGTCTGTGAGGACATGGTGAAATGGGGTCTGTGAGGACATGGTGAGATGAAGTCTGTGAGGACATGGTGAGATGGGATCTGTGAGGACATGGTGAGATGGGATCTGTGAGGACATGGTGAGATGGGATCTGTGAGGACATGGTGAGATGGGATCTGTGAGGACATGGTGAGGTGGAGTCTGTGAGGACATGGTGAGGTGGAGTCTGTGTAAGATGGAGTCTGTGAGGACATGGTGAAATGGGGTCTGTGAGGACATGGTGAGATGAAGTCTGTGAGGACATGGTGAGATGGGATCTGTGAGGACATGGTGAGATGGGATCTGTGAGGACATGGTGAGATGGGATCTGTGAGGACATGGTGAGATGGGATCTGTGAGGACATGGTGAGATGGGATCTGTGAGGACATGGTGAGATGGGATCTGTGAGGACATGGTGAGGTGGAGTCTGTGAGGACATGGTGAGGTGGAGTCTGTGAGGACATGGTGAGATGGGGCTGTTTAGTGTTAATTGTGACTGAACTATCAGGTAGGTGACCTTCGTGGCTGTCCTCCTGCGTCACTGTGTTGTTACCTCTGTACTAATCCCGATTCCTCTGGTTATCCTCCTCCCAGGGCACGCCACGGTTCATGTATGATGGTGTTGGTTTAAAGGTTCTCCTTTGATTGTGTGCTGATGTGGCATCATGAGTTTAGAAAAAGGAGTTTGTAGAAATGTTGGGACTTATTTTTGGGTGGCCCACCTTGTTCTTGGGTGCAGGCCTGCCGGGCATGTAACTATCCCAGCTCACTCTGGAGTCAGTTGCCCATCCTGGGGCCTTGGAAGAAGGCCTGATGGAGGAAATCAGGTTCTCAGTCACCCTCTGAAGAGGGTCCTATGGAGCTGGGGACCTGGGTATATCCCAGGAAGAAGCTCTACAGAAACTAGAAAGTCTTTCCTTCTGGCACCAGGGAAGAAAGTCCTGAGTGGGCCCAGGATGGGGATTTATGACTCAAGCTGTTGACAGCAGCTCTCAGAGCCTGTGGTGAATGGGCCAAGATGACAAATGGATTCTGTGTAACTTTTTATTGTCCAGCTCACACTGTATTTCTTGTGAGTACTGTTGTTTTGATTGTGTTAGTTACTTGTGAGATGGAGAAACCTTTCAGTCCCCCAAATGAATATGGATCTACTTTCAATGCATTTTATCGTTACACTTGAGCAGCCAGGAAGCAAGCCTAAAGCTTTGTTTACATTCTCACTTTGTTTTCAGGGTTTGACTTGAGATAAAACATTTAGTAAGCTACGTGGCTCAGAGTGGGAAGTTAAAGTGGAGTACCTTCTGGAAGTTCTAGGCACATTTTCCTTCTCTTTAGGGCAGGTGCCATAGTTTTTGAGCCTGGAGTGCTGCCACAAGTCTTCTGAGGCTGCCTGTCCCGTGCTCGTTCCTAGGTAGCAGTGTCAGATGCCATGGGGGTTGGTTCCAGGGCTCAGTGAAGAAGGCCACTTGACAGACTCTTCTAGGTGATGCCGGTGGCCATATCTCCTCGGCCCACCTTCAAAAGACCCCATATCCAGAGCAGCCACATGCCTGATGACTGTGATGCAGCCCAGTGGTCCAGTTCAAGGAGACCCATCTTACAGAACGTCAACAGAGGTTGGCAGAGGAGGGGACAGTACTGAAAGGAAAGTTAATGACTACCAGGTGATCTTCAAGCCACACCCTGTTTTCCAGGAGGTGAGGAGACAGGTTTGGGAGTCTGGAAAGGGGAGTCAGGTGTGATGGGGAAAGCAGTGCTCGTCTCTTGGTGTGCCTGGGAAAAGCAAGGTCATGTTTTCTGCTATGAAGATGGATTTTGAGTAGTTCTAATTTCTAGTTTGCATGAAATAATCAGTAAAATTCAACTCAACCTGATCAAATCTTTTAGGCCATTATTTTGAAAGAATAGATCCAACGACCTGACACCTGGAGATATCTGTGGGAGTCCCTTGTGCAGGAGGTATTGTTGTCCAGCATTTGACTTTACAAGGCTTCTGTCTGTTTCTTTCCTTTTGGGTTGAAAGTTTTGCCTGTCCTGTATTAGATATTTATTACTGCTACCCCAAAGTGCCTGACACAGATATTGCTTTAAGGTGTGGGATGAAGTTTTCTCTCATGATGGTTTAATTTTTATTGCATCCCCATCGTGGCTAGCTGTTCCTCACTTGACATGTGAGTTCCTGCCTGCCCCTGGAGACCACACTCAAAATTGCATCTTCCTGCACTCCTGTACACAGGTGCCGCATTCTCCCAAACCCTCTTTGGTGATCCTCAGCTCTTTTTTGTTTGCATGGCACGTGATGTCCTGTCACATGGCTAGCTGAGATGTTTCTGTAGAAGTGATATTTGACCAGGGAGGAATCAGAGTATAGATACCGTCTCACTGCTGGGACAAAACACCCAACTAGAAGCAACTAATGGCAGGAAGGTGTTTTGTAATGGGGTGCAGGGCTTCAGGAACAATCCTTGAACTCCAAACCCTGAGTTTGTGTCTGCTTTTAACTGAAGAATTGGGTAAAGCAAGACTGAGAAGAATAATTTATGGAACACCACATTTTTATTCAGGAATATACAAGGGAGAGAAGGTTTATGAACTAAGGAAAGGAAAGGGATTTAGAGGGAAAAAAGAAGAAAATGCAGAGAGCTCCTGCCATGGGGGAGGCTTACCAGGACAGGATGAACAGCCAGCAAAAAAGAGCCCTGCCCACCTGGTAAGTGGCTATTTACAACCTCATTGTGGTGGGCTTCACCTTCAGGCTCAGGTGAGCCAGAGTAAGGGCTGATTGGCTTGGGCTAGGGGCTGGCTCAAGAAGAGGCCAGCCATGAAGCCAAGTTTTGGGGCTGAGCTTAACCAACAACGCCCAGATCAGATTTAAATTCTAGGAAAGGGGAACTTCCTCCTTGGGATACTTATGGAAAAACAGATCTAGGGAACTCCTTCAGTCAAGAGATAAGGAGAGCTCCTTCTTAACCTCTGGTAAAGTAGAGATTGCAAGGGAGGACTTAAGTACATCTCTGCTTTCACTTTTGGGGCCCAGTCCCCCTAAACTACCTAACAGAACTGCCCGACTGCCTCTCAGTTTGTCTCAGCTTACGTTTGGAGGGAAGTTCTGTCATGGCAGGCAGACGGCCGGGTATCAGGTCTTCACAGACTGTGCGAGGAAGCAGTCTTGAATAGTGTGTTTGGAGCTGGGCTATATCACCCAAACCACCCCTCTTGACACACCTCCTCCAGCAAGCCCCCACCTTCCAAAGGCCCCACAACTTGCCCACATGCCCACCAGCAGGGGATCAAATATTCAAATCACAAGGCTGTGGGGTCATTTCATTCAAGCCACCATAACCATTATGGTGGGTAATTGTTATAGCTGGTGTGGATTGACAGTTACTAAGTATTTAGCTGAAGTTTTGCAGAATGACTCTCCGTGTTTACAAGTTTAACTAGAATGTGATGTTGGAGAAGTCACTGCTCTGCCTGACAATGTATGTCTCTGAGTCTTAACAGTTTAGCTTCTCTGTGGCTCTATGTGATCTGGGACTAGGGAGTTTTATGGGTTCATTGCAGTCTTCTTATAATATCTTTATAAAAATCTAGCTCTGGGGTGTTAAAGAGCATCTCCTTCCTTGTGCGTTAGTGACATGGCATTGTTGGGAAGCTGCAGGTGCGAGGTAGAGCAGCAGACAGCCCTGGTGCCTTAATGAGGGTAGCCAGGTGAGGGGTGGAGTCCTGGGGCTAAGGGAAGGAGGGCAAGAGCCTTTTCGCCATGTTGGTGCAGACTGGAGGTGAAAGGGTGCTGAGCCACGCTGCCAGGCATTCAGGCTCTCTGTAGTAGACCCAGAGCATCATGTGCCCCCTGCTATTGTCTTCTGCACAGTGAACATCTATCCTTGAGGAGGGCCACATACAACAGAGGACACCAGGAGTTTCCTAATGGAATCAGCTAAGAAAAGGAACTCCTAATGTGATGTGATTCCTTAGAAAATATTTATTATTTTTCAATGCTAAAATATAACACAGTTGTCAAAAATATGTGGCATAGTAGGATACTACATACCTTGGAGAAGATACTCACTCCATTTGCTGACATATTGAAAGACTTCCAGTTCTGGTCCTGCCCCTTTCGTGCAGGAGCATGAGTGTGCTGAGTTGGGGCTGGAGGCCCCTCTCAGGTGTTGGGGAGGATAGAAGAATGGGACTCTTCACCCTTGAGTTGCTGTGGCACAGTGTGACAGGGCACACCTGTCGGGTGGTTGTACTGAGGGCCTGCAAATGCCCTTCAGAGAAGCACTGTTGCTGATGGAAAGTATAGTGGGGACCACATGTCTTGGTGAAAACTCTGGAATGAAGGTGTGAACTTTTGTCTGTCGTGGGAATCTAGCAGACAGATCTGTCGCTCTGTTCCATATCCAGGCCTCGCTCTTTGTTTCAGTTAACCCAGTACTTTATGGATTCATATCGGATAAGAGCCATGGACAAAGAGCAAGTGTTTTGTGGAAGTGCACCTATTGCAAACATGAGCCGTGCACCAGGGATGCAGTCAGGTGTAGATGAAGGCCAGAAAAGCAAGACAAAACCAGTCTATTTTCCAATGAACATTATTATGCTTTCAATGTAAACCCACCCACACAGCTCTGAACACTTGGTGGTGCCGTTTGGGTAGGGTGTGGAGCCATGATGGAGGAAGTGAGTTGCTAGGCGCTGGCCTTGAGGCTGTGTAGCTTGGCCTCATTTCCTGTTCACCCTCTGCTTCCTGAGTGAGTGCATGCAGTGTACCCAGCCCGCTTCCCACCCCACTGCCATGCCTTCCCACCAGAATGGGACATATTTCCCAGAACTGTAAGTGGAAATAAGCCTTCCTTCCTTCAGCTGCTTCTTGTTAGGTATTTGGTCATAGCAATGAGTAAAATTAATTTACACATTTTCTATAAAAGGTCTCAGATACTCAGAGAATTAAGTCTCCAAGTGGTTAGAGCAATGGTAAGATCCAAGCTCATTGCTTCAAGCTACTACTTTCAGTTCCAGTTTGTACATTTTTAGCAGAGCCATGGTTACCTGGCCATCACATTTTTAGACTGAGATAGACACTCTCAGGGTCATTGGGGATACAGAAGGTTGGGGACGTGGCTCATTTGGTAGGGTGCATGAAGGTCTGGGTATGTAGTCCCCGATACTGCGTAAACCAGGGTGGTGATGCAGGCCTGTAATGCCAGCACTTGGGAGACAGATGGAGGTGGGAAGGGCTGAAGTTCAAGGTCATCCCACATTGTGAATTCGAGGTCAGCCTAGAGAACACTGACAGAGCAACAGAAAAGGATTGGATGCAATTTGTGGGACAGGCATTTGCACGCCCCCATTCATGATGATGCCGTTAACATCAGCCCAAAGGCAGAAGCAACCACATCCCTGGTTGATAATGGAGCATCCCTTCTGTCCAGCATGGTTGAGGACACTGTGCTCAGTGAAAGAAGCCACACTGGCAGGGCAGGGGCCATGGGATCTCCTACACGAGGTCCCTGGAGTACACACATTCAGAGGGAGAAAACCGGAGACTGATTTCCAGGCCAGGTGAGGTGCCTGGTAAGGAGACCCAGGTCCTGATGGCAATGATGAGGGAGTTTTGAATATGGACAGTGTATGGTGATGATACGACATTGTGACTATACTTAAGGCTCCTGAATTTATGTGGTGGATAGTGTGTATTTCAACACAATGAAAATGTATGTTTTAGAACTTTCAAATGAAAGGAATGTCTGGGAGATTTATCTAATGTACTTACTACTCAGTACCAGTTGGGGTACGGTCTTCCGAACAGAGCAGTGACTGAACCTCCACCACAGCACACAGCACTACAGGTGGGGGATCCCCTCTGGAGTAAAGTGGGACTCTCTGAGATTGGGCATCCCCTTGGAGTATAAGAGGACTCTGTGATGTTGGGGGCTTCCTGGAATACAGTGGAGCTTTGTAAGGGTGGGGCTCACCTGGAGTATAGTGGTGCTCTCTGAGATTAGGGATACCCCTGGAGTATACTGGGGCTCTGTTATGTTGGGGTCCTCTGGAGTATGGGAGGGCTCTGAGAGTAGGTCACTAGCTAGTTCCCCATGTTTTCCTGACCATGGGATTCCGTGTAGGAAAACAATGAAAGCTCAAGTGTCTCTGCTTGCTGAAGACGTCGTAAAATCAGAGAAAGGGTGGTCTGGTGATTTTTATGGGTGTCCCTGTCTCCCGCAGTGAGGTGGAAGGAGTGTTCTGTACGGGGACTGCTGTCTCTGCCCCAGTCAACTGGCCAGGTCCCTTGGGATAGTCCTGCAAGATGGAGAAAGTCACAGTCCTGTAGTTTCCAGAAGCAAACAGACATGAGACATTTTCATTCTCCAACAGTCTGGGATTTTCTTCTAATTCAAGTTATCTCTGAAATGAGCATTACAGGTCCATGAGGTTTTCATCCGTGAATCTTGTTTGAAGAATTCATTTTACTGTAATTTAGATAAAATTACCTGCTAAATTTTATAATAACATTCCAAAGTTTTACATTTTTGTTACTCTTTGAAATATATTATATAGATTTTCCTCATGGTAGTGAGAATATATCAATGTGAGGTAGAGATAATTACATTACTCAATTATCTGAACAAAGATGGGGTACAGCATACATATAATTTTGTAATAATCCCTATTTCTAAGGAAAATATTTGCACAATACTTTGTTTTTGTGTCATCTGTAGAAAAATAGGTTCCAGGTTGGACTATGTTTCTATGGAAGCACAGATTCCGTGTATGAATATACATCTTCGCCTTCATATAGCAAGTGTCTCACATCAAATAACTTCAGATCACACAGTGATTTTTCTATATTAAACATTAAATTTTCATTTAAACCACTAAAATCCCTCTGGCTTCATCGATAACCTTCCTCTCTTTTCTCGTGCTGTCAGAGTGATGGTCTGAGTGTTCATGTCTTCCCCAAACCATGCACTGAAGGCTAACCTCAAGGCAACAGTGTTAAGAAGAGGTAGGCTCTGGGAGGTGGTCATGTCATGAACACTCTACAGTCAGGATGAAACGAAGCAGACCCGAAAGAGGAAGGCCCTTCCACCACGGCAGACACAGCCAGTAGGAGCCAAGTAGAAGGCCACCCACAAAACACTGAATCTGCTGTCACCTGGCTCTTGCCCTCCTCACAAGAAGGAGACTGCTGTCACCATAGAGGACAATATAAGAGTCCAGGAGGACGCAGATCATGAGCCCCCATTGCTGAGGTGGGGAGCACATTTCTCCTGAAGGGAAACCTACCACTTGTGCTGATTTGGATGTGCAATGTCCGCCGTGGCTCATGTGCTTGAGCTCTTGGTCCCTAGCTGATGGCGCTGTTTGGACACGCAGCTCATCTGTTGGGACTTGAGTACCATAAGAGCCACCCTCCCGGCTTGGGCTCTGTGCTTCCAGGTTGCCACCATGGAGCACACCGCTCAGATCCCCGCTGCCAGGTCGCTGTCCCACCACCATGATGGACTGTATCCCCTGAACACTGAGCCAAAATAAACCTCTTCTCCATTAAGTTGCCCCCATTGTGTATTTTGAAGTGACTACTGCAGCTTCCAGCTTCCACGAGATTAATTCTAACAAGGCTTCAATCAGTAGCAGACAGCATGAGTCAGCAATGACCCTCTCATAAAGAACACCTTGTCATCCCGACTCCAAGATGTCTTGGTCATAAGGAGATTGAAGAAGTAGCCTTCTTCACGTCCACTCTTCTTCCTTTTGGAAGCTCAACCAGGACTGCCAAGGAGATGGAGGAGTCACGGATGTGCTCAGCAAAAAGCGGAAGTAGCCCACCAGTGAAACTGGTGGCCTGAGGGCTTCAGTGCAGCACAATCATGTAGCAAGTGCTGTGGAAAATCAGGGTTACAAATGTTGATGGGCTTCCCAGGTGGGCCTGGTGGGTGGGTGGGTGGGGTTTTAGGGAAATGTCAGCTCTGTGTCTGCACACCTCCATGGTGAGCACCGTCATGTGGCTGGGCTTTGAGTTCCTGGGCTGTGTCATCTGAGGACTCACCTGAGGCTCAGGCTGGGTTGTTCTCCATGCGTGGCTTCTGGACACCTAGGGGCAGACTTGTGATGGACTCTCCACACCCTTTGGCATCACTGTAGTGGGAAGGTATGGCTTCCTTAGTGTTTATCCAGAAAGAAAAGGAAGTTGTGGTTTTGTGGCAGTGTGCCCACATTCTGGGGAGTCAGTCATGAGTTTTCTCCACTGTTCTTTGATGTCCACTCCCAGCCAGCCACCTACTCTCTCGTATTGCCTCTCCTGTTGTCACCTTATGGTGAATGCTTGCCCATGCTCATTTGGCTGTTCTAGCAACTTCTATACTTCCGTTTGCCCTTTGGCTGCTAAGTACCTGATCATCCTGCCCTCCAAGCTGACCTCTGCTAAGACCAGATGCCTTGTGCCAATGGAACTGCTGGGCACCTTCTCATTCTTGCCTCTGTGATAGGAGGAAATGTGCCAAATATGCTTGGTGACGCCTGTGAGCTCCAGGTCACAAAGCCTGTGATGGGCTGATTTTTCTCCAAGTTGGGCCGTTTCACTGATCTCTAATGGTAAAACATTCCCACACTGAAAGAGCCTCAGCCCAAGACTTTCTGTGGAATGGCTGTTTCTGTTGAATTTCCTACAAACGTGTTCTCAGTTTCCCAAAAAGACAGATTGTTTGTCAGTGAGACGGGGACCTTGTTTGGAGAATGTTGTCACTGGTTTTACAAGATTCCAGTGCACCCTCTCTGCCTGCTCTTTGGGGGACAGTAAACCTCTCTGTTGCTTACAGTGGAGAACATCCCAGCAGAAGGTCACTCTGTGCCCATTGGGGCAGTGCATGTAGGTATATGTAAGATGTGTGTTGTCATTTATCCAGTGACCACTCTCATGTAGGCATACATAAGATGCCTGTTGTCATGTATCCAGTGTCCACTCTCACGTAGGCATACATTAGATGCGTGTCATGTATCCAGTGTCCACTCTCATGTAGGTGTATGTAAGATGCGTGTTGTCATGTCCAGTGTCCACTCTCATGTAGGTGTATGTAAGATGCATGTTGTCATGTCCAGTGTCCACTCTCATGTAGGTGTATGTAAGATGCATGTTGTCATGTCCAGTGTCCACTCTCATGTAGGTGTATGTAAGATGTGTGTTGTTATGTATCCAGTGTCCACTCTCATGTAGGTGTATGTAAGATGCGTGTTGTCATGTCCAGTGTCCACTCTCATGTAGGTGTATGTAAGATGCATGTTGTCATGTCCAGTGTCCACTCTCATGTAGGTGTATGTAAGATGCATGTTGTCATGTCCAGTGTCCACTCTCATGTAGGTGTATGTAAGATGCATGTTGTCGTGTCCAGTGTCCACTCTCATGTAGGTGTATGTAAGATGCGTGTTGTCATGTATCCAGTGTCCACTCTCATGTAGGTGTATGTAAGATGCGTGTTGTCATGTCCAGTGTCCACTCTCATGTAGGTGTATGTAAGATGCATGTTGTCATGTCCAGTGTCCACTCTCATGTAGGTGTATGTAAGATGCATGTTGTCATGTCCAGTGTCCACTCTCATGTAGGTGTATGTAAGATGTGTGTTGTCATGTCCAGTGTCCACTCTCATGTAGGTGTCGTAAGATGCGTGTTGTCATGTCCAGTGTGTAAGATCCGTGTTGTCATGTCCAGTGTCCACTCTCACTAAGATGCGTGTTGTCATGTCCAGTGTCCACTCTGTAGGTGTACGTAAGATGCGTGTTGTCATGTCCAGTGTCCACTCTCATGTAGGTGTACGTAAGATGCGTGTTGTCATGTCCAGTGTCCACTCTCATGTAGGTGTCATGTAAGATGCGTGTTGTCATGTCCAGTGTCCAAGGATGTAAGATGCGTGTTGTCATGTCCAGTGTCCACTCTCATGTAGGTGTACGTAAGATGCGTGTTGTCATGTCCAGTGTCCACTCTCATGTAGGTGTACGTAAGATGCGTGTTGTCATGTCCAGTGTCCACTCTCATGTAGGTGTATGTAAGATGTGTGTTGTCATGTCCAGTGTCCACTCTCATGTAGGTGTATGTAAGATGTGTGTTGTCATGTCCAGTGTCCACTCTCATGTAGGTGTATGTAAGATGCGTGTTGTCATGTCCAGTGTCCACTCTCATGTAGGTGTATGTAAGGTGTGTGTTGTCATGTCCAGTGTCCACTCTCATGTAGGTGTATGTAAGATGTGTGTTGTCATGTCCAGTGTCCACTCTCATGTAGGTGTATGTAAGATGCGTGTTGTCATGTCCAGTGTCCACTCTCATGTAGGTGTATGTAAGATGCGTGTTGTCATGTCCAGTGTCCACTCTCATGTAGGTGTATGTAAGGTGTGTGTTGTCATGTATCCAGTGTCCACTCTCATGTAGGTGTATGTAAGATGTGTGTTGTCATATCCAGTGTCCACTCTCACGTAGGCGTACATTAGATGCGTGTCATGTATCCAGTGTCCACTCTCATGTAGGTGTATGTAAGATGCATGTTGTCATGTCCAGTGTCCACTCTCATGTAGGTGTATGTAAGATGCGTGTTGTCATGTCCAGTGTCCACTCTCATGTAGGTGTATGTAAGATGCATGTTGTCATGTCCAGTGTCCACTCTCATGTAGGTGTATGTAAGATGTGTGTTGTCATGTCCAGTGTCCACTCTCATGTAGGTGTATGTAAGATGTGTGTTGTCATGTGCAGTGTCCACTCTCATGTAGGTGTATGTAAGATGCATGTTGTCATATCCAGTGTCCACTCTCATGTAGGTGTATGTAAGATGCGTGTTGTCATGTCCAGTGTCCACTCTCATGTAGGTGTATGTAAGGTGTGTGTTGTCATGTATCCAGTGTCCACTCTCATGTAGGTGTATGTAAGATGCATGTTGTCATGTCCAGTGTCCACTCTCATGTAGGTGTATGTAAGATGTGTGTTGTCATGTCCAGTGTCCACTCTCATGTAGGTGTATGTAAGATGCGTGTTGTCATGTCCAGTGTCCACTCTCATGTAGGTGTATGTAAGATGCATGTTGTCATGTCCAGTGTCCACTCTCATGTAGGTGTATGTAAGGTGTGTGTTGTCATGTATCCAGTGTCCACTCTCATTCATGATAATGGAAATCCAACTTTTCCACTCTGGGAAATTTACCCCCTTCCTTTAGCAGTATTTTAGTCCAATTCTCTCCATTTTATATACAAAATCTGAAAATACATTGTGAATTTTGAAATATGAAACACAAGAAAAAAGTGAAGTTTATGTACATATGTATATATATATCTCCATACATGGAGAACTCCTTTTGTGTGAGAGCGACTCATACATGTTGGTGAAAGTTGTCACTCTGTGTGCGATGTCTCAGCACCGAGGAGGACCATGTTGAGTCTGTCTTCCCCCACAGGGATTGTCTAGGCCACCCCACCAGAGGCCCATCATCTAATGGGTCACTTCAAGAATCCAAGAACCTGAGCTATGATGTCATTTTTCTGTAAACCCTGAACCTACTATAAATTATGTTTTAACTGTTGTAATTAAGACTTTAGACTGTGAAGTCGTCTGTGAGGGGAAGGACCTGTCTCTTTCTCCAGAGAAGAAATTAATTGTTAGAGTGTATGGTCTTTGAAGAATTTACTGTAAGATAGAAGACTGGTATTTTATTCTTGCATTTATTAGTATTTAATCAAATGAAAAGTGCACTTTCAGTCTGGAAATGTTGGCTTCAGCAGCAAAATTAGACTGAATTATTGTTTAAAGAGTAAAAGGTACAGAATTATATGTTCAAGTTTTCAAGCCACAGATAGGCTCTGGGTATAAGGTAATTAATTTAGAATATAAAATTTCCTGCCGTGTGACTGGAGCCTTGGGTTAATCGCTTGGCAGCAAGCATGTTTCCGAGGAAGCTGGGTGGCCTTGGAATGGGATGGTAGCTGTCCCTCCAAGATGTGCTAGCCTTCCTCAGAGCTGATGTCATCAAGGCCAAACGTGCTCACAGCCTCCCAAGCGTGTCTGGAACAGCAGGCTCTTCTTCCATTCGGGACCCCAAGTCATCAATCATTGCTGGCTCCTCTCCCAAGCATCGTGTGGCAGAAACAGAGTGGGGCGCAGTCTTTGCTTAGGGTGAGGATGACCTTGTTCTTCTGGATCAAGCTGGCAGCTTTGCATCTGGTCACGGCAGGCCTGTCCCCAACAGGACTTAAGGAAGTGGCCACAAATGTGTGAGAGGGTCTTTGCTCAGGTCATTAGAGATGGTGGGGAGGACATCTGGCTTGGCAAAGCCACTTGGGAAGTGTTCACCAGTACGAAGAGAGAGAAAGATGACAAGAGAAGGGTAGGAGACAATGGAGAGACAAGATAGGTGGAGCAAAAAGGATGAGGACAGGACAAAAGGAGAGAGAGAGGAGAAAGAAGGTTGGGCGAGAGGCCTTCCAGGCAGCCCCTCCTGAATACTGGGGTCCAGATGCAGAACTACCTGCCTGTGGGCTCTGGGTACTGGGCAGCTGATGGCCTTGGTGAGTTGGGAGGGAAATGGTTGGGAGAGAGGTCAGTTGTCTGGGCTGAGCAAACATGGACAGGCCCTGTATACTGAATCCAGGGCTTGGATTCAATACAGACAGGGCTGTGCACCCTGGCCACTTCTAGGTTGGGACTAGAGGAACAAGTCCTTGCCTGGAGGTGAGGACAGGGCAAGTCCCCTGGGGTGTGGCCCCAGACAGCACATCCAGCTTGGCTTTGACCTTCCTGGCCTTCATCTCCTTGTGGTTTAGCTGAATATACCCAGGGAATATTGGAGAAGAAGTGGGTTCTTCACAGAGGCCCAGGAAGGGTGGGGAGGGGCCGGTTTGCATCTGACCTCTGATGCCCTCTGTGACCAGTGTCAGGAAGTGTCCCAGGGCTCCCGAGATCTCAGGGCGATTCCTGTACCACTTGAGAGTATGTGACTCTTGGACATTGCTGGGGATGGACTAACCACCCAAGGCCAAGCTACACTGTTCCAGTTTGCCAAGTCCACAGTGCCCCAAGCGTCCATACAATCTGAGGTTTGGTTTTTGAGCAGACTCAGAAACTCACGTTTCCCCCACAGATCCCTGTCTGCATGCATGGGGTCTCTTAGTATCTCTGTGTGCCCTTCGCCCACGGTCTGATTGCAGGCCAGCATGTGGTATGTGGCTGCTGCCACCAGGTCTCTTCCTGCGCTGCATGATTTTAACTTGCCTTGCGTCCATCAGAGGAGTTCCAAGAGCTTGTTCCCTGTGCCAAGGCCATGACTCATCCTGTGTCCCCCACCCCCGCGTGTGACAGTGACAAGGCAGAAACTCCTCTTCCCTGTGTACGATGGGACTCCCCAGCGTTGATGCCCCCCTAATTGGGAAAGGTTGCTCCTCCTTCCGACCCCACCTGTGCTCCACACGTTTCCTATGCAGTCATTAACTTCCCAGCTCACGGAGCATTACAGGATGGGAACTTGCTTCCATGACACATTGAAGCTGAAGCTTCCCAAGTCATAGCGGCTGTAGAACTGACACCTCACTGTACCCTCCTTCCCGTCCTGACAGCCTGTCACACGCAGCACCATAGTTAGCGGGAACCTGAGGTTTTCTAGCCTGTGAGGAATGTACTCTTGGCAGCAGGAGCTGTGTGATCATGTGGGGGTAACCTGGGCTGCACACCATCCCAGCAGACCAACCATCCAGGGAGCATCCCAGCTTAGTGTGGTCTCAGAGTCCGGCATAGCGAGCTCTAAGAGAACAGGTCATTTAAAATGAGGGAAAACAGGTCTGATTTTTTTTTTATAGCAAATTATAAACGAGTCATTCTTGATCAGAAGTGAAATTCAGAATGTTAAAGTGCAGGGTGGGGATGTCGTGAGATTTGGGTGTCTTGGGTTTAGTGTCAGCTTTTTGCTGAGATCCACGGCTCTCAATCCCTGTGCTGGCCAGGTGCTGAGAGAAGCGTGGTTCCCCAGATCTTGCAGGGTTTCAGGTACCCTCTCCCGTGGAATGTATTTCTTTCCTGATCTGTGGTGGGGTGTAGCACTGTCTTGTGATGTGTGCTCTTCGCGCAGGGGACAGCACTGTTCCGTTTCACAGCACAGCGCCCCTGTCTTCTTATGGGGACAGCCGGAGGAGGGTGCTCCTGTCCTCTGTGGAGGGGCCACGGTGCTGCTTCTGGACAGGACTTAGGCTGGTATCCTGGGAAGGTGTGTCAGAGCCTGGGGATGCCAGGGCTAGGGCCTGGTGCCTATGGTGGAGCTCCTCACCCTTGGCAGACTCTCTCAACATGGGCATCCCTTAGGTTCCAGCTTGGTGCCTTGGAGAGACCGAAGCTTTCCACAGCATCGTGTTCCTTATGGTACAGCTGCAGCTGTGCTGCTGTGCGACATCTCTGGTCCAAGTCCCTCACACATGCCCCAACCAGGAGCCCCGTATCATGCCGACCAGGGATGCAAGGGTTGGATTGTGCCTTCTGTGTGCCCTGAGTGTGACAGCCTGCTGTTTTGCATGTAGCATCACCTTCTGCATTCTCAGTTTCTTGTAGGAAGTCTGGGTTTTCATTCACTTTTGTAACCTGGTTTCCTCTTTAAGGTGGTGGGTTGGTCATTTGGCTGCCAGAATGGCACATTTTTGTTCATGATAGTTTCTGCTTCACTGAGGACCCGAACTTCTTATTTTAGTGAACTGCTGAGAAGTGAGCAAAATGAAAATAAGGCATAATGCCTTAGAACAGAGCTTCCCCCAGCTTCCTTTGAAGGTGGCTTTCTGAGTGCAGACGTGGGAATGGGGTCTGAGGCTGCCCACAGAGAGCTTTCTGCTTTACTTGAAGATGCTTGTGACCTTCCATTTTCTCAGCATTTTGGTGTCACATTCTTCCTCCACACGAGTGGGCAGCAAGAAAGCAGACAGTTGCTTAGCTTATAATTTGTGCCTCTACTACCCCACTCATTCACTCATTCATCTCGTTCCTGGGACATCATGGTGTGGACTCTCCACGTCCTGAGAAGCTGCCGAAGGAAGCACGTGGCGGGTTTCCAGCAAGGAAACCCTTCTGTGTGCTGTTCTGCCTGTGCAGACCCACTTCACTCAGCAGAGATAATTTATCTCACCTGTCCAAAGGGACATATGGGTGGCAGTGGTCACCAAAAAGGTTTCTTGAAAGTGCTGGAAGTTCCAGATGTTTCTGAAATAGTCTGGAATATTCTGGAGCAGTCTGGTATTTTAGTTGTGCACACATGTTTTCTTATGCAGTCTAATTTTTTTCTCACACACACTCACACACACTGCAGTTGGTTTTCTCACAATGGCCTCATTTTGCTTGATTACACAGATTACACAATGTTGGCCATCAATCTGAGCAGGAAGCAGGATGCTCCCTGTATTGCTGGCAGTTACCTCCGCAGACATACCTGGGTGACCTTGGGGAGGGAAACTGGCTATTACTTGGAGTGTTCTTTCTAAATGTAGATAGTGCCATGTCTAGAGACCAGGAAGCAAATTCCTCAGCTGACCCCTATGGCTGTGACCTGCAGGTGTTTCATGTCTGTGCTGTAATGTGCCACATGTAGCCTACTACTTAGATAACTAGAGCCTATACCAGGCAGGGGCGTGGGGTGCTTCTGGAATGTACCCAGGTTCTAATCTGCTCCCGTCACCAGCTGCCCTAGGCTCTGGGCATTGGAATGTTCACCACCAGATCAGCATTTTCCAAAAAGCGGCTTTGCCATGTGTTAACCTCTCCAGTGCTTGTCACAAAAAGATGCACCTCATGGGTCCAGACCCCGAACACCCACAAGTTCCAGACCCTACCAGACGCAGTGTAGGCAGCATGCAGCATCAGGTACAAGAACCCTGTTCATCTGAAAGGCACCGATGGGACCCAGCACAAAATTCTTACTCGCATGTGGCTGGCTGTGCAGAAACATAGTCCCAGATCTGGGGGACTCGGCTTCTTTCTCTTCAGTGCCCTGTGTGACTTTTGAGTGAACTTTGAGCAACGCTGGGGTCTGTTCTCAGTTGGGCATCCCATATAGCAGTGCCCATATAGGCCTTTGGCACAACCATGAGGCCCACTGACTCTCCGGGTAGAGGACAGAGCCATGCCTCCACGATTCCCTGCTGACTGTGATGTGACCACACTCCTGGAGGCACTGTGGACGGATTTTACCCCCAACTTTCTTCTGTCCCATGTGTTCTCTTTCTGGACTCTGACAGTGGGTGAGGCCATTCCCATTCACCCCAGCCTCCCAGGGCCAGCTTCAGGACCAGGTGGCAGCAGGCAGGGTTCTCACATATGCTTTCTTCCTCGGCTGACCTCGAGGTGCTGCCTGTGAGCTGGGGTGCAACAGACACTGCTCTCTGGTGCTTCCTTCTCAGGTCCTATTCAACGGGGAGGCTGTTAACCCTTTCCCATCCACACTGGCTCCCTCGGGCCCTGGGGTCTTTTCTTTCCTGCTTTGGGCCCTTCTCATTCCAGCCAGCTCCCACTTCACACACCTCTGACTGCAGGCAGGCCTGGAGCCACTTGCTGAGCATTCCATGCAAGCAGTTAAAAGGGAAAGGTACAGTGCAGTAGAGATGGTTCTAGAAGATAGGTTTGAGGTCTGTGCTGCAGGACAAGCAGAGGGGGAAGGAGCTGCTGTCTTGGGTCTCTGGCTTTCAGTGGGGTGGTGGGAACTGGCCTCTGGCGCCAACTGCTTAATTCAAAACACTGTTATTTAAACACCATTCATGTTAAAAGGGAGATGAAACGAAATTCACTTCATTTTTTTAGAGGTCTCCAATAGCCATGGAAAATCAATTTTTTTTTCTGCCACCAATTAATGTCAGCTCGTCTTGTGGCTTTAGGTAGATGTCACGGTGATAATGCAAGGGCCTAAGGATGCAGGGAGCCACTCACCCAGCTCTGTGGCACCATCAGACTGTAGCTTTTGGGAGTGGAGAAGTGTGAGATGGTGGAGCCAGGCTGGTCCTGGACATGCTACCAAGACACCTGACCCAGGGCATGCAGGGGACCCAGCCTGGGCAGTGTACCTAGGACTGCAGATAGACTGTGTCGCATGCTTCAAGGCTGCTGCTGTTGGAGTCACCACAGAACCCACTAGTGTGATTCTAAAGGTCCTCTTCACTTGAGGTCCTCAATTTTCCACAGGGTGGGCACTGGGTGTTTGACTTGCCCAGGTGTCAGGAACTCAGCCGTGAGCTTGACCTTGGCGTCAATGCTCAGATGTCCTTTCTGTCAGGGAGGCTTTCCAGCAACCAGTGCTGAGCTCCTGTGTTCACCAGAACCCTGTTCCTTATGGTCATGGCACACCTGCCACGCTTCTTCCTGCCCTTGCCCTTGGGGGTGCCATGGTCCCGTTTGACTTTGCATGCTCCCACACGTGGTCCCTGCTGTTCCAGGATGTGCTGCAGTAGCCTTTCTCCCACAGGGCCCCCTCTTCCTTCCTCACATCTTCACAGGGTGTGTCCCAGTAGCCTGGACTGTTGTTGCCCCATGCACCTGTCTGTCTCGGTCTCTTCCCTTCTTCCACCAAACACCCAGCAAGCCCTTCTCCAGCCTGAGCACCTTCTTCAGGAAGCCTGCCTGGATTTCTCGGGCCCCTTACCAAGCTCTTATCCATCTCAGTTACTCAGGAACCCTCTGAGTTCCTAAATCATAATTCCATAATTCCCGTAATGAGACTGCTTACTCAACAAGTGTTTGCTAAGCACCAAACACATTCTAAGTCCCCTGGTTGGCTCCATGGGTGTTCTTGAGGTCAGGCTTGGTTCCCAATGTTTTCTGAACAAGTTTCTCCAGTCTTCTTGTGAAACTTCCAGAAGTCCTATGAACTTTCAAATAGCTTCTCAGCTAATTCCTCTGTGCTGGAACCAGGCTGGACCAGTTTCTGCTACTTGCTGGGTACCAGGCAGTCTGGTGCCAGTGCTGGTGGCCCTTAGCCCTGAGCTGCTGTCCCCTAGGATAGGGGTCGATGAGCAGAAATCCTGTGTCTGGAGGGATTCTGGGAACGCTGGTGGACAGGAGACAATGGGCCCCTGTGTCTGAAGTCAGCGAAGGAGTTCGTAAGGAGGAGGAGATAGAGGGGCTCCTTCCAGTTTGAGTCATTCCCCAGTTCCCTATTCTAGCCTCCTGTGATCACAGCGAGTCTGCTAAGATACTTGTGTGTCTGAACCCTATTGGCTAGGGAAATGCTTGACTCATGAGCTCTATCCCCAATATCACACTTCACTTCTAAATGTGGTTTGTTCAAAATACAGAGTAGTTCATTCTCCAGTGTCACTGTTAACCCCTCACTCAAGGGAGGCTCACATAGATTTAGGTACTATTTAAATATTTTTATTTTATTTATTTATTTATTTATTTATTTATTTATTTATTTATTTATATACATACATACAGAGAGAGAGAGAGAATATGAGAATGAGAGAGAATGGGAATAGCAGGGCCTGTAGCCACGGCAAACAAACTCCAGAAGCTTGCACTACCATGTGTCTCTGGCTTACTGGGATCTGGAGAGTGGAACTTGGGTTCTTAGGCTTCACAGGCAAGTGCCTTAACCACTGAGCCATCTCTCCAGCCCTTGGTACTTTTTTAAAAGACCTTGTGCCAGCTCAGCTTCCTCCAACTTTAGTCATTTGAGGGAATAAAAGGGAACCCAGTGTTGGTTGGGTGCTCCAGGTAATTGTGATATTTTCTATCTGAAAAAGGACTATATTATAGAAGTGGCATAGATTAAATTCCAACATCAAGGGAAAGCTTTGGACTCGATCTGGTGCATTCAATAAATAACTGGTGTGTTTCTTATGCCTTATCATAAATGACCAAAACTTCAATACACACTCTCTTGCTTTTCTCTAGGCCCTGGGCAGAATAGACATGACATGCGAGATAAGATACACAATGGTGGACAGCCCTCTGGGGAAGATAGAACTGTCCGGCTGTACGCAAGGCCTGCATAGGATACGGATTCTCGGCCAGAAGAGTCCCTCTGCTGAGTAAGTGTGCATGCTAAACGCAGTCGCCACATTCAGAGTGTGTGCTGAAGCGAAAGTGATCCCCAGTCTTTCCCACTGGTCGCAGGATACCTGATGCCACAGGCCACAAGTAGCACTGTGTCTGGAAACCACCCATATGTTGCCCCAGAATCCTGCCTCACTGATAAACCCCAAGTAGTGCCTAGACCTCTGACTAGTGCATGTGCGTGGAGGCAAGTGTGAATGCACATCTAGCATTTTGATTCTGCAACACAGTGATGTGGGGAGAGATAACTCAAAGTCTCATGCTCCGTGGTTCTACACTGAGGCGGGCAGGTGAGTCCCCTACGGATGGTCTGTTTTGTTTTGTTTTTTTGAGGTAGGGTCTTGCTCTAGTCCAGGCTGACTCAGAACTCCCTCTGTAACCACAGGCTAGCTTCAAACTCACAATGATCCTCCTACCTCTGCGTCCTTAGTGCTGGTGTATGCCACCACATCTGGCTGGTCTGGATTTTTTTGTTAAGGTGTTCGATTACTTCCTGGATGAATCACTAGGCTGTGAGTACACTGCTGAGCTTGGGGGAGAGAGGCCCTCTGTGGGGTGACATGGGGGGTCACCTTCATTTCCAGGAAGATGTGCGTTCCTTCTTGCATGATCCTTACTTTATTTCTCTAATTGTGAAAACATGAAAAACGGAAAGCACTCCTTAATGTTTTGTTCTGAAATGTAACGTTTAATTTCCTCCATTCATTGATCGTGGGCAGCAGTCGTATGAAAATTACCATTCTCGTTATTTCTGACAGAAGGAAAAGCAAGCATCCACTCCTTTGCTGGTGTTTGTCTTAACTGGCTAATAAACACAATGCCAAGAACATTAGATAAAGAAAATACATAAGAAACATAAAAATTGATTTTAATGGACCCCTGTCAGAGGCAGCCATAATGAGCCCAAGCGTGGTAATAAATACCAGCACTGCCCTCCCCGGCCGGCTTCTCCTGGAGAGCTGTGTGCTCCGATCAATATCATCTTTAAGACTAAAAAATAAGCAAACCTTTGAACTGTATGAATCCATTCTTCTCAGGCTCTATGAGAACCATCTGGCTGTGGGGTTCAGAAAAATCACAGGCACCAAGTAATTTGTAGGGAAAATGTCATTTTGTCTCTTTGCATGTTCAGTTGAGCGATAAATCATAGAAATTATGCGCTGTTTTCCTCCTTTCTTTTGGAGAAAAAGTAAAGGTATTCCTTAAGGCAAATTTGGGTAAGGAAAGCAAAGAGTCAGCATGATCAGGGATCGTGTGAATTGAGTGAGGGGCTTTCAGGAGGAAGTCAGGGTCTGGCTTCACTGTGAGGACAGCCATGCTCAGTGGCCTAATGGGAAGCAGCACTCATGTGGGGACAGCCTGGGCTGGGCACTGGTGGCAGGTTTCTCCTCCCAGCTGTCCTTGCGGTTGTCCACTGAGACCTCACCTGTCACGTGTGGCTGACAGGGATCCATGGGCAAGCATGGGAGGTGGGGTTTCACGGCAACCAGCAGTGTGTGTGTGGATGTAGTTAATTAGGGGACATTTCAAAGCTCAAGAACAATAGAAAAATTATGAACACACAGAAGTAACAGATTTTTTAAATGGTTTTGTTCATTTAAAAAGCCAAGGTAAAAATTGCATAGAATGAATTTTGCATTTTAAGTGTTCAATTCAATAAGTTCTGACAAAAACGTACTGCCACTTTGCTACCATCCTAATCCACATCTAGAATCCCCTGGAAGGTTCCCTTGTGCCTCTCTTTGTGGATTCATGCCCAGATGTCTTTGTGGACATGTGTTCATTTCTCTTGAGTAACTTGCAAGGTGGGGATTACTAAATCGAATGACAAGCACATGTTTAACTTCACAAGAATCTGCCAGCTCTTTGCCCTGAGTTACTTCACCTTTACATCGGAGAAGTGTGAGTGTTTCATTCATCCACGTTCTTGTCACTAAAATTGTAGCCCTGGGTGGTGTATTAGTTATTTCACTCAGTGTGTGTCCAAATACCTGGCAAGATGCAGCTTAGGGAAGGAAGGAAGGAAGGGTTTATTTCAGGGTACACCTAAGGAAATGATCCATTATGGCGGGGAGACGTGGTGGCAGGAATGGAAAGCCAGTTGGTTACATTGCATCCATGGTCAGGAAGCAGACAGCCAAAGGAAGAGGGCAAAGTCTGGAACACCTGAAGACCCACTCCCCCACTTCCTCCATCAAGTCATCTTCTCCCAGCCTGCACACAACCTTCCCAAACAGGACCACCACCTGGGACCGAGGTTCAAACACAGGAGCCCAAGGCGGGGGGGGGTGGGGGGGAAGGGGGGAGGCACTTCCTATTCACTCCTCAGTGGGTGTGAAGCGTTATCCATTGTGGTTTTAATTTGTCCTGTCCAGTCTTTTGTCCATTGCAAGTCAGGTTTTCATTGATTGTTGTCTTCTGAGTTATGGGTTCAGCTCCTTGGCAGGCATATGAAATTTGTTTTTTCTTTGAGGCAGTGTGTCACTCTGAGGCCCAGTCTGGCCTTGAACTCAGCATTCATTCTGTCTGAGCTCAGAGTGTTGGGATTACAGGTGTAATTACAGGTCCTGCTGTGTCTGGCTACGAACTGTGACTTTTTAATAGTTATTTACATTTTTGTCTTCATAATAGCTTCTTTTGATGAAAAGTTTATCACTTTGAGGAATTCAACTTATCATTTTTTCCTTCACATTTAGCAAATTTTCTGTCCTTAAGAAATAGTTGCCTGCTGTAATTTCACCAATATATCCCCTGTCGTTTCTTCCACAGGCTGTATCATTAACTGTTTCCCTTGTTTTGTTTTGTTGGTTTTTCGAGGTAGGGTTTCACTCCAGCCCAGGCTGACCTGGAATTCACTATGTAGTCTCAGGGTGTTCTCAAACTCATGGTGATCCTCCTACCTCTGCCTCCTGAGTAATGGGATTAAAGGCGTGCTCCACCACACTCTGCTCTGGACTTAATGTTTTTCATGCTTAAACATGTGATGTGATGTAGTTCTACTTACCTTAACCATGCACTTACTTAGTTATCTCCTAGTGTTTAGGTGAGAAGCAGCCCTTCCCGTTCTCCATCAGCTCCTAGCAGAACTCAGCCTTGTGTAGGTGCCGTTCCCAGTGCTCTGGCTGCTGCCACTGATCCTTGTTTGAGGCCCGCCTCCCACTGGGTTGGTTACATGGCTATTGCTAAGTATGAAATAGGCAAGGCATGCCACTAGATGCCTTTCTTTGGCTTCTAGGTCTCTCTTTTAAACCTTTTGTAGTTGACAGTTTTCATGCATGCACATAGTGTATTGTGATCATTTCCTCTCATCACCTTCTTTGGTAGTTGACAGTTTTCATACATGCACATAGTGTATTGTCATCATCTCCTCCCATCACCTTCTTTTGCTCCCCATCCCCCTTTCCCTGAACCCCTCCTTCTTTCCAACTATTCCTTCTTTTAATTTAATTTTACACATCACCTTTAGAACTAAGCTGTCCATTTCTACAGACTCTTATTGGAAGTTGATTGGGAGTTGTCTGTGTTCATTCTAGGCAGGTTGACGTCTTCTCCACATTGACTCTCTCAATTTGTGAGATGATTTATCTCTACACTTCTTTGGGTTTTCTTTCATTTTCCTCAGCAGGATCTTGCAGTTTCCAGCATAGAGATCTCACGTGTCTTTGATAAAATTGATTTTTAGGCACTTTGTTCTTGATCGTATTCTAAATCAGCTTAAAACTTTTTTTCAACTTTTAAATTACTGCTGCTGGTTGTAGCAATTGATTTTTGCATGTTGATCTTAGGGAGGTGTGATCTTTGGTGACTTCACGTGCAGAACCCTGCCTCCTACCCCTGTCCTATAGTTTCACTTTCTGCTGGTTGTTACCCATGGTCAGCTGGACTAGAAAAATGTTAAGTGGAAAATTCTAGAAAGAAACACTTTGTCAGTTTTAAGTCTATGCCACACCATGTAGTGTGCTCTGATCTCAATCTATCCTCTGGGATGTGTCCCCCTGTGTCCAGCATGTCCACTCTGTATATGCTGCCTCCCAGCTAGTTACTTAGTAGCGGGGTCAGATATCAGATGCAGCTAGCACTGCTGGGGGCATTGCCATGCTTGTGTTGAAGTAATTTTCCTTAATAATGACCCCCTGAGAAGAATAGCGAAGCCAGCAATTCATATATGCTCAAGCTGAGCTAAACCGTTTCTTTTAAGTACTCTCGGCTCCCATCTCCACAGGAGGGGGTGCTCTCAGGTAACTTGAGAGACCATGGCGGCACAGCTTATTATCGCTGTATATTGGTGTGATAGCTCCATTTTCCTATCCTCTATCTCTTACGTAGCCGGATTTATGAATTATGTAATTTGTAAATGATACATAGGAAACCAATCTGTGTTGTTCAGTACTTCGCACACTCTCTGACTCTCCTGAGGTCTTGGTATATATCTGTATGGATCAGTGGCACTGATGAACAGCTGACCCTCCCTATCTGTGGATTCTGTGACTTTAGATTCGACCAACTGTGGATCAAAAAACTTGGTCAATGGCACCTATTCCGAACATGTAGACCCTTTTCTTTTCTTGTTTTACCTAAGTACTGTGTGTAATCAGCCGTTCCCACGGCATGTCCACTAAATTAGATATCACAGGCAGTCAGAGGCTTGGAGTGTGTAGTACACTGCACACCACTCCTGTGCAATCACGGTACCATCCTCTAGGAACAGCTTCAGTGCCCTTGGATTTTGGTACCTTGGGTCCCTGAACCAGCTTCCTCCTGGGATGGGGAATGCTAATTATGTTTTGGAGATTTCTGGAGTTCTTTAGGGTTTCCTGTATGAAACTTCAGCACAACACAGAAACTTCTGTGCATAGAGACAGTATGCTTCTCCCCGGGTGACTTCCATGCCTTGGAGTTGAGCTGTTGGCACACACCCATTGGATGCTGAGTAAATATCACACTGTCCCAGCGGATGGCCTTCCCTTGTGCCTAGTAACGGGAGTTTCAGGATTTCTCAGCTAAGATGACACTCCCTTGTCTGCCTTCATAGAGATGTCCTTTCTGTTCTTGAATGTCCAGGAGGCTTGCAGGGTGTTTCCCGCCTGACACCCTCACGGCCATGACTCACTGGCAGTGTCCATGGACCTGCAGGGCCACGTCTTTCCAGCCTGCTGTGTGGCAGAGGCTGTGGTGGGTGCTCAGGGGAGACCTGCCTCTTTTTTAAAGTCTGCTGTGACACAGGACCTCTGGCAGAGGCACTGTTTCTACTCACCTCAGAGAAAGCACCAGCAACAAACCAAACTATCAATTCTCCCCAAGTTCAGCTTGGTGAAGCAGTGAGTTTAATCGAGGTTTCTAACAGGAGTTGGGTCTAGCAGTTACCTTTCTGTTGCTGGTTAAAAAAAAAAAAAACTGACCAAAGCTGGCGTGGTGGCACATGCCTTTAATCCCAGAACTAGGGACTCAGAGGTAGGAGGATCACTGTGAGTTTGAGGCCACCCTGAGACTACATAGTGAATTCTATGTCAGCCTGGGCTACAGCAAGACCCTACCTCGAAAAACAAACCAAAAAAAAAAAAAAAAAAAAATTGACCAGAAACAGCTTTTGGAAAGGATTTATTTTGGCCTGCTGTTTTGTGGGGACGTCGATCATGGCAGGGAAAGCAGGACAAGCACAGGGAGCCAGGAGCGCATCACATCTCCACAGCAGCAGGAAGGAAGTCATCTGAGTACTGGGCTTGGTGCTGGGCTATATCACCCCAAAAGCCACCCTCAGCAAAGCTCCTCCTCCAGCAAGGTTCCACCTCCCAAAGGCCCCACTGCTTTCCCAAATTGCCACCAGCTGGGGACTAAGTCTTCACAACACATGAGTCTATGGGGGACATTTCATTCAAGCCAGCACAGTGGGCAGTGCACGGGAGCAAAGCCACTGAAGGCTCTCCCTGTGCACTCTGGGGAAGGACAGCTGCCTTGTGAGTCTGGCCCAGTCTTGTCCCATGCAGGCAGCCTTAGCTACTTTGATTTCAGCATGACAATGTCTTGTCACACCCAGAGAACAGACCACCACTGAAGACCCCTGTCCAGGTGGATTGGCCTGACTCCTCTGCAGCCAGAGAGCCTGGCCTGACACCACAGGCTGTTCCTGGGGGGGCCTCCTCAGGTGACACTTGCTTTCACTGTATGCCTATTCCAGAAGGAAGGCACCTTTATGACCTTCCTGAGGGAAACTGAGCCTTTAAGCCATAGCAGATACTCCATTTTGAATGAGTTTCAGGTACCTTTTGGGCACGGGCCCTTGCAACACAGTTCTACACTGGTACATGAGTATTCCCTGTCCTCCCTCCTCCAAAGGGACCCTCCTCATGGGGGGTGGGGGTCGTGCATTGTGGGGGTAGCCATCAGTTATGGGGAAGAGGCAATGTCTCTGTGCATAATGTCCCAACTTGTGTCTCTAACAATCTTTCCACCCCCTCTTCTGCGAATTTCTCTGAGCCATGTTGGGATCATTTTAGGTCTACTTCAGTGATGAGGTCTTGGGATCCTTTGTGTCTCTGGATTTCTGGTTGGGTAGGAGTTGAGTGTTCTCTGTGTCTGTCTCCTTCACCCTTGTGCTGGTACCAGGTTCACCCAGAAAGCTGCACGTTTGCTCATTTCCCCAGTTACTCTATGGTTTCAGCTGGGCCCTGCTGAGGAGCGATGGGCTGATCTCCTCAGGTTCTGCGTCCGTCTTTCCTTTTCGCGAGGTGAGGCGTGGTTAGGTGGACACCATCTTGACCGGAAGTCCTTCTTCACTCTTCTCTGTCGTCTTCCTCCCTTACCCTCTCTTCTCTCAGTTCTCCCTTCCTCTCTCCCCTTTCCCTCGTTTGTTTCTAGGTAGCGAGGCCTGTCAGTGTGCAGGAGCACTCCTTTCATTTCTGACTAAGGAGTGCGTTGTCAGGGAGCTGCTGTGAGTGTGTGCAGTTGGACTTCATATATTTCACTCTGAGCTACACACCATGAGTGCCGTGTCCTCTGTCAGCAGTCGGTGACCTTGTTTGTCAGGTAGAAGACTCCAGAGACATGATAGGAAGCCCAGGCATTTCTCCTGTGTTCAGCCAGTCCACATGAGGGAACGTCTCACTCCCATGGCCTCGTGCAGAAAGCCAAGGACCCGGGGCAGCCTGGTTACAGATGACGGAAGGGAGTAACCTGATTGCAGACCAATCCCGTGGGAGGACTGTATGGTCGCCACACGTGGCCTTCTGAGCTTTCGGGGACAGATTTGTCATGTGGCTGAGGGGTGCACCTGTGCACTCAGGCTAGGACTGCAGGGCCACAGAAGGGGGTGTGGCACGTTGATTGCGGAGTTGTGCAGCTTCAGACCTAGAAAGCAGATGGAAACTACGCGTGGCTTCACAGTTTTTGTTCTTGCCTTTCCCAACTGCACAGGGCTCACCTGAGATCAGGTAGAAGGCAGGATTCAGAGCCCCTTAGGCTTTGGACCTGTCTCAGCAGAAAGAAGGTAAAACTTGGTTTATGTCGACTGGGAGCGGTCGCAGGGGGCAGGCACGGCTGCAAGCGTCTGTGCTTGGGGCTGTGAATCAAAAGCAAGCCCATTCACGGCTCTGTCTGCCAGGATCCTCCGGAAGGAAGGAGAAGATGGCTGAATGACAGCTACAAACTTGTAGGTCCAAAATGCGAAGCAGCTGTCAGCCTAGGGTGTTTTTTTGAGTTTTCAACCCTTGGCACATGAGTGCGCTGTAGGGTAAATGAGGTAAACTGGTTAGCTGCAAGCAGGGACGGTCTGGCGCTTGGCCTCTGAGGCCTGGGGAGACAAAAGTCCTTAAAGCCTTTGCTCTTCACAGTAAGCTTCCTTGTTTATTTTTTATTATGTCTGTGTGTGTGATGTGCATGCACACGTGTGTGTTCATGAATGTATAGATGCACGTGTGTGGGTATGAGCCAGAGTTCTATGTAGGTTTTCTTCCTCCATCACTCCACCGTATTTTCTTAAGACAGGGCCTCTCACTACACCTGGAGCTCACCAATTAAGCACATGCTGGCAACAAAGTCCTAGAGACCCTTCTGTCTCTGTCTCCCCGGCCCATGGGTGACGGCTGCACACTGCCACACTTGGCTGCTGGCGGTCTGAATTCAGGTCCTCGTGCTTGAATGGCAGTCACTTTACCAACTGAGCATCTCCCTGGCCCACGACCCTAAGCGTCTTTTGGAGGTGGCTAATGCACCTCTATTTACTCCTGTGCTGGGGGGAGGATGGCAGGGAGAGCTGCTGGTCCCTCTGACTGGCTACCGAGCTGATGGTGAAGATTGTCCACCACCCATATAAGAAAAGCAGTGTGGGGCTAGAGAGATGGCTCGGCCGTTAAGTTGCTTGTCTACAAACCTAGCTACCTGGATCCCCAGTACCCACGTAAAGCTAGATGCAGTGGTGCATGCATCTGGAATTTTGTTGCAGAAGCTTGGTACACACATTCTTTGTTTCTCTTCTCTCTGCCTCTCTCTGCTTACAAATAAATAAACTAAAATATTTTTTCAAAAGAAAAAAGAAAAGCAGTGTGCATTGGGAACCCTGCTGTAACATCCGGCAGCCATTTTTCTTTCCTCCTGGACTGTACAAGATGAGAGAGGACCCTGCAACCCACATACTGAGACTTGATGGGCACAGGCTCCTGCTGCATGGGGGCTCCTGTCCCATCCAGAAGCGTCCATCTGTCTGCCACAGCATTGCATCCTCTGAGCACCTATGTCACCGTGGTGGTTTGAATGAGAGGAAGTGGAGGTGGGGCCAGGAAAGGCCAATGACAGGGTCTCAGAAAGAAGTTTTAGGGGGAGAAGCACGGAACCCCTCTACTTGCCTGAATTTCTATCAGATTGCTGCTCTCAGAGCTGACCTGTCTCCACAGGTGAGGTTCTGCATGAGTCCCTGTAGATGTTGAGACCCTGACGAGGGCTCCAGGCAGCCTGTGCTGGGTGCTGAGTGCTGAGTGCCAGTGGCAAAGGAGAGCTCTCCAAGGGAAGGAAGTGCAGGCCCAGTTGTAGTGCTGTAGGGATAAGGGATGCAGCCACTGCCCTCGGGGGGAGTGTGCTCACCTGCCCTACCTGTGTTTCATGTAACCCTAACCCTAACCCCATGCACAGCCCTTATCAGATAGTGGTGGACAAGCTAAACCCTAGCAGGAAAGATAGAGGCCCAGCCACATCTGTGCTCTGCGGACACCCTCTTCATCCAGCCACATGGCCACTCCTGGCTCTTCCCTCTCCCCTCGGAAAGCACAGCTGTGAGCTGTTTCAGACCCCACATCCCTTGCTGAGACAATCATACCTGTATCTTCAGTGTTTGCTAACGCATCTGCACCCAGTGAAGAGCTTCCAGGTTTGTTTGTATGTCACTGTCAGTGTCACCCTAAACTCTAGGCACGCCTGGCTTCTTCAGCTATTTCCTGTACGGCTCTATTGGTCATCAGCCTCTGCATAGCACTGATGTGCAGGGTAGCTCCTGCATGGCGTCAGCCCACATGTAAAGTGAGTTGAAGGCCAAGTGAGTTTAATTTTTAAATGCAGTTGGAACATTGTCTAGAATGGAGATTCATCTAGAATGTTTATCTCCAGTTGTGCTATGACAGAAGTGGGTCTTCTTTGTCATGAAAACATTGGTGATTAAATTTAGGATTTACTCACATTCCAACATTTACTGCTGCATTCGCAGAACCTGAGTGTCCTGCATGTGTCACAGGCTGTGTGATAGGGTCTGGGGGTGGGCACCAGGGATGCTACACATGGGAGTCACAGGGCTGACCCAGCTCTGCACAGATAACAGGCATGATGGATGCATGTTCAGTTGTCCTAAGAACAGAGAGATTGTTGAGCTCATTCTGATGGGATAGTGTGGACCGGAGTCCAGGGTGCTGGCAGTAGAAATGGGTGGGTCTGAGTAGATTGGGACATCATACTCTGGTACCTGTGTGTGTGTGTGTGTGTGTGTGTGTGTGTGTGTGTCTGGAGGGGGAAGGGCATGGCTGAGAAAGGGTCTTCAGAAGTGGGCTGTGGCTGGCGACATTGTGGAGGAGTACTACTGTCTCCAGGGCTCAGTTAGAGGCAGGCAAAGGACAGCAGAGATGCCAAGGACGTGTGGAGGGCCAGGGTAACCCATGCAGCAGCCTGGGAGAGGCGGCAGGCAGGATAGGAGAGAAACCATCCTGCGTAGAGGATGGGGAGAAGGCTACATCTGAAGGCCTGTGAGGGTGGCAGGTGGGTGTCCTTATAGGATGACTTTGGGGCATTTGCTCTTAGTGGGCTTTGAGGCATGTGAAGCTGACTTTTACTCAAGACCTGAAAAGAGTGTTTCCCTGGCACCAGACTTCCGGCATGATGTGTCACTGTATTGAATCACCTTTGAGGTTGTGGCTTCTGGATGCTGGCTGAGTGGTGTTAGCTGACCAGGTCTGAAGTGGAAATGTTTTTGTTTCTGTCCAAACAAACACAAGCACCTGTGTCCACCTGTAAGGTGTCGCACAGGCAGTGTCGCACTGAGGAGGAATAGCAGCAGGGAGGGTCTTCCTGAAAGAGCAGTTTCCATGTTTGAGAAGTCTCGTGTCCCTCCTGTTAGGGATTTTTTGTTTCCTCCTAGCCTGGCCCCATGCTCCAAGTGGAGGGGAGCCCCAGCTGCAGCCCCAGGGCACCACTTTCTCCGTCCCGTCCCGGGTCTTGATCTCCCCTTCTGAGTGGCTGGCCTCTGGCTTCCTACCAGCTGGTCTCTTACCAGCTCTGGGATTTAGCGAAGTGTAGCCAAGAACCCATCATGCCTTTCCTGAACAGTACCCACGCGTCCCCTTTCCTCCCTGTGTTGACACATGCCTATGCACTGAGGTGTGTCATAAGGAACATGGCTTACCTGTCGCTTCATTGCACTGCACTTGCAGGCTCAGAGTGGCTGTGCAAGAGTCCTGGGCCCTGCCTGGCCACTTACCGCCGTGCTCAGCGTCCACTGGCAGAGTGCACACATGCTTGGAGTGTGGGCATCACAATAGTTCTCACTCTCCCTCTTTTTTTTTTTTTTTTTTTTTTGGTTTTTTCAGGTAGGGTCTCACTCTAGCCCAGGCTGACCTGGAATTCACTCTGTAGTCTCAGGGTAGCCTTGAACTCACAGTGACCCTCCTACCTCTGCTCCTGAGTGTTGGGATTAAAGGCGTGCTCCACCACGCCCGGCTTAAATTTAGTTCTTTCCTTCTTGATCTCCTTCCCTTTCTCCCTCCTTCCCTCCTTTTCTTTTTTGTTTGTGAAGATAGTTTGGTCTTTCTGCACAGCCCAGGCTGGCCTAGAACTCATAGTCCTGTCTAAGCCTCCCTAGGGCTGGGAATCCAGACATGTGCATTACACTGAGATAGTTTTCCTCTGCCTTTCTCCAGAAAGGTGTCGGCCCCTTCATAGCTAGCATTGGCTGAACCTCAGCACAGCTTCCAGTCTGCAGCTCCCTTCATCAGGACCCAGGGGCATGCTCCTGACCTTGAACTGTGTAGCCTCTAACCCTTCTCTGGTGAGGCAACCCTCTCTTCCCACAGCACCCTCAGAGCAGCCCACCCCGCCCAGCGAGCTGTGGCCGCGTTGTGGGACCAGGTGGGGAGATGATACTCGCTTTGTCTCTGGAAGCTGACGTCATGCTCTGGGTCCCTCCTCACTGCACTCGGGTGCGGGACTCCTGATGGGAGTTCTAGAGTGGAATGTGCTCGTTCTAGCCACGGTTCTCTAGACTGGATATTTAGCCAAGATAAAAACGGGATGTAAGTACTTCTAGAAGGATACAATTATGAGACAGTCTATTACAACAGGAAAATGTAAATTTGAGGAATGGTGATTATTCATTTCCCACATGGAAAAATGTTTATGTATACTATTATGAAGCACACACACACACACACACACACACACACACACACACACACATTCTGCAAATGTCTGATCTCCTCGCTCAGTCTCTCCATTAAAAGTACATACTTATACTAAAGAAAAAAAAATTGTTTATTCTTCTGAATTATTAGCAACTCCAAAATAACCTCCCCCAAACAGCGGTTTCTTCTTTCTAAAATTCATCTGGAAAAATACGTGTCATTCTGGTGTGTATTTCATCCCGTGCACAGCTCTGCTGGAGAGTTATTGTGTCACAAAGCACCGCTGTTATTAGAAAGAACTGGGCCACTTATTTCCTTCAAAGTTTTTTGTGTGTTTAAATCTTCCCTAGGTAAACAAAACTTTTATTGGAAATAATATTTTGAATGTGACACCTTTTGCACAGGCAATGGTGCCAGGAGCACGGTGTGTGAACTGGGCCTGCTGCAGCGTGGGCCCTGTAGTCACCAGCAGGGAAGGTGTGACTTGGCCTGGAGTCATGGGGTCTTGGCCCAAAGCATTGAGGTGGATTCATCCCGCATACAAATGAGCACCAAGGGGAAAGAGTGGGGTCTCCAGTATCATGGCCCTGAGCAGTGGTGCCTCCTGCCTAGTGGGGACTCAACCTCTGGCCTGTTTGCAGAGGACACTGGAGAGGGAATGGAACAGTGTCCAGCATGGCATCTCCCACTGCTGGGACTCCTGCCAGGCTGAGCAGACCCATTCTTTTGCTTGGCCCTGTCATTTCCTCCATGGACAGCCTCATATGTAGCATTCAACTGCTTTTCAAGGAATTGACCAACACCCTTTTCATCAGATAATGCAAAGCAATGTCCAGGCACATGATGAGGGCTGACTGACAGCTGTCATTCCTGATGAGTCCCTGAAAGGCCCTCAAGCTTCTTAGATCGTAGCCAGCTGGAAAGGGAGGGGTCTTGGCAGCGTTTGTCCAGCCCTGCTCTTTGTCTGATGAAGAGGCCGGCCTGGTGGCCCAGAGCAGGGCGGCACCTGTGTCCTCTTGGAGGGACTTGGCTGGAGTGACTGTTAGGTGGAGGACCTTAGTCATCCTGCACAGCCCAGTGAGAGCTGCTGAACCTGTTCAGAAAGCTGTTGTTTGCCTGATGAGAAATGTGCCTCGTGCAGGGTCTGGGTATGTCCACTTGTGGTTTCTGCACACTCATGTTCGTTTGAGTCACAGTTTGGGGAAGGGCAGGTGCCCTGTGCTGGAGAGTAGGGTGTGCCTGTTGCCTATGCCCCTATGAGGAGCCACATGGGCAGAAGTGTGGAGCTGGTTGATCCCTGAAGGTTTCTGGGCGCCTTGGAAGGAGTCAGCTGAGCTCAGGACCTTGGGACTCAGGAGTACCACTGTAGCCCAGTCGCTGCTGTGATTAATGGACTGATCTCCAGGTACTGCGTCTCCTAAGTTAGCGACAGTGGTGATGGAGAGAAACGAGTGCTCATCATTTCAGCATCTGACATCACTCGCTGTCCAGTGTGTCCTCCCACTCTGCCACCTCCTCCTGACAGACACACACATTAGAACGAGAACCAGTTCCCCCATCAGACTTGTTCTGGATGTACTAGTTCACTCTTTACTTCCATAGTCTTTCTTCCCCAATTTTACCCGGAATCCTTCTGGAGCCTCTTCTGAGAGGGATGCCTTGTCACGTTAGCCTCTAGATTTCTGCACCTGAGTCCCGAGAGTGACCTGACTTTTGTCACCTGCAGGTTCTTATGCCATAGACATAGTGCCATCCACAGTGAAGTGCCTCCTGTGGAGAAATGACAACTTCAGATGGTGCTTTCAGCCTTCATAGCTGAGGGTCAGCAGCATGTCCAGTACGTAAGATGCTCTTGCATTGAGGTGCTGGGGAGATGGCTTAGTGGTAAAGGCGCTTGCCATCTAAGCATGAGGACCTGAGTTCAGCCCCAAGTAAAGAGCCAGGCAAGGCCACACGTAGTTATAACCCAGTGTTCAGAGACAAGAGGGTCACCGGGGATGCTGGAAAGCCAGTGACGTCCAGTTTCAGTCTCAAGGAAATACAATGAAAGAGACGTGGATGACACTTGCTGTCCTCCTCGGCCTCCGCACACATGAGCACAGGCCATGCACATCTATACACATATGTGCACACATACGCACGCGCGCACGCACACACATCACATACTACACAGACCGAAGTAAGAAGTCCCTGAACTTAAAATACATAGTTCAGGGCTTACTTTGATGTATGTAAAAGCAGCATGGGCACCAAGCTGCCCACAGAAGGCCTCTGTCAGGGACGTCTGCAGGCCATCAGCAGTGACGGTTGTCGCTGGAAACATCAGTCCTGTGGTGATATGACAAGGGGCTTGTTATTCTCACACCAGGGAGGACCATTAGTAAGGTTCGGGTGAGAGGGAGGCCAGGGCTGTGCAGGGGTGTGGACAGGGAGTGCCCTGGGCAGGGTCATGGATGCCTACTGCATAACCCCACGGGTGTGTACCTGCTCCTGTGTAACAGCTCCTGGGATGAGTGTGGCCAAGAGCTGCTGCCATGCTTGTAGGAGAAGCAGTGACTGCTGGCCTCACTGAGCAAGGGTGTGTCCTGGGCACAGAAAGAAAGCTAAATGCTTTGGGCAGCCAGAGGAGCTGTGTGAGGCGTGGTCCAGCCCTCTCCCAGTGTTTGTTCCAGTGAACATTCACTAAATGGCTAGTCATGAACTTGATAAACTTGTGGCCTGATTGAGTTCACATGAAGAATGGTAGCAGGGAGTGAGGAGAGGGCAGCTCCCCACCCGAGAGCGCTGAGGTTCCCATGGAAAGAGAGAGATGGGTCTTGGCATGCAGTCCCCACCTTTCTCATACAGTCCCCAGTCATCTCCCCTTCTCTCTCCCCAGCGGGACACATCCATTGACAGGCGTGACGTGAGCTTGTCCTTGGATGTACTTACACATGTGTATGTTAAGTCAGAGTATGGGACTGCCTTCTCCACAGCTAGGTGCTCATTGGTCAGTGTTCCAGGTGATGGGTCACCTCAGCCAAGGGTTGTGTATGGGACGCTGAACACAGAAAAGGAGCAGTGAAAGTAGTGGTCATATAGAATGCTCGGTGCATTATCATATGACAGGACACACCACATGTGACGGTCACGTATGTGGTCTATTGCTCTGCATACATCAGTTCATGGGGTGTGACCATACCTGACAGATTCTCCGTGAAAGTGAACTTTCACCCAAACCACGTGCACATTCAGCCCTACCTCTCAGCCGAGGGATCACGCTGGATCACACATGTGCATGCCTGTTACGCGATCTGCTGGTTTCTGTTGGCCGTTCAGCTTGGGTGTGTGGCCTGGGTGTGTGCTCAGTGCCAGCTGTGCAGAGCCAGCCTTGTCAGGGTTCCTGGAGGTCATGGCCATGGTGAGTGTGAGGCTGCGAGGCCGTGGCGCTTGGCCACTCCTTTCTCTGTACACCCCCAAGAACTACTGCAAAAGTGCCCAAATCCAAAGCACAGAGGTGAGAGGCACTCTGAGTTCGTCCCTGCAGCTGCATTTTTGCGTTTTTCCACATGTGTAACCTTTTAGCCTTGTTCCCATCTTGTTCATTAATGTATGTAAAAATATTAAAGCCCTTGTATATTACATTAAAATCTATGTCAGCTGCCCTGCTTTTTCCTATTTATTAAAACTTTTCAAGCAGTAAAAACATTTTACTTGTTAATGAGGGGAATGGGGAAGTTAATGACATCGCTCTTGGATCCTTCGCTACGTCTCTCCATAGCCATGCACAGTCGCTCCTCCTGCCGCACGTCGTTTAATTTCTGCGATGGGGATCAGTAGGCACATGCAAATAGATTTAATGATTTGCATCAGTAGATCATCCCTTAGTTTAATATCTTCTGATATTTTGGGTCACAGACTCTTTCTCTGGGAGGCTGGCACAGCATCCAGAGCTAACATTATTACTATTAGTGGGACTGCATTACGCTTAACACCAGAGATCCCATACTGCTCTGGCTGTGGCGGGGGATGGGCTGGTGAGGAAGGCCCTGGGAAATGTCTTCTCCTTGCTGTGGGAGCTTCCTGCCGGGTGTCATGTATCTTGGCTGGTAATGAGGGAGCTAACACCTGGTAAGCGGTGTTCACCAAGGGTGTGGAACCCAAGAACCCCCTTCGCCCCACCTAGGGTCCACTGGATATTTTTGCTGACGTCCAAGGAGGGTCTGAATTAAAAGCAGAGGGTAGCTCATTGCCACTAAGCATGGTCTGTGTAGCCTGAGCTGATCGTGAAAAGCCTCGAGCCTGTCCCAGGTCATCATCTGTTAAGTGGGACAGAAATGTTGGTAAGCAATCAGAGGACAGATACACAGTGAAAATGACAGAAATCAGGCCACTCCTTGGTGTCTGTGGGGCTGACTCTGGGGCCTCATGGGTGCTCATGTCCCTTATGTGACATGGCATTAGCCCATTCCTATGGCCACCCTCCCATTTCCATTCAACTATCACCATGTTACTAAAAGCCCTCCCCCAGCGGCAAGGTTGTCCACTTGGCCGGCACACTGCACGTAGGGGATGGACATAAGGTATGTACCCCACTTCTCTTCCCTGTGTGGTTGAACCCAAGCACACGGAACCCTCAGACTCAAAGAGCAGGCTGTGCACAACAGAATGAATAAGCCCCTGGGAAACAGCCCTGGAGAGGTTTCATGGGAAAGCACCTCCATTCCTCCTCCCTGCCTCTCACATTGCAGGTGCTGGCCTTCCGGGCCTTGCTGCACACAGGTGTGAGGGAAGTCTGAGCACTTCCAGAAAGACTTTATTATAGTTTTGAATACACATGTTTTCATACAGGCAGGTGCATGTGTCTGTGAAGGCACATGTGTGAGAGTATCTGTGTGTGTAAGGCACACTTGTATGTGTTTACATGCGGAGGCGAGAGGTCTATGTCAGGTATCTTTCTCAGTCACACTCCACCTTGTTTTTGAGACAGGATCTCTCACTGGACCTGGAGCTTGCCGATTTGGTGAGACTAGCTAGTCCGTGAGCCCACAAATCTTCCAGTGCTGGGATTACAGGCACACACTGGCACGATCCACTTTTATGTGGGTGCTGGAGATCCACACTCAGGTACTCCTGCTAGTGCACCTCCCCAGCCCCAGGAGAAGCCAGTGGTGTCTGCTCTGATGCACAGAGCAGCGTGAGGAAGGTGCGCATGTTCCCCAGGCTTTGAACATGGCTGTGTAAAGATGTGACTTCTGGAACTGAGCAGTCATTTTGCAGCCATGAGGGGACTAAGCTGGAGCTGGAAGGCAGCTGGGTCTTGGGTGGCCCTGCTTTTAGCTGACCTTGCTCCGTGGGTCCTGTCCAGTGACCTGGTGTCTATCCTGGTCCTATCAGCAGTGATGAGCTGGCAGAGCTGTTACCTGGAGAATGTAAGATTCTGATTTGGAATAAAAACCACTCAATTCCATCACCATGGAATCACATTTTAGTGAAATTCCTTATCATTTTTAAAATGTGTTTAACATTAGTTTTAATATTTATTTGGTTAGTTGTGTGTTCATTTTTGAGGCAGCTTCCCCATTTCACATGGCTAGCCTTGAACTTTGCAGCAGTCTTCCTGCCGCAGCCTCTTGTGTTGAGGCTGCAGGTGTATGACAAGGTGCTCCTCTTGCATTCTTTTAAAAGTTACCTGTCTGTCATGAGCTTATTTTTAAAAAGTTTTTATTTGAGAGAAAGAGAAGGGCAGAAAGAAGAGAGAATAAGAGAGACAATGAACGGGTAGGGGCGGGTTTCCTGCCACTGCAGACAAATTGCAGATGCATATGCCACTTTATGCTTCTGGCTTTACATGGGTACTCTTGAATCAAACCTGGGCCATAGGCTTTGCAAGCAATTTTAAAAGAAATATGTAGCATTTTTAGAAAAAGCTCATGGGCTGGATAGATTGCTCAGTGGTTAAGGCATTTGCTTACAAAGTGCAATGACCCAAGTTTGATTCCCTAGTACCCACACCGAGCCAGATATACAAAGTGGCTCATGAGTCTGGAGTTTGTTTGCAGCAGCTAGAGGCCCTAGTGTGCCCATTCTCTCCATCTGTCTGTCTTCTCTATCTCTCTCTGCTTGGAAGGAAAGAAAAAAAAGAAAGAAGAAAGAAAGAAAGAGAGAGAGAGAGAGAGAAGGAGGGAGGGAAAGAGAGAGAAAGAGAGAAGAAAGAAAGAAAGAAAGAAAAAGAAAGAAAGAAAGAAAGAAAGAAAGAAAGAAAGGAGATTTTAAAAAGTAAAATATTTGTAGGTGCGTCTGTGCACACATGTGCATGTGTCACAGGGCTTGTGTAGATGTCAGATGACAACTTTTGCGTCCATCCTTGCCTGTCCACCTTCAGGTAGGGCCTTCTGCTCTGGGTTCTTGCTCTGCTGCTCTGTACTGTACTGTGTTTGCCACAAGCTTCCAGAAATTCTGTCTCCACCTCCCATCTTGCCTCAGCACCAGTGTACTGGGATTATGGAAGACTGCTTTAGCGTCTGGCTTTTATGTGGGGCTGGGGGTTGAACTTGACTGCTCTAGCCTGAGCAGTGAACACCTCATCCACTGAGCATCTCCCCAGACCCTAAATGCTAGGTACTCTTAAAGCCTGCTTCTTCCAGGCCAGTGGCTCCCACACTGCTCCCTCATGCCTGTGTTAGAGGCAGTCGGTGCTCTGAAGAACATGTCTACACCTTGAGACATGTTTCCTTAGCATGCTTTCTGTCCGGCTTCTTTCTCTAGCTTTTGGGGACACCCCATATCTACTGGCGAGTTGTCCCAAAATCCAGTGTCACTCCTGAGCCTAAGACAAGACAACATTAGTTCCAAGTTCTCCTAATCCTGTGCTCTGACCTCGCACTCAGAGGCCACTGAGCCTTCACACTTGCTGGTGTTTGTCCTGCAGCCTGGGGCTCTGAGAGGCCGCATACAGGGGGTGAGAGGCTGTCCCAGGACCAGCTCCCATACCTGAAGTCCTCCGGCCACCTCAGAACTGTACCTGAGTGAATCACTTTCCTGCTCGTGGCCTCAGTTTCCCCAGGTGTCAGGTAGGAATCTTGATGATAGCCACTTGTAGGTTGGGAGGGGTTAAAGGAGCTGTGGGAATGATGCTGCCGTAAGCCCCGTGAGTGCTAACTGCTCAGGAACACAAGGACATTGCTTTTGTGCTCCTCAGAGAGCCCCGGTGCTCCTCAGCCATGTCCTTCTCCTGAGAAGTGCTCACACATCACAGCCACTCCTTAGATGTCCTGCTCTTGGGCATGCATCTGTCTCTGAGCCCTGCTCTCCTTGAACCAGCTGCACCATCAGGTCACCTCTTTCCATGTGGTATCCCTGGGTACCTGATGCCCATGATCCTGCTCCCCAAGACCGGTGCCTGAGGACCCATCCGTGTCCCCAGCACTCAGGAAGTCCTACTGAGGTCCACTCTGGCGGGTTAGGGGCTTGACCAAAGTGCTTTTCAGTAGAGAACCCGGTGACAGAGTTGCGGGTTACAGACAAGGAAGTAGACACACCTGAGCCACCAGAGTCAAGCTTGTCCTGTTCCTTGTCACTCCTGTGGGCATTCTCTAGAGCCAGTGAGCTGCACCTGGGAGCGGGTGAGCCTCACGACAGCTGGGCAGTCAGAGTGGGGTCTCTTTGGGAGCTGTAGGCACCTACTGCTGGGCAGGATCTGCCGCCCCAGAAAGTGCCAACAGCTGTGCAAGCAGTAGCTTCCACAGCGCTTTGTGCTGCTTCCATGAAAGTCCACGTTCTGTGACGCTCTGACATGGACCGTGACATCAACTTGTTACTTGACACGCAGCAGTGTTTCTCCGGTCCCCGTGTGCACACTTGTGACTTGTTACTGGCTGAGCTGTGTTTTCTTGGATGCCCATGTTTAACCCTCCCCACTTTAGAACATGGTCTTCAGACCAGGTCTTTGACCCAGGTGACTATGTTAGCGTAAGGCTACTGGCGTGGGCCCTGATGTGATAGGACTATTGTCCCCATAAGAGAAGATGAGGGTGGACATAGGCATCAGGGGTCAACCCTGGCAGCTTGAGCGCCTTGCCACAAGGATTTTTGGTCATTGTATAGTTTAGCGCTGTTTTCTTGTTGCTGTGGAGACACGCTGCTGATGAAGGTGAGCAGCCATCGTGGCCGGCTCTATGCCCAACCCACAGTGTTAGCAGAGCAAGAGGCGTCCCACGGAGCTTCAGGACACGGGCACAGGAAGATGATGAAAGCTTCATTTTAAGTAAGAAAAGCGAAGATTGCGAAGACATCCAGTTTTGAAGCACACCAGTTTCCATGGTGGTAGGAAGCCGGCTCTGGTGAGGACTGTGGGCTGTTTCCTCTCATTGTCTGTTCCTCAGCCTCTAAGGTCTAGTTAGGTGGTGTCCTCAGGTGGACAGGCTGGCCTGGACGAGCTGCCAAGGCTGCAGTGCTGCGGAGGGAGCCCTGGCTAGGGAAATCAAATCTTCTCCGTCCTTCCTGGATGTGGTGCTGTGTAGTCTCGGCTGCCTCTCTGGCTGGCCGTCGTTCTTATGTGGTAGTCCCAAGGCAGAGAAAACTATGAGATACACTATACCGCCTCATTTTCCAAACGCAGGCACAAATCACTACATGCCTGGCTCCCCCATGTGTTTCCTGTCTTAAAACTTGTCATGGGAGCAGGTCCTTGGGAGGGGCTGTGGATAGCCATGGAGGGTGTGCTTTCTGAACCTTGGCTCCTGACAGGACGAGTGTGTCCTGTCACAAAATGTCCTTGAGAAAATCGCTGAGGTTTATCCCTGGACCTTTCTGCCCTTTCCTTAAAGGCTTAGCCCATCTGCCATCTCCTCTTCATCCTCTGCAGTGCAAGGGGCTTGGGTTGAATTTTGATCGTACCTGTAGGTTCTTGAACAAGGTACCTGGATGTCTACCTAGGTTGTATGTTTCTTGTACTCTACACGTTGTTTGACTCCAACACTCCCCTGTGTCCTTGAGAATGACACAGAAATGTAACAAATGAGTTTAGTAAATGTTAATTAGCTACTTGGTGTTGTAAGTGATTCAGAATTATGTGGAAATCTTTGAATTTTCAAGTAGCTGTTTCATAAGAGCTTTGGTGATTATCGTGGAAGTTGCATTTTTTAAAAAGATAAAATAGAACGCCACTGTGATCTTTTCCTAGTGTGATAATGGAATACAGGCCCCCTTGAACTTGAAATTTCCCTCTCTAACGCATTTTCAGAAGTGAATTATTAGATTATGTGAGTGTGGGTGCCTGGGTTTAGTCTCAACCTTTGGAAGCACTTTTACAAAGAGCACCTGTTCCAGAGCATGAATGCATGGGTATGAAACCACACATGATGAAAGAGGCTTTGTCTCGATGCATGCCTCTCTCCTGTCAAGTGCCCTTGACCTCCCTTGTCTTGCACGGCAGCAGGAGGCTTCAACACTGCCTCTGCCACTTACGCCACCTCCTTCCCGTGCAAGCATCCGGGCCTTGGGCTTCGGGGGCCTTCCAGGCCAGGCTTGGATACAGAAGGGTGTTTCTAGGAAGTGGTTATCAGAGTCCTTTTAAAATTCAAAGCTTATGTGTTGTGGCTAAACACTAACACCTTGGTGAAGAGGCTGTCCTGGGATTGCAGGTGGCCCTCCCCAGGCGACGCTTATAGAAATACTGACTGCTTGAGTAGATCTGGCAGGACCGTAGCCACCAGCTCCGCATAAACATGACGGAATGCAAATGGGACAATTTGTGGGGTTTTTTTTTTCTTCCTTACTTTGTAGTTTGCTTTGTAGAAGTGGAGAATCTCAATGTTTGATGGCCTTTCTCCAGGATGTTTGGTTCTGTCATAAGAGGAACAGAGTATGGCCCCAGCCTTGCAGTCACTCGCCTTCACGATGCAGCTGTCACCTGGCAGGGAAGTGCCATTTCTCCCATGCTAGCTGATTTCCTGTTTTCCCTTTTAAAATGGAAGTGGTGACTTTCCCGCCCCTTGATGCTGCTTTCTTGAGATAGGAAATTGTGTTCCTGCCCTGTGTTCGTTATTGTGACATTCCTCTGTGATTTTCTGTTATTGCACCCTACCCAAGAGACACACCCGTGTGCCTCTGCTTGGAGCCTGCTCTCCCTGGCCTGGCTTTTGTTCCTTTGTGAAGATGGACTTGACTTGGCTTTTTCATAAAGTGTGTCGTGTCCTTCCCACTTCCTCTTGTTTTCCATTTCTTTGTCAGGCGTTTCTGTTGAGCTCTTAGCTGGATGCCGGACCTTCCTCTTGCTGCGGGGTGCTGGGCTGCATTTCACTCCCATGACTCCATGGCACCTGGTATCCAGTTTGGAATCTGGGGTTCGGGTAGGCAGAGCTTGGTCTTCTAAGGCACTTTGCGTGCACAACGTTCAGAGGCTACCCTGGTTGCTCTTCCTCCACTAGGCTGGGCACCTGCCCTAGGCTGCCACCTTTTGCTTATTCTTCAGGAGTCTTGTGCCCTCCTCAGGGGAGTGGCTTTACTGGCAATGCCGGTGATTAAGATAATAGGACATGTTGAGCCAACGAAGACCACAGGCTTGCCTGCGTCCATATTCCAATATTTATTCAGAAGGGCTTCTTTCAAATATTTAATAAGAATGAATAATTGAGTGCATAGTACTCTTCTTACCTTACCATGTGATCCCCTAAGACCTCTGAAGCGAAAACTAGTTTGGGCCCTTGAGGGATTCAAAGAAATTAGGTATGTCTGAGTGTGGAAATGGCGACATGGAGAAAAAATTGAGTCCTTAAGTAATTTGCGATTCCCAGTGATAATTAGGAGAAAGCTGTGTTCTAGCTCTGTCTTCCCATCCCGTTTTTCACAATTTTCAGGGCGATTTCTCGTGGTGTCAGCAGCTGATCTCTTTTCCTGCCATGTGATCCCACTGTAAGGTAAGTGGTTCTGGCGTGTTGTGTTGCTGTGAAGGGTTATTAAATTGTCACTCCTTGGAGATGAATGCAGCCTGCCGTGTGTGTTGCGCTATCTATCATTTAGTCATCAGGACTGTTCTAGAAAAATGAGGAAGGGTAAATTCTTCCCAATTTATGATTGAAATTAGCAATTTTATTAAGTTCTTTAAAAAAAACCTGCAAACTTTTAAAGTCTGTCTCAAAATGTACATCTTTGTTCTCAAAAGAGGTCTGCAGATGGTCCCAATTTGTCCCAATTTCGGAAGGACTGGGTTTTCACTCACGCTTGCCACTTGGCTGCGTACATGGAGGCACTGCCGACAGTCACCCAGGAAGGCTGATCTGCTCGAGATTTACGGTGCATCACCCTGGCCATCACTCCCATAAGTATTAATTTTAACTCCACTAATAAGAAACTGAACAAAAGTGGAATTATGAGTTCAGTAGTATTCTATGAAAGGTCAGTTGTTAAAAAGGCAGAGTCTGACATTCTGTGAAAAAGGTGCCTTCATTAATCATCCTGATAGGAGAGTGGGGTGTTCTTGACCAACGCCTATGAACCCTGCAAGGTAAGGTTTCGTGGCCTGATGTGTAAGTTTTTGTATAAAAATGAGATTTACTTAAATACATATTGAGATAATTCAAGGGATCATTTCATTTTAGCAGTCTAAAGATGGGCTCACTGCATAGGAAGTCTTAGGAAGTATGCTTCCCTGTTGTGAGGATGGGAAAGCACCTGTTAGGTTTGTAGGTGAGTAAGTTACTATACAAGAGTTCTGGGTTCATCTGGCTGCACCACAGTTGCCATGCTCCGATTGTGCTGGGTTTCCGAGTGGACATCCCCTGTCTGCACCACAGGCCTCCATGATTGGGGTTAAAACAGGGTACTAGGAATTCAGGAAAAATTTTGAACCCTAGGTTTGCCTCTAATTTTAACCAGATAATTGAATAAAATAAGATTGAGAAGGTTACTTATTAAATTGTTATATTTATTTAGAGAAGTACAGAAACAAGGGAAGGAAAATGGATACCCCCACGTGGCCTGAGAGCCCACGTGGTGGGCCTGGAAAAACTGGGGAGAGGACAGGAAAGAAAGTTCAGAGAGCTCCTGTCATGTGGAGGGCAGGGGCCAGAAAGAGCCCGTGTGGGAAGTAAGGGCTGGGCTCTCCTTGCCTCAGACCAGTCGGGCCAAGACGAGGAGAAACTCACCAGAAGCTGGAGGTCCACCGGTGGTCAGGCAGCCCAGAGAGAGCTCGCTTTCTCCCCACAAACGCATTTATGACCTTCTGATGGTGGGTTTCCCCGAGCCAGAGAGAGACAGCTGATTGATCTGGGCTAGAGGCTGGCTCAGGAAGAGGCCAGCCATGACTCCAAGGTCTGGGGTCTAAGCTTGACCAACCACAATGTTGGGATTCTAGAAAAAGATCTTCCTCCCAGGGAGGGGCTCAGGTATGGAAAAACAGGTCTAGGGAACCAGGCAAGAGACAAGAGGTCAGATCATCCTTTGATCTCTAGAAGGGGCAGTTTGCAAGGGTAGACCATCCTGCCGTTTTACTTTCAGGGCCAGTCACCCCGACTGCCTAACAAGCTGCCTGCCTCCCTCTCAGGGTGGTTCTGGGTTTTCGAGTGGACGTCGAGTACATGTCTGCATAGTCTGAAAAGAATGATAGGATTCCTTTTACCTCTGTTGTGTGCTTTTGATGACTCAACTTAGGATACATTTTGATGCTACTGAAGAAAACAAACACAGTCTGCTTTCTGATACTCTGTGATTTCTTTTTTTCTATTCAGAGAGCAATAGAAGACCTACTATGTACACAAAACTTAGATGCTTCACCTTAGACTACTTGTGTATTTTATGTGCCCTGTCAGTTCAGTGTTAAAGTTCAGCACAAACGTATGAATTATTAAGCAGTTAACCAGTGACACATTCATCAGTGGAGCATCTTTTATTGTGGTCTGTTGACAGATTATTCTCATTCGGCCATCAAAGCGCAGTGTTGTTGGTGCTGAAGTCCACTTCGAGGTTTCCTTTGTCTTGGTGGCGGCTACCCAGTGTCACTGGGGGCATCTAAATGTGAGACGAGCATAGAAGACAGCCAGTGTTTCTTCGAGGGGGCAGATCTCTTCAGAGTCTTTCTCTGCAGCGGATTTCTGCAGAGATAACCATTCACTTCTGCTTCTCATTCGGCCCCGTTCAGCAGGCTGGGTGAGGACAGTGGGCCATGCTCCCTCCCTCACCGGGAGTTAGGCGGGGCTTTCTTGTACACGCTGCCTCCAGCTGGTGCCTCCGTACTTTCAAACATTCCCCAGTGTCCTTCAGTGGTCCTCCCTTGGCTGGCCTCATGGCATCTGCCATCTTACTGTGTGTGCTCCGTGGGCAAGTGTGCCTAGGCTGCATCCTAACAGGAGTACCTGTCAGCAGACACTGCCCCAGAGGAGTGCCTGGCCCCTGGCTGTCCTTCATCCCCACAGGGCCTGCTCTGCCTTCTTGGCCCAGCAGTGGGTTGGAATGGTCTGCTGCCCCATGGCCACAGTCAAGACTGTATAGACGTGGAGTCCACCGGCAAAGTGTGGACGTGTGGGCGGGAGAACCCTTCAGACAAAGTTTATCAGAGTCTACAAATAGCTAAACTGCTTCGCTAGCAATGTTATGATTTTCGTCCCTTATTGTCATAATTTTTGCTTAATAGCTATTTGTGCTACATTGACTAGGTCCATGGGTTGCTTAACATAAATGATTACATTTGCTTATGATTAAAAACTTCCTCCATTAGAAATACAGCACGAGGACTTGTAAATGATTGTGCTGCTGCTTTCTACTTCATTAGCTCCATTGCAGACTCCACGGAGTCATTGTCTAAGAGTTAGGAGCGCTTGTAATGAGCTGTGAGAGACCCTCTGACAGGATGCGAGAGGGGACGAGACACCCAGCCTGCAGACAAGAGGCCGCAGGATGCGAACTGCACCAGGCCGCGGCGGAGGAACGGAGTGGATGAATAAAGTCCTTTACGACTGGAGCAAGACTTGTTGTAAAAAATTATATACCATTCATGACCAAAATCCTTTAGAACACTCTGCCACCGTTCCCCTCTGAACCCTATAGCTTAAGTATCTTGTTGGTCTCTTGACATAGCATTAAAAACACAGAGCAACCTAGGGCTGGGGAGATGGCCCAGTGGGTCACAGCACTGCCACACGGGCATTAGGATCTGTGACCTTTGTTCACTTTCCCAGCACCATGTAAGAATCTGAGCATGGTCTTGCATCCCTATAATCCCAGTCTGCAGGGGTGTGGGGTGGAGGGGGGAGACCATAAAATCACCAAGGCTTCCTGAACCAAAACCCCGACAGTTCTAGATGCAGTGAGAAACTCTGTCTCGAGGCAAAGTGAAGCTGAGTGATGGAGGGGAGTGCCCAGTGTTCTCCTCTGGTTTCCACACGTGCACGCGGGGTGTGTGCATCTGCTCATGCCCGCATACACCGCACCGCACCACACCACACCACACATGGTCTACACACACATGTATGTCCCACTCCAAAAAAAAAAAAAAAAACCCTGGTGTACTGGTAATTTTTTTGGACTTGCAATTCTGGGCCATCTTGCATGCTCTTTGCATGTACTGCGTCCATCCTTACCTTTATCCTGGCTTTTGTTCTCCGCTGACCCATCTGAGCATGAGCGATAACCTGACTTCCTGGGCACAGTAATGTGGGCGTATTCTGTGGCTTATCACCCCAGGATAATGAAGCAAGATAGCTTCCTAGAGTAACCCTAACACCAGGGTGTTTTACGTACAGACATTACCTTCTGAATCCTGGAAGCAGGGTGTGGGTCAGCCAGCATGGGTATTACTGTTCCTGGCTGTGGTAGGGGAATTTGCTTTTCTCTGTGCAGATGGGCCTGGGTCTGCTCTGTACACATCACTCATGGCAGTGGCTCTCGCTCGGGACGTTGACCCCCCTGGCGTGGATCTGAGTAGGCTGGGCTGAGCCCAGGCTGCCACTGCCACCGCCAACACCATTTCCTTGTAAAAACTGAATGAGCAGCCGCCTCACAGTGCTTGAAGAGCCATGATGAGAGTGTGCTGGAGCTGTGATCGGTACAGGTGACCCCTCAGTCTCTTCCACCACTTAAGTGGACACACGTTGTGCATGGCCGAGGAAGGCAGGATGAAGGTGTCCAGGACCTGCAGCTTGGAAGTTGGGGTCCTCTCTCCTCTGCGTCCTCACACCATGTGCCATGGATTCGCTGGAGGACTCGGCTTTGCATCGGCAGTGTGGCCTCCGCTCCACTTCCAGCTTCCGATGTTCACATCCCTGTAGGATTTCATCTCTTATCTAGATGTCCATGTGTGCTGGTGTGTTTGTGTGTGTGTGTGGACATGTGCTTGCACATGTTGAGGTCACAGGACAACTTTGGGTATCATTCTTTGGGAATGCTGTCCAGCTTTTGTTTTATTTTGTTTTGGTTTTTGGTTTGGTTTGGTTTGGTTTGAGACAAGGTCTCTTGTTGGCCTGGAGCTCACCAAATAGGCTAGACTTGGCAAGCAAGCTCCAGGAACCTCCTGACTGTGCCTCTGCAGTGCGGGATTACAGGCATGGGCCACGGGGCCAGCATTTTTAGGTGGGTACGGAGAACTGAACTCTGACCCTCATGCTTATGAGGTAAGCACTGAGCTATCTTCCCAGCCTCATTCATGAATTTAAAAGTTCTTTACTAATGGGTCACTTTATAGATTATAGTTTTTTTCATGAAAATGTAGTTTTTGAAAATTTTTTTCATAAGAATTGATGTCATATGAGTGCCCAGAACTGTCTTTCCTGTGGGATCAGGCTGTGCGTTCCTGCTCAGAGGCAAGATCAGATGTCATGGTTCTGGTGATAGAAGAGTGCTGTCATTCATGGACTGATAACTTTGGGTGTGCTACATTACAATTAAATATAAAAATATTAAATATAAAAATAAAATCTAAGAAAGTAAAAAATTGCCCAGGACATGATTTGAATTTACATGATTAAATCTGTAAGCCCCCTGGTTCTTCATGGCCTTGGACTATGCTTAGCAGGCAGTTGACCTTGGGCTGTCTAAGGATAGACTTTCCATGGTTAGGTGTCTGATTCTTAAGAACTGCCCCATTCTGTGTCTCCCTACAACGTTTATGGCAAAAGGTAGAACCTGGGTCCTTTGTCTACCCTTGTTATGCCTCTTACAGTCCACCTTGGATGTGGCCAGTAGCAGTGGGATGAGGCAGTGGACAGGAAAGACTGAGGTCTTGCCAGCAGTGCTGAGTGGATTTAGGGTAGATGTGGACCCTGGCTAGCTCTCTGATGGCTGCTTCCTCCTTCCCCTCCTTCCCCATGTCCGCTAATGCATGTTCTTAACCCCCCCTTCCCTCACACCACTCCCAGGGCCCTTCACTGTTCTAGTCAGCCTGTCCTGAGGGACCCGCCTAGGTGGCCACACACTGTCCCACTGCAGACCTGCACGTGAGCCAGTCCTTCTGGCTCAGCGTATTTGAGCCTCCCCTGTCCCCACCCATGGTTGCTGCCCTCAGGTCTCTTCTTCCCACATGGTATCAGAGGGGAGGTGTATTCCATAACCCATGGCAGGCTTTTACCTGTCTGCAAGCTGCCTTGACACCCCCTCAGCAGACAAGAGCTGAATCAAAGGCAGACCTGCTGCTTGATGACTTAGAACACTGGAACACCCTGGAAGTGAGTGAGGCAGCCTGCGGATGGGCAGTGAGCACAGCAGGGTGGGGGATAGTAAGGTGAGCAGAGTAGAAGCCCGTGTGAATTTCTAGAGGCCCAATCCAAACCCAGAGCCAGCTTGGAGAAATGGTCGGCAACAGAATAAAAGTGAACCATCACATGGCGTGGTGTGCTTTCCTCATGAAGTGAAATTTAAAGAATTATAGATACCTTGAGCTACAGACAGATAAAAGACAGTAAAAAAAAAGTGAAACACACAATCCACCCTCTACACTGATCTACATGGCTATGAAAGCATCGCTTTGAATAAAGATATGCAACGGATGCTAAGAAAAATGTGATATTGGTGTGTGGACCCCTCAGCCTCTTGGACGAGTGTTGCAATATATCTTGTTGAATTATGAATACGCTACTGGAGCTTTCAACTGTTCGCTTCTTGTGGCTGAGAGAAAAATATATTGAAAACGAATATAAAATATTGAAATTCACAAGTTGTTAGGCTCAACCATAATTTGTTGTTCCTTTGGATGTGGTCGACATGTTGCTAATTACACAGTGTGCAGGCGCACACCCATGCCGGGTGCCACTCATGTGAGATATAAACTCTGATGTCGCCTGTGGACTTGCACCCAGCCCTGAGAGTGCTGGACACTAGACACGGTGAGTGCTGGACACGGCCAGAGTGCTGGACACGGCCAGCGTGCTGGACACGGCCAGCGTGCTGGACACGGAAAGGTGGACTTGCAGCTGGAAGGTGAGGGCCTTGTGTGTGCAATGCTTCCATGTCACCTGGATCATTTCATTTTGTGGCACAAAATTTTGATGAACCACTGCTGGCAAACCCAGAGCCCAGAGTGCCTGATGCTTTTTGAGTAGGTTGAGGTGAGACTGACCCTAGCCTGGTGCTTAGGCACCTGGCAGGTGGGCCCACAGGTCTGAGTTCTGTCTCAGCTCAGCTGTCCCAGACCCTTTACAGAACCAGGCCAGCTCTGGACACTCGTCAGCTCCTCCTGCTCGTGGCTGTCCTAGGTTTGGGACTGTGAGAGTCCCCCATGTGCTAGTGGTGGGGCTGTGGGGACAGAAATGGTTGGCCCATGAGGACTCTGCATTGATCAGTGGATCCTGTCCACTGTGAAGTGAGCTATGCTCCACCTGCACAATAACATTCTGTCTCACTGCAGTCCAGGAACCAGAGGCACTGGCTGACCTTGGACAGAACCCTTTCAGACATTCAGCTAAAATACGTTTCTGTCGGGTATGTTGTCAATGCATTGGAAGCGGGCTGATGCATAGCCAAACCGGTTTTCTCACTTGGTCTTAGAGGTGGGGAAGGGGCTGGCAGATTTGCAGTGTAGACCTTGTTTCTCCCCTTGTCCCCTCCCCCTTTTACTTCCACTTCCTTCTCTGTTCCCTCCTCTCTGTCTCTCTGGAAGGTCCCGGTGAGACGCATCTCCATCATTGCCCCAGCCAGGTATGACACGTAGCCACAGAGACCTTCCACCTGTGTACAGAAATCACCTTTGTCCGGCTGGAGAGGTGGCTTAGCAGTTAAGGTGCCTGCCTCCTAAGCCTAAGAACGATGGTTCCAGCCTCCAGAGGTTCCAATCTCCAGGTCCCACATCTAGCCAGGTGCAAAAGGGGCGCAATGCCACACTTGACTACAAGGGGACGAATGCACGGGATTTCGTTCGCAGCAGCTGAGAGGCTGCTGGCGTGCCCATCTCTCTGTCTTCCTCTCCCTCTATCTCTGTCTCTCTCCCCCCGCCCCCCAAAAAAGAAATCCCCTTTGTCATGTGACTGTTGCTGCACTTTTGTGTTGGGATCCCAAGGCCGCTCCCACCATCAATGATCCCATGACTTACATGTGCTCAGTCCCATGGTTGTGACTTATTACAGTGAAAGACTTCAGAGTCAAACCAGCAAGGGGAGATGGTGTATGGGGAGAAGTCAGGAGAGACTGGTGACAGCTTCTAGAGTATTCTCCCCTTATGTACCAGATCTCTTTAGCAGCAAGATGCACCAACATGTGCAAGGTGTTGTCTACATGGGAACTCCTTACTGACTCACCACCTTGGGGTTTTACTGGCCGATTACACAGGCACTCTCTGCCTGCCACATGCCACAGTTTAGACTCCCAGGAGGAAAGCAGGTATTCCACATAAACCACACAGCTTGTACGAACAGCTCCAGCACAGGGAGCCACGCTCATCAGGGAACGGCCAGAGCGCTGTCCAAATTCAAGTGCCCGGTTCTCGGCAACCAGACCTCTTTGAGGATGGCAGTTCGGGGCCATCTGTTAGCTGTTTGTGTCCTTCATCAAGAGATGGAGTTGATTGATCCATCCCACGAACCTGGGCTGCCTTGACTTTCTTTGGTCAGTGTAGGGTGTTAGAAGTGGCAATGTTGGGCATTGAAGATGGAGCTCAAGGGGCCCTGCGGGTTCTGTGTTGGAAGCCCGAGACCATGAGATGGGCGTTCATGCTGGCCCCGTTGAGGATAAGAGGAGGAGCTCAGCTACAGGTCTCATCCCCTCCTTCCTGCTGTCATGACTACCCCAGGCATGCTCACTTGCCACCCTGGTGACTCCTCCACTTAGAGCCAGAAAATGGCCAGCTGGTCCTTCTTCCCCTCAAAGTCCCGGTTTCCCACAGGATGATGTGTCCCGAGGCACCGCCCCCCATGCGTGTATGCGGTTTCTCAGTGTGATGAAAGGAGCCCAGCTGAGCTCTTACACAGGCATACTCCCATACGGAGGGCTCCTTAAGACTGCTGTAGGTGGTGAGGGCACAAGACAGGAACAGGTGGCTTGTCTGGGTCTTATGAAGTCTGCCTGGCCTGTAGTGGGCACCTCAGTGTTGACAGCGGAGTGGCTGTTCTTCATGCCCTGTTGGAGGAGTGGCTTGAAAGGTCCTGGGCACACTTTAGCGGAGGGAAGCTTTCACATCAGGGTAGGTGGTGCAGCTCCCTCTGTGGTGGCACAGGCTGTTCCATCCCTTCCTTCCCCATTGGTATGATAGAAGCAGCATATTATCACTAGTAGTGTTTGAAGGATCAGTACAAGGTGGCATGCCTTGTTAGCTGTACTGCAACAACAACAACAACACACCAACCAGGCATTATTAGGACTGTTCTCAGAAGAGACAGGAAGTTCCTTGGGCCTGGAAGTGTCTCAGCCCACCCCTGCTGCTGCAGTGGCATCTGTACATTCTCCAGAGATGACCTGGTTCCCCCAAGGAGCTTGTCTTTGGGCAATGAAGGCCCTTCTGCCTTCCTAGGGCCACTGCTTTTCCCTCTTTCCTGGCTGGCTGGCTGTCTGATCTGGTGAAGGCATGGTGGGTTTGTTTGCTCTTAGAAGCTCGGTAAGCCAGTGTTCATCGCCCAGGCCTCCTGGGCTCTGCGGAGTGGCAGGGAGCACTGGCTTCTGCCAGAGGTGCACCTGCAAAGGTCTCACAGGGAGCGGGACTGGCAGGAGCCTGTGTTTAGGACACTCCGCTGATGAGCAATGCACCCCGCTTCATGCTGGGTCCACGCTGCATGTGGCATACTATGTCTGGGTGATTCTTTAGAGTCCACCGCCTCTTTAAGCCTTGTCCCCTCTGACCCCTCGACTCCACAGCTGTTCAACGTTCCCATGGGATTGCACAGCCACCTCTAGCACTTGGCCTGTCATTTACAGCCTTCATGGCCACCTGAGAAAATGGATCCTTGTTCCCAAAAGAACGATCTATCCCAGCCACCTTCACCATGTCCCCATCATAGACCCAGAAGTTCAGGTGTCTCTGGGTAGCCAGCGGCCCATGCACATGTCTGTCACAGAGCAATGGGTACCTCAGCAAGTGCCACTGGGTACCTGTGACCTCAGGAGCTCCCCAGGAAGAAGTGTCTCCCCAGGAAGATTCAAACACAGAGAGGAATGGGGTGGGTGTGCCGCCAGAGGGGGTTAAAAATCCTGTCCCCAGTCTAAAAGCAGCAAGTGGCAACCTTATTCAAGGAAAAAGCCTGGCGGAGCCCAGACCCTGTATCTTAGTAGTAATAAAAGCTAGTGCAGATTTACTGGTCTAGAAGTTTTAACTGTAATACTGTGGAATGGTGGGTTATTTTGTGTTCAAGAGGCACATTTATCACAAAAATGATGATATACAAATCACTTCCATATCACAAAATGTTCTTGGTCAAAATTGGCTTGAGGCAAGTGATATCTTCGAGTAAACAGTATATGAAGACCATATCTTAAAATGATAGATCACCTAATTTTGTTCTGACAGAGGTTTTTGCCGCAACAAACATCTGTCATTGAAATACCAATTCAGAGATATGGAAGCCAAATTGTAGAGGTTTTCTCAGATTTGTTACTCCTAACTTAAGAATGCTGCTGTTCCATGCTGTAGTTTTTATGTAAGATATTAGACAGTGTTGTACTTTAAGACATGTTAAAATGAAATAAACAATTTAGAGAAGCGTGCTTGTGCTTTAAATGCAAACCAACCCTTCTGCAGCACAGAAGTCAGGACCTTCAGAGCAGCCCCGGCTGCTTTTATGCACAGACACCATCCTGCGCTTGCTTTAACATTAGGTTTCAAACCTAAAGTTAATCTCCTGAAGGGGGGCGCTTGGCATTGTGGGCAGCAGGCTTCGTGCATTCTCTTATGCCACTGTGCTTCTTTTAAAAAAGGAACTGTGATTAGGATGTTAGCCCTGAGATTTGCATGCCATCGAGGTGCCCTCCTGTCGGGAGCAGGATTATGGAGCAGGACAATGGCGATGTCATGGTGCTTGGGTTGTCTCCTTTTTCCTGGCACTCCTCGTCAGGAGGCTTCACTCAGAGAGCCCTGAGGGGCAGGGGTGCAGGTGCCCTGGGATTTGAGAGGCGAAGAAGAACCTGATGTTTCCAGAGAGGATATGGAAGAGCCTCCACAGTGTTCTCTGCAAGTGAAAAAAAAATTGATCTCCATCCAAAACTGCATAGAGATACAATAGTTAACAAAAGAATAGAGTTTCTGAGGTTTGGGAGAGACATGCTAGAAATGGCCATTATTGATCAAGTATTTGATTGCTTAAAAAAAAAAAAAAATCAAGTCTCTTTAAAGTCTTCCATGACCATGAGGTTCGGGGAGGTGATTCTCAGGGATGCCTCGCTCAGCAGCTGCCCCAAGCCTGGGGAAGGCCTGGGTCCATACAGCACGCCACACAGGCTGCACTGCCCTGCCTCCTGGCTGGGAGGTCTCAAGCCCTGCAAGCTCTCTTGGGACCACAATAGCTCCACCCCACTCCTTCACGCTGTGGACCAGAAAAGGTGCCTCGGATCTGGGCTTTCAGACTGGCGCACCCTCTTTATCGCAAAACAAGAGCAATGTCTTCCAAGGCTTTGCATATTTAGCTTTTTAAAATGTTATTGGCCATGTATTCTAGCCATGTGGCCTACAGGGACAGACACCCCTGGCCTGGAATGGGGCTGTAGGGCCTGAGTTTTAGCCCTGCCACCCCAGTGTCCAGCTTTGCGTTAGGGCTTCCTTCCCCTTCTGTTTTAGTAGCGTTCTTATATATGCCCCACATGTTCCAACCTGAGTGGGTGGGACCGGGATGACCTATAAATGCTTACAAGTCTCCTGGTGGGCCTGGGGAGACGGCTTCGTCGGCAACATGCTTGCAGCACATGCATGAGGACTGGAGGTCAGATCTCCAGCCCCCATGTACATGCCAAGTAGGCATGGCAGCCTATCTGACATCCTAGCCCATGGAAGGCAGAGACCGAGGATCCCCAGGGCAAATTGCTGCCTAAATGAGTCAAATCCAGTGACCACTGGCTTCAAGTGAGAGACACTGAGTGGGAAGAAGAGGAAAGAGGAGAGTAACGGAGGAAGACATCTAACACTAACCTGTGGCTTACACACACACACACACACACACACACACACACACACAGAAACCAGAGTCTCTTGACACCACCATAGTAGAGGAGTTATTGTCCTATTTGATGTCACCCTGTGGGTGACTCAGGAGACACCCAGTGTAGCTTAGCCCTCAGGATTAGCTATCTTTCTTAAAGATTCATATAGTAACTGGTTAACCTAACCTAGTCACTGACTGTCCAGAGATCTCTACATCAATCAGTGCCCACTCAGCCCAGCATCCTGGGTCAGTGCTTGCCATTGCTGGCCTCACAGTGCACGCTGCCTCTTCTTCTCTTCGCCAGGATCCTGATGGACAAACCCCAGTCGCAACTGGGGAGAAATGTTATTTTGGATCCAAAGCCAATGGCCTTGATGCATCAGTAGACATAAGTGCCCCACTTATCCGTGGAAGGGTGGAGACAGAAGGGCCTGAAGATGGAGAAGGGTTTCTTTCCGACTCGAGTCCCGGTCCTGGTGGGGCCGTCTCTCTCACACAGGCTTCTGCTCTGTCAACTGGTCCTCACAGGCACAGGTGTTACACGTGAGGGTTGTGAAGGCTGTGATTTTTTTTTTTTTGGTTTCAGAACTAAATGTTCACAGGAGTATTTTGTTCCCCCGTTGACGTCATTAGGAACTACCCTCCTTATTCATTTTATCAGGGGTGCCTTTCTTTGCTACTTCTCTAATTGTGGGCTGACCCTACAGCCAGAACTCACACATTTTCTTTGGAACCTCTCCTTTACCAAGTTATTTTCACCCTTAATGTGGTTTGAATGTGAAATGTCCCCACAGGCTCAGGTGTTTAAACACTTGGTTCCCAGCTGGTGGCGCTGCTGTGGGAGGTTGTAGGTGGAACTTTGCTGGAGGAGATGGTTCATTGAAGGTGAATCTTAAGCTGTTACAGCCTGGACCCCCTTCCTGTGCCATCTCTGCCACTCCCTGCCCCTTCTCTGCTTCCTGCCTCTGGATGCAGTGTGAGCCATGCCTTCTTGCCTTGATGGACTGTGTCAGCTGGAACTGGGAGCCAAAATGACCCTTTCTTCCTCGGGCTGCCGCTGCTCCTGTATTTGGGCCGAGCAAACAGTAAAGTACCAAATGCAGCCCCCATAGCGACATGTGCTTCCAGGTACACCCAAGAGCTTAGCCACTCAAGGGAGCCCACCAGTGCCTTCTTGAGAAGGTAGCCATTGGTGTTTTTGTTCAAACTAATATTCCAACTTGCCTAAGATTCAGAGGTTTTGAGTGGACATGAAGAGACATTATGTCCCTTCATATGATTTTTTTTTAATCTTTCTATTTATTTATTTGCAGGAAGAAATCAAGGTATATGCATAGAGAGAGTGAGTATGGGTACACCAGTGCCTCCAGGCACTGCAAATGGACTTCAGATGCATGCACCACTTTGTGCATCTGGCTTTACATGGGTACTAGGGAATCGAACCTGGGTCATTAGGCTCCACAGGCAGGCGTCTTAACCACAGAGCCATCTTGCCATTCCTCCTTTATATTATTAAATTAGACTTTTGTTTAAAGGAAATCTTAGCTGGTGTGGTGTTTTGCAAGCCATAGACTTGTGGGTCCTACCTGGTGTTCACAGTCTGGTGGCATCTGAGTGAGGGCCCTGCATTAAGGTGACTGGCCTGAGATGGAGGGCCATCTCCATCTCTGTCTCTGGCCATGTCTGCTCAGTGTACATCCTGTGCTGCGGTATCGGTACACAGGACCTGTGAAGTATACGCAACACAAGTTATTTTGTAAAATATTGGAGTGAACTTATCAAAACCGGAGAAGCTGATGAAGTAAAATAAAAGTACCACAGTGAAAATTATTTTAGTGTACCATAATGAGTTCTGTTTTTCATATCTGGCAGATATTACCCACTAAATCTAATCTGCAATGCTGAGAATTATGCCATTTTTTATGATTTGTTTAATTTTGACTGAAAAAAATTGACTATTCATCGATTCTTGACCTGCGAGTATCGAGGAACAAATTTAGTTAATAAGAATTTTCATGAGGTGTAAATTTAAATGTATGAGGATTCTGCCCATCCTGAGGTACCACAGACATTAATTTAAAAATCCTATAAGAGCCTGAGGCCAGGGTGGCTGCCGAGCAGAGCGGGAGGCACCGGCTCACTGGTGGGCAAGGCCTCCACGGCCGACTCAGGGGTGTCTGCATGTTTTCTCTGAGTTCTTGTCATTAGGATATTTTAAAATTTTAAGTATCTCAAAATATTTTCTGTGCTTGTGAACTGGTGTCAGTCCAGTTCAGAGTGACATCTCCAGTGGAAGTGGAGCCCGCCATCCGCGGTGTAGCCTGGGCGCCATGGAAAGTTTCTTCCTCCCCATGCCTATGGTTCCAAGAGGGATTCATGAAAAATGAAGGGCCTGAAGATTGAGGTTGGAGAGTGAATGAGTGACACCCTCTTTACACACCTAAACTGTCAACTTTCTAATCAAATCACCCAGCCTCCTTACTTCTTACATGATACCAGCAATATTTCCTGTAATAAACACCCCTAAGTCTAATGAGAGGCCCTAAGGCAACTTCAAATGTATGAATTCATTATAATTGAACAACATAATCTGCAGGGCAAAGATGCCTGCTCCCCGCGCTCTTAACTTCCCAGGGCCTGGCTGTTTTATGAAAAATGTTATACATTTGGTTTACAACATATGGCTACTGTTTGAGGTATTGTGTGTTCCCGTAGTATGAGACGGGGCCGCATAATGGAGGGAGAATCAAGGAGGCAATCTTTCATTTTGTTCTTGTATGAAAAATTCAAAAGACCTGAAAACTCACCCAGAGAAATTTTGCAAGCATATTATTTTCCAATGTTTCGATCAATTTGTCTGTCAACCATGCTGAGAGGTGGAAGGGGCCAGCAAAAGCAATTTAGCCTGTGAGGTCCAAAACAGAAATGTTTTAGGGAACCTTGTCACATGTTATTTCTTTATATTAGAACCACTGTGTGTTTTATTTGCTGGTCATATTATGAAGAGAAATTGATATCAATCATCTAGCTAAGCTATGAATATCTGATATAAATATTACTTTTGTATGCATGCATTGGAATGAAGTATAAATTAACCTCTTAATGCATGCAAGAACCCTCAGTATGACAATGGGCCTCTGTTTTGGCTTTTTCTATTTAACAATTTGCGGGCATTTTAATTGATTGTACCCAAGTGACACTCTGTAGAAACATCTCGTATCTGAACGTCACTGACCCTGCCAGCGTTTAATTAAGCTATAATCTTCCTGCAGTCGGTGCATCTGGGATTGGTAAACATATCCAGACCATACTTACAATCTAAGGGTTGCATTTTTAAAACGAAACTGGTGCAGATGTGGGGGTTTTCAAGAAAGGGCATTGATTTAATTTCCAGGTAAATTTTTAGCTGGGATTTCTTGCAGTCATGTGAGGAATAGGTGACTCACAGTAACCACACCATGTCTTGAAAACCCATAGCTCCATGGCCATTCTGTGGACTCCCGCTTGCTTCCTTCATATTCTGGATTAGCCCATTGAGGTGATTTTTCTAGACAAGGTATGTTTCAGCTGAGTTCATTTACATTAATTGGTTTGTAGAGAGCTTAGTTAAGTTGATCCTATGGACTACAGTCTCTCCGTGACAGCCTCCCTCAGAACTACCAACTGTCCTGGTTGGGTAGCTTTGCTGTATGCACAGTGCATGCAAACAGCTTCAGAATTGAAGATGAAGCACAGGGGCTGAGAGGATTGCTCAGTGGTAAACCCATGCTTGCAAGCCTGCCAACCTAAGTTCCATCCTCCCCAGCACCCACATGAAGCCAGCTGCAAGGTAGCACCTACACATACACTCCCAGTGTGCCTACAGTGATGGGAGGCAGAGCCAAGAGGATCTAAAATCTCATGGACCCGCTAGTTTGGAGAATACGATGGCCCACAAATCAACAAGAGAGTCACTGTCTCAAAGAATTTGAGGAGAGATGAACACTTTGAACCTGTCCTCTGATCTCCACATGTGCATCGTGGCATGCACTCACCCATGAACATATATGCATAGAGTGAGGCATAGTAGAGAAGTGTACTGTACTTTCTATGGGTGCTGATGGACGGGAATAAACTGTGACAAATTACATCAGAAACCTTCCCCCAAGTTCAGTTCACTATGACAGCTTAGAGACTGTCGTCTGACAGTTTTTTCCAGGCGTGACTGCAAGAACTACGAATGTCTGCCTAGAAGGGGATTGCACGTGTATGTATCCAAATGGTACCACATTTATCTTGACAAGCCCCCATTAACACTTCATCTTGCCAAGTTTTTATTGGCACTTTTTCATTGTGTTTCAGAGCCATTTCAAACAAAGCTAAGTACATCCTTTTATTGACAGTTTGTGTACTTACGGAGTCTATGCAGAATATATTTTGAGAAGTTGAATTAAAATTTTAGATGGTTGAAAAGTGTCTTCTCATTGTTTTCATTTTGTTATTTTTATTAAAATCAAACATCTTATGTTGTGTTTACCAGTCACTGTATTTTCTTGGTAAAATGCTTATTGGTTTATTGGGTTGTCTTGTTATTGGTTTGTTAGAACACTTTACATGTTAAAGAAAGATCCTGAGTTCTATTGTGAGCATGTTCATAGAATGTTTATCTCAGACTTGGTTTACATAGCTAGATTTTTTTAAGTTTAATTTTTTTAATTTAATAGTTTTAGATTTTTAAAAAGTTATAAAGATTGTTTGGAGTTCTGATATACCTGTTCCCAGATTGAGACATTTGTCCACTCTAAGTGTTAACGTTGGCACGGCTGTTTGTGACTTAGGTAGTGTTGGTACCTAGGCCTCTTCACCTTTTCACATGGCTTCTCAATACCATAACAGGCTTCCACTATGACTTTTTGCCATGAGATTACGTTACTGATGAAGGTGTGTTACTGAAGAAGGCATCAGCCATCAAACTCATTTTCTATTGCTTCTTTACTCTTACTTTTCACCTTTCATTTATTTGAAGTATGTTTTTGTGATGCCCTTGGTTAAACCCATCTTTTATTTTCATCCAAATGCCAAATCCGTCCTCTTGTAAACAATGGGCTTTTTGGTTCCATATACTTACAACGACAAGAAGAAGAGGTTTCTTGCTGCCTTGTTCTGCCTTCAGTAATGATCCCTTGCTCTGGTTATTTTTCTTATGGTATCTAATACATAAAATGTTTCCAGATAAAGAACATCTATGCATTTAATATTTACATAAGAATTTGTCTAAGATCATTGGATCGAGACTGTTTCCCTTAGATCCCTAAGTGTGTTACATGTTTATAGCCTTAGTCATTGATTTTGTATCAGTAAGTAACTAAATTATTCTGGAGGAAGTGGAAAGGCATAACCTAGTGTAACACTTGGGTTTGCAAAAGTATACAAAGGGCAGAAGGTTATCAACCCAATACCAACTAATCTCTTCCATTCAGAGACTGGCTGCAGAGTCCTCACCTTTCACAGAGGATGCGGGATGCTCTGCCTGGGGACTGCTCTCATCTTCAGGGCAACAATTTCATGTGTTTCAGGAGTTTGAGACCCATGTGTGCAGATTAAAACAAACAAAACACACCACTTTGAAAGACCTTTGTAAATATACACTTTTTTAGGACTCATTGATCACAGACTTTCATAGGAGGTCCCTGGGCTGAGGTGTCACCAGAGGCACCCTGATGGCATGCTTGTTACTCTTTAAGTTGGTTTCTGGATGTTAGCATGTTCCCTACATTGAACCATTTTCTGAGAAACACTGAAAACCTTTTGGTGGAACACTAAAGAGTATTTTGACATCTGTATGACTTGATCATATTTTTGTGATAAGTTGAGATGGTATCTTACTATGTAGACCTGGTACTCATTATATAGCATGGAGATTGAACTAACCTTGAACTCATGGCAGTCCTCCTACTTCAGCCTTCCACATGCTGGGATTGCAGGTGTGCGCAACCACCCCTGGAAGCACTTTCTAAGTATCTTTGCATAGATTGTTGATTGAGGACAACAATAGCACTCAAGGTTTCTGTGCAGACAGACACAAGTTCTGATATTGGCTCTGCCATCCCCTGTGTCTGGTAGACCTGACCTTGACTCTTGTCTCCATGAGTCACACTAGTCCTTGACTACACAGGACTACACAGGGATCCTCCTTTGTGTAGGGCCTTGATCAGGGTCAGATACTTGGTGCTTGTGTGTAGATATCAATGCCATAGTCCAAGTTGTCTGGCTTAGAAACATTATATGTTGCTGCCCCCTCACTGTTTTGGAACCCTCTTTCCTCTCACCTCTGAGCTCTTCAGTGTAAGACTGCCTTTCCCAATAGATAACTGGCAGGTGAATGGGGCAGCTGTGAAGCCTGGACCCTGGGGAGGGGGACAGTGAAGAGCACTAGGGTGTGAGTTCTGATCCCAACACTGGCATCTCTGGGCCCTGAGGCACAACCCTGACTTCACTCTGCGTTTTCCCTTTTTGTAACTGGGATTGGCAGGCCAACTTGCAGAGAGATCTCATGTAGTGTGAGTCTGTGAATGGTCTTTCCCACACAAGGAACTTGCCATAGGTGGCCAGCATTAATAAGCCACTGCATTCATTTCCTGCTGGCCCTCTCTGGGGCAGTGTCTTTGGGATTAGAATAGTGTGGGCTGATACTCCACCTGCTGTTTGCAGGTGCACCTCTGACACCTGAGTGGTTTCCCAGACTTTGTGCCTTTGAAGGGCTTTGCCTCTGGGAGATCAGGAAGGATGGCTTCATTGCAATATGCTTTGTAGCTGTGACACTGTTTTCTTAGCAAAAGGCCTGTGATCTACAGCCCACAGAGTCTGGTGACTTTTGGCCAGTGATTTTGAGCTCCTTCTTTGGAGTCTTAATATCCTACAGTAAAATCCGCCTACCTCTAGGTGTGGCTTTACCATTGGCAATGGGTAAAGGATATAAGCTTTGGAGTCCCACAAACGTCAGCTCACACACGTACCTGTGATCTGGGCAAACTCAAAATGTGCTTTTCTAGTTTCTATAAGGCAACAAAATACTATGTGGCTTTTAGGAGTGAAAGGCAGCAGGCAGGGGGATGCCTTCAGCCCCATGTGGGTCCCATGGGGGGGCACCTCTGCCCTGGGCTCTGGCCTGGAATGGGCAGTGCCAGGAGATGCATCAGTGAGGAGAGGAGATCCAGCTGCAGCTGCCTCTTTCCATTTATTTGTAAGGCTGGCAGGCTTCAAGCAGTGCCACCATCCAGAGATAGCTTTGACCTTTGGAGCACGGGTATAAAAAAAGATCTACCCTTCGACTCAAAGAACTTTAAAACCCAGAAGAAGGAAAGAGCCCCATACCACCATGAGCTTTGCAACAAGACCCGTAGCACTGGAGTCCCTGAGTGTGGACGTCTCAGGTGCTGGGGGACACGGGGTCAGGCTCATTGTTTCCTTCCGAGGCCAGAGGTTCCTGTGTCAGGTTGAGAAGTGTCCCCATGCTGCCAGTGTTCAGTGATTGACCTAGACAATTCAGAGTACACACAGACACTGCTGACCAAATTCTTTTCAAACGTACTCCGATTCTCTGTGGCAAACTGAGCCATGAAAGGAATATAAGCATGTCCATTTCTGCATCTGTCGTAGCGGACCCTCCAGAAAGCCCCTTAGATCTTTGCTACACATACTGTTCAGTGGGGGCCGTGGAGTGGTTTATCTAGGAACAGGGTGGCTGTCCCCACAGGGACTTCCTCACTCTGAAAAACTGTTGATTATCCATGTGGGTGCTCCAAGGGGGCCCTGGTCCTTTTGGAAGCCAGGCCATTTTTGGGGGGGGGTGTCACCCCAGTGAAATCTTGTGATTCAGAAGCTCATCTCCAACAGCTTCTCTACCTGTCAACACAGAGAGACCTTGAAGACTAGCGGGACAGCATCTGTGCATTCAGGTGTGGCTGTTCTGTGGATTCGGGTGTGCCTGTTCAGTGGAAGACACTCTTCCTGTGTGCACACAGGTGCTCAGGCGGCCCTACGGCTACTGTCTACAGAGCTCCCCAGGTTCGATAATCCTAGCGTTACAAATCCTTCTTACTCCTTTCTGAGGACGAGTCAGCATGTGCTGTGTGGTGGACATGATAAAGGATGAGGACTCAGTCCCAGGTGACTGCCTCACACTGCTTACTTCACATTGGCCTATGTGTCCCAGCTTCTTGCCTGGCTCTTGCCCAGCACCTCTTGTCACTGGACTCAAGTGCCCGCTGGGTTGTGATTTGAGGGAGCCAGGGATCTTCATGGTCTGAATCACTGAACTGTTCAATGTGGCCTTGTCATTGCCACAGTCCTGTCACCACAGCACAGCGTCTCCAGATTGCCTAAGGACAGGGGTGACAGGGACTGAAACAACCACATTGTAAGTCCCTGCCTGTACAGACTTGGCTGGTATTCCCTTTCTAAAGTATGTTCTAGAAGGTTTCTTAAACATCCTTGCTGGGCATGCCCTCACCCTGTCTTTAGGGTCCAACTGTTAGAGGATAATGCATGTCACTTATAGATAGTGAGATCTTTCTTGACCATTTTTATTATATATTATTATACTTATTTTTATAATACATAGATATTATTTATTATTGTATTTTGGTGGTGCTGAGAGGAGAAACATGAGATTCAGAATAAATTCAGCACAGATGATGTTATGCTTCAGAACAAAAACTTTCCTGTTCCTTCTCTACTCTCTGTCTGAAGTCTCCCACAGCTTTCCTTTGCAGGAAGCATGTGGATTTTAATACAGCAGCGGGAGCCTGGCTCCTCAGACCAGCGCTGGGCCTGACTGGTCATCAGAGCCACTCTGCTCTCTGCATATCGACTGCAGGCCCCGTCGCCCGAGAGAATGATTTCTTCTTCAGAGGAAAGATATTTATGACTGAAAACAGTGCTAAAAACATGAGAATATTGATCATGGTTTTGAGAGATTGCTTGCAGTGAATCACCTGATATACCTAAATATCGGCTTTATTCCATCTTTCCTAAAAGACAGATTGCCAACACAAAAGACGAACAATCTTGAGGGGGGAAATCCTATATCTTTCTGATAGGCTGTCTTGCTTCCCTCATAACAACAGGGAGATGAGAGGTCTGAGAGCTTCTGGAGAAACATAATAAGCTGAGTGTCGGAGGCAGCCGCGAGACAGCCTTGGGTGTGCTTGATTTAACTGGAGTAATAAGTTAAATTAACATGAGCTGGAAACTCACATAGCTAAACATTTATCCAGGCTCACAATAAACAATTATTCTAAAATCAACGTACAAATAAAGACATGGGAGGACCCATTATCTGAGGATCTAATGTGTTGTTTTCAGAGGCAATCTTTTGGGGTTCCCATGGACGTTTATAAAGGGGACAGGCGGCTAATTATTTACCTGTCAGATACTTTTGTCAGGCATGTGCTTTGTTGTCATTTACTTTTCCTTAGATGTGCCTTGTTTGGGATCTACATGACATCTGGCTTTGTGGTTGAGGAGAAGGGTAAGAGGTGGACTTTGCCTCGCAGAGGAGGTTGGGGCGTGTGGCTTTGGTGAGGATATTGCCCCCCACCAGAGTGGTAGTTTGGGGCTTGTCTTTGCTTTTTCCAGAATCTTCTCTCACTCTAGCTGTCAGTATCCCCTGTAGCAAGGGTGAAGAGTTCTGTTTCTCTGGAAGGCACGGTCCTCTGCACCCAGGTGTGCCAGCCTGGCCCTTCTTACCCCAGCGCCACTTCCTGTTTGTAACTGGACCCGATGCGGTCACATCCATCCTCATGTCTTTGACAACTGCCCAGCCAAGGGTGCTGGCCTCTGAGTTTGCACCCTTGCTTTTGGTGGCACTGGGGGAAGAGGACGCCCTCCCACATCTGTGTTTGAGTGGGCTGGTGCATCATGTGGTCCTGTGCTCTCACAGTGGGGAGAGGGTTTGCTTCAGGACACATTGTGGAGGTGGTGTGGTGGGGCAGGAAGAAGATGGCCAAGTGCTGACCTCAGTAGAGGTCACTGATACCCCAGGGGGCTGCCTGGCTCATCGCCTGTAGATTGTAGTCACAGAGGGGCTTACAAGAATTGAAAACATGGTCCTGGCTGGTGGCCTGTCCTGGCCTCGAGGAGCTGTGACCTGTGGCTCAGAGAGGTGGTATGACCATGGCACTGTTTCGGGAGAAGGAGGTGTGACCCTGGCATTGAAAGCCCTGCACCTCCTGCCTGGTGTGCAAATGGCAGCTACTTGGCCTACACTGGTGGCCTCTCAAGTGGTGAGTTCTAAATTCCAACACAAAAAATTGGGAGCACTCCCCTTTACAAAAGCACATAGCTTAATTTTTGTCTTGCTTCTTTTTTTTTATTAAGTAGAAACTTTGTATGGACAGATTGTGTTCTGGTACCATTCCCCTCCTCCCCACCCCTGTTCCACTGAGGGCCCTCCTCAGTGGGGTTGCTGGTATTCACCATGGCTTATGTGTTATGAGCTGTGAGTGCAGCAGGCAGTTACTGGAGAGGTAGGGGCATTGCTTCTGGATGCTCTTACAGTCTTTCAGCCCCCTCTCCCACAATGTTCTCTGAGCCATGGTGGGTGGGGTAGAAGTCTGCTTTCGTGTTAAGCTCTCAGTAACTTCTGGATTTCTGCTTTGATACATTCTGAGTATCACCCTGGAACAGGTTGTCAGGCTCGCCTTGAGAGCAGTTTAACTCACCAATTCTTCTGTGGTTTCACTTGGACCCTGGCTGATGTGTGAGAAGTGTCTTATTCTCATAAGGATTCAGCTATCTTTTCTTGTCATGTTGATAGGTTTTGGTTGTCCCTGGTTTTCCCTGCCTCTTGAAAAAGAAGCACAGATTGTCTAATGGAGAGTGAGAATGAACAGCATAGGTTTAAGGGGATAAGCATAGTTAATTAAAGTGATTTGATGGGTGTAGCCTCTCTTTGGGCCAAAGACTTTAGGAGCTTCTCATTGGAGTCCATGACCCATGTCTCTGTAGGATTCTGACTTGCTTTGCTTATTGTGTACGATTTACTTGTTTCATTTTATAGCTTTACTGAAATCTGTTTTGCATATTTTAAATTTTGCCCATTTAAGATGTACAGTTTAGAGGGTTTTATGATAGTATTGTGCCTCTTTCACCACAGCGTAATGTTAGAACATGATAGTAGTCTCCCAATAAGGGATGCTGTACTTACCAAAAGTCATCCTGTCCCTCCCTCCTTGATACCAGCCCACTTAGGAGGCCATTTCTCTCCCCGTGGCCTCTTATGCCAGGCATCCTCTGTAACTGTACTCGTGCAACATCTGGGCTGCGTGACTCATGCACGACGGTCCCACACTTCATCCGTGCTCTATCATGCGTCCCCTTCATCCGTGCTCTATCATGCATCCCCTTCATCCGTGCTCTATCATGTGTCACCTTCATCCGTGCTCTATCATGGCGTCCCCTTCATCCGTGCTCTATCATGCATCCCCTTCATCCGTGCTCTATCATGCGTCCCCTTCATCCGTGCTCTATCATGCATCCCCTTCATCCGTGCTCTATCATGCGTCCCCTTCATCCGTGCTCTATCATGTGTCACCTTCATCCGTGCTCTATCATGTGTCACCTTCATCCGTGCTGTATCATGTGTCACCTTCATCCGTGCTCTATCATGGCGTCACCTTCATCCGTGCTCTATCATGTGTCACCTTCATCCGTGCTCTATCATGTGTCACCTTCATCCGTGCTCTATCATGTGTCACCTTCATCCGTGCTCTATCATGGCGACCCCTTCATCCGTGCTCTATCATGGTGTCCCCTTCATCCGTGCTCTATCATGTGTCCCCTTCATCTGTGCTCTATCATGTGTCACCTTCATCCGTGCTCTATCATGTGTCACCTTCATCCGTGCTCTATCATGGCAACCCCTTCATCCGTGCTCTATCATGTGTCACCTTCATCCGTGCTCTATCATGTGTCACCTTCATCCGTGCTCTATCATGGCGTCACCTTCATCCGTGCTCTATCATGGCGTCACCTTCATCCGTGCTCTATCATGGCATCACCTTCATCCGTGCTCTATCATGGCGTCACCTTCATCCGTGCTCTATCATGTGTCACCTTCATCCGTGCTCTATCATGGTGTCCCCTTCATCCGTGCTCTATCATGCGTCACCTTCATCCGTGCTCTATCATGTGTCACCTTCATCCGTGCTCTGTCATGTGTCACCTTCATCCGTGCTCTATCATGTGTCACCTTCATCCGTGCTCTGTCATGTGTCACCTTCATCCGTGCTCTGTCATGTGTCACCTTCATCCGTGCTCTGTCATGTGTCACCTTCATCCGTGCTCTGTCATGTGTCACCTTCATCCGTGCTCTGTCATGTGTCACCTTCATCCGTGCTCTGTCATGTGTCACCTTCATCCGTGCTCTGTCATGTGTCACCTTCATCCGTGCTCTGTCATGTGTCACCTTCATCCGTGCTCTGTCATGTGTCACCTTCATCCGTGCTCTATCATGGCGTCACCTTCATCCGTGCTCTATCATGGCGTCACCTTCATCCGTGCTCTATCATGGCGTCACCTTCATCCGTGCTGTATCATGTGTCACCTTCATCCGTGCTCTATCATGTGTCACCTTCATCCGTGCTCTATCATGTTTCACCTTCATCCGTGCTCTATCATGTGTCACCTTCATCCGTGCTCTATCATGGCGTCACCTTCATCCGTGCTCTATCATGGCGTCACCTTCATCCGTGCTCTATCATGGCGTCCCCTTCATCCGTGCTCTATCATGTGTCACCTTCATCCGTGCTCTATCGTGGCGTCCCCTTCATCCGTGCTCTATCATGTGTCACCTTCATCCGTGCTCTATCATGCGTCACCTTCATCCGTGCTCTATCATGGCGTCACCTTCATCCGTGCTCTATCATGGCGTCACCTTCATCCGTGCTCTATCATGTGTCACCTTCATCCGTGCTCTATCATGTGTCACCTTCATCCGTGCTCTATCATGTGTCACCTTCATCCGTGCTCTATCATGTGTCACCTTCATCCGTGCTCTATCATGTGTCACCTTCATCCGTGCTCTATCATGGCGCCACCTTCATCCGTGCTCTATCATGGCGTCACCTTCATCCGTGCTCTATCATGGCGTCACCTTCATCCGTGCTCTATCATGGCGTCACCTTCATCCGTGCTCTATCATGGCGTCACCTTCATCCGTGCTCTATCATGGCGTCACCTTCATCCGTGCTCTATCATGGCGTCACCTTCATCCGTGCTCTATCATGGCGCCACCTTCATCCGTGCTCTATCATGGCGCCACCTTCATCCGTGCTCTATCATGGCGTCACCTTCATCCCGTGCTCTATCATGCGCCCCTTCATCCGTGCTCTATCATGTGTCACCTTCATCCGTGCTCTATCATGTGTCACCTTCATCCGTGCTCTGTCATGTGTCACCTTCATCCGTGCTCTGTCATGGCGTCCCCTTCATCCGTGCTCTATCATGTGTCCCCTTCATCCGTGCTCTATCATGTGTCACCTTCATCCGTGCTCTGTCATGTGTCACCTTCATCCGTGCTCTGTCATGTGTCACCTTCATCCGTGCTCTGTCATGTGTCACCTTCATCCGTGCTCTGTCATGTGTCACCTTCATCCGTGCTCTATCATGGCGTCACCTTCATCCGTGCTCTATCATGGCGCACCTTCATCCCGTGCTCTATCATGGCGTCACCTTCATCCGTGCTGTATCATGTGTCACCTTCATCCGTGCTCTATCATGTGTCACCTTCATCCGCGTTTCTATCATGTTTCACCTTCATCCGTGCTCTATCATGTGTCACCTTCATCCGTGCTCTATCATGGCGCTCACCTTCATCCGCGGCTCTATCATGGCGTCACCTTCATCCGTGCTCTATCATGGCGTCCCCTTCATCCGTGCTCTATCATGTGTCACCTTCATCCGTGCTCTATCGTGGCGTCCCCTTCATCCGTGCTCTATCATGTGTCACCTTCATCCGTGCTCTATCATGCGTCACCTTCATCCGTGCTCTATCATGGCGTCACCTTCATCCGTGCTCTATCATGGCGTCACCTTCATCCGTGCTCTATCATGTGTCACCTTCATCCGTGCTCTATCATGTGTCACCTTCATCCGTGCTCTATCATGTGTCACCTTCATCCGTGCTCTATCATGTGTCACCTTCATCCGTGCTCTATCATGTGTCACCTTCATCCGTGCTCTATCATGTGTCACCTTCATCCGTGCTCTATCATGTGTCACCTTCATCCGTGCTCTATCATGGCGTCACCTTCATCCGTGCTCTATCATGGCGTCACCTTCATCCGTGCTCTATCATGGCGTCACCTTCATCCGTGCTCTATCATGGCGTCACCTTCATCCGTGCTCTATCATGGCGTCACCTTCATCCGTGCTCTATCATGGCGTCACCTTCATCCGTGCTCTATCATGGCGTCACCTTCATCCGTGCTCTATCATGCGTCCCCTTCATCCGTGCTCTATCATGTGTCACCTTCATCCGTGCTCTATCATGTGTCACCTTCATCCGTGCTCTGTCATGTGTCACCTTCATCCGTGCTCTGTCATGGCGTCCCCTTCATCCGTGCTCTATCATGTGTCACCTTCATCCGTGCTCTATCATGTGTCACCTTCATCCGTGCTCTGTCATGTTTCACCTTCATCCGTGCTCTGTCATGTTTCACCTTCATCCGTGCTCTGTCATGTGTCACCTTCATCCGTGCTCTGTCATGTTTCACCTTCATCCGTGCTCTATCATGTGTCACCTTCATCCGTGCTCTGTCATGTGTCACCTTCATCCATGCTCTGTCATGTGTCACCTTCATCCGTGCTCTATCATGGCGTCACCTTCATCCGTGCTCTATCATGTGTCATCTTCATCCGTGCTCTATCATGTGTCACCTTCATCCGTGCTCTATCATGGCGTCACCTTCATCCGTGCTCTATCATGTGTCACCTTCATCCGGCTCTATCATGTGTCACCTTCATCCGTGCTCTATCATGTGTCACCTTCATCCGTGCTCTATCATGGCGTCACCTTCATCCGTGCTCTATCATGGCGCCACCTTCATCCGTGCTCTATCATGTGTCACCTTCATCCGTGCTCTATCATGTGTCACCTTCATCCGTGCTCTCTATCATGGCGTCACCTTCATCCGTGCTCTATCATGGCGTCCCCTTCATCCGTGCTCTATCATGGCGCTCACCTTCATCCGTGCTCTATCATGGCGCCACCTTCATCCGTGCTCTATCATGGGTCACCTTCATCCGTGCTCTATCGCGCGCGTCACCTTCATCCGTGCTCTATCAGCGCGTCACCTTCATCCGTGCTCTATCATGCGTCACCTTCATCCGTGCTCTATCATGTGTCACCTTCATCCGTGCTCTATCATGTTTCACCTTCATCCGTGCTCTATCATGTGTCACCTTCATCCGTGCTCTATCATGTTTCACCTTCATCCGTGCTCTATCATGGCGTCACCTTCATCCGTGCTCTATCATGGCGTCACCTTCATCCGTGCTCTATCATGGCGTCACCTTCATCCGTGCTCTATCATGGCGTCACCTTCATCCGTGCTCTGTCATGTGTCACCTTCATCCGTGCTCTGTCATGTGTCACCTTCATCCGTGCTCTGTCATGTGTCACCTTCATCCGTGCTCTGTCATGTTTCACCTTCATCCGTGCTCTATCATGTGTCACCTTCATCCGTGCTCTATCATGTGTCACCTTCATCCGTGCTCTATCATGGTGTCACCTTCATCCGTGCTCTGTCATGGTGTCACTGTGCCATTCCCTTCAATGACTAGGTAATATTCATTCGTATGCGTAGCTCATCTTTCCTATCTGTTCATCACTTGATGGACACATGGACATCCCTACCTTCTGGCTGTTGTGAATAAGGCCACTTTGTATGAACGTGTGTGTGTGTGTGTGTGTGTGTGTGTGTGCGCGCGCGCGCTTAGGAAGGATGATCAGGGTTTTTCATCAAAACAGGGCCTTGATGGGATCCATACTACTGAAGACTGTCGAGGGGGCATACTTTGCTGAATTTTTTTGTCAGAAGCAGCATTGCTGAGAGGTAAAGGATGCAATGAACCACACATATTTGTATTACATAACTTGATAAAAATTGTCATGTGACCATAATCCAAGTAGCACATCATGACCCTCACAGTTTTCTTGCTCCTGTGTGGCCCCCTCTCATCCTCTCTCTCCTCTGTCAGTTACTTACTTGATAGTGCAGTATTCATTAGTTTAATTATCTACAGTCTCTTTATAGTGGAATAAATACACTAGGCATTGCACGTTGTATATAGGTACTTCTTTCTGGTTTATAAGTCCTTTTGCTTAACTGACTTCTTCCAGCATATGCATGCTCTTGTGTGACTTTCTTCATTCAACAATGCTCCACTGCTTTGGCATACCACAGGTTATTCTCCAGTTGTGTATGGATGGGTTTCCTTCAATTTTGGGCATTTACAAACATGCCTCCATGAACAATTATGGAAAAGTCTTTGTAGGAATATATACTTTAATTTCTCTTGGGTAAACATCTAAGAGGGGCCCATGATTGATAGATGACTGGCCTTTTACTCAGTTACAAATGACCATCCAAGTGGCTGCACCATTTTACTTCCCTAACAGCAACAGTTGAGCACATCAGATGTAACCCTTCTCACCTGCACTTCACTCTGTGCACAGGACTTCCCATTCTTGTGTGTGTCTGATGGTGATAAATTCCTGGGTTTTGTGTGTCTGATGATGTATTTTAATTTTAACATTTAAAAGATGTTCTTGCTGTGTGGGGGATAAAGTTGTATTTCTTCATGTAATTTCACAGATCTTGTTCCACTGCCCCTGACTAACATTGTTTCTGAGCAGAAATCTGTTGTCATCCCTATTGTTCACGTGTGTAATATTCCCCCCAACTCTCCTGATTTTTTTTTTTTTATATTTTATTTGTATTTATTTATTTATTTGATAGAGAGACAGGGAGAGAGAGGGGATGGGCATGCCAGGACCTCCAGCCACTGCAAATGAACTCCAGATGTGTGCGCCCCCTTGTGCATCTGGCTAACATGGGTCCTGGGGAATTGAACCTGGGTCCTTTAGCTTTGCAGGCAAACACCTTAACTGTTAAGCCATCCCTCCAGCCTAATTTCTTTTTTTAAAATATATTTTATTTTTTTTTTTATTTATTTGACAGAGAGAGAGATTGAGAATGGGCACACCAGGGCCTCAAGCTGCTGCAAACAAATGCCAGACACATTTGCCACCTTGTGCATCTGCCTTACATGGGTCCTGGGGAATCGAACCAGGGTCCTTTGGCTTTGCAAGCAAGCGCCTTAACTACTAAGCATCCCTCCAGCCCCCGCCCCGATTTCTTTTAAAGATCATCATTACCAGTTTCGGCCAGCTTGGTAGTGGTACGCTGTGGCCCAGTTTTCCTCACGTTCTTTGTGATTCAGTCTCATTGAACTTCGTACACTCCCTGGTTTGTAGGTTTTGTCATTGAAGAACGACTTAGGTTATGATTTTTCAGATGTTTTTTCTGTCCTGCCCTTCATAGCCTTCCATAACAAACATCCATGCACACACATGTACATGTGCACACAGGTGCACATGTGTACACAACTTGTGCTACTAAGAGTTGTCCAATAGCTCCCTGATATGTTTTTCTGTCTCACTGATGGTGGTTTGTATTATGTGTTCTAGTTCATGAATTTCTCTCCTGCAGCATCTAATCTGTGTTTTTCTTCTCAGATACTGTAGCATTCATCTCTAAAAGTACCATTTGTATCATCATTTTTTATATCACATTTTTCCCTACTTACCTTTTTGAGGTAGGGAATTTTGTGATGATAATAGATTCAGTTTCTGCTCATTCTGATGTATATGTCAGCCTTGGGTTCTTTTGATTTTTTTCCCCCTCCATGTATTTGTGGCAGTTTCCTTGCATGCCTTGTTGGTAATTTTTGATCACATCTGCATAAGACATTTTATTTAGCTGACTTCTATGTGGTTGTGTTTTTGATAAGCATTAGGGATGTTCTGGGTGGCAGGTAAGTTACACTGAAATAATTTGACTATTTGGATGTGGCTTATAGATTTGCAAGTTAGAATGATGTTCAGTCTTAGTCAGTTACTTCCCACTCATGAGGCAGCGCTGTTCAGGCAGTTTTCTGGCACATGACTGACAAGAAACCAGGTCCTCTGTCCTGCAGCTTTTAGGAACCATACCATGCCAACAAGCACAGGGACATCAAGAGAGCATTGAGCCTCGCACATCAAGAACCACAGGCACGACCAACACCAGTTTCAGCCCATGCGGCCCCGCGTGAAGACCCAGCTGACCAGCAGTAGCTGTTGGTGATCTAACTGCCTGTTCAGTGTGTGCTGCAGCAGAGATGACACAGTAGACAGTTTCTTACATGATGTGGAATAATGAATACTCGAATCCTAGGCTGGCTTCGTTCTGTGTTTTTATTGCTCTGTAAGCAGATTATTGGTACTTCTCTGGCATCCTCTTCCCACCTTCACTCAGTATGCTTGTAGGACTGGGAGCCATGTGGCTGTGTGGCTGAGAGTCATAACGATGCCATGAAATATGTGTGCCCTGGGGTTCTAGGCTGTCCGCTTGCCTATACTGAGAGCCCATCCTGTGATCATGAGCCAGTGCTGAGTGGGGTGCCCAGTAACACACCTGTGTCACAGGGTGTCTGGAGAACACTGGGCAGCATGCAAACTATCTTGGATGTCATTGTGGCACTGACAGTATTGTCATATACATGCACACCCATTTGCAGAGCTCAGTGAGCAGAAAGACACACAAAGATCATGGCCCATGTTGTCAGGGACAGAAATTTGTGTCCATGCCTCCAGCCTCAGCCTGCTGCCCAGGTGCCATGAATATCACCTCACTACACCTCTGGTCACCTGGCCAGATGAGGCCTGAATAGTTTCCACTTTTTCTTTTAAGTTTCCACTTTTCCCACCCTTGCTCATTTCAGTGGACAGTTCCATGGAGCCCTTGGCAGGGTGATTGCCTGTAGGAGTCACACCTGAGAAGGGGTCAGAGTGTCACTTCTTTGAGTAACTGGGCACAAGACTGACACACCAGGGTCCTGTGTCTGCACAAATAGAAGGGAGGTCTACCATTGTACATCAGAGCAGCCTGGCTCCTTGCACTGCCTGAGGTTGAGGCTGAGTGTGTCCCCACCATTCTTGTCACTACTGCCAGGCAGTGGTGTATGCTTGGGGCTCTCTTGGTCCAATGCAGAGCACACACTACCTGTCCCACTTGGGTTACACAGGTGAATTCAGGTGGCATTTGGTTTCCTGTTCCCATTAAGTCTTAGGTGGAAGGAGACGCTGACATTGATGAACTTTCTGTGGCCTTTCCTACGTATACAGAGCAGTCCATCAGAAACCTCCCTTTCTTTATGGCAGGACAATTTTCCTAGGAGCCTAATAAGGCAGATAAAAGTGACCCTACGAGAGCACATTCATGGGACAGGACCCTCACCCCAGCCTGATTTCCTGTAGCCTCCTTCTGGTCCTCTGGATCCCCACTCTTGGCCTCAGACCCAGGTTCTCTGAGTCATTGCCCTCCCTCCACCTCTTTTATCAGGTGAGCTGTCGGTTCTCATGAGCTCTGTTTTCCATTTGATTCTCAGACTAAGGCTCTACCCTCCACCGCCTGTCCTCTGGACAGTGGGAGTCACCTTTGTGATCCATCTACCCAACAGCCAGTCTAATAATAATAAAAAAAAGTCTGGTGGCTCCAGGTTGCAGGCCTCATCCAGGCCAGCCTTTGGTGGGAGGACCCAGATCAGCTAGGCAGGCTGCCATTATACACCTGTTAAATCCTTTTGCCAACAGGCCCACATCTGCCTACCAGCCATTTCTTGCCTGGAAGCATATCTTTGATGCATAAAATAGGTTTAATGTAAAAATAGAGTCTGCCTTATAGTTACTTTGAGCATATTTAGGGAGATGTGATGCGTTTGTAGAAAGTTCCCCTGGGAGAGCACCAGAAGCCCATGGTTCTCATGGTCTGCGGACTTGGGTTGGAAATTTCGATTGTCGAGATGGCTAGCTCAGCGCTATCTAAATTGTCATAAAGAGGCGGGATACGTTATGAGCAAATTTTCCTATATCGTTTGTGAATCTCCCTCAGAGCAAAAATGAGAATCCGTTTCTATTTTGCAATGAATAGTTTTCAGCCATGGAATTGCTGGCAAAGGCCAGAGAGTGTGAATCTTATTTCTATGGACCCAGCCAAGAGCAAGAACGAGAACTTTGAAAAGTGTGTCATTTGCCATTCACAGTCTAATGAAAACCTGAGCGAGGCCAGGAGCCTTCATAAACATCCCAAGATCAGCATCCAGGATGCGGCAGGCCGGAGTACACAGGCATTTAAGGGATTCACGGTCACCCGTTTTCTGGCACTCAGAATGTTACAAATCCTGTGCTAGCAATCACATTCCTGATTTATTACCAAAAGTGACCCATTTATAGGAGTATGTCAGTGTTGTGCGCAAGGTAGCGAACCACAGTCCTGCCCGGCTGAGTGAGGAAAGGGGTTCAGCTACCCTTGCCGATCCAAAGGGCGTTTACTCCACAACATGGCCACTCTGCAGACATTTCTGAAAACGTTGCTGTGGTTGAAATCGGCTGTGAGTCAAGGTGTCCCTGACATACTTGTTTATGGCCACCAGAGCTGCTGAGTAGGTGGACAAGATGGCCTCTTGGGGAGGCAGCTGGAGTCAGGGCACATCATGCACTCAGCAGAAGGCAGGCCCCGTAGGGCTGTGGCTGGGCAGTGGGCTGCCTTCTTCCTCATCCAACCAGTGACAATTCCCAGGGTTGGCAGATTGCAGCCCTGCGGACTATGGGTGAGTGGTTCTTTCAAAGATGATCTTTGTTCTCTGGGGTTCTCCTTTGAAGACTCCATGGGCCTGAGAAAATACTGCCCAGTGCTGGGTCTGGACGCCTGTCTCCAGGGGAACAGTCTAGATCATAGGAACTTAACTGCAGTGAGTCCCACGACTGTGTGAGCGGGTCTTCCAAACTTGTCTGTTCCCATGACATACTAAGCGCCCGTTTGTCCCCTTGCGTTGACATTCTCACAGCCCACGGGTAGTGATGAGGGAGCAGCTGTCTGTCGCTGAGCATGGACCGAAGTGTCCCACTGCATTCTTCACTGGGGCACACTGGCAGGGGTAGGGTGCAGTACCTGTAGTGGGGGTGGTGCATGCATCAACGGTGGAGCGCACACAGTGGGGAGAGGGCACTTTATCTCTGGTGCTGTGCTGCTGTGCCTGCCATCTAAGTGCCACCGACAGCCCATTGTTTGCTTGTGGTTTGGGTTTAGGAAGACACTTTCTCAGGAGTGATCCTCTCCAGACAACTAGCTGAGCACGGGGTGACCAGTGATGAGAGAACCTGAGGGTTGGCAGACTTACACCCTGCTCCTGTGAGCTTGGCATCCTGTCAGCGTTCAGAAACTGCTGTGAAGTGGCAGTGTGTTGTTAGCCCATGTGCATTTTGGGTAGTGTGCCACAAAGGTGTCGTGTGGCAGATTTGCATAACTCACAGGTAAAGTGGGTCTTTCCAGACAGTCCCTCCCTCTCGGAGGTTCCGGGGGTGGCTCCAGGTCCGGTCAAGTTGGCAGTCTAAACAATCACAGTCCGAAAGGCTTTGGACCACGTGACAGCTGTCATAGTGGGAACTGTCCCTGGTGGAGCCCTGACGCGAGGAAGGATTTCCTCGGCAATCTGGAGATGATCTTCCTCATCAACTTCGGCCAAAACCATGTATGGAGACGCAAGAGGCAGAAGCAGCCATGAGAGTCTCCCTGGATATCCAAGCAGCTGGGAAAGACATGTCCCGCCTGCCCATCCTTGCCACTTTTACCTGTCTTCTCACAGCAAAACCATCCAATTATCTTGTGAAACTGTTATTTGTGGAAACATGAAATTGGTTTACAATTATTTTCCAATGAATTACTAATGTATGTCTTAAATTTCTCACCTTTAATTTTTAGCATAGCAAATCAATAGGTACAATTTATTTGGCGAGGGAAATCGCACCTTAGGGTCCTCAGTTATGTCTTAAGGGTTTAACTAAAAAGTGTGGAGACCTCTGCTCTAGATGAACGCTCTCACTGAGAGGCCGAGTTAGTGGCCTCTGTTCTTCAGTCTGAATTTCCCAGTGATACAGAGGCCCAGGCTCCTGCTTCCCTGGCTGCCAGATCCTCCATTGGTCTTGCGGGGGCGGGGCAGGTCTTCAGACACCACACTCTGCTCATCACCGCATGTGTTATCAGAAGAAGGTCCTTAGCCTTCTTGGGTGCAGTGAGCTTGGTGTGAATCCCCTGGGGTCATGACTGGTGGGGAATAGTCCATCAGTACAGAGGCTCAGAGTGGCACCTGGGCAGGCTGAGTGTGCAAGCAGCTTCTTGGAATGTGTTCACACCTCTTCCCTCTCCGCCCATGGTCCTCCTCCTTCCTCTGGGGTGCCCCTTTAGCACAAATGGGCCAGCATCTGGCAGAGACCTGGATTGCTAATGGATTTGAATAAAACATCCCTCACTTGCTCTCTTACAGCCACAGTCACTGCACTGCTTGGAAGCGATAGCATGCTCTTACTTACACACCAGGAAATGGCAGAAAGCTTGGTCTCTCCCACTCTGCTTTCCTTCTGTAAAGGTGACCTGTTGACACCAAGTCTTGATTCTGGTGGGAAGTCATGAGGTCATTATAAGTGTGTTCTTGGGAACAGCTGAGGAAGTTCTGGGACCTGGTTCTGGGTTCTTGTCCAGTCCAGGTCCCTCGTCTTCCTACACACGCTTCCGTCCTTGTCGTAGCTTTGGCATGGAGGGTCTCACAGAGTCATCCGACGTCACAGCCCTGAAGCTCCAGACTAACAACCCTCGTTATGAAACACTTAGCTTCAGGGGTTTTGTTATGGTCACTGAAAACAGACAGACTTAGACACCTACCTGGAGGCATGGAATGAAACCATAAACAAATGCCAGGACTCTTCTCACACCACCGCCCCCCACCTCTAAGTGGAATGCCTCTTCTTTTGTCATCATCATTAGCTAATTTTTTTTTTCTGAGTTAGGGTCTCACTCTAGCCCAGGCTGACCTGGAACTCACTCCATAGTCCCAGGTTGGCTTCACACTCACAGTGATCCTCCTAAGTCTACCTCCCAAGTGCTGGAATTAAAGGTGCGTGCCACCATACCTGGCAACTTTACTTCCGTGTTCATAATTTTTAAAATTTGTGCAAAGAAAAAAGTCTAAGTAAACCACATGAGCTTGGGAAGAAGTCTTCTGTATTGAAAGTTTCCCATCTCTGCTCAGACCAGGTTTATCCACATGACTTCCTGCGGAAGGAGCAGGGAAAGCACCAGAAGAGTCTCCAGGCAGCCTTGCTGTACCTCACAAAGGAACAGTGCTGGACAGGAAGCTCCTGGGCATCAGAACCTTCTCAGCCCAACCGACCACATAAACCAAAGCTTTGAGCCTGTGTGAATGGCCGGTGTGTAGAAGTGTTTCTCCTGAATGTTCCCATCTCTGAGTGTGACATGGAACGGGCCACCATATTTATCTCAGGATTTGACCCTGCTCGGGAGCCACACTGAACTTCCTCCCTCAACTCTTCTTTCCCAAAGCCTGATTTTGAGTGGATTATAGACAGGGAGGAGATGACACTCCCTTGTAGCTCGTTATCATTTCCTGAGGCACAGAAATACCACCATGCCACAGGGTATGCACAGCCAGGCAGGTGCCACAATGGGGAAGGGAGAAGAGGGCCACCATTGGTAAGGGCTCTAGCATGAGTCCCCAGGTCAGTTTTCCTAAACCTTTGTCTAATCTTCCACCCCTCAAGCCTATGAGTTCAAGTAAGTGGGACCCACTGCACCATAGACCATGTCTTGTTCTCTGAGCAGCAGAGTCACATGGGGAGATGGCCGTCTTGTGCTGGATGTCAGGGCTCAGGTCCGAACAAGTCTCACACGGCTGAGCTCTAGGGCTGTGCAGGAGCCTGCCTTACAAATTGCCCCATTGTCGTGACTGCGTTCTGGTGGAAAGTTCATCAGGATCTCACCCTCGCGTGAAATTGCAGAGCTGCCACTGGAAAGCCTGGGACCGTTGGGGACTTCCCAGACATCACAGTCAGAATTGAGTGAATGCGCCTGGGCTTGGCTCACTCACATGTTGGTGGGAGGAACAAGCTCAAGTTTAGTTCTGTTGTTTTTATTACTACAAACATTGTCACCATCAAGTCGTGACAACATCAGAAATATCTTTTAATAAGAACTCACTTGTGTGAAGCCCAGCACACCGCCTGGCCCATTCTTCCATCTCTTGTTCTAGATTCTCCAAGACCCACGTGACAATAGAACTTTATTGCTAATAGCCTTGGTCTCTAACTTCATGCAAGGAGAGAAAACTGCAGCCAGCTGGCATCACATGCAGCCCACCAGACCCTCTTTGTCCTGCCTGGGTATACTGGGGATACTTATGTTTTCTTTAAAAATTTGTTTTACTTATTAGAGAGATAGTGAGAGAGTAGGGGCAAGCCAGGACCTCTCACCATTGCAAAAAAACTCCAGAGGCGTGTGCCACTTTGTATATCTGGCTTTATGTGGGTACCTGGACTGGCAAGCTTTGCAAGCAAGCACCTTTAGCTGCTGAGCCATCTCCCCAGCCCCAAGTTTTCAGGTTCATAAAGGATTATGGGAAATGAGAGGGAACAGGGAAAAGCTGAGACTCTGGAGCACACAAAGGACACTGAGGAACAGAGCTGGAAGGTTCTGGAGGTAGAGTTGCTCACCCTTTCCTGCCTCACTCCTGGAATGTGAACACTGGCCACGTGTGGTAGACACTTCCTTCTTGGCCGCACTGTTCTGTGGGGTTGAATGCACATTGAAAATGGTCCATGTTTTTGTATTTGATTAGCAGTGTGGCATCTCATCTTGTCTGGGTGGAGGTGGCAGTGAAGACAAGGAGTCAGTCAGTGGACAGTATGGGCCAAGACTAACTGGGACTCAACGTGGCCAAGAGCTTGGGCCACTCTGCAGCCAGCTCACCCATAAGAAAGAAAGCAAGCCTCTCCTCAGTGTGTGCACTGAGCAGATGTGTGCTGAGGTGGAAGGTGGAAACTGACCCTCAGCGAAGAGCCTAACAGTGCATGCCAGAAGCTGAGGGACGAGCACACGGGATCCATCGACCATGAATCGTTAGGGAGTGAGAGTTCCTGTGCCTGATGTCCTCGGCCCGTCCCAAACTCTCCTCCCAGTAATTTTAGTCTCTTCAAGTGGGGGTTGACGTGTTTGACTTGTCTGTTACAACTCAGGGTGTCAACTTGCCCACGCCCCTCCAAGACTCATATCCAAAGATGAGCATTGGCCTCAGAGACTTAGAGCGTCAAGTGTGCCCTGCACTGTGTGTGTGTTCATGGGGAGCCTTGTTCCCTCCTCTTGCCTGGGTCCTGCACACTCCTTGTGCTTACTTGGGCTCTAGGAGCACATGAAGGGGCTTGAAGGTCCTGCGTCTCCTCGCCCTGAAGACCACTGGAGGGCTGTGTCCGGCAGTGGCCCCTTCTCATCACTAGACTCAAGAGCACACACTGAGCAGCTGGGCAGGGCAAGACACACACGTGGAGGCCGCTCTTCAAAGTAAGAGGCTCTTGCAGGTAATTTGGGCCTAAGATTTTGCTCAGTGTTCTATTAAGAACCACGCCTATTACTTCCCTTAGATTAATTGTTTACAAATTAAATTAATCAGATTAGGTAGACACCTGCATTGCCTTTTGGCACCTCAGCAGGCTGGCTGGCCGCCTGGCTGTCAGCTGTCACAGAATGTTCTGAGTACAGGAATTGGCTGTGACCCACCAAGGTGGCTACCTCAGATGTGGCCAGTTTCCCATACCACCCTAAATTAATAGGAAACCTACCCACATTGTCTGATGGCTTACTGGAAAGCAGTAATTAGAAAACATTTTTCATAGTGGAACCTGAGGTTTAGCTATCCAGAGAAATTGGATATTTCAAAATACTCCTAGGTGGTTAGTGAAACATTAGTATTAATGACAAATTAATATTAATATCAATATCACTGTTGAGTGTGTAGCCTTTGGGAGGGAAAAGGGAAGGCTTTAAGGACCATATTTAAGTAGCCCCCACATGCCTTCTGTGGATGGTGGCATTTTCCATCTGAAAGTGGTTGGTTTTGTTTGTTGTTGTTGTTTGTTTGTTTGTTTTTGTAACTCACAAACTTAGATGTGAAAAAACCCAGTGCGTCAGGAAGAGGCGTCAACATTTGAACAGTAGATGATGAAACCTTTATGGCTGAAGTAATAGGTTTGGCTCGGTCTTCCCAGTGGAGCAGCTGGCAAAGTCCTTTCCAGCTTGCAAATAGGAACATGCCAACATGGTCCACATTGGGCCCTGCTTCTGCTCCTAGCCTGTGGTGCCGTCTGAGCCACCAGGATTAGGGTTCATTACATTTCTGAGAGTTTTTGTTTGTGTGCGTGTGTTTGCATGTGACATTGTATGCATGTGTTTTTGTGTGTTCTTATGTGTATGAGCACATGTGTGTGCATGCATATGAGGCTCAGAGGACTACCTTGGGTGTCCCAGGAATGCTGTCCACCTCTTTTTGAGACGTGATCTCTTTTTGAGACGGGACCTCTTCTTGAGACGGGATCTCTTCTTGAGATGGGATCTCTTCTTGAGACTGGATCTCTTTTTGAGACGGGACCTCTTTGTGAGACTGGGTCTCTTTTTGAGACTGGGTCTCTTTTTGAGACGGGACCTCTTTGTGAGACTGGGTCTCTTTTTGAGACTGGGTCTCTTTTTGGCCTGGAGATAACCGATTAGGCTAGACTAGCTGGCCAGTGCGCCTTGAGGATGCACCCATCTTCACCTCCCCAGAGCTAGGACTGAAGGTGTGCACCACCACAGCTAGAATACGTACGGGTACTGGGGATAGAATGCAGGTCCTCACACTGACAAGACAAGCACTTTGTCCCCTGAGCCGTGTCTCCCAGCCCTACACTTCTGTTTAATCAAGGAGCAGATCTTCAGAGCTGTCCTTGTAACATCCCAGTTCCTCCCCAAATGGAGATGACAGTTGTGTGGGGACTTTGCCCATGTCCCTACGCTGACTCTACCTGACCAACTTTTCCATTAGGCCTCTCCAGTGGGGGCAGGCACACATCCATGAGGCCTGCTATTAGATCTGTGGGAAGGGTCCCTTCTAGTTTGCTTTACTAGGGTTCCAAATAAACAAAAGCTCTAGGAGACACCATCTTCCTTGTCAGTGTCACTGAAGAACAGGTTGGTGTCCAAGGCTTCCCGAACAGCAAGCAGGAAAGATGGGACACCAGCGCTCCTGCTACTCACATGGTCACTGCAGTAAAGACAGTCGATTTTGTCACAGTGGTATATTACAGCCATGGAAATTCCCCGTGGCTCAGTGGTCTGTGACCAGCAGAAGTCCCCACGGGCCAACAATTAATCAGGCTCTGCTGAGCCTTTGACTGGAGACAGTTGCAGATGTCACCTCATGCGAAAAGTTAAATCTCAGCTTTCCTGGGAAGAAAAAAGTTGATTTTCACTTCATAGGATGATTTTACCTTTTCATCTGATGACCCAGTTTTATTTTTAGGAAGAATTTTTATCTGAATTTTCAGATGAGCAGCTGTGATGTAGAATCATGTGTGTCTTGAAGCTTTATTGCTTTTTAAAAAAATAAAAATAAGCAACTTCATGACATCAAGCAGAAGAAAATGTCAGGAGTGCCAACTGGCTCGTCTGTGATGTTGAAGAGGAATGCGCTTCCCCGGGCCTTCAAGCCCTGGGGACACAATGTCTTCAAATTGACACGAGTGCCCGAGTAGACCTCAGAAGGGTCTGGAAGATTCACAGGTTGGGTGAAGGTCGCGTGTGGGTTTGTCTTGTCTGAGCAGATTCATCAGATGCAAGTGAAGGCTTCTGTCCCGCCATTGCCGGTCAGCTGGGGAGTGTGTGTGTGTTGAGGTGGCCACTGGGAGCCAAGAGCACATCCTTGGTTTACTGTGGCATCTCCCTCTACTCTCGCAGCTTCTGGGTCACTGCTGCCACAGTGCAAAGAAAGGGCAGCTGATTGCGAGCACAAGGGCCAGTGGTGAGGCCTCAGCCAGCCTGCATGGAGCACCCAGTGCTCACTCAGCCTGGCAGGGCACAGTTCTGCTCCACTCCTTGACATCCAGCACCAAGGACAACTTGGTGCTGAGATCCATGTGCCTTATGTATACAGGAGTGCAGTCAGGGGTACTTCACGTCTTACCTGGCCACTCACAATGTGTCTACAGGATGCTTGTGTGTTGAAACTGAGGCTTGGCAGGGAGCAAACAAAGAGGTCATTCTTACTTACAGTTTCAAGTCTTTGAACAGCTAACAAATGTATTTTATAATCTCCCCCAAACCTAATCCTTATGCTTATTGTGCCCATTATAAATTTAGAATATTTTTGCCAACTCATATAAGCAGGTAATTGATGCAACTCAAATTCTTGTCACATATTTATTGTGCTATCAGCTAAAATTTTTAAGTGACAAGAACCAAAATAATCATTAATTTTTATAGGGCAAGGATCTGGCTTTTTGTCTGACACAAAGCTGTATAAAAAACTGCTTCTGATTTTATGCACATTGTTTTTAGTTAATGATTTTCAGCTGTTTGTTGTTCCTCTGATAGCATGAAAATGTACCATATGCTCCGCCAAAAGACAAATGATTAGCAAATGAAATTCCGGACAGCTGTCTGACTGAGCGCGCTGGGTTGATAGCATTCTGCTATCATAATTAGCTTAAGCTTTGGGTTAATTAACTTTCTACCTGGATATGCATAATAATAGCAAACTGCAAAAAAGCAAGAAGCTTCCAGTACATCAACAACACTGCTGTCTTTTTTATTTGGTATTTCAAGAGCATATTAGAATTTCAAGAGTGATTAATCCTGGGAATATTGTCATCTACTGTAGATTTTATTTGCCAGCCAGATAATACTGAAACAATTGGAATCTATTATAGAGCAGAAATAGCATTTTAAAATTGTAATTAAAGTTTCTAAAAGCAATTGCTAATTTCAGATGCCTTTGTTGGCAAGAATATTAGGCACACTGCTTCTTGTATGGGCAGCTTGTCGGGTACAAAAAAATACCAGCACTTACACTGGGAGGCATAAAACTTTCTTTTATTTAAGTGCTGTGTTGGAATCACCAATTACTTTTCATGTAATTTGAAACTGAGATCATTGTACGGTTTGAAAGGTGCCGCTCGGGTGATTTCCTTATCTTTGTTAGTGTGCGCGGCCGAGGCTGGCAGTGGGGTGGGTACCCGGTGCCCCCGTCTCATCCTCCGTGTCTGTGAGGACTGAAGGTCCAGGTCCTTGTACTCTGTGCTAAACATTAGTACCGTGGTATTTATTTTCTACCCAAAGCAGTTTATAAATCAATTTACTGATTTTATAGAATGGGGAGAGAAAATGCTTTGTCTCCTTGCCGCTTCTTGTTTGCGTGATTTAGCAAAGTGCGCTCTGAGAGGCTTGTCCTCTTAAGGGGCTGCTTGGGGCCTTTGGAGAGAAGAGCTAGTGAAGTGGATGGTGGGTTTGGAGTCAAAACTCTAGTTTACATTTCCCCAAGCACCAGAGCGCCTTGCACTTAATTTCGAAATAAGTCTTGTCTGTTGTTACACTCAGAAAAATATTTTACCTTCCAGAAAAAAAAATTCTTCACATAGCAGTGGACAGTGAAGACTCGGGAGGAGTATGCGGCTGGAGGACTCGGCTTCTAGGATCAGCCGTGGTTAATGTGTGCTTTCTCAGACGTGCGGTGGTGGTCAGTACACAGGCTCCGAGCACCCACTCGGTCACTTCATGCAAGTTTTATGGGGCTGTCAGAAGCCATTTTTCAGAATTGGCTTCATTTGTGGACATGTTGGAGGCATTCACTTTTTCAGTGTGGTTTCTGAGAGGAGTTGCCCCACCCTAGGGCTATGTCCTCCATGGCAGGGCCCTGAAGTGCCTATTGGGAGAGCAGGGTACCCCCAACAGACCTTGCCTGCACCCCAAGTCTGCTACTCTAGTATTCAGAATGTGACCACCAGGCCTTTTACCGCTTTGAAAAGTGATGCTTGAACAGTCTCTAAAGATGCTAGCCCTTCTTGTTCAGTGGGGCCACAAGCTGCTTAAGCAAAGATGGCCAAGGAGCTGACAGAAAAGTGAGTGGAATCTGAACTTTGAACTTGGGCCCCAGTGCCCCCCTTCCACACAGCAAGCACCTGAGAGAGAAGGAGGTGAATGGAGTCACAGAGCTGGGGTCTAGCCCTTAAACTTGGGCCCCGGCACCCCATTCCATGTAGCAAGCATTTAATTATGTCTTTTCCTCCTGAGATTCTTTTAATGTGTTACTAAATTAAATACAAACAGGTTCAATATGCAAAACTTTAATATATCTTGTTTCTAAACTCAAAGAAAAGCTGGAAAAGGCAAGATGTGGCCTTCTGTGGGAGTGATATTTTCAATAGGTTATTACTAGCTCTTGAAAGAAAGAAATAAAAGGAGAGAATATGCATCAAAACCCCATTTTTGGACTGCATATACTGATTTTTTTAAATGCCATTTCAAACATATTGTGAGCTAATGATATTTTTTTAAAAAAAAAAAAAAAGAAAACTTACTCTACTATTTGCGGTGCTTGATTTTTAATTTCTTTTAATGTCAAAATTATTTATTTGGCCTGTTCCATTCCAGATGTGACTGTTGAGGGCACATTAATTTATATTCTGTTTTCATGGGCCCCTGTCCCCATCTGTACGTCATTTCTGCATTTCGTTTTCTCTCCAGAGAGTTCACCTATTCATATTGTAGGTTTCATTTGCTGTGTAAACAGAATAAACAGACAATGCAAAGATTCCGTACAATACCAGAAAATCATTCTTTTCAACATCATAGTGGATCATATTTAAAAAAACATCGAAAATGCAATATACGGGCAGCAACATTTTTTTTCCACTTTATTGCACTCCTGAGGAAAGGCTCCTGTTACGACCACACGTTTCCCCTGGATTTGATAAGTTCATTTTTATTAAAAATACATCCAAAGCAGCATTTTCCAGTAATCCTCCAACACGTGTCGTGGACGCTCCTTTGTGGCGTTAGCGTGGCTCTGCGCCGGCCGCCGCGTTGTGCTCAACTGGTGCATGTGCACGGCCAGCCACACACGTGTGGAGGAAAAGCAACGTTTAAGAACGCTGGTTTTTTCCCTGACATTTACAAATAAAGAGGGACATGAGTTATTTATGCTCCAATGTTGCCGCAAAGTCCTTATCTCCATGTGGCACTAAACAAGGCTTTGTTGTGGGATTTGCGAGGGCCGCGCAGTGCTTCTGTGTTAAGCACCCTAAACTCTAGGGGCCCGGCACTAATTTCCTCTCTCTCGTAAAACAACACAGTATTCATAACAACTCAAGAGGCTTGACATAAGTAATGATGGCATGCACAGGCGAAGATTACCACCCAACAGTGCAATCAAGGTGCTAGGTACTAATGCAAGTTAAATTGAGACAATAATGCTGAAACTTGCATTGTGGGATTAGGAGGGTACTTGAAATGCTGACGTGAGCGCACCCGCCTTCCTCCTGTCTGACTTCCCACTCCTGTTTATACTTAATGACCTCAAAATTTGTATGTCGTTAACACCGTGTACCGAAGTGGGAGAGAACACGGTTTGGGAGGGAGAAGCCTCCCCGTCTTCGTTGACTTTTGTCTCTTTTGGTAATTGGTGGCTTTCCTGCTGTCCCAGGGAGCACCGCGCACAGCAGCGAGGCCCCTGAGGTCTCCGTAAACATGCTGTGGGCACAGAGAGCTCCGTGCCTGGCGCTGGCACTAATTTACATACTTTGAATGAAAAGTCATTTGTGCCTGCGAAATTGTTATTGCTGGAACAAATTTAAATACTAGTCATATGGAAATTTGAAATAAAGTCATATTAAATTTTGATGCTCAGATCAATATTGTGGAGCCCAGGTAATTAAAGTGGGTTTGTTTATTTGGCTCCTTATACATAAAAAGGGCTTAATACAGACTAATTACACAGAATCTTTCGTCTACGGTAGGATAATAATGGCAGCAATTTAAAGTGATATTAAATGAGAATTAATAAAGGAATATTGAGTCACTTTGACTGTGTTAAGCTGTGAAAGGATTGCTCATCTCAATTTAACTTTCCGTCTTGAGCAGAATGATTGATAAGCGCTGGATCTTTGTGGGGATACATATAACAGTGTTTGATTGTCATATGTAATTGATAACAGCAGGACTTGTGACTCTGTGTTGTTTTAGAAAGGGTCAGAGGTATCCCCTCACACCATGAAAGTTCAAGTTCATACGGCCTCATAGAGTGCAAGGCTTCCACCAGTATCTCAAAGGCTTCTATGAGGCTGGCACATGGAGAGGGCTCTTACCTTGGTTAGCCAATCAGGGAGTGCCTTGTTGGAAGTACTACAGTCCAGAGAGGTGATGGAGATAGATCAAGGCGATGGGAAGACTGAAACGCCTTTAAATCCTGAGAAGTAAGAGGGAGGGCAGTGTCCCTCTTGAAGGAAGAATTAACCCAAAGAAAAATTACTTAGGAGAAATAAGAATGACTTTGGATACTGGCTGTGACTGTAATCAATTGTCCCTTTGCGTTTTACCTTAAGTGTCACCATTCCTTTCCACATAAATGTCATTGGAACAGGTCTTCCTGCATCCATGGCCCTACTCCGTTTGAATAGTAGTCCAGGCCAACGGCCAGATTCTGACCATTAAGTAATTCCGAGCAGCTGTCTGTTGCTGGCTGGGGTGTTTCTGCTTTTCTTTGTTTGCAGAGTGACTCGTGTGTAATTTCTTCCCACAGTGTGTCGCAGCATGTCACACCCACATTAGCATTACTACCCTTTTAAAAGGTCCAGCTGAAGGTCAAGACCTCAAGCTGAACACCCTTTTTATATATATTACAAATTGCCAGAATTGTTCATTAATTTCTGCCGTTGAAATGCCATGCCAAAGCTCTACAGGAATTCACACTGCCAGTGTCCCTGGGACAGCTTCTCACCATGGTCCAGTGCGAATTTCTGATGAAATTACAGGTGCAGGGAAATGCAGAATTAGAAATATATCTGATGTTGCAATACTTGTGAAGCTGTAGCTTTGTTGATGACAGGACAATTCCGTTTTTGACAGTTTAATTTACCGTTGCCAGTGGACAAGAGCAAGAGGAGAACGTGGGGTTAGCCACCTGCCCCCTCGTGCTGTGCTTCACAGGCGAGGCTGCAAAATCGTGACTCCCTCAACCTGTCGGGCTCAAATGAGAAGGTTTTCAGCTGGGAAAATGGAATATATCAGTGCATGTAATATTGCCTGACCTCATAAAACAAAAGAGAAAATTGCGGATTCTGACAGCCATTATGAATCTTGTATCAGCACCCAAAACGACTCGGAGCTGGGGTACAGTACAAGTTTATAATAGAAAAAAAACAGGGTTGCCGCGTTGACTTGCAATATGGAACAAAAAAATGACGTGTCAGTAATTCGCTCTGAGATGTTAAAGAGGCTGTTGAATTTACTAGTATATACACAGAAGAATGTTTAGCCTGGAGCAGTGTGGAATAGTCTGTACAGAGGGGCCTGCTGAAGTTAGTCAGACATGGAGTTGGGTTGTAATGGGAGGTAGATGGGGAGAAATTCGGAGTTAGTTCAGCGCCTGAGTCGGTGGAGCCCAGTCTCTCATTAGGGGTAGACCCAGCCTTTCACCCACCCTAAGTGTATAAATAATAAGGCTTCTTGAATTAAGCAACTAACATTGTTCCAAATTATGAGAATCATCTGAATTGACTGTATTCTCTTGGAAAACTGGTGTATCGAGACATGCCTGTTATCTGATGCTTAAAATTTTTTATTTGTATTAAAATAAGGTGTCATTTCTTTGTATATAATTAGATGAGGGCCAATTTAGTGTTTCTACTAAAAAGTCTATTCTTATATCTTCTTGCCTATTTCTTTATGTAATCCCATGAAAACATTTGTAAGTCCAGTAATTATCTCTGCAGTTTTCAATAGTTTTGTTGGTGTTTTAGTGGGGGAGGTAGGGAGCAGGGATATAGGAACTTGTGAAAGCCAGGAGGACAGGGACCCTCTTTGGCACCACACTTTGGGCTCTTCCTTGCTGGACATGGAGTCCAGAGATTTTTCCCCCTTTGCTGTTTGCTAACAATGAGATGTGGCAGTTGATGTAAGTGAAATAAAGCATGCCTAACTAACAGTGTGTCCCTGTGGGGCCGCCCTCTCCTGTCACCTGCTGGTGGCTTTAAGGAGCCCAGCATCTTCTGCACCCTCAGAGCCCAGGCCCTCTTGTGGCAGGTGTGGCAGAGGATGAGGCTGTGCTGTGACCACAGTAACATCCCCAACTGGGGATGGTTTCAGGAAGCGAGTGAGATAGGATGCTCTTGTCGCAGGCTCACATTGGGATGCGGATCCCAGGGATGTTACCTGCGTGTGTTCCCATCGCGGATGTGGAAGGAAGAATTGGTACCAGTGCTGCTCAGCCCGCAGCAGACTCTCATGCCATGACGGTGGTGCGAGCACGAAGGCACTCGGGGTTCATAGTTCATGTCGAGACGCGGCACCAGGATATGATCTGAGTCAGCGAGCACAACTTGTGGAAGCACAAAGTGAGGCACAGGGTGTTTTGAGAACACAGTAGAAAGCGTCTTGAATGCCCTGGGGAGGAGTCACAGAAGGCAGTTGGTGATGTAGGTGGCCTCCAGAGGACGGTGAGGAACTTGACAGCAGACCTAGACGGGCCACCAAGAACCTAGGAGACTTGTTTGGTCTGAGGTTTGTGGTTATAAAGCAGTTGGGGGAATCAAAAGCTGTAAGCACAGGCCGTGGAGACTGCTCAGTGGGTAAGGTGCTTGCTATGCAGCACACGGACCTGCTTTCAGGCCTCTACACCCACATGAAAGCTGAGCGTGGCTGTGTGTATAATCCCACCACTGGAGAGGGGAGGGAGTAGGACCTCCAGGACTTAATGTCCAGCTACCGTAAGAAGTGAGTGAGCTCCCGGCTCAGTGAAAGACCCTGCGTCAAACAGTGAGGTGAGAGCAATTGAGGAAGGCACCTGACATTGACCTCTGACCTGCACCCCCACACACACACACACGAACACCACACATGTGCAGCAAGAAGCAAACACTGGAGACGCGTTCCAGAGGGGTTTCCTCCATGTGTGGTTGGCACTTTGGGTTCCTTCGAAGTACGTTCTTGTCTAGTGAAATAGCCAATTTAGAGTGACCATTTGGTCTACTATATGTGAGTTCAGATTTTTCACAGACTAGGAACATACGAAAGTATTTGGCGTTTGTACATATTGTTTATTTAAGACAGTGTGACCTTGGAACAAATGCCCTTCACTGTTGGTAATTGGTGAGCATCACTGGCTTAAAGTCAAAGGCCCCCATGGCCTGCTGGTCAGCCCCTGCACTTCCCTCTCACCTCCCGTTTCCCTAGCTGCCCTGCCTCTACCACTGTGCCTTCCTGGCTGTTTCTAGAGCTTGCCAAATAAACCCACACCATGGCCTTGGCTTGCATTGTCGCCTCTTCCTGGAACACTTGACCCCCAACTAACCATCACTTACCTGGCTCTTCACTTTCTTTGGTCCTCGAGCTGAGGGTTTCCTGGTGACCCGTCCCCACACACCCGTAGCACACCACGCCCCATTGTTCTCCTCTCTGCTGCTTGCCATCTGGAGCCACGTTGGCCAGCGTAGCTCTGGGCCTGTCTTGTAGTGCAGTTCTGCTCAGCTGGAGCTGGCCAGTGACACGTGAGCACCAGCAGCTGTCTTCGTTCCCACATCAGCAGCAGCGAGACCCAGCACAGCAGTCGGACCCACAAACCCAAAGTATGACCTACAGCATGAGTTCATTCTAGGAAAGTGCTTGCAGACCCTTAAGCCAGCATGTACCCTACACATTTGTTTGCCTCTGGCCCCCTCTGGAATGGAGTCTCCAGTGAGAAGTGCCCTCTGGCTGGCTCACTTCTGTGTCTGCAGGGCCTGGGTCAGTGTCCAGCACAAAGCAGGTCTTCGGGGAACATTGAGTGAATAAATGAAAGACTGACCATTGCGGCTCACAGGGTGAGGAGTTTTAACTGCGCCTCTTACTTGGCCTTAGACTTTGTTTCTCATGCCTGTCGGAATATTTTATTCTACAGGCTTCATGGTGCACAGGGTGAATGACTGCATTCTGTTTAGAAATGAAGAGCTGCAGTTCCCTGGGAAGGGACCCTAGGACACAGTTGCATGAGATGACTTGGGGAGGACTCCTGAACCAGCCCTGTAGCAAGCACACACAGCGTGACTGGTCCAGAGAAGGTGGAAGCTTGCGAAGCTGTATCGAGGGCTTAGCCAGTCTTAAAGTAGAGACCTCTGTGGCTGAAGAAACCTTTAGAGGCATCATAAAGGAGATCCAGGGATGCCCACATCAGTTAGCCCTCATTCCCAGCTGCGCCAGAGAGGACTAGAGCCTGGTCTAAGATGCGTTTCCCAGGAGGGCAGCCAGGAAGGCAGTGCTGTCAGTCTGGGAGCCAGGGCATGACATGGCCTGACAGGGTGTCTGGCAGGTGCTACAGTGCAAGCACTGCACAGGGGATTCTTCATTCTTTGCATGCCCGGGGCACAGAGGCCCAGGCGTGAGTCATTGATGTTGGCATAATGGTAAATTAACAGTTGGCTCTGGCAATTATCCATTTCCTTTCCCCATAGCCATGCTGGGGAGTGACCCATGTAGACATCAGCAGTTTCAGAAGAAACTTTGCTCATTGCAAAGCTGTGCCCAAGCAGCTGGAGGCTTCTGTGGGTGGCTGTGGGTTGTGGGCTGGCCCAAGTACTGCCAGGGAGGAACCAAGCATCTTGGCTTCTAAGACAGAGGAGAACTTGCCCTGTCTGCATGTGGTGCAGTCAGACCTGAGGTGACCTGTGGTGCAGTCAGAGCTGAAGTGACCTGTGGTGCAGTCAGAGCTGAGGTGACGTGTGGCGCGGTCAGAGCTGAGGTGACGTGTGTGGTCAGAGCCGAGGTGACATGTGGCGCGGTCAGAGCCGAGGTGACGTGTGGCGCGGTCAGAGCCGAGGTGACGTGTGGCGCGGTCAGAGCCGAGGTGACGTGTGGCGCGGTCAGAGCTGAGGTGACGTGTGGCGCGGTCAGAGCTGAGGTGGCGGTGCGCGGTCAGAGGCGTGTGGTCAGAGCTGAGGTGAGTCAGAGCTGAGGTGACGTGTGGCGCAGTCAGAGCTGAGGTGACACAGTCAGAGCTGGTGCAGTCAGAGCTGAGGTGCATCTTGTAGTATGGCTTGGCGCAGGCGCATATTGTGACTCTTATAAAAGAGAGCAGACATCACCACAGACTGCAAGGCTGATCCATCTAAATCATGGTGTTTTGTCTTCTAGAAGATTCTGTTCTGGATGGTCAAGGTGAGATGGTTCAGCCAGGCTGAAAGATCTATTCTACAAGGTTCACGTGGAATCAGATTCTTCCTTACAATCTGGACTCAGCAGTCATGGTCCTTGAGGACTGCTAAGATGTCACTGAAGCATCCAGTTAGGTGCCAGTGCTCCTTACCTCCTAATGAATAAAATGGAACAAGCAGACTGGAGGGATGGCTTAGCAGTTAAGGCATTTGCCTGCAAAGCCAAAGGACCCAAGTTCATGTCCCCAGGACCCACATTAGCCAAATGCACAAGGGGGCGTACGCATCTGGAGTTTGTTTGCAGTGGCTGGAGGCCCTGGCATGCCGGTTCTCTCTCTCTCTCTCTCTCTCTCTCTATTTCTCTCTCTCTCCCTCCCCTTTCTCTGTCAAATAAATAAATAAAAATAAAAATAAAATGGAACAAGCAACCAAGTCAATGTGTTTGCCCCTTATTCCACCAGCTGGCTCCACCTTACCTGTTTGCCCTGGCACTTGTGTGGGCTTGGCCCCATGGGGGTCCTGCCCGGGGTAGGATGCCTCTGGTTTCTAGAATATCTTCATAGAGACAAGCCTGCTTCTGAGTGATCCTGACCTCCCATGTCTGAGAAGGTCTCTGTCCCCTGTAGCCGCCAGGTGGTAGAGAGCATGCTCTGTCAGAACTGTCCTCACCTGTCTGAGAGGCCCGTCTGCTCTCTCTACTTTTGCTCTAATTTAGAAGTATTTTCCATGGAGATGATCCCACTTACACTTGTCTTCAGGGTGGCTTTGCTATGGGCGCGTGGATCCCGTGTCCAGAGCAGCTGCAGACATCTGCCCAGCGTCACTGAGCATCCCATGATTCCTCTATGCAGAGCCAGGTTCCCGCCTGATCTCCGTCCCCTCCCAGAGTCCTGGATGCCTTTTGTGTGCAAAGGGACATAGCTGCAGACCTGGCCAGCAGCCAGTGTTGCTGATCCATGAACAGTTATTTTGGAAGAATTTTTAGCCATTTTTAGTTGGAGGGTTCTATGGCATTGATCACATTCAGTTTGTCATGTGACCATCAATCAGAGTGCTACCTCAAATAACACTGAACACCTCAAATCCCAGGCCCCATGGCACTACCCAGTCACCGCTCTGCTTTCTGCCCACTCCAACACCCACAGCTAAATGAGCTTGCACAGTATCTGTCTTTTTTCAGTGGGCATGATGTCCTCACGTCCATCCACGTGGTAGTGTGTGTCAGCATTTCCTCTCTTTGTTGGGCTGCGTCAGTGTGATTTTGAGAGACCATATCCCAAGCGAGGGGCCCATCTTCGCCCCACTAGGTTCTTCAGGTACAGCGCGGCCTGGTGTTGGCTGTGATTATCTGTGATTTCCAAGTGTGCATGCTCGTGCTGCGGGAACCCAAGGTCCCTCCCTGCAGTGTCCCCTTGCTGGCCACGGCTTCTTTGTGTGCAATTGTCAGTGTGATCCCCGCCCTGACACATGCATGTCGGCTAGTTTTTCTCGCGCAGATCAGCGGCCTTGGACAGCTTCCGCTTCTCAACCTGCTCCGTCTTGTCATTTTAGCGTTCAATATCTGCTGCTCTGAAGGAAAAAAACAGGGCTGGGCTGGACCATTGTACTTGGTCTTTTGACCCTCCATGTTGTCCATGAGCAGTGAAGGATAACTTTTGACGAGCCGTGTCAGCTGTGACAGGCAATCTCGTTGGGTTGAGTGGAAATGTGCTGTACAAGTTTGAAGCCTTGGTTGGGGGCAGTTTTCTGGTGTTCAATGCATTTAAATTGACACCAGGCTGCAGCGCCGTTGTTCATTTCAGGCCGTGCCGGAGGCTCCTGTTGTTTGACGGCGGTTAGGCAAGCGCCTCCTTGCTTGCATTCCAAGGCCCTTTTGCACGTAGCTAGCTCTGTGCTGATGTTCCCGGCCTTCTCTGCTGTTCTGCCCCTGCCCCATCTTAAGCATTACTTTTGAAGTGATCTTTTTTAATGCTTTCCATTGAGCTTTTATTTGTGTGTGCGCGCAGAATAGGGAAGAAGAAAATGGTTATGTTTCTTGGCTTTTAACCTAAGAAACATTTTCAACCCTATGCCGTGAGCTCTATGCTCACAGCTGTGATTTCAAGTGAAAGTCATTTCCCGGTTGTTTCAGATTCCTGGAAATTAAGTTTGTTCTGATTTTCCTTGTTAAAGGAGAAGCAGTGTTGGCTGGCAGGAGCTGCGGCTGTTCCAGCCACACGAGGCAGATTTGAGTGGGACTCCAGCGTGTGTGAAGAGCTTGTTGGCTTTATTCTCCTTCACACTGTTCTCTGTGGTGCCCAGGATGGTGGTGGAATTTGAATCTCTGAGCTATAAAATGAACTTGCTGTGAACAATCTCCTACATCAACTGAGGGGAGGCAGGCAAAGCCTCTGACTTTGGTAATTCTCCATTGTCTGTTACCTTCTTGTTTCTCTTTCTTTTTTTGGTGTGTGTGTGTGTGTGTGTGTGTGTGTGTGTTATATGATGTATGTATACATATTCATTAGCATGTGCATGTGAAGGCCAGAGGTTGATGTCACATGTCTTTCTCAACTGCTCTCCCCCCTTATTCTTGGAGACAGGGTCTCTGATCCCAGCGGCCACCAATTCAGCTAGATTAGTTTGAAAGCAAGTCCCTGCCTCTACTTCCCCAGCACTGGGAAGACAAGCATGGGCCGGGCCGTAGGGCCTGGCTTTTCCAGTGGGTGCTAAATATGCAGATACAGGTCCTCGTGCTGAGCAGCAAGCACTTTACCCACCGAGCCACCTCCCAGCTCCTCGGTTCTACTCTTTAGGAAACTGTCCTCATTCAGACGAGCACAGATCAGGGTTTCTCAACCCCCAGTTTAGCAGCACATTTCTTGGGCCTGCTGCCCACTGTTTGCTGACCAGCTGGCTGGTCTTAGCTTTGTGATAGTGTCATGGTGCGCACTGCTCTGAGGGTGAAGACAGAGGCAGGTTCTCTAGATCTCCTGGCTTCAGCACAAAAATGTAGTCAGTGCTTCTGATCATTCATGAGTGGGTGGGGCCACCTGAAAGTTGCTGGGGACAGAAAAATAGAAGTACATGTGTAGAAAGACCTGCCCAAAGGCCAGGGGACATGGTGATCACGGAAGACTAGGCTGCATGTGTGGGCTTCGGCCTGGGGAAGTCCATGGCTGTGGCTATTGGGTGTGAAGGGACATGAGGCTTGCGGATGGGTCCTGAGTGCTTTCGTGCTCCAGGTGCACATACAGAAGTTGAATGCAGGAATTAGGTGGGGTGGAGTCCTTTTGTGGAAGGCTGACCTCCTACTACGGACCCTGGCAGGCCTGCCTCCCCCAAATTCTTCTTCTCAGAGGGCCCAAATATATCATTTCCCCTCACAAGACAGTGTGGAACCCAGACCCTGTCTGGACTGCAGCTAAGGTCGTGGAGCGTCTCCTTGTGAATAAAGACACTGTGAGGTGCGTCTCTGCTCGTGTCTAGGGAACCACACCTTCCTTGCAGTCATCTCTGGTGTCTTCCAAGACAGAAACCACTCAGTTCTCTCTGACTACTTCAGGTGAAGGTGAGCTGAGGAGAAATGCTGGCTGGCTTTCCCTGGGCTCTGCTCACGGCCCGTTCCCTCGCTGAGGTTCTCTTCTTCTTCTGCCTCGTGACTGAGCTGACACCGAGCCAGCCATGCTTCTCCTAGGAGCTGCCTGACAGCATGGGAGCACCCCAGTGGTGACAAACTGGCCTCCCACTCGGCCGCTCCACCCAGCTGGGCTCTGGGGACAGTGACACCCTCCACACACACTGGTCTGTGCACTGTGGGCACGTCCTGCTCTAGGGTGTTGCTGGAGTTCTTAGAGTGGCCAGTTGCACACACAGGCGGCGAGGCCCTTGTTCTCAAACAGTATTGACCAAAGGAAGACACAAGGCTTACTGTATTAAATGCATGGGGTTCTCTTGATACCGGTGCAAGACTTTTAAAGGAGGCTGTTCTTTAAAAACAAACAAAAAAGGAATATTTTAAAAATTAGATTTCTGCCATATCTTCTTGAAACTAATTTCAGCTGATCAAAGTTTTGATTGCTGGCAATTGCCAGTCCTCCTTAAGGATGCCATGCCCTGTCACACTGACTGGGTATGTGTGACCATGTTTGAGATTCCATCCTGTGGGTCTCTTGCAAAAGTGCTGCCCTCCTCACAACGGTGTCAGTGTGAGTCCAGCTGCCTGGTGCAGTAAGGCCCCAGGAAAACCCATTTTGGCTGTTCTTGGCCCTTTTGTGTTCCCGTCTTGGAAGTTTCGGGATGGGATTGCACTCACTGTAGAGAGCTGACTGGATGGATAATTCTACGGTTTGAGTCTTCATCTGTGATTGCGGGCTCAGCATTTCTCATCGCTTCCACATGCTTTTGTAAGTTGTTGTTATAAAAATGTTAAACATAGTCTTAGGTTTGAGGCAGGCATTGTAGCATGTCTGCAACCCAAGCACCTGGGAGGGTTAGGAGTTCAAGCTCATTCTATACTGCACAGTGAGTTCAAGATTAGCCTGGGCTATGTGAGAACACACATTCTCTCTTTCTTCTCTCTCTCTCTCTCTCTCTCTCTCTCTCTCTCTCTCTCTCAGGTTTATCTATTAATTTTTTTCATGTTTTTTTGATTATTCAAAATACTGTATCTCTTGTATTGTTTTCCAGTATTTCTTAGCTGGTGATAGGAACAGTGGAACTATTTGTAACTGGTTTTGCATCCTGTGAGTTCACTGCTATGAGACTTCTTTGTCTTTTCCATATGTGATCAACTTGTGTGAAAGTGAAGACTGTTTCATATCACCCCTGTGTCACACATGCCCTTTTCTTGCCATTGCTCTTGCTGGGGTCTCTGCATTGTCCCGAACAGCAGCTGTCACAGTCAGCCCTCTCTGTCCTGAGGTTAGTGCACTCATGAGTTTCCCATTAAATATAGATGCAGGTGCTGTGTAAATTTTCTTGCTAAGGTTGAACATGTTGCCCTTCATTCTTACAGGCTGAGAGCTTTATCACAGAAGGTATGTACTCTTGCCAGATTCCCTTTTTGTTGTGGGGGTTTTTGTTTTGTTTTGGATTGGTTTTGGTATTGGTTTTTCAAGGTAGGGTCTCACTCTAGCCCAGTCTGACCTGGAATTCACTTTGAAGTCTCAGGGTGGCCCAAAACCCACAACAATCCTCCTACCTCAGCTGGGATTAAAGGCATGCACCCCAAGCCAGGCAACCCTTTTTTGTATCTATTGAAATGTTCATGTGATTCTTATCTTTTATTTTGTTAATTTGGGAAAATGCATAAATTTTTCTGATGTTTAAACATACCTGCTTGCCTTTGATAACTGTCACTTGCTCTGAGAAACACCCCTGTCTTTCTGTATATGTGCACATCTAATTCCACATGCAGAAATAATAATAATAAGTAAGGCTATTACTCACTTGCTAATATTTTTCAAAACTATCTTTGTTCAGGTGGAATATTGATGTACAATTTTTGTAGTATCTTTTTTTTTTTTTTTTTTGGTTTTTCGAAGTAGGTTTCACTCTGGTCCAGGCTGACCTGGAATTAACAATGTAGTGTCACGGCAATCCTCCTACCTCTGCCTCCCAAGTGCTGGGATTAAAGGCGTGCGCCACCACACCCGGCTGTAGTATCTTTTTCTGATAAGCTAGTGCTGATCTGAAAAGCAAGTTGAGTAGTATTCCTTTTTTCTTTGCATTTTAAAAAATGTGTGTGTGCGAGTATGCGTGTTTGCGCAACGCACACGTGCACATACCAGGATCTCTTGTCAAATGACAGGTGTAGCATCAATTTTTATTCTGGCTTCCTGTGATTGCTGTGGAATTGAAAACAGGGCTGTCAGGCTTTGAAAGCATTGTGTCTAACTACTATGCCATCTCTCCATCCCTGCCTCCGCTTTTTAAAAATACTCGTTTAACATTGATACTGCTTTTTACTTAAATGTTTGATGGTATCTAGGCTTGTGGTTTTCTTTGTAGAAAGTTTATTCACCTTAAAAATACGGTACTTGTTAGATGTTCTGTTTCTTCCAGATTGTTTTGCTCATTCATTGTTCACAGAGATCATTTCCAAGGCACTAAACTGAGTGGTATTAACTGTTCACAATTCCTATCATTAGTCTACGACACTTCCTCAGGTCTGTAGGGTAGACTTCCTTTTCCATTCCTGATTCAGTGTTATCCTCCCTCCTTTCAGACCCTCTTCCATGTTAGAGGTTTATTGATTTTATCAGTCTTTCCAAAGATCAGTTTTTGCTTCTGTTTAATTTTTCTCTATTTTAGTGTTATGTATTATTGCTGCACATTTCTTACCGTATTTTATAAAGTCCTCTTTTCCTAGCTTTATGATATTGGAACTGTCATTAGTGGCATGTTTAACAAGCTATAAATTAGCCCTCTTAGCATGGCCTTAGCTCAGGCCACACATCTTGATACAGTTTGTTGTGTCCGATCACATGGCATTTGCAATACTTTCATTCCCTTGGTGACTCCTCCTTTGCCCGGTGTTCTCTCGCCTGTGGGTGTGGCCACAGTGCCTGGTGCTCCAGGCACATTCAGAGCAGCTGTTCTGCTGCTGGGTTAGCCTTCCGCAGGGCACTGTGAGTAAGGTTGGGAGAGGGACTTGTCCAGTGTCCACGTCTTCTCTGACCATCTTCCTCGTGCCCTGTTCTGTGGAGAATTAAACTTCTTTGTAGTCATGTCAGTCTTTGCCTCGGGCTCTTTGAAAGGCTATTGCAGGTGCTCAGTGAATCAGCTGATGAACTGTCCTCTTAGCCCTGGCCCCTTTCTTGTTCTGATGGTGACTTTGACGTTCCTATCACTGGGTTCTTGGGGTATGCCTTCCTGTCATCCTTTGCTTCAACCTCATTTATTTCTCAAGTGTGTTTTGTAGCCAGGACATAGTTACTCAGCATGCTTAGCATCTTCCTATACTTGGCATGTTTATTTGTTTGTATGTGTGCACGTGTGTTCGTGGACATGCCACAGTGCATGGCATCTGTGTGGAGGTCAGAAGATGACCCCTGCATGTCCTTCTCTTCTCTTCTTCTTTTTTTTTTGGTTTTTCGAGGTAGCATCTCACTCTAGCCCAGGCTGACCTGGAATTCACTATGTCATCTCAGGGTGGCCTCAAACTCATGGCGATCCTCCTACCACTGCCTCCCGAGTGCTGGGGTTCTACCTCCTTTGACACAAGGTTTCTCTTCTTTTGCAGCTGGGAAGACTCCTGGCCCCACTTCCCATTGTCATAGATGTTTGGGATTGTAGACCTGTGCAGGACTGCGCTTCTGGCTGGGATTGAACTCAGATCAACAGGCTTGCAAAACAAGCAGCTTTAGCCACTGAGTCATCTTTCCAGTCCCTAGAATGTTATATTTAATGTGCCATCCATAGAGATGGGTTCAGTGCCTCCCTTCGTGTTAACTATCCATTGGTCCACCTTATTGTTTCCTTCAAGTTCTTGGTGCTTCTTGGATTGAGGACTCTTGCATTTCCACCTGCTCACCTGTTGCTCTGTTGGCTCTGCCTTTGCAGTGAGTCTTTGGGCCGGGAACCACTTCCCCTGAGGGGCCCCAGCAGAGATGAGCTGTCTGCTATGACAGCCACTGGCCAAGTGTGGCCACTGTAACTGAGGGAAATGGGTGCTTGATTGGACTTAATTGAAATAATTGAAATGTAAATACCCATGTGGGATGTATAGTAGCACCGCGGAAAGGAGTCTCCAGTACACTCCTCTAACCCCCGAGACCTCACGTGTCCTGCAGAGATCTCCAGCGGGCTCTTTGTGTCTTCAGTGTGCTGTGTACACTCGTCATTGCTTTACTTCTGTGTGCAGTCAGCTCCAGGATGCTTTAGTTAGGGTTACTCTCAATGAGCAACTGCTTAGAAATCTTTATTTATAATAAAATTGAAAAAAAATCTATCATTTTGTGGTGCATGTATGGTATGATATGTGGGTGTGTGGTACATGTAGTGTACATGCAGGGGGTGTGTGTGCATGTGGAGAAATTCATGCTCTGTACACATGTGTGTGGAGGTATACATGCTCTGTGCAGACATGTGTGCTCTGCAAACACATGTGCAGACACACAAGCTCTGTGCACACATACGTGCAGACACACATGCTCTGTACACACACATGCAGAGACCATCACTCTTCTCCCTTATTAGTGGAGACCAGATCTGTCTCTGCACCTGGAGCTTGTGTTATCTTTCAGTTAGACTGGCTGAAAGGGAACCCCACCAAGCCTCCTGTCTCTGCCCCCCTCCACAGTGCTGGGGACACAGCTATTATTTCCCTACCTAAATCTATTGGGAGGTTACAGGAGGGTCTCTATGGACCCACCCAGGTAGATCTTTGGGGATGGTGACAGACAGGGAAGCTAGGAGCAGGTGGTTGGCCAGTGACTCAAAGTGGCCCAGTGGGTAGAGGGAGTGCTGGGAGCAAGAAGGGTTGCAAGTGGTGATTGAATTTTGGGGGTCTGTGTGAACATAAGATTCTCTGGGTACATCAACAGAACTACCCACAAAAAATGTGCTTTGGCCATTGGCATTTTCACCCCATTTCTTATCCAGTTCTTCAAAAATCATTAGAAATCAGACCCATGTAGCTAACTTGGACTAAAAACCATTGATTCACTGTGACTCTTGCATGTAAGTAGAGCTGGAATCTGTGATCTGTTAAGAGGGGAAGACAAAGGTGGTGCAGAGCGGTTATTTTACAAGTGCTCACATTTCGCTGCGGTGCCTGAAGGAGGGCGGCCGGTGGGTGTGTTTCACAGCCTCTGTGCAGCAGCACTGGTAACGTCCCAGTTCCGTCCTCTGAGGCAGTCACAGTGAACGTTTTCTAGTTTGTTCTTCGGTTTTGCTCAGAGAGGAAGAGTCTGACTTCAGAGAGGAAGAGTCTGACTTCAGAGAGGAAGAGTCTGACTGGTGGCTAACTGCTGCTGGTTGATTCCTTATCCTGCCCCAAGGCTCTGCAGAACTTCCAGATCCTACTGTGTTTCAGTGTTAAGCAGAAATGTGGCTCTCCTCTGCCTGCCCTGGAAGTAGTTCTCAGGTCACATGCTTGCTCCCTCTCTAAATCCAGAATTTTTTGCCTTGAATTTAATGTTGGTGCTGTCAGCTCTCAGGCTAATGGTCAGTGGTGGAAGCCATGCTTATACGGTATTGTTCTGGCATGTTTGTCCCACCTGGATTTAATTTACTTCAGGACTTGACCAGCTCTGTATCACAGGGCACCAGTGGTGACACGAGTCATTGCTGAAGTCACCCAGGCAGCTCAGTTCAGGCTTCACAGACACCTGGTTTCAGGACTCTACCGAGTGCGGACTCAGCTTCACATGGATAGCGACCTTTTGTATAAGCTAGCATGTCTTTTCAACATGCATAAAATCACACTTTTTGGAAGTGTGAACCCAGTACACTCACAGCAAAACTGTTTTGGAACTGCAGACTGTTGCTCCCACACCATTCCATACACCTCAGAGCAGGGTCCCAGGAACAAGGCCAAGCTCCCTTCCAGGGAGGGCCAGGAGTGCAGTCCCCTCTGTTCATAATAGGGGGTAGGCATGAGCCCTCCCTGTCTCTGACACTGGAGCATATTAATGCAGCTTTTGGAGGGCTCTGTGGCAGCTGTCTGAACCACTTCCAGGTCACGAGACAGGAAGCAGCCCTGTAAGCTGCACGCCTCCCTCACCTTCCTCCGCTGTAGCATGATTACAGCTCACCTTAGTGAGAAGTCAGGACAGTCACCCCTGCTGAAGAAGCGTGTGTGTTGAGGCTGAGGGCAATGCTGAAGTGTCCAGTGGCTGCTTTCCTCTGATGCATCTGTCTAGCCTGTGTGACTTCCTTAATTGAAGGTGGTGACAGGCTCCATCCAGCTGGGGCTTCCCAAAGACAGACCAGGATTTCTGGAACGGGTTGATCGTAACAAGCACAGAAACTTACAGAACAAAACAGAAGGCACCCTCTCTTTCTGCCCTTACCCAAAAGCATCAAATTCAGCATTTTACAAGGTAGAATCTAGGCTCTTGTCCTCAACTTTATGATCAAGGTAATTTTGTGTGTGTGTTTGTTTCTGGGATAAGTCTACTTTTTAAAAATATATATATTTGTATGTATTTTTTTTTTGCAAGCATAGAGAGGTAGAGAGAAGAGAGACAAACAGAGAAAATGTGTACCCAAGCCTTCAGCTGCTGCAAAGGAACTCTAGATCATGTGCTACTTTCTGCATCTGGCTTTACACGGGTACTGGGGAATTGAACCCAGGTTGTTAGGCTTTGCAGGCAAGGGTGTTAACCACTAAGAAATTTCTTCAACCTCCCCCTTTTCTAAATTTATTTTATTTATTTGAAAGATATAAAGAGGCCCATAGAGAAAATAGGCATGCCAGGACATTCAACTGCTGTAAACAAACTCCAGACACATGTACCACCTTGTATATCTGGCTTACATGGGTCCTGGGGAATCGAACCTGGGTCCTCTGGCTTTGCAGGTGAGCACCTTAACCACTAAACCATCTCTCGAGCCTTCCGGCCCCTATTTTAATGTCTTCATGTAGTTTTTGGCTCTAGATGATTCACAGTGAGCACCAGGACTATCCGTGCACTCTGAACCCTCGTAGACCACTTCCTTCCTCAGAGCCATGTGCGAAGAAACACTCGCGCTGGCATGTTCTGAGATGCTCTGTATTTCACTCCTGTAAATGTCTGCTGCATTTCTAATGCGAGTTATCACTGTTCTACATTTTACAGACACTTGGCTGTCATCTAAGTGGTTTATCTTATTCCCATGGCCAGAAGAAAATACAGAAAGATTTTGTAATGTGATTATGGGCCAGGAGCTGCGACTTGTGTGTGACTGCCCACGCGTCTGCATTGGTGTCTGTCGTTGGAAGTCACTGACGGGAGGTGACGTGACATAATGAGTCCAATGTCGACTTCTTTCTTTCTCTCTTCCTTTTTCTTTTCTTTTTTTTTTTTTTTAAGGTAGGGTCTTACTCGATCACAGGCTGACCTGGAATTCACTGTGTAGTCTCAGGGTGGCCTTGAACTCACGGCGATCCTCCCACCTCTGCCTCCCAAGTGCTGGGATTAAAGGCCTTTCTCTCTGTCTCTCTTTCTTTCTTATTTTGATAGTGACCTGTGTGGACTCACTGTGCTAACTCTGGCTGATCTGTATAGATAGATGTCATCGGCAAGCAGCCTGGTGCTTTGGGGTGTTTTTATGTAGAGTGGGCCTCACTCTTCATTTTCCACGCTGGTCTATTCATTCAAAAGCATAACTTATGGAAGTGCGTTTCTGTGGGAAGAGCCAAATGAAAGTAGTTATGTTTTGGGGAAACAAACAAGGCAGAACTGTAGCTTCGATGAGTAAAAGTTTCACCCCACATTCCACACACAGTTCCGGTTTGCCACGGGGTGTCCTGTGCACTCAGGCAGCCTGGCTGTCCTCAGTGTTGCCATGGGTTGGCCCTGTTTGTGGTGTCTGCTCCTGTCCATCATGTTGGCCCAACAGGCTTCCTGAGCATCTCTGGCCAGCGCTGCATAATCAGAACCCAGTTTCTGAGCAAAATGTGCCAGAGGAAACCAGTGGGTTTATGTGGGGCACCACATGATACCCATAGTCCGTGTACATGGAGAAGGCAAGGGTGTTGGCTGAAGTATGCCTGGGAGTGTGAGTTCAAGGGTACAGCCAGACTCTGGCCCTCAGGAATCCAGACCAAGTGGAAGCAGAAACTCCCTGAGCTGACAGCCTCTCGGTCAGCAATCTGCGTGTGTGTGTGTGTGTGTGTGTGTGTGTGTGTGTGTGTGTGTGTGTGTGTGTGTACACCTGGCTCTACACAGTACAGTGCTGCTTCCTCCCTGTGAGCAGACGGTGGGCCTCAGCCTGACCAGGGCCACTGGTCCTCATAGCTCACCTGCCCAGGCCTATGTCCTTGGGTCTTAATTTTCTCTGTTAAGTGAGTCATAGTGTTTTGAAAGTCAGGATTAGAGGGAGTGTGTGTGTGTGTGTGTGTATACCTGTGCATTCGAGGCTGGAGGACATCTCAAGTGCCTCTCTGTAGACACCATTCACTGTTTTTGAGATCAAGTTTCTCATTGGCCTGGAGTTCACCAGTTAAGCTAAACTGACTAACCATTAACCACCCGGGATCTCCGTGTCTGCCTTCTCAGCACTGGGATTACAAGCACACACCACCAATGTACAGCATTTTTATGCATACTTGCAAGGCAAGAATTTTACCAATGGCTACCTAACTCTAAACCCTCAATTCCTTATCTAGTTAAGATTCTCTGTAAACTCCTAGCATTTCCTGATCTCAGACCTTGAAAATGCATTCCGGAATATTGATTTGAAAGGACGCAGGTGTCACTTTGCTGGAAATGTTAGTGTGGTCACTACACAAACAAAATGTGGATGGTGTGAATATATAACAGACTGTTTCATATTCCATGACAGTATGTCTCACCATGGAAGGCTGGCCATGGTGAGTGCTAGACCTCAGTCATTAGAATGTTCCTTCAAGTTCTTTTCTGAGGACACATGAGGTCCTAACAGCGTGAGGCTACAGCAGGCAGCCAGCGTGTGAAAGGCAGTGAGTACTGTGGTGACTGGCAACGTCTGTGAGCGATGTCACCTCGTTCTCCATCTGTCTGTGGGGAAAAGTTAAGCCAGTCGCATTTCTGCCATAGCTCACAAATGAAACACATTCTTGATCTCGGCTCAGTCCCAAGTGGCTGTATTCCCATCCCTCAAAGGCTCAGTGCAGGTGTTCACGGGTGGGGGGCCGGGCTCTGAGGCTGAAAGGGAAGGTGCAATGAGCTGGATGAAGCTGTTTTTTTTTTTTTTTTTCCTGGACTTGTCTGGGGTAATTCTACCTGTCTGTCTTTATGAGCATGATATTAACCAAAAAGCTTAAAAGGAAAATGCAGCTGATTGGAGAAGATACTTGAAGCGATTGGGCTTCTCCCAGACATGCTAGGACTCCAGTGCAGCCATCTACACTGGAGCAGTGGCCTTTAAAAGGGCATCACAGCTCACCTGTATACTAGCACTAGGGAGACTGAGGCAGGAGGATTGCCATGAGTTTGAGGCCAGCCTGGGCTACATAGTGAGATCCTGTCTCACACCCCACCACCATCACAAAAATAAACAATGTGCTTCATAGAGGCTGTTGAAAGGGCACACGGGGTTGGCAAGTTTGTTCTTTGCCTGGCTGCGTCCGTCCACCTTCTGCGTGCTCCAGGTACCCATCGCGCTGGTTAATACGGGATTCTCTCAACATCTCACCCCCTTAGGAGCAACAGGTACCTTGTGCCGGTGTTGTCCGTCCAGATGAAAGGGCCTGGCCACTATGATCCCCTTTCCCTTTGATCTCCCTGCAGAAGGTCGGCTTGTCTGCCTGGAGATTCCTCTGAAGGGCAATTTAAAAGTTGGATTTGAGCAACATCAAGTGAAATGTCTTCCCATCTCATGCCGTGAGGAGCTCTTTGGTGTAGTTCATGGCTGGATGTGCAGAAAGATGTTAACCCTTCCTGTCTTGCAGGCCAAGCTTGCCAGCTACTGCTCTCTCTGCTTTCAGAGGAGAAAACGAGACATTTCCATGTTGGCCCTTGAAGATGAACCTGTTGCAGTGTTTAAAATTCATTCTGAGACTTGATTGCGTTGACTTTGTTAGCGCCTGGGAGATTGAATGTACCTGGATGGGCAAGGCGGGCAGAACTGATGGAGAAGAAAACAAGAAAGGTTTCCATGGGCAGAGCTGAAGAAACGCTGCCTCAAGGTGTTGTGATCAATAAAATAATCTATTTTTAATAGTGCACTGGCAGGGGCTACTAAGTACCACTGCCGGGTGAAAAACGCCGAGGGGAAGTAACTTGGCACATGGGTTCACGGCTTGGACAAGCTCTTCCTGGGAAAATGGCCAGGGAGCTTCTGTACTGTGCATTTAAGGGAAGGTGACTTGCTTGAAACACAGTTGCTTTCTTTTGTAAATATTTTAGGGAAAATGCATTGCTATCTAGAAACCTACATCTCCACATGTTTTGTTTTTAATGAAAATGTGAAGGAAAAATGCCTTCGCGTCATGATGGAGAGATGAAGCAGGAAAAGCTGTCTGCGACATGTCTCTACTGCCCGAGTTCCCAGCCTGTGTGCTTGTGTCTCACCTCTTCCTCGTGTGAGCGGGAACACTCTGGGTGATTCTTGTTTTAAATAACCAAGGTTACACTTGGTAGGAATGCGTAACTCAACTGTGATGCCATGTTCTTATTGACACGTAGAGCTTGGGTGGTGGGTTTGGCTTTTTCCAAGATAACGTGCTCACCGTCACCCACCCCACGAAGTGCTGCCTAAACCAGCGAAAGACTCAAGCAGTGCACACTGTGAGAACTGTACTGTGGGGTTGTTCAAAATGTGTGATTAATGACTGTTTAATTTCTGAGATTACATATCAGGTACCTGTGTTCAAGGTGGAAAATAAAAGTACAAAGGAAATGAAAACCATTCATATTCCCATCACAGGTGTGAGTTATTTATATTTTATTAGTCTTCTTCCTCAGTTTTTATTCATACAGCACACAAAACTTTAACTGAATGGGTCACTCCTCCTTGTATGTGTTGTAATGTGATATGCCCTTTCATGTGCATTACGCCGTTAAATGCTCTCTGGATGTGCACTGACCTGGCTTACAGAGGTATCCTAATCCCGTCAGCGTTCCTTAAGACCCTGCGATTACTTGACTTTCTCTTGTGCCTTCCCTCTCTTTCTCTCCTTCCCTCCCTCCCTCTCTCCTTCCCCCTCTCTCTTTCTGAGACATTGTCACCCAGGCTGTCTTGAAACTCACTGTGTATGTAGCCCAGGCTAGCCTTGAATTTGAGGCAATTGTCTGACCTCTGCCCCTGAATGGTGAAATTACAGGTGTGTACCATTATGCCCTGCCTCTTACTTTCACTTTTAATTATACCAAAGTTTAGCACTGTGTCATCTGAGAAGTCAGCTGTATGGGGTTGTTTTCATTTGATAAAGCACTTGCTCATGTCATCTCTCTGGTCAACAGTAGCTGTGCAAAGCAGGGAGGCTAGGGAATAGGTGTCTGTATCACAAAGGAAGAAACTGAGGCTCGGAAAGATTAAAGTCTGTTTTAAAACGCAGTCTCCCTAGTATGGGACAAAAACACATGAGACAGGATTTTGGTATTACCCTGGTGTGAGTCCCTAATTTATACCGTTGTCACTTAGGCTCCACGAACATCAGGCTGTGTCCCGGTCGTGGCGAGGAAGGCACCATCCTCATCCAACATGCTGCTGCCCCAGTGTAGTTTTAAGTTTTCCTTTCTTGAAGCACTGCCTGCATCTTTTAAAAAAATATACTCTGGGTGGGAGAGATAGCTCAGCAGTTAAAGCACTTGCCTGCAAAGCCTAACGACCTATGTTCAGTTCCCCCATACTCACATAAAGCCAGGTGCACAAGGTAGCACATGCATCTGGAATGCATCTCGCTACTTGCAAGTAAGTCAATAGAAATTACATACAGAATAATATATATATTACATATATTATACATGTATATTACATATATATTACATATATGTTATTCTGTAATTCTACTTCCGCTGCATCTAAAACAACATTGAAATAACTTTGTGTCCTTGTCTGCTGTTTCTAATATTCATGTTGTTGACTGGTTTCAGCTGGTGGTGTTTCCATTTTCCTGCCTGGTTTTCTTCAGTTAGACACTTGGCATTGTGACTTGTGTCTGTTTGGGTATAAGGTGTTTTTGTTTGTTTATTTGTTTGTTTTGTTTCCTGTATAAAAGTATGAATATTTATTTCAGACTTTATATTCCACATTGATTGAAACAAAAGTCTGATTCCTCTTCACAGAGGAGCTCAGGGTGAGTTCATGGAGACAGAAGAAGCCGTTTCATGAGGCTTAGGAAAAAGGATGTCCCTGATGCCTGCCTTATCCAGCCTTGGGAAGGGAAGGAAACAGAACTGACCCTCTGGGGGCTGAACAGATGCACACACTCATGTTAATGAGCGGCTAAAATCTGGTTGTTTTTTTTTTAAGTTTATTTTGTGGGGTTTTTTCTTTTTTTGTTTTTTTTTCTTTCTTTTTTGTTTGTTTGCTAAGAGTATGTGCAGCACTTGCGAGCTCCCAGTAGGTTCCCAGCTTTAAACACATTAAGTGTCTTAAACAGAGGAGTTAATTCCTCAGGAATCTAAAAACAGAAGAATGTGTTTTGCTGTGAACATTCTGTGCAGATGAAGTGAGGCAGGAGCTTGGTTTTGTTGTTGTTGTTTGTTTTTAAAGAATCAAGACAGAATGGAGGTTAAAGAATGCAAGAATTCAGAAACCTGTGGAGGGTGACCCTTTACAAACTTAAAGTTCCATATACAGGAGCAGTCAGGGGAGTGGGCAGGAGTGGTGTTTGTTTTCTATACCTTCTGGAAAGATTTTGCTGAGGGGCCATCTAGGTCCTTGGCGACTCCCCTCCCTCTGCGTAAGAGGACAGGGCCATACAGGAGCAGGGAAGAACACATCACAGCTCCTCATCCCAGTCTTCGCAGCAGTCTCCCCCCCCCACTCCCATAGTGGAACAAGTCTGAGCTGCTGTCCTTAGAAAGGCCTTTAGGCTTTAGTTCTGGCTTAGACTTCTGCCAGGGCCGTAGGACCTTTGCGCCTGTTGTTCTCCTGCGGCCTCGCTGGATGAAACCTGTTTCTGATCAAGATTTCAGCATCCTGTGTCTTCATGCTGCCCCCCCCCCAGCATAGCCACAGCACCCACGTTGGTGGAGGAGATTCTGGGCTCACTGAGCGGCAGGTGACCCCTCCCTGATGTCCTGGAAGGGATTCCAGCTTTCCGAGGGCTCTTCTCCACTGCACAGTCATCTACAGGCGAGGCCTGGCAGTGCGTGCCTCTCCATTCTCATGAACGCTGAGGTGCCACGTTTGGTCAATAGGAAATTCAACATGTCTTGAAGTAGCTGCCTTCTGAGAGGACGCTCGGAAGTCCAAACATGGCTCCCTCCTGCTTGTAGAGGTCTGACTCATCCAATTGCATGATGAGGAAGCCCCTCCCTGGTTCCTCGGTTCCGGAAGTTCCTGTAGGGCTGTCAGGATGGGCCTCCTGTTCTCTCATGAGCTGGTCATCGGCCATCTTTTGCTAGGTTGTGGTGATCAAGTCTCGACCTCATGCATTGGCCAGGCAAACCCGCCCAGAATCCTCCTCACACATGACATGTGCCCCCTCCCAGATTCTCTTCAGACATGATGAGGGCCTGCCCAGGATAGTCCTCAGGCATGACATGGGCTTACCCAAGCTGTCCAGTTTGGCTGCTGGGAACAGCCGTTGTCTCAGCCCGGTAGTCACTGCTCTGTTGTCCCTATGGACGGATCTTCCGAGCTGCGGTCGTTGCCTGATGTGGGCATGCTCCGTGAGGTCTGTTGAGAGCCCGCAGATCTCTGGAGCCACCTCTTCCCTGCCAGTTCCAGGGAATACTTCTGTCTGGGTACTTCGCTCTGCAGTGACCTGAAAACTGTTGCTGAGTTTATTTTGAACATTCTCTGAGTGTCAAGTCCACTTACCACTACATGATCCATCTCTCCCAGAGACCAGTATACTCAAGTGATTTTAAAACTAATATTAAAGTGTATAGTTTAATGTAGAGTTGGACTATTACAGTATTTGCATGAAATATTTTTGATGCACATGTATATAGACATGTTCATGTGTGTGCATGCACATGGAGGCCAGAGGACAACCTCAGGTGTCATCCTTAGGGATGCCATCCACCTTTTGTAAGACACTCATTGGCCTGGCATTCACCAGTTGGGCGAGACTATCTGGCAAATAGAGCCCCAGGGACCCGCCTGTCTCTACCTCCCCATCACACTGCCATGCCCAACATGTTTATATTTATCCTACGGATTCAACTCACATCCTGACGCTTTACAGGGCAAGGTCAGCTTTCTTCCCATCATCTCTGTCTACTGGAGTCAGCTCTGCCTCCAAGTGTTCCTGCTGGCACTGGCACAGGATGACAGGAAGGAGACTAAAACCAGGCCTGTGTCTCCCAGAGACAAGAATGACCTGCTTTCTCAGAAAAACCCACAAGGGGGCTGGAGAGATGGCTTAGCGGCTAAGGCGCCTGCCTCCTAACCCTAAGAACACCGGTTCCAATCTCCAGCAGTTCCAATCTCCAGGTCCCACGTTTAGCCAGATGCAAAGTGATGCAAGGGCGCAATGCTGCACTTGACCACAAGGGGGCGCACGCATCTGGATTTCGTTTGCAGCAGCTGAGAGGCTGCTGGCACGCCCATTTCTGTCTTCCTCTCCCTCTCCCTCTCTCTCTCTCTGTCTCTCTCCAAAAAGAAAGAAAGAAAGAAAGAAAGAAAGAAAGAAAGAAAGAAAGAAAGAAAAAAAGCCGCCAGGGAGTCACTCTGTATGCAGTGCTGACGTTCTCTTGGGTGTGGATCTGTGTCCCCCATGCCCAAAGCCTGGAGCTGGGGCGTACGTGTGTCCTGAGTGTCCTGAGTCCCAAAGTCAGCCTGCTCTTGGCCAGGATGTTTGAGGAAAGTAGAACCTGATTTTCTAAGTCATTGCCCCACTCCATAGGGCTTGGCGGTGGGAGGGGGGAGGGGGGCTGCAAGGGTGATGTGTACATGTATGTGTATGGTGTGTGTCTGCATGTTCGTGTGTTAGTGTGGACACTCATATGCCACAGCATGTGGAGCTTGGAGGACAGCCGCAGTTGACATTGCCTTCTGTCGGGTTTGAGGCAGGCTCACTGTGACATCCCGTGCGAGCCAGCCTGCAGACTTCTAGGAGATTCTCCTGTCTCCACCTGTGAGCACACTGTGATCGCAGATGCCCACCACAGCATCCAGCTTTTGTTTTCTTTCTGTGGATTCACAGGATCCTAATTCTGGTGCTTAGACCTGCACAGCAAGTGCTGTAACCACTGAGCCACCTTCCGTGCTGTTGTGTGTAAAATTCTTACTCCTCAAAAATTCATATAAAATAAGATGTTTCTCATTACAGCATTTTGCTCTGTGGTTACAAATCTTTGTAGGGGAGAACCTTCTCAATACTTGGTGTTTTTCGTGGGACACTACCATGGTAACCTGCACATTCAGAGTCCCTTCAGGGTAGACAGCACTCGGGACTGTCTTAGGAGTGTGAGCAGCATGGAGCCAGTATTCAGACACTTGTTAACATTCACTGTGACTTCCCTGGCTGACTTCACCATCCCCGAGGGGCCTTTGCCATGGTGCACCATCCTGTCCCGCAAGCACCTGCCCTGCAGCAGGCTTGGATGCTTGGGTGTCTTCCATGGCTTGGCCCTCAGGCTTGGGTCTCACGTGCAGCTTTGAACAGAAGTGATGTGGGGCATTCTTGTCTTTTCACTTAAAAGATTGACTGAACATTTCACTGTTGAGTTGCTGAGTTCTAGATTGTTCTGTTAGGTGGACACCCATTGCTCCCCAGATTGAAATTTAGGGCATCTTTCTTTAACAGGCCATTTTCACATTTGCATTTTGCATTTATAAGAAAATAGGGGCTAGAGAAATGGCTTAGCAGTAAAGATTTTTGCCTAAAAGCCAAAGGACCCAGATTCAACTCCCCACAACCCACCTAAACCAGATGCACAAGGTAGCACATGTGTCTGAAGTTTGTTTGCAGCAGCTGAAGGCCCTAGTGCACCCATTCTCTCCCTCTTTCTCTCTCTTCCCCCAACTTTCTCTCTCAAATAAATAAAAATTTTAAAAAGAAACTAGAAACTGTGAATGAAACAATTGAAAAGGTGCTCTTTGAGCAAACTGGAAACTGTGCAATCAAAAACAACAGTGTCCAATTATTTATTTGCAAGTTATCTAGAGTTCAGGCCCACGGAGTGAACACTGAAAGTTGTGCTCCTGCTGCAGAACCAGTTTAAAAGAACAAGGCTCCACCCTTGGGCTGTGGAAGATAGAGGCTATACCAACCTGAGTTACTCTTCTTACATAATACCAGTGTTGTTTCTCTAAGATTTCACTTTTTTAGGGCCTGCGTAGACAAGAGGACCTTTGTCACTAATTAATGTGCTGAGACTGGCAGTGTAAGGCTGAGCTGAAGAGCTCTGTGGAGCTTAAGTGGTATTGACTCCTCTTCAGGACAAACTTGAGCTGTCACCTGAGACTGATGGCACAGGGAAGAGGCTGTGTCTTGGGAGTCTGGGGACAGTGCAGGTGGTTGTGCCTGGGATTTCAGGGCCTTCCCCAGCCAGCGAGGCCACGGGCTCAGCTCCTGCCATGAGCCCTGCTATGGAGGGGAAGGCTTGGGTGAAGGTTTTCCATATTGTTGTCACCCTGACCTCATAGGCACTTACACGTAGGCCAGCTCCTCCAGTCAGCTCGGAGTGGGAGGAGATGAGGCAAGATGTCTGCCTAGGGGCAAGGTCTGAAGATGGAAGCTGTCATCCTGTGTTCTAGGCAGACGAATCATGTCCCCCATTTCAAATTCCTACATTGAGGACCTAGCATTCAGTACCTCAGAGTGTGACTGAGCTTTTAAAAGGCATCTAATAGCATCCATATAAGAGGTGAGGACACAGAGACATGAGGACCAATATGTTTAAGGGCATGGCTATCTGCAAGCCAAGGAGATGGCTGTCAGAGATATTATACCTCCAACCTCCAGCACAGCGAGAAAATGATTTTTTAATGTTAGGAAGGCATGAAAGTGCCAGACATTCTGTATAAACCACAGTAATCTTTTCCCAAGCTAGAGTACACAGTATGGCCTTCTTTCCATGCGGTAAGCCTCTCTCAACACAGTGCCGTTCTTTCCCACGCAGTACGGTTCTCTTGCCTGCTGGGCAGTGTAGGAAGCCACGGGTGATACTCAACACACTGATAAAGCAGCCTTTGGCTTGGGTGGTTTTGCTCAACCTTGGATGCTGTTGGCATGCTCTGCACACGTAAATGGGTATGTTAGATGCCTTTCTGGTGTAACATTTCCGGCCTCCAGTGGATTTATTGAGGTGTAACCCCATGGTAAATTGAGGATCATCTCAAGCCCATGCAGAGACCAGCAGTACTAGTGCTGTTGGTTAGCCCGGAGTGCAAGAGACCCTGCAACACTCTGGTCTCAGCCTGACTGCCTTTCTCCAGCTGAAGCAGAGTGGCCACCAGAAGTCTCTGTCTTGTGTCTGTGCAAAAGGAAACTTGGCTCAGTATCTCCTCCATTTGGCTGTAGCTGAACGTCTAGGCTGACGCTTGATGGGTTTTGTGGGAGCCTGGAATTCTTAAAGAGGATAGGCTACCTGTCTTAGGAGGACCCCATGAAAACCAACGAACACCGGCTCTAACCTCTGATCCCCACTCACCTGCCAAGAATCAGTATTTGTAGAAACAATAGACGTTATTATTTTCTATACTTAAGAAAACATGAAATGAAAAGGCTTGAGAGACAAAATCAGGAGGATGTGACATTTGGAGGAACCACAGTGAAACTTGAGAATAAAAGATGAGCCCCAGCTTTAGAGAGAGAACTGTCAAGAACAGTGGCCCACTGAGGCCAACAACAGTGCTCAGCTTTATGTCATGGATAATGTCTTCAAGTGTTTAGGGGTAATAACATAGAACACAGCATTAGGGTGGCTAACTCAAGCTTTAAAACATGAGAATCTGGCAAAAATGTTATCCTGTAGGCAAAGTTATACCTTAATATACCTCAAAGTTATACCTTAATAATTACAATAAATGTAAAGGAACTAAATTAACCAGTAAAAGAGACAAAATTCAGTGAATTAGCATAAAATGGAATAAATATATACCACTCATAAAGGGTACCTAAAGCATAGGACTGTCAACCATTAAGAGTGTGTGGATAAAAAGAGACATGCCAGGGCTAGAGAGACAGCTCAGCAGTTAAGGCACTTGCCTGCAAAGCCTAAGGACCCATATTCCACTCTCCAGGTCCCACCTAAGCCAGACACACAAATTTGTGTGTGAGGCCAACACAAGGTCGCACATGCTCACTATGTGGCACAAGCGTCTGGAGTTCGGTTACAGTGGTTGAGGCCCTTGTGCGCCAATTTGCTCTCCCTTTCTCTCTCTGTCTTTCTCTAAAATAGAAAAAAAAAAATTAAAAAGAGACATACCAGGAAAATGCCAGCCAGAGTGAAACTTCAATCATTATTGTGGTTTTTAAGTAGACTCTAGAGCAGAATTGTTACAGATTGAAAGGGTTACTAGATAAAGCCAAGTGGGATAGATTGGTAGTGTCAATAAAAGCATGCAAGGATATGGAAGAGGAACATGATAGATTCATAGTGCACAGTAAAGCATACTGTGGCATAGAGAGATGGCTCAGCAGTTAAGGTGCTTGCCTGCAAAGCCTGACAACCCAGATTCAATTCCCCAGTACCCACATAACACCAGACACACAAGGTGGTGCATGCATCTGGAGTTTGTTTGCGGAAGCTAGAGGCCCTGGCATGCCCGTATTCTCTCTGTCTTTCTTTTCTCTTTGCTTGCAAATAAATAAATAAAAATTACTTTTTAAAAAACATTAGCATATAAAAGAGGAATAAAATAACAAAAATAAGTTTTATTTTTGAGGCCAGATAGCAGTTGAATTATCTACTTTAGAAAATTAAGGAGTTGAGGGGCCCTGTGACTCTCTGGACTTGGCCTGAGTTCTAGGCTTCCTGGCTGAAGAGGAGGGAGCACCCAGAATGCTTGGTGCTCAGTGGTTACAAAAAGAAGCACGTTACCTGTTTCACTTAGCTGTACTTAAGCCTCTGAGCAAGTCTTGTGATGCACACTTGTATAATCCTACCACTCTGAAGGCTGAGGCAGGAGGATCACTGTGCAACTGAGTCTAGCCTGGATGACGTAGTGAGACTCTGTTTAAAAACAACTGAAGAACAAACTGTATAAGCAGTTTTAAAAGAGTAGAAATTACCAGATCACAATAGAGTACAAACAGGCATCAGCCAGTCCTGTAAAGAGAAATGTGATGATAGGGAGAACAAGACTGGTCTGAATGATATATTGTGTGTGCGTGTGTTCTAGGTTTGGGTGTGCTTGTGTGCGTGCAGATCCATGCACCCCATGAGCACATGTGGCGGTCAGAGGAGAATGCCAGGTGTCCTTTATCATTCATCCTCTTGTCTCCTTGAGTCCATTTCACCAGTCTCCAGTTTCTATTCCAGGTCTGGGGTTACAGGCATGCGTGGCACACCAAGCTGTTTCCATGGGTGCTAGGGAATCAAACTGAGGCCCTTGTGCTTATGCAGCAGGCACTCTGACCCCCGAGCCAGCCCCTAAGATGGTTACCGGGAAGAAAAAGCACAGGAAAGGCAGAGATGGGCAAGTAAAAGATGCAGCACTCCCACAGCATTGAGGGTAGAATCTGGAAGACGCAGACAAAACTCATTTAATTTGTAGAAAAGGACAGCTGAGGTAAACAGAAAGCTCAAGCTATAAAAGGAATTGAGTGGGGGCTAAAGTCTCGCCACAGAGGACCCGATTCAGTGTAAAAGTGACCTCTCTCCCTTTTCTTTGCTGCTGTAGGGATTGAACCCAGGGCCTTGTGCACGCCAGCCTCGTACTGTATGACTGAATCTGGCCCCAGCAACCTTTTCCATTTCTCAAGCACATTATTGTGATTCAGAGTAACTCCCCAAAAGTAACAGGAGTGAGCCTGGACACACGCACGCACATACACACACACACACACACACACACACACCAGCACTGCAAGGTCAGCATCACCCAGATGGGAGCTGGGCAGCCACTACAAACCTGGTCCACTCACTCAAGTAGATGAAAGTGATCTGAGACACAATTACAAATCAAATCAGGCATTATGTGAGAAGTTAGGCTGGTTTCAGGCATGCAAAGGATTTAATGTCAGAAAATCTCTAGGGAAATGACTTAAAGAATTTTAAAGGATATAAAATGTAACCAAGCAATGGAGATAAAATGAGACCATAAAAAAATACTGAATCCAAAATCAGGAAGACTAGGAGGAAAAAAAATAGAAAGTAGACAAGAAAGGAAGAAGAGAAGGAGGGAAAGTGGGAAGAAGGAAGGAAAGAAGACGAAGTAAAATAATAAAAAACAAGATGATATTTTCAGGAGCCCTGTCAGTAGTTGCCTGAAGTTGAAGTGCTCTAAGCCAGAGAAGAAACCTACATGGTGATGTCCAAGGCTGGGGGTAGCGCTGAGACCCAGCTGCATGGTGCCTGTGAAACAGACACCAACTTCCCGTAGAAAGAGCTGAGTCGCAGTGTGTGGAGGTAAAGGCTACATCACCAGAAGAAGCTGACGTGACCATTTACTATCAGGAGGAGCAGTGCACCAGCAAGGAGCTCTGCAGAGTGGAAGAGAGGCTCACACAGTCGATGACCAGTGTATCGAGAAGGCATAGCCACTTAGAATTCTGACAACAGAATTTCCAAACACATGAAACAAAAGGAAAGAAGAGAGAAACGAGCCCTCAATTATAAATGGAGATTTCGCTATTCATTCGTAATGATAAAGGTAAAAATAAAATCAGTAGCATCATAGACTACTGAAATAGCATTATTCACTGCATTGACATAATAGATTTCTATAGAATACTGTGCTCAAACTCATTTCAAGTGCACATATGTGAATTCCAAGATTTACCATAATTACAGAATAGATTTTCCATCACTGAAAATATTCAGTGTTTTCTAAATGTACTGGAATTTAATTGGCAATCAGAAACTGAAAGAGGTGAGAAATTCAGAATATGAAAATATTAAATCAGGGCTGGAGAGATGGCTTAGTGGTTAAGGTGCTTGCCTGAGAAGCCTAAGGACCCAGATTCAGCTCCCCCAGAACCCACAGAAGCCAGAAGTACAAGGTCACACATGTGCACAAGATGGCCCACGCATCTGTGCCTAGGGGCCCTGGCATGCCAATTCTCTCTCTCTCTCTCTCTCTCTCATAATAAAAAAAAATTAAATACTAAATCATGTGTTCTTCAAAGAAAATATAAGAAAATTAGAAAACATAGGAATCATGTAGGCATGAAGACACAAGTACCAAAATTTAGTAAGGGCTGGAGAGATAGCTTAGCAGTTAAGGCACTTGTTTGCAAAGCCAAAGGACCTAAATTTCATTCCCCAGGACCCACATAAGCCAGATGCACAAGGAGGAGCATGCATCTGGATTTCATTTGCAGTGGCTGAAAGCCCTAGTGCACCCTTTTTCTCTCCGGGCCTCTCTCCCCCTCTTCCCTCCCTCCCTCAAATAAATAAAATAATTAAACCTCTGCAAGACCCTCAAAATAGAAGAAAAAGATGATGACATCAAATTAAAAGAGAGACTAATGAAGAGAGGGAGGGGATATGGTGGAGATTGGAGTTCTAAAGTGGAATGGGGGGAGGGGAGGGGAATATCAGGTGGGTTTTTTTGTATGTAAGTATAGAAGTTGTCAATAAAAAAAAAATAATTAAAAAGAACTGTTTTGCAACTAAAACCAAGATAGTAGGGGAAAGTGTATAGCATTGAGTTTCCATGATAAGGATAAAGTATTCTTCAAACAACAATACAAACCTCTTTTTTAAGACAGAAAAAGTGGGGCTGGAGAGATGGCTGAGTGGTTAAGGTATTTGCCTGCAAAGCCAAACAACCCAAGTTCAATTCCCCAGTAACCACCTAAAGCCAGATGCACAGTGGCATATGCACCTGAAGTTTGTTTGCAGCTTCTGGAGGCTCTGGCTCACCCATTCTTTCTGCCTCTCTTCTCTCTAAGTATCTCTGCTCGGAGATAAACAAATAAAAATATTTTTTCAAAAAGAGGAAAAGTTAAAACAAATTAATCCCAACAGCCTGGAAATAGTAAAGAATAGCGATCAATGAAGCAGAAATATAATTACTAAAAAATATATAAATAAATAATCTGGTTCTGCCAAACATATGTTAAATTCTGAATCTCTACCCAAATTGACCAGGAAAAGAAAAAAAGGCAAAACTTAATATTATTGGTCATGAAAGAAAGACTATTGCTGCTGGTCCTGCCAACATCAGAAAGGACACACTGCAATGATGAACATTTGACTGTACAGATATTGGGTAACTTTTTTGAACGTTCAGGGTTCACTCAACAAGAGGAGATAACTTGCGGCATGGACTCCTACCATGCTAACTAAATTTATAAAAGAAACCTTACCATAATTATAAATTTATAAAACCTTTTCATAGGATAAATTCAAGCTTAATTGCTTTCATGGAGAGATTCTATAAGAGCTTTACAGAAAAGAAATAATACCAATGTGATAAAAATCTCTTCTAGAAAATATAAGGAGACTTTTCTCCCTTCATGGTGCCAGCATTGAGCTGATGCTGTAACCAGATGAAGCAATGAAAGGAAATCACAGAAAGCTCCCTCGTGAGCGAGCACAGGTCAGGGAACTGTGACCGACGAGGGTTGATCTCACAACTGGAGACCAAGGACTATGCAATGTTCAAAACTCAATTTGCTCATCACATCCATGGGACAAGTGATGATAAATCAGCAACCCCCCAAAAATGCGAAATCTGTCACCTACATTCATCCGTGAAGATACATGAGAAGGCAGACTGTATGCCTTCCTCCTGAACTCAGAAACAAGGCCATCATGCCCACACTTAACACACCCCCTCAGCAGAGGACCTAGCAACTACAGTACATCCAGAAAAGGAAGAAACAAAACTGTTTATAATAGACATGTTTGTCTATATAGAAGTCTCCTCCAAAGTCTACAAAACTGCCCCACATATGAAAATAAATTGTATATCTACATACAAATGATGAATACTGAAAATTTCCATGTAGTTCCATTCACAGTATGGAAAAGTGTAAAAGCTTAATAAAATAAATAATGTCGATTTGGAGAAATTGTTCTATGCTTAAATTGGAAAACTCAGTTTTGTTATGAAATCAGCTCTCCCAAACTTGATGAATGAATGAATGCCATACAACCACACTCAAAATTCACAGCAGAACTATTTGCAGAAATAGCATTCACAGGGTTCTGGAGTTTGTATGGGAAAGCTCCAATTTTTGCAGGTTTTCCACAGCTATACCTACCCCTCCCTCATGGAAGAATGAGGACTGTGTGGTAAGACAGCCTGGCATGTGATCCCTTCAGGAGCCGGCATTCCAAAAACTCCAGTCTCTCAGGAGACAGCTTTAAGTTATCCAGGGGAAGACAGCATTCACCTTTGAGCCTGAGACAGTTAAAGTGATGTAAGCAAGGAGATCAATTTCTTTGATGCTCTGCTCTGGTTGACAGTTCAAACCTTTGTCGTCCCCAGCCGACCCCACCCACCAAGTGCCCTGGGGATGAACAAACCTTCCTCCAACCTGCCCCTTTCCTCACGGTTAAACATTAGGATTCTTTGGAGTTGTAAGGTATTTTGTATCTGGTGTCGTGCTGCAAACGTGAATCTACATATCTACATAATGTATGCAGCTTAGCTAATATTAGAAGCATGCTCAAGGAGCAGCCTGTGGGGTTAATAGAGTTTAATTTGCAAGACAAATGAAGGCTCATTTCCTCCTAGGCACTCTGCTCTCCATCCTGGCAGGGCCACTTGGAAGACGAGGACCTTGAAGAGAGGTTGAGATGGGAAGCTCCTGCTGCAGGCTCTGACACTGGCTGTCCTCTGTGTCACCTAGCTGGCCACCACCTGCTCCTCTCCAGGGACTCGGGATGGTTCTTTCCCCCCACTACTCAGGAGGGCAGGGAGAAGGGAGGCCCTGTACACACAGTAAACACACACACAGGAAGAAGATCCAGGAGTCTCTGCAAGTGGGAATATGCTCTAATTTTGAAAATGATAAAGATACTTATAAATATATCACCTGAATTTATCAAAAAAAAAAATAATGATAGCAGGGCATGGTGGCACATGCCTTTAATCCCAGCATTTAGAGGGCAGAGGCAGGAGGATGGCTGTGAGTTCAAGGCCAGCCTGAGACTACATAGTGACTTCCAAGTCAGCCTGGGCTTGAAACTCTACTTCAAAAATAATAGTAATGATAATAATAAATAATCGAGAAATTGGTAAAAATAATGGGCAGTAAGAAATGTGATGAAAGGGTGGTGGTGTGTCTCTGGCTGTGTAGACTGACTGTGGGGAATAATTAAACGAACACCAAATGTATATGACCGTACACATACATACACCTTTCATGACCATACACATACACATATCTTTCATGACTGTACACATACACACACCTTTCATGACTGTGCACATACACACACCTTTCATGACTGTGCACATACACACATCTTTCATGACCGTACACATACACACATCTTTCATGACTGTACACATACACACACCTTTCATGACCGTGCACATACACATACCTTTCATGACCATGCACATACACACATCTTTCATGACCGTACACATACGCACACCTTTCATGACCGTACACATACACACATCTTTCATGACCGTACACATACACACATCTTTCATGACCGTGCACATACACACATCTTTCATGACTGTGCACATACACACACCTTCATGACTGTACACATATGCACACCTTTCATGACTGTGCACATACGCACACCTTTCATGACTGTACACATACACACATCTTTCATGACCGTACACATACACACACCTTTCATGACCGTACACATATGCACATCTTTCATGACCGTGCACATACACACACCTTTCATGACCATACACATACACACACCTTTCATGACTGTGCACATACATCTTTCATGACCGTACACATACACACACCTTTCATGACTGTACACATACACACACCTTTCATGACCGTGCACATACACATACCTTTCATGACTGTACATACACACATCTTTCATGACCGTACACATACGCACACCTTTCATGACCATACACATACACACCTTTCATGACCGTGCACATACACACACCTTTCATGACTGTGCACATACACACACCTTTCATGACTGTGCACATACATCTTTCATGACCGTACACATACACACATCTTTCATGACTGTACACATACACACACCTTTCATGACCATACACATACACACACCTTTCATGACTGTACACATACACACACCTTTCATGACCGTGCACATACACATACCTTTCATGACTGTGCACATACACACATCTTTCATGACCGTACACATCTTTCTTTCATGACTGACCATACACATACACATCTTTTCATGACCACACACCTTTCATGACTGTGCACATACACACACACCTTTCATGACTGTACACACATACACACATCTTTCATGACATCTTTCATGACTGTACACATACACACACCTTTCATGACTGTACACATACACACCTTTCATGACCGTACACATACACACATCTTTCATGACTGTACACATACACCTTTCATGACCGTACACATACACACACCTTTCATGACCGTAGACATACACACACCTTTCATGAACATACACATACACACATCTATCATGACCTTACACATACATACACCTTTCATGACCGTACACATACACACATCTTTTCATGACTTTCATACACATACACACACCTTTCATGACCCGTACACACACACATCTTTCTGACCCTACACATACACACAACTGTCATGACCGTACACATACACACACCTTTCATGACCGTACACATACACACATCTTTCATGACCGTACACATACACACATCTGTCATGACCTTACACATACACACACCTTTCATGACCGTACACATACACACACCTTTCATGACCATACACATACACACATCTTTCATGACCGTACACATACACACATCTTTCATGACCGTACACATACACACACCTTTCATGACCGTACACATACACACACCTTTCATGGCCGTACACGTACATACACCTTTCATGACCGTACACATACACACACCTTTCATGACCGTACACATACACACACCTTTCATGACCGTACACATACATACACCTTTCATGGCTGTACACATACATACACCTTTCATGGCTGTACACGTACACACACCTTTCATGACCGTACACATACACACCTTTCATGACCATACACATACACACCTTTCTCTCTTCTTGTTTTGTTAGGGGAGGGGCCATGTGTGTGCAGGTGACCATGGAGGTCAGAGGACACACATGAGTTTCATTCCTCAGTGCCATCCGCCTCACCTTGTGTCGACTTTGTCATTGGCCTGGAGTTCACCAAGTAAGCTAGTTCCCAGGGATACTTTGTGTCCACCTCCCACGTGACGCAGCATTTTTAAATGGGTTCCAGGATGTGCCTGAGGGACTGATGAATTGTCACTTGATCGACTGAACTGTCTCTCCAGCCCCCATGAGACTGTTTGTGCCAACAGGCAAGATCCTAGCTGGCTGTGATGTAGCTATCTTGGTTTAGGTGCATTCTGGGATGAGGACAGTGTTGGTACCACATAGTGACATGTCCCCCAGACAGTGTCCCTGCAGCTGTGATACAGGCTAATGAAAGAGCATCCGGCATCTTATTCAGAGATGTCACCGTGACTTTCTAGAAAGTTGTCATTCATGGCTTGGGGGAAAATGAAGGGAGCTTTGTAGCTAAATGAACCCGGTTCAAACCCGAATGTCCCTGTGTCATTTTCATCGTGCCCACTTTCCATCACATTCATCATTAGTCAGCGCTAGAGTCCACTAGGGCATCCCCAGGATTTGGCATCCACCTTGTAGGTAAGGCTGGGTGCTGGAGGAGGAGGCCTGGCATGGCGGCTAAGACCAGGGAATAGAGAGTTTGGTGTAGGGAGAAAAACTGGAGTAAGCAGTTTGGAGAAGTCAGATGTTTAAAACATGAAAAGAACTGTAACTCTGAGTTGCAGTGGTTTGAGTTCATGATCTTGATGTGCCCGTAACTCCCTGGGGCTGGCAAATCCAGGGGGAAGGGTTCAAAGGCAGACAGCCTGTTTGAGCTGTGGCAGGGCAGACTTGTTAAGAAGGGTGGACAGCTGCCGAGCTGGGCCAGGAGCGGAGAATCTACCTCCCAGACTCCTTCCAAGGCGAGACGTGCTCCTCCTAAGTCAGGCATAACCAAGCTCTGGGACTGAGTTCAGACACCAAGACGTCCACTCAGAAACCCAGTGATGTCTAGGCTGGACTCATGCTGGAGTCAGACTCCTGGTGGTCTGCATCCAGATGCTCCTTTAGCACTTTCTGGCTCTTAGCATCTGACTGGCACTTACTAAGAGTATGTGTTCAGTGTTCATCTCTCAGTCTGGAGAATATGGATGAGAACTTTGTCTGTTCAAAATGTGTTGGTGAGGCCGTCACATGAACTTTTCATTGGCCACACAGCAGCAAGGAAGGCAGGTGGGGCCTTGCCCCTGGGCCCCCTGGAGACAGTCACCTTTCAGTTTGGCAGAACCAAGGGCAGATGACCTTGGGAAGTTGGAAGAGGTAGCAAAGTCATTTCTCCTGCTTTTAGACAAGGCTTTGGCCTGAAGCATGAAGGAAGGATAAACATTCTATGGAGGCTTAAACTTCATCCAGTCATCTGTGTTTTAAAAAACATGTGTGGTACTCACACTTAATTCTTTGAACAGAAGCCAAATAAAGGACATGTTAGCCCTAACTAGTCACATTCTAAAGCACTGAAATAAATACACTTGTAATTACCCCTGGCCAAAGATCATGAGATGTTAGTGTTGGAGGATATGAAACACCAGAGTTTAACCTTATCTAGATGTTTCCATTTAGCTTAACATGTGGCATTGCCGCTGGTCCTATAGCATTATAGGGAAAGAAAAATGAGAACTTGAATCCTTTCCAGAAACACTTCACCCATAAGAACCACTTTTCAGGAAGCAGCAAGGAACAGAAGAGAAAACAAACAGGTGTCTTGCGTCTTACCCACCAGCTCAGGATGTCTGGAAGTGAGAACCTGCTTGGTCTTTTCTTGGGACGCATATGCTGTTCCAAAGAGCTGCTGGTAATTCATGGACACAG